>CP092864.1:143982939-144066035 GCA_030710605.1 Cordylochernes scorpioides | reverse complement strand
TAAGAAGCCTTAACAACCAGGTGTTGCGGTGTCTAGACAAGGTAGAATTCAGTCAAGAGATCGTCTGCAACCTCATTTATTAGGTCAGGAAACCTGGCGGTGATCAAAATTAACGAGATAGGGTAATTAAAGGTTGTAATTACACAGGCTCTAATTATATCTGGAGCTCCAAGTTTTTCCTCCCTATGCTCGTCTTACCCCATTGATTGGAGGGGTATTTCACCCCATTAGTGGTTGGTTGGTCCATGGCATACCTTTCCATACTGGAAATATTACTTTTCAATTCTACCAATGTCCCTTCAATTCTTTCTTCTCCCGAAAAAATAGTTCTAACCTATGTAACAAAGCGCAGTTTAACCAACTATTTTGTTGTTATTATTTGAACTTCTTTCAATTTATATTTATAAAGTGATTATGAATCAACTTATTACATTGATGTTTTTATTAGATAATTAGAGAAAAAAATGAGATTTCTTTCATTAACGTTATCTGCAAAACATCTATATGTCTAAAATGTGGTTTTCAATATAAACAGAAACACAAGGTTAACGTGCTTCTTTATATTATCAAGATATAAAACCTTTCAGAGAAAAATATTTGGATTTTTCAAAATATCAACCCGACTGTTTGTATAAATGGTACTTTATTATGGCGCATGTTTCCTTTCTTGTTATTTGCGACGCCGCCGCTTCCTCCGTCGCGGATCACCTACCCTGGCTCTGTTTCTTTACCTGGGCACAATGCCGACATAGCAGTACAGCTGGCCCTGCACGCTCTTCCCCATCCTGCACATCCGGCCTCTGCTCGAGAGACCTACATCGCCTATGGTTCTAGTGCCCAAAGACCCTCCGAGAAACACTATTCAAGTGGATCTCCTTAAAGAGAATCATTGCACAAGTAAGAAGTATTTTTGTAGTACAGAGAATTAATCATGTTTCACTATTGAAAACTAAGACCATAAAATGCACCTTATGCAACGGTGAATTTAGTCTCGATTTTCCACACTACATGTTCTACTGTACGGCAATGGAAGAAGAAAGAGAAATTCTTCGTCAAGAGACCGGCTATAATAGCAATTCGCCTTATGTTTTAATGGCAAAAGGCGTAAAATCCAGACCCTTTGCATTCTCTTTTTATAAATACTGGAAATCACCCCAATCAAAATATTTATCACAGATAACGGATCCAACTCGATAATTGGTCAGGGTCAATACCCAATATTTGTATATAACTACGATGCTAATTTGTTATTTATTTATTTTGTCCTACAGGGAGAATCCTGTATGGCACGTGTGCCCAATAAAGGCTATTGTTGTTGTTGTTGTATTCAAGTGGATCTCCTTTCCTCTGGCAATATATTTCAACCTTACCATTGGTGGGGGACACGAGAGACTTACCAGAAGAGTAGCTACAGTGATGTTGGAGAAAGTCACAACAGCAACCGGAAACAAGTCTGCTAACACTCCTTTATTGTCATCTTTAATCCACATTACATAATAAATCGAATATCAATTAACGGGTATTTACATTAATTTACATCCCATAACCAATATAAACAGCTATTTACAATCATTTATCCCAGGAAACAGGACCACCTTAGTAGGTGACTCCCACACCAATCCCAGACTAGAAATAGGCTAAAGCGCCATCTATTGGAGGAGGTTGTAGGTGTTTTCAGGCCGATATACGCGACAATATCAAAGCCGCTATCAAGAAATATTAGCCACTGGAGGGTTATAGTTGACATCGTCTGCTTTCTGAACCATGCCAAGTTTCTGTGTATGATAATCATGTATAATCCTTGATCGCACCTACTGGAGGCGTCAGTTTTATGAAGCCGTTATCTGGCATATGGTTTATAAAGATTTTAGTTAAAATCGATTAAGAGGTTGTCGTTGTCGTGTCCAATAAAGAGTCTCAGATGTCTCCATGCATCTCTATCACAGCAGTCGTAATGACCAGTATCTTGGGTGTGTATACTGTATTGTTGTTGTCGTGTCCGATTAAGAGCCTCAGATGTCTCCACACATCTCTATCACAGCAGTCGCAATGTCCACTATCTTGGGTGTGTATACTGTATTGTTGTTGTTGTTGTGTCCAATGAAGAGCCTCAGATGTCTCCACACATCTCTATCACAGCAGCAGCAATGTCTACTATCTTGGATGTGTATACTGTATTGTTGTTGTTGATGTGTCCAATGAAGAGCCTCAGATGTCTCCATACATCTCTATCACAGCAGCAGCAATGTCTACTATCTTGGGTGTGTATACTGTATTGTTGTTGTTGTTGTGTCCAATGAAGAGCCTCAGATGTCTCCATATATCTCTATCACAGCAGTCGTAATGACCAGTATCTTGGGTGTGTATACTGTATTGTTGTTGTCGTGTCCAATGAAGAGCCTCAGATGTCTCCATACATCTCTATCACAGCAGCAGCAATGTCTACTATCTTGGGTGTGTATACTGTATTGTTGTTGTTGTGTCCAATGAAGAGCCTCAGATGTCTCCATACATCTCTATCACAGCAGCAGCAATTTCCAATATCTTGGGTGTGTATAGTATATTGTTATTGTTGTTGTGTCCAATGAAGTGCCTCAGATGTCTCCGTGTATCTCTATCACAGCAGTCGTAATGTCCACTATCTTGAGTGTGTATACTGTATTGTTGTTGTTGTCGTGTCCGATGAAGAGCCTCAGATGTCTCCAAGTATCTCTATCACAGCAGTCGCAATGTCCACTATCTTTGGTGTGTATACTGTATTGTTGTTGTCGTGTCCGATGAAGAGCCTCAGATGTCTCCATGTATCTCTATCACAGCAGTCGCAATGTCCACTATCTTGGGTGTGTATACTGTATTGTTGTTAAAGGTAAAGACTCTTCTAGTAAGTTATATCAATTAAGGAGGATCAGAAGATGAGTTTCTTTTATTGTAAGAATGCTACGAGCTTTCGGGCAAAAGCCCTTCGACAGGCAAAAATATAACTATACAAAGAAAGATAAATAACGATTTATATATATGTTAATCTTAACTGAAAACCGATTTTGAATAAAGTAAATATTAAATCTGCTGTCTGAGACCACGAGACGGCGCATGGTTTGGGCTATTGAAATAAACATGTGGGAGGTTTAAATGTAGTTTGTGTAGGCTGCGGGGATGTCTATTTTTCTATTTATGCTGTGTAGCTTGGATGAAACTATGGATTCTAGAACCAATCTCTGGTGTAGGTTGGAGATATTTTTGTAGTGAATGGTTGGGTTAGCAGTGTCAAAGGAATGGCCAGAAGATGCAATGTGTTGGAAAATAAGGGAACGGGTATCTCGGTTGGTGATATTGCGTGTGTGTTCGGTCATTCTGATGGCGATGGTTCTACCGGTCTCCTCCACATAGGTGGCAGGACACTGTTGGCACGAGACCGAGTAGACTGCTCCAGAAGATGTTAGAGGATCAGTGGAGGAGTCGGTTTTTGTGATGGGATGCCTAAGGAGTGAGTGGAGGTTAGGTGTGTTAGTAAAAAAGGTACGGATGCCAAAGGGTTTGAGAAAACGGGAGAGGTTAACTGAGAGGGGAGAGAATGGGATCACACATGTAGATTTGTAAGTTGCAGGAGGGTTGAGAGGAACAGGTGAATAGGTGTGTTTTTCTATGAAGGATAGAGGGAAACCTGAAATTGTAAGAACCGCATCATCTCCCATCTTACAATTTCAGGTTTCCCTCTATCCTTCATAGAAAAACACACCTATTCACCTGTTCCTCTCAACCCTCCTGCAACTTACAAATCTACATGTGTGATCCCATTCTCTCCCCTCTCAGTTAACCTCTCCCGTTTTCTCAAACCCTTTGGCATCCGTACCTTTTTTACTAACACACCTAACCTCCACTCACTCCTTAGGCATCCCATCACAAAAACCGACTCCTCCACTGATCCTCTAACATCTTCTGGAGCAGTCTACTCGGTCTCGTGCCAACAGTGTCCTGCCACCTATGTGGGGGAGACCGGTAGAACCATCGCCATCAGAATGACCGAACACACACGCAACATCACCAACCGAGATACCCGTTCCCTTATTTTCCAACACATTGCATCTTCTGGCCATTCCTTTGACACTGCTAACCCAACCATTCACTACAAAAATATCTCCAACCTACACCAGAGATTGGTTCTAGAATCCATAGTTTCATCCAAGCTACACAGCATAAATAGAAAAATAGACATCCCCGCAGCCTACACAAACTACATTTAAACCTCCCACATGTTTATTTCAATAGCCCAAACCATGCGCCGTCTCGTGGTCTCAGACAGCAGATTTAATATTTACTTTATTCAAAATCGGTTTTCAGTTAAGATTAACATATATATAAATCGTTATTTATCTTTCTTTGTATAGTTATATTTTTGCCTGTCGAAGGGCTTTTGCCCGAAAGCTCGTAGCATTCTTACAATAAAAGAAACTCATCTTCTGATCCTCCTTAATTGATGTATTGTTGTTGTTGTCGTGTCCGATAAAGAGCCTCAGATGTCCCCATGCATCTCTATCACAGCAGTCGCAATGTCCACGATTTTGGGTGTGTATACTGTATTGTTGTTGTCGTGTCCAATGAAGAGTCTCAGATGTCCCCATGCATCTCTATCAAAGCAGTCTCAATGTCCTCTATCTTGGGTGTGTAAAACTGCTGCTCTGGGTCCATGTCAATTTTCTGCAAGGCTTCGGTCATTGCTGGGCATGAGAATATGTGAGTAGGTGTTAGTTCCACACCAGGTTAATTGTTGCATATCCTTATAGGTTCTTGTGCCGTCTGGATGTATTGTAATTCCTTTATAGTGTTTTTTCTGAGTCTAGTTTTTGCTTAAGAGGTGACCAAGTGATAAGAATCCTGAAAATATGTCTGACCAAAGTCATATGCCTAAATAAATATGTATCTAGAGAACTAAGGTATACTGTTTTCTTTCAATGAGAATGCTTTGAAATTCCAATAATGTAAATCATATAAATTATCAATAGATGTGGTAAAACCCCGTGGATTTTTCGAGTGTCATTACCATAGGTTTACAGCCTCAGTGAAAGGCTGTGAGGTCTTGTGAAATCTCCATATTCATTCTTTGAAGGTAAAGCGACAACGCTGTTTTTTCGCACTGAAGTACTGAATTGGAAAGTATGGCTTTTTGGTTTGTTGTAGTGCGCAGGAGGCAGTATTAATGTTAGGAAGATTCAGTACCATACTATACCATTCAGTACCATGCTATACCATGCAGTACCATGCTATACCATGCAGTACCATGCTATACCATTCAGTATCATGCTATACCATGCAGTATCATGCTATGCCATTCAGTACCATGCTATACCATTCAGTATGATGCTAGACCATGCAGTACCATGCTATACCATTCAGTACCATGCTTTTTTGGGACTAGAAGGCCATCCCTCTTTGGTCAAATAGTCAGACACAATGTAATTGTCCATGCTATACACCTGACCGGCAGAATTAGTCCATCATTGCCTATGCTAATATATAATTCTCATATGTTAACACAGTGATATGTTATGACGCATTAGCGCGCCATCTGTTATGAAAATTTGAAACTATTTTAGACGCGTATGATTCATATCAAAAATTAAACAATTTCTACTGTCCATTAATTTTTATTGGAGTAAGGGCAGTAGAATTGTTCAATTTTCAAAATGAATCATACGCGTCTATAATAGTTTCGAATTTTCATAATAGATGGCGCGCTAATTCATCATAATATAATTGTTCTAATAAGAGACACAATTTGATATTAGAGGAAGAACATTTGTTCGAAGTATATTATATATTTATAATTGTTTGTATTTCTACTGTTCCCAAAGCTTATGTCCATAGTTCATCTAAAATACCCATTCCAAGAGTCTAGTATCAGTATCACTATAAAATAAAAACCGAAAAATGATATATAACAGCGGTATGGTAGATTAAACTGGCGAAACCGCTGGGAGGGTTCACCACTGTTGAGCCAGGCCTTCTTATTAATTTTTCCATTCCAGTAAGGGCAATATAAATTGTTTAATTTAAAAAAGAATCATACACGTCTATAATAGTTTCGAATTTTCATAACAGTGATATGTATGGGGCTTGAACTGAGGATAAACTTTTAAAGGAATTCATGTCATTAGGGCTCCCAGGTCAGCTGTGATTGAACATCCTATCTGCACATTGCCTGACGTTTCAGCTGACATCAGTTCCCTTGAATAATGTCATCCATTGTGTATATGCTCACTTCTACCGATAATCTTAAAAATAACCAATCCCTATCCCCAAACTCTAAATCTATTGAAAATAAATATATACTCGCCGCAGAAAATACATCATTTGTGATGCAAAGATGTCGCTGAATTTCTGTTGGTTTGTATATCACCCAAAATCTAGATAGAGTAGACATAAAATTATTATGTCAAGCTGTTAGATCTACGGCAAATCTTTTGGTTTCTCTAAGTCAGACTGGCGTTCCCGTGGAGAACCATTGTTGACGTGATTGCAAAGAGTTCAGAATGAAGCGCAAAGTCCTGTTCGCAATCTTCGCCATATTCTCCGTGCATTCCGAAGAAGTCTCCATCAAGGAAGCTTCCAATTTAGCGGAGGTTCGAATTAAACCTATATGTCCTTCCAAAGAAATTGAATCAGCTCACAAAAGAGATTCTACCTCTAATCAACAAGATAATTCTAAAAGCATAAACAAAATTGATAATAACTCAAAAGATTACCTCTGGATCAACAATCCTAAAGAGGAAGGCGTACGAGCAAGAAGTCTTAATGTCATGCCCTTAACGAAACACTTTCATTCTAAATATGGATTTCATGCTTTCAGGGAGATGAAGAATGGTAAATCGTTTGCTAAGGTTCCAATTTTCCAGAGATATATCGATAACAAGGAAGGAATCATCGAAGATGGAAAGAACATCGACAGCATGCGTCTAGTTGCGGATGAAATCCCGAGATCCAAGTTGGATCGTAACCTAGACATGAGCTACGATAGTGGCCGTCTTCAGATGTCTGCAGCGGATCAAGAGAAAATCCAACTTTCAGGTCTGGATTCCAGCCATTCTCAGCCAGATCTAAGAATGGATTCCGGACAGAATGTAGAAGGTCCTAACGAAGAACAAAAGGTCTTCTCTGTTCCAGATGGAGGGGTAATCATCAAGATTCTAGTTGAACGGGCTGAGGCTCCAAGAGTCCGTCAAGGCTCTTCCAACCTCCGCTTGTAGAAGCTATGCACCGATTGTTGTCCGATGAGTTGGAAATAAATTCAAAACTGTCAAACCTGCTGATTAGAGTGATGCTGAATAAGTCAATACCTCGTTGAACTACCAGAGCCAGCTTATTGAATGCGTGACGCTAACCCCACATTGAAAATTCAATACCATTTCATAAAAGGGCGCACGTCAACAACGACATACTAGTATAAAACCTAAATAATACATAGCAATAACGCGCCTTTTAATAATACAATTAGTATTTTAATTTGTATCAAATAGATGGCTCGTTATTTCTATGTATTAATTTATTTCTAACTTGCCTTGTCCTTATTGTTTGCAGAAGAGAATTGCTCGATGCAAATATTTAAATGTAATTATATTGTCCTAAAAGCTTATATCCATAGTTTCCTTAAATACCATTTCTAAGATTCCACCATTTAGTGTAGCATATAAAAGCAGAATGATTCAATACAGTATTAGAGCTCTAAAGAAGCAGTCTGGTAGATTAAAAATTGGCGTAACCGCAGGAAGGAAGGGTTCAACACAGATATATTTTTCATCGCAGTAAGGGCAGTAGAAGTTTTATTTATAAAAAGATACATTCACGTTTAGGTGCTTTCATTTGTAAAAACTAAATAATATTTTTTAGAGAGAGAAAAATTTTTATTTTTTATATCCAGTTTAAAATAATGAAAAATCGCCAAGAGAGATTTTGATTATAGATCAATACATTTTTATGTTACTGCATTAGGGTAAATAGTGTCTTTTTAAAATAACATATCGTACTTAATTCTATTAAAAATAGACACTTCGGCCAGTTTAGAGTTTTTTATTTTCTCAACGTTTCGACAAAAATCTTTTGTCTTCGTCAGGAGAAGTAAATAAAAATAAAGCATTTGGCAAGGCGGTAAAAATTATTCTAAGGCTGCAAGGGCGTTCTCACGTGATTTTTCGAATTTATTACAACATCTAAAGCGCGAGGCTTTAGCATCGGCACAATAGCTTCACCATCGACACAACAGTATTGCATCCCCTGTGAGTCCGGCGACCTGTCGCTGGTTCACCGGTACTGGTCCTTCCGCTACATCAGGCCTCTCATCTGGGAGGCATTTACCATCATCCCCCCTGACCTTCAGGGCTGGGTACATGGCCTAGACGATGGCACCATCCTGACGTCTACCAAGACAAACATCTATAGGTACTTCCTCGGTGTGGAACTGAGGAGTGAAGACCTTGTCTGGAGGAGGACTCTCTCAAGGTGGGGAAGCCTTCCTTGCTGAAGAAATTTGTACACATACACAACTATATATATTCCCCTACATTTTATCTACCCTTTATTTACTATTTTATTATATATTTTCCACCTTTGTAAATATTGATTAGAATAATTAATAAAATTGTTTAAATTGTCTAAAGCCCAAGTCAAAAACAAATATAAACAATGAAACGTTGAGAAAATAAAAAACTAACTAGTCGAAGTGTCTATTTTTCATGGAACTATGAATGCCGGCCAGGCAGCCTCTATCTTAACGATATCGTACTTAATTCGAACTGAATCTTTCTTCGACAAATCTACTAACTCTCTAGTACCTAACAATAAACGATTCAAGTTCGGAAGTACGTATAAATATGGGATTTCCAAGTGAAACTCATTTTTTGGTTTTTAGTAAATTTTATTTTACCTGTTTAAAATTGGCAAAGCTGAATCACCTAGATACTCGTGTGGAGGCGAAGAACAGAACCCCAGACACTTATTAACTGACTGCCCGCTGACCTTAGGGAACTAAATCAACTTCCCATAACAAATATGCAACATCTGGTCTACACTAAGGACATACACCAAAGATTCAACAAATTCTGCAGAATGTACTTAACTAAATAAGTGACTACTAAGGTAATCAATTTGCATACTGATATGTAAATATGCATATATCGCTTTTAACTACTTTTTCTTTTTTTGTTTTTCATTTAAATGTATATATTTCACACGCAAATATCCGAATTGTGGATATAGCGTGTACTCTGCAATTGATAAATAAAAATATATATAACGAATGAACTCATATTCTCATCATCAAAAAGGAAACATTCACTGAAGGATTTGCGGAAATATGATTTCTGATGAAATCTCCCATTATATCATAGAATGCAAAATTTTAGGTGAAGAAAGAGAAAAAAACTCTTTAAAACACCTTCTGGAGCTTTAGCAACCCACTGAAGACGCTGAGAACTATTTCAGAAAAGAAAAATATAGCAATAGAACTCTATAATTTCTACAGATCAATTGTAAATAGAAGAGGTAGTGAGGAAAGTTTTAGAACAGATATGTAAATAAATCCCTTTTCAAACAAAGGCTCACGTGCACGTGGGGAAATGGAGAAAAAAAAAAACTGTAATATTTTGTTTTTGTATGGCGAATTCATACAGGGCAATGGGCCCTAATAAAAGCCTTTTTGTTGTTGTTGTTGATATATAATAAATGAAGACATTAAGATGCGAATGTTTATTCATACAAATAAATCAAACTTCTACTATCCTTACTGCTTTGAAAAATATTGAGAGGGCTTGGCTCATCAGTGGTTAACCACCGGATATAATAAGTAAAATTTCTCTCTCTCTAAAAATTATTATTTCGTTTTTACAAATGAAAGCACATAAACGTATAAATGTATATTCTCATAAATAAATCAAACTCCTACTGCCCTTACCGCGATGAAAAATATTGGAAGAGCTTGGCTCATCAGTGGTGAACCCTCTCTGCGGTTTCGCTAATTTAATCTACCAGACCGCTTCTTTAGAGCTCTAATACTGTATTGGATCAGTCTGCTTATATATGCTACACTGAAGGGTGGAATCTTAGAAAGGGTATTTAAGTAAACTATGGACATTGGCTTTTAGGATATTAGAATTTCATTTAAATAAATTCTATGCTATATTTTTTACTTTGTTTCATAGATTCGAGCACCCCGAAATCTATATTATAAAAAGTTAATGTTTTTTTAGCCTAATAAAATTTGACAAAAAGTATGGCATTTGTGAATTTCATAGTAGAGATCAATATATAATGTTGTTTAGCCCCGTTGTCCCTCATAATTAAAATTCAAAAATGTCGAACACATATTCAATTTTTACGGCTTCCCTTATATAAACCCATTGATGTTGTTTCCCGTTGGCCGGCTCAAATCTTTTTGCACATATGTAAATATGTAATATTTTATTTTTTCAGGTTCTACCATCTCAAATGATGTATTCTATACTTTATTATCACAATTAATGCAAATTGTGATTCAAAGTTTATTTTATTATTCTGTTAACGACTACCTAACAATATTGCCACGTGGAAAATTATACAAGACCAATTTCGGGATGAGACAACTATTTATTTCAGGCAAGAACAAACTATAAATGATAAACAAAAGATAAGCAAAAGAGGGAAGTGTACAGAATACATCAAAATATAAACAAAAAAATAATACTCTGCTAATAAAATAATAAAAACTTTGTTACATAGCTCCTTCCCTAAGGGAACTGTGACCCACAGCTTGCAATTATTGTAGTTACTGACATGGCTCTGACGTGCTTCTGCCAGGGATTCCATCGAAGTCTTGGAACTTTTCCCCTAGTACCTTTGCGTCCTTTTTCTTGCGGCGTGAAGAGCGGCTTTGTCGTCGTATCGTCTATAGGGACATTGTCAGCTTGGAGGGAAGTTTTGGCTTTGACACGGCGTTGGAATCCTGGAGCCAGTCTCTAAAAATATATTTCACAGCCCCCATGGATTCAAGGTCTTCTCGGCGAATTCCAGTTTGTCTTCCCTAATTTACCCAGCATATCCACCAAAATACCACGTGGAAAATTAGGGAAGACAAATACTTCAGGAGGAGACAACAATTTATTTCAGGCAAGAACAAACTATGAGTGATAAACAAAAGATAAGAAAAAGAGGGAAGTGTACAGAGTATAGCAAAATATAAACATAAAAAATAATACTCTGCTAATAAAATAATAAATACTTTGCTACAATATCATCCCTCGTGATGAGTGTCAATTCCAACTACCCAGTACCTAGGTGATACTGACGTTTCAACGTTCCACTTCATTAGTAAATCAATCAACTGTGAGTAACTCCTGGAGCGAACACCAGTCGCCAACTGTCCGGAAAACCTCATTAGCAAAAAGCCTGTCTATAAAAATTCTCTTAATGAGGTTATTTAACGCACCAAAAATTAATTAAGTTTTGTCTCACGCGAAACTTTCTATTAACACTACTTATAGAGTAGCCTAGTGGACATAGCATCTGCCCGGTAAGCGGAACACTGTTGGGTTCGAATCCCATCCCTGGACACTTTTATTTTTCCATTCATCATTACTCTTCACAATTCATCCTTTCATACTTCATCCCTAAGGTTAGAAATGGTCGTTGTTTCTCCTTAAAATAAATTTCGATTTTTAGTTCAAAAGAAACACATGCGGAATAATTTTTCAAATGTCGTTCTACTTAACTCTGTTTGTTAGAAGAACCATAGAGAGCTGGCAAAACTACTTAAAAGTTATTTATAAGTCAGATTCTCTTCCAATTATCTTTAGTCAAATTCATTCGGATGAAACAATACAAAGCAATAAAATGTAATATAATTCTACTGTTCTAAAAACATATCTCCATAATTTGCTTAAATACCCTCTCTAAGATTCCACTTTTCAGTGTAGCATATAAAAGCATATAATTCTACTGTCCTAAAACCTTATCTCCATAGTTTGCTTAAATACCCTCTCTAAGATTCCACCCTTCAGTGTAGCATATAAAAGTAGAATGATATTTGATATAATCAGAATTATTACTAAATAGATATTAATTCAAATGAAAACACCAAAACGTCAATGTTTCTTTTTTCACAAATAAATCAAATTTATACTGTCCTTACTGCGATGAAAAATATTGGGAGGGCTTGCGGAAGAGCATTGCTCAATGCATATATTTAAATGTAATCTATTGTCCTAAAAACTTATGTCCATAGTTTGCTCAAATACCATTTCTAAGATTCCACCCTTTAGTGTAGCTCTAAAGAAGCGGTCTGGTAGATTAAATTGGCGAAACCGTTGGGAGGGTTCACCACTGATGAGTCAAGCCTTTCCAATATTTTTTCATTGCAGGACAGTAGAAGTTTGATTTATTTGTCAAAAGAAACATTAGGGTCTTAATGTTTTCATTCGTTAGATAAAACAATATCAAGTATTATTTCATTTATATTGTAACGTAGAAAATGAGAATTGACAAACTTCAGGATGACATGGCAATTTATTTATGGTCAGAATAAATTAAAATTTATAAAATATCAGAGAAACAATGAGGCAATTTTATAGAATAGGAAAAAATAAATATCAAAATTAATTATATGTTTATAAAATAATAGATTTTTCTCTATAATATTCATAGATTACGCATTCTGTACTCGACATTAAATTTAACTAGCTAATGTTGGTCAAATAATCTGAAACCATACGATACACCTTCTCGAAATTCCAGAGATATAAATATAATACATATAAACAACTATTTAATCATCTAACTTAAACACAAAAAAATTATCAACTTTTATCTTCTATATTTAATTTAAATTTAGCTTGCTAATCTAATAGAATTTCCTATTTATATATAAAATATTACTATTATTAAAAGTTTTAAATATAGTTCTGTCAATATATAAATCCATGTTAACTCACTCTATAATATCAACTTAATTTAAATTATATTTAAGATTTAATTTTTTTTTAGATAAACTTGTAGAGAAATAGCCAACGTTTGATCATCTCACCATCCTCCTGGATGATCCAGTGTCGCAGTCCAGAATGCAGCACTATGTCGAATATAGCCATCAGAGCAAGTATTGGCATGTGGAAATGGACGAAGGATTCACCAAGTTCCATCTCAAAAAGCTTTAAATGAACGCTTACTAGAATCCCAGACCATATCAGAGCTTGTACAGTACTCCATCCTTGTAGAAGCCTGGCGATAAAAGCTACTTTAGTTTTGACAAGTGGTTTTCTTGTATAGATTCCTTTTCCCCGGGCCTTGGTCTCCATAGTTTAATCTCTCCCTTTGATACCGTATTCAAATCTTTGGCCTATGATACTTCACGTGCCATAAGCATGTGAGGGGCAAATCTTCCCTTTCTAAATATTTTTTAAATTATCCCTACTACACACACACACACACGATGTATAGACCATGATAATGATAGTTCTTAAAATTAAAGATACTTCGACCAGTATAAAATGTATACACCTATCCCCCGATTTACACGGTCATTAGTACATTAGGTCAGCTGAAATTACCTCCCATCTTCACAACTAGAGGCGCTGCTCGCGGCCTAAGGGCAAATTTGCAAATAACTCGACAAATATTCGGGATAGAGACCTGAAACCTTCACTATGTGTTTTTAAATATTCTACTCTATATACTGTTTAAATTTGGGTCAGATTAGTTACGTATTGTGGATGTGTATAGCCGACAAACATACATACACACATACATACACTGACTTTTATATAGAGGGTGATCCAAAAGTCTTGCACAATTTTAAAAATTAATAACTCCGCGAATATTTGCGCTAGAGCAATGCGGTAAACACCATTATGTTCAGGATGCAATGGAATTTTTTATGGCAAAATGTGAAAAATTCGAAATTGTTTTTAGTTACAATATTATTCGCTAGATGGCGCTCTACCAGAATCAAAGAGTCAGCGGCCAAATTGTTTGATAAATTGAAAAATATAACTGATCGACACGTATTTTTCCTTTTTCAATACCAGGAAAGAACCCTAATAATATCAAATGGTAAATTAATAAAACAACATTTCGCCAAAAGTTAGAAGAAATGGTTAACGATTTTTAAATACAACCTGAGATATGTAAAATAGGTATATACAAATTAAAACATGTAGCAAAAAAAAAAAAAGATATTGTATTTGCTGGAATCCTCTCAGAGATTTAATATATTATGAGATATTATGAGAATTTACTTACCTTTTTTGATGCTTCAGTTGGAGGGCTGGAAAATTTCTTCCACTAAAATTTTAAAAATACATTTTTAGACGATTTTCTTAGAACCTCTCCCCGATCTGTCTCTACTGCTGCCTTCCCTCTCTTCTTCTTATCGCCTTCCTCAAAATTTCCGCCGAAATTTTTTTAACAGAGTAAAAAAAATTAATTTTCTAAAATATTCCAACTGTTAAAATATAAAAAAATAATAAAAATTAATATTAAAAATTTATATCAAAATATTATTTTGATAAACGAATATTATTTGAAAATATTTTTAGAAAATAGCTGATTAGTTATTTAAAAAAAAAACGAAAATTTATTATAATGAGATAATAAATTATATACATAAAAAATAGAAGAGGTAATAAAGAGAGGTGAAGAGATGGGTTGGTTTGACAATGATGAATGCTCGACGTCCACTTCGTTTTTGTCGAGGCAGCTTCACCATTGTCCACCAGCTTTCTATTAGGTACTGTGGGTGAGCTTTGTGGAGGTCGCCGAAGTGGACTCCACAATCTGACCATGCTCCAGGCCAATGGATATCAGCGCAGACCTGCAATCCGAGTATTGAGTTCTCTGGGAAACACATACTCTCTCATGTACTATCCTTTATAGCAACCAGTTCTACTGGAAACACCAGCTCACATCCCGGCCACCTCTCTAACTATGGTGCTACCAGCTTCCTATTTACTGTCTGAGTCTAGTTCAGGGGTCAACAACTCGCGAGCCACATGCGGCTCTTTGGATGAGAACTGCGGCTCTTTATATAGTTCCATACGTAAATATTATTTATGCTGTGTACTATTTATTTTTGGCAAAAAAAAAATATTGTGGCTCTTTAAAAACTCTGATATTTTGTAAATTGTAATTTTTGACTATTCCGACTCAAAAGATTGCCGACTCCTGCACTAGTCTCATTCAGCGACATCCTTATCGGGATCCTTCATCCGACCAATATCACCAGAACGATACACATTCGGTCTTCAATATGAAGCCAGATAATTTGTCCTAGTCTCTCTTCCTCAAGCTTTATAAAGACAGGAACCTGTAGGTACAGCACGCGCCAAGAACGCATTGAAGGCAGGGGTACGTCGAAACGCGGGAAAGATGGGCAAGGCCGCGAGGTAGCTGGCTGTAGCTAGAGCGGCAGGTTAGCAAAGAACTGGTTGATCCAGTTAATGGCCACATATCACGGTTTCTGCTGTTGTTTTGCTTGATCTGCTTAAAGATGTTGCCACTTCGATGTAATATTCTGTCAACATAAACGGGATTCTGAAATATAATTAAAAATACCCATTTCAAACATCGCACTTACACGCCACACTATAAATATTTGGCGTTAAATGAAGATACATTGCGCGTAATCTATAAGTAGAAATTGAAAATACTTCGAACTATTATATTATTGTAACAAATAGTTTCATTTAAAAATTTATTCACAGAAATTTAAGATATTGGGGGAAAGGCATGGCTCATCAGTAGTGAAACCATCAGTTTAGTCCAGACCGCTGCTGTTGTATTGACTTGACCGGTGGTATAACAGCTGCAGTTGTTAGAAGTAGGATTCTGTGTGTCGCTCTGAGTGAACTGTCTCTTTTTACCTGGAAAACATAATTTCGGATTTCTTACTCAGACTTTATAAATGGAACTCGTAAGACATTTCATCTTCTATGTATTGTGTATAAAATAATGATATTAATATAAAGGATGTTGAGTATTTCTGTTCTTCAATGGTGGAGCCCAGAGTGTAAGTATGTATAGCTAGAGAGAGGGAGGAGGCTGTGTGTTCCAGTTCCTCGGAGATGACTGTTCCACATGAATATGAAAAGTTCTCCGAAGTGAAGATTCTCACACGGGTTAGCCAAGATGGATGTTGATGCCAAACTTGGATTCAACATCTCATGTTTCACGTCCGGGTCAAGCAAGTTACCGAATGTGTCCTTGGGTGGACGCCTGGTAAGTCACATTTTTTAACCTCTCATTGTTGCAGCCTAAACCCCAGGGACCTGCTTCAACTTTCAACCTCTACCACCAAAACTTGTTCTATATTTCCAGGCCTGTGTCAGCTCTTTGTTAAACTGATGGCCACTTGCGTTTTCAGGAGACGCTGAAGCCGCTGCCAGTGTGGCGTTCGTTCAGGTAGGAGCCGTTTCTGACTTCCTGCGTGCAGATACTCTACCCCCCCCCCCCCTTATAGTTTAGGGAGATACTTCCTGAGAGCCAACCATTAGTAGAATGACCCCTCAGCCCTGAGGAACGAGGCGCAGCTTTACCATGTACGCAAGACTGTGGTGTCGAGACTGTCGAGTACGAGCGGGCATATGCGCCTCAAGTACGATAAGGGAGATCAGAGCGGGTGACAAACATTCGAAACTGATTCGCGCACAATGAGGGAAGTCTCCACGTGTCTAACCCATGTGTTTCAGGCGGTCCCATGTTCTCTACTTTCTCGTGGTGGGACTGTTAAGAGGACTGCTGCTCGCCATGTTCCCTTATAGTACCCATCTTGTGTACCTATCTACAGTGCACGCCATGTGTACGCACGACACTATACTATATAAAAGAGCAGCGGCCCCCGACCAAAGAGAATGAAGAGCCAAGTCACTCCTTCAATCATTAACTCACTGTGTCGCGCAGATACCTCCAATACTGTCCTTAATTAGTAACTCGGCAATATTTATGAAACCTAGGATATGCTCACGAGAACACCAACCTCTGTACTGTGCTTGCAGACTAAATCTTTCCACGTAAAGTTAGAATCCTCTCATTCAAGACTGTTGTTGCCTGATCTTCTCGAGAGGCTCAGCCCGTGTTCTAGTCATGCGCCTTCTTATGAGATATTGGCTACAGGAGCGGTTGGCTGTGACTTTTTTTTTGTAGCTCGGATGCCAAAGCTGTAGCTCCTTCTGCAGTTGAGTGTGAAGAACAAGCCTCCATTTTCCTTCTATTGAAGATACCATGTCGCTTCTAAGGAGTGATGGCTCTATTTCCCGAAGTTCTCTCAGAATTTCAGATAGAATTTCAGTAAGGTCAGAGGATTTTAAAACTAAATGGGATTCAAATAGTGGAGTCAGTTTTTAAAAGCTTGTTTCGGTAAAGATTTCTTTGGTTTTTAGATTTGGGGCTGCTGATCTTGAGGCGAACTTTGCGCATAGGATTTAGCTACAGGTTCCTGGATATGTGTTTATTTATCTTTATTAAACCTAATCTCGGCTTTCGGGCATCTTTGCCCGTCTACAGGAGTGCATAGAAACATATGTGAAAGATATTTCCATGTACTCCTGTAAAAGGGCAGAGATGCCCGAAAGCTCGAGATTAGGTTTAATAAAGATAAATAAACACATCTCCAGAAACCTGTAGCATTTGTTTGATTAATATCTAGGAGATTTAAACCAAGTACAGTAGAACCTCCCTGTAAAGGACAACACCTAATTGCAGAGCTAAAGTATCCTTTAGGGAGAGGTGTCATATTACCAGATAGTTGCTTAATACAGTAGAACCTCCCTGTAAAGGACAACACCTAATTACAGAGCTAAAGTGTCCTTTAGGGAGAGGTGTCCTCTTACCGGAGAGTTGCTACAGTAGAACCTCCCTGTAAAGGACAACGCCTAATTGCAGAGCTAAAGTGTCCTTTAGGTAGAAGTATCCTCTTACCGGAGAGTTGCTACAGTAGTACCTCCCTGTAAAGGACAACGCCTAATTGCAGAGCTAAAGTGTCCTTTAGGTAGAAGTATCCTCTTACCGGAGAGTTGCTACAGTAGTACCTCCCTGTAAAGGACAACACCTAATTGCAGAGCTAAAGTGTCCTTTAGGTAGAAGTATCCTCTTACCGGAGAGTTGCTACAGTAGTACCTCCCTGTAAAGGACAACACCTAATTGCAGAGCTAAAGTGTCCTTTAGGTAGAAGTATCCTCTTACCGGAGAGTTGCTACAGTAGTACCTCCCTGTAAAGGACAACACCTAATTGCAGAGCTAAAGTTTCCTTTAGGTAGAAGTATCCTCTTACCGGAGAGTTGCTACAGTAGAACTACCTCCCTGTAAAGGACAACACCTAATTGCAGAGCTAAAGTGTCCTTTAGGGAGAGCTGTCATATTACCGGATAGTTGCTTAATAGTAAAAATGATAATTTTGCAAGTGTAAACTGTCCTTTAAAATACATTTGATTTTACTTATATTCTCGTTTCACTAAGGGCACACTTTAACTATAACCCCTTTTTTTCTATAGTCGGAAAAATATTTTCGTGAAAAATATAAAATAAATGCAAAATCTAAATACTTTTAAATATATATATAGGATATAAATATATATAATAAGAAAAATTGTTGAAATGGATTATTGTGGAGGTTTTTCCTCGTTGCTGTTACTTTTAATATAGCTGTTTCCAAATCTCTAATTGTCCAAAAAGATGGACGTCTGTGATTGCTGATAACAACAAATTTATTCGTCTATGGCACATGTAGAGATCTAAAGTTGCACCGGCTAGGGAAAAATATTAAAGTAGGAATTAGCCTTTCCTTTTTGGCTAAATATTTTTATTTAGACTAATAAAATTCTTCAAAGTACACAAAATTATAAAGGCAAAATAAGTAATTTAATTTTATTTTGCTTTTTTATAATATTATTATATAATGAATTTATTTGAACCTAAGAACTTTTGAAATAAAAGAAATAGAATGAAAGGATAAATTAACATTATAACCTAGACTATTCTTCAGGCGTGGTTATGGTTATATTTCTGTTGGGCAGGTAATCGGCTGGCATATTGGATTGTGAAATATAAGAAAACAATAATCATGTTGTATATTATTATAAACAAGAAATATTCACACTATTTGAAAGTAAGGAGACATCATGAGTTTTTAATATATTCTATAAAACGTTTATATATATTAATTAAATAATAAAAAGGTATATATTGGATTGAATAAAAGATTTATTTTCTAATATATCGGTTGGCTGAACGCCAATCTTTGTCAAGTAATTGCATTTTTGTATAAACAAACTCAGCGCCGCATATAATGTTATAAAATCACAGTTAAAATAATTTTCTAAAAATTAATTTAGTTAACATTTTATATTTTAATTGTGGTATTATAATACTAAGCGGTGCTGAGTTTGTTTGAACAAAAATGTAATATCATGACATGGTTGGCGTTCAGCCAATCGAAATATTGGTAAATAAATATTTTATTCAATCCAATATATACCTTTTTATTATCTAAAGATTTGAATATATATTTCTCTATTTTCAGAAAAATATAGTAGTATTTTGAAGAACACTGACGACTTCGAAAGGCCCCAACATTCCATCATTGGGGAAGATCAGAATCATAATCAGTATCATGATCTTGGTCGAATACATCAAGGAGGAATTGTGTCACTTGAGGAGGGACTTCTTGAGGATTATCATCTAGCATCTCTGTAGCATTGACTTTGTCCTCAACCGCCATGATATCATAGTCCTCAGGACCTCTGACATTGTAAACAATCTCAGTAAAATTTCTCCGGCATATTGACAGGAGTTTGTCTGCTCAGACCATGTCTTGAGACAGTCCAGGTGGAATTGGTGCATGCAGTTTCTGGGATGGCAGAGGTTATCCTGGCTGATGGTGTCCAGGCAGATGGAGCAATCTTCTGCTTCAGACATCAGGTTTTAAAATATCAAGTTAAATATTTATTTTATTTTATTTTATTCTAATTTTTAACAGTTAAACAAAAGTCAGAACATAAACATGTTGGAGTAAAATGATGAATATGAAACGAATACGAAATAATGAAATATTTTATATTCGAATATTTAAAGATTAATCTGTTTCTTTATATTTATTTGTCAATAGAATTTTCATTTAATAATTTATATCTACTTCAAAATTCATAATGGAGAACGTTGCGAAAAATGTTAAAACTAAATTGACAATTAAAGTCTATTTATAAAGAAGAAACTCATAAATTAGTGTCAGCCTGAAAAAAAAAACGGGAAAAAATAAACAACAGATTATAATAACACAATCATTCTTTAACAACAGAACAGTGAATTTCAAATATTCTTCCTCTATAAATATTACTAAAAACCTAACTAAAGGATGTCCACAAGGAGAACCACTATCTCCCACAATATAGAACATACTGATTGAAGAATTGTTAAACATTAATCTGGATGGTAACTGTATTGACTATAATATGCTGGAACAAAACCCATGGAGAACTAAAGACAGCAATTAACAATTTACTTAGTAAAATTAATAACTGGTGTGAGAGCAATAAATTACAGATACCAAAAGATAAAACGAAAATATTATATTTATATAATTGCATAAATGATACAAAAATCCTTAATAGCAATATAGCTAGACATGTTGAAACCCTTGAGATCTTGGGTTGACCTTGAAAAATCACCGAAGCAGGAACAAGCTGGACTTTATGCCACACATTAATGAAATCGTCGACAAAACTACTAGAGCTAGCGGTTACCTACTCAGTTTAATAAAGAAAGCATGGGGTCTAGAATGAAGACGAAAATTAACTTTATACAAGACAATATTCCGAAGTACAATAACATATGGTCAAACAAATAGGTTTCCATTTATAAGCAAGAAAGCCAAAGACAAACTAAATTCCCTGCATTATAATATTCTAAAACACTGCATACAGGCCTATACCACAACATCATCAAACTGTACACATATACTAACACAAATACCAAAACTCACAGATTACATAGAATCCAACATATTGAAAAATGATATAGGCTACAATAGATTTAATTTATCAAACAGAAAAGAAATTGCTAACTATAACGAAAGAAAATTACAAGAATACTATGAAGAATCCAACAATAATTTAAAACGTTTTTTTTTTCATCTCCTCTAAAATACCTAACTTTGTCAAACCAAATTTCTACAATGTTCAATTCTTTACGGGTCATGGTAACTTCAAATCATATCTCTTCAGAATTAGAAAAATAGATTCGCCCAGATGCTCTTGTGGAGCGGAAGAAGAAACCCCCGAACACATTCTGAACTCATGCCCACTGGTGTCAACCCTAAGACAGCAGAGCGCAATATGGAAAGAACCTATCTGGGTCAAATAGTTTATAATAGGGAAAGATATATGAAATTTAATAGGTTCTGCAGACTTTTTATTATAAATAGACAGCTTCATGCAGCTTGAGGAACTACACTACTATGCGACTTGATTTACATAATTGTGAATAATTGATAAGTTACTTTAGAATATAACTAATTGTAAATAACTCAACTTGATCAACTTTCTCTCTCCACGATACTAATTATTACAGATAACTCCATTAAATCAACTTCCATCATTGCTTAACATATTGTAAATAACTACCTTGTGGTTTCTTCTATCTGCTTATGTTGTTGCTTATTTGTTTAATGTATATGTTTATTCAATGTTCTTTTTCTTTATCTTTATTTTATTTTTAATAATTCTCTTACCTACTCTATTACAATATGAATTATTGTAAATAGTTCCACGCGCAATTCCCCAGATCGGATATAGCGTGTCTTATTTGTAACTGGGAATAAATAAATTATATTTCTATTATATATATATATCAATGCATTATTAATATATATATATTATTCTGGATAAAAGGTATCTCCTGAAAAATAAACTTTTATCCGGCAGAGTTTCCTCACCACTCTGGAAGTACCTGCCTCGGCGCGTTACCCTTTTTGGCGGTTCACCCCCCAGGAGCCCTAAATGGTCCTGAGAAGTCCTATTCCACTTCTAGCTTTTACTAACCCCACCATCGGATCTGACCTGATGGCGCCAGCAAAGCTAGGGCCCTAGAACTGATTGTTGAAGACTCGTGTCCAAGGAAACTGAATGATTTTACAAACTAAAATAAATTTGATATATATTTTAAATATGTTATAAGCTATTAAAATAAGAAAATCATGTTCACAATTTCATATGATGTTGGGATATGATTGATTTATAATTCCAGAAAATGAAACATTTTTTACAAAGGTAATTTAATGGTTTATCTATGATAGAGATGATATCTGACAAAGATGCTCAAGGAAAATTATTAAGATTATAAGATTGAATGTATTTGATGACTGTGTGGTGATATTCCTACATGTAGTTCTTGAAATTCTGGTAGCTGGATAGCATCTAGCAATTGGACTCTGTTTCTTAAATTTATTTTCTATACGGCGACATCTTCTGATAATATCAGTGTAATATTAATAACACATTCAAAGTGATTGTCGTAAAGATAGAGGCTGCCTGGCCGGCATTCATTGTTCTTCAAATATAAGACACTTCGACCAGTAAATCTTTTATTGTCTGGCCGATGTGTCTTTTATTTAAAGAACAAAGTTATTGTGTTTGTGTAAAAGGTATATTTGGTTTTTACTTTTGTACATACAGTACTGGTCATGAAAATCACGGTGGTAAGAGGTTTGTGACTACTCATACTTTAGGTACCCCAAATGTCTTTACTAGTAATATCAGGCAATGGAACCATGGGGTTAATGCCTGGATATACTGTATATAGGGATTATCCCTAGTACACGTGGTACACACAGTGTCCATGATATTCATGATGAATAGAAGTTGGTGACTGCTTTTACACATGTGAATATCAGATCTTTCCCAAAATATGTAAGTTACTAAATGATGTTTTCAGAAATTCCAAACGATTATAAATTTATCGTATTTTTTTGCTCTAAAATGAGTTCATTCAATTATTGACTTCAACAAAAGTATTGGTTTATATGTATATTTAATGAATTTGATATATGTAATTTATATTAATTTCAAAAAATTAAGTTATTTTTAGCTTAAAATATAGGATTAATTCAAAATGTGAACTTTGAAAATACATAAAATTCAATGTTTTCTTTTTTAATCTTAAGGTGAGGACAATGACATGCCATTTAAGAATAATTGTTAAAATAATAATGAATACAATGTTTATACTCATATTTTAGCTAATTTTTGAAATTTTTGTTTTCACGAAAAACTATCATAAATTTTCAAAAGAAACATGTAAATTACCATCAAGTATTTTAAATATCTATTTTATGGTCCTTTTCCTTCTACATGTATTATAAAAACGAGTTTGTTATTTAAAATAATAATTCTCGTTATTATTAAATCTTTTGAAATTAATAGCTGAATAAAAAATGTACCATATTTTGATAAGATTACAACACGAGAACCTAAGGCTTCTCAAAAATATTGAGTGTTAAATACACTGCAATTTATAGTTATTAAAATTTTTAAAATAACTTACCTTCTATGAGTGATATGTGACTTGTCCGAGTTGGCTCAATGGTCATCTTTATTTTACAACTAGCGTATGTACCCGGCTTCGCCCGGTTTTTGCCCTAGTAAATGTTTGCCTAACGAACATTTGTTAAAACGATTTTAGAAAATTTTCACGGTGAATGGATGTATGGTTTATGAATCTATCTAGTACAAACATACACACATTTATATATACTTAGTCTAGCCATAAATATTGTTACAAAACCAAATCATTGATAAAAATTTAATTCGACCGCGTTAAGTATTCAAAATACAGTAGTTGTTATTTGAATATCTCGTGCACACGTGCTTAGAAAAAAAATCGGAATAAATTTGTTTTTTGATAACGGATTGGGGTGTTAAAGAAAACCGTATAGCTGTAATAGCCCAACACAAGGTAGGCCAAAGTCCTTCATCCATTTTTAAACTTTTACAAAATTTGAATATTACGCGTCAATTGTTTATCGAACCATTGAAAGGTTCAACAAGGCTGGCACTATTAATGACCTTGAAAGATCTGGTCTAACGCGAGTGCAACGGACGCAAGCAGCTATAAAAGCCATTCGCGAAAGAATTCGTCGAAATTCACGCCGCAAACGAAAGATCTTAGCAAAGCAGATGAATTTAGCTCCAAGAACCGTTTCCAAGATAATCAATGAAGACCTTGGACTGAGAGCTTTCAAACGACGCACAGGTCATTTGATAACCTCTGCTCTTAGAGATATTAGAAGGGTAAGATCAAAAATATTGTTGGCGCGGCATGATGGTCGGTGGCATGAGAGAATCCTTTTCATAGACGAGAAAATTTTCACCGTCGAAAAAATTATTAATCGTCAAATTGATAGGATATATGCTCGTAGCTCTCTAGAAGCTTCTTTGAAAGTCAGGAAACTTGAAAAAAGTCACCATTCTTCTTCTGTCATGGTTTGGTGGGGAGGTAGCTACCAAGTTGTAACAGATCTCCACTTATGTGCCAAAGGAGTAAAAACTACAGCTAAAAACTATCAAGAAGATATTTAGAAACAAATAGTAAAGCCTCTGAATACAAACATGGTTATTGGAGCATATTGGATATTTCAACAAGATTCAGCTCCTGCTCACAAAGCTAAGTCAACTCAACAATGGTTGGAGACGAATGTTCCCGAGTTCATATAAACCAATGAATGGCTCTCTGGAAGCCCTGATTTAAACCCCTTGATTACAGCTTGTGGGCATATTTAGAGGAGAAGGTGTGCTCTAAAAGTTATCATAATTTGGATAAATTAAAATCAGCATTGGTGAGAGCAATGAAAGAAATACCCTTAGAAAAGGTGCGTGCTGCCAAAGATCAGTGGCCCGAACGTTTGAGATCCTGTGTCAAAAATAAGGGAGGATATTCTGAATGATTGTATATATTTAAAATCTATGTCCTATTGGCTAATAAAATATGTATTTATAATCATTAGTTTTTGTTCTTAATCAGTTATTTTATAAAATTGTTTGTAACAGAATTTATGGCTAGACTGTGTATATATATATATATTTATATAGTGTAGAAACTATATAACAAAATTATAACAGTGATTCTACTTTTAAAACTTAAGGAGCAAACTGATAAGAATGATAACTCATATCAATTAGGTTTGATTAGATTAGCAAGATAAATTTAAATTAATTATAATAATAAATAGTTATTTAATTTTATAGTCCAGTTTTGTATTAAGATTATCTTCACTATTATGATCATTTAAATTCAAATCATAAAATTTGTAAAATGTTATTAATTTGTAGATAGAGAGAAAAAAAAATCCTTTACTTCTAATACATCATCAAGTTAATTATATATTTATAATTAATAACAATAAAAATT
Source organism: Cordylochernes scorpioides (assembly GCA_030710605.1). Taxonomy (NCBI): domain Eukaryota; kingdom Metazoa; phylum Arthropoda; class Arachnida; order Pseudoscorpiones; family Chernetidae; genus Cordylochernes; species Cordylochernes scorpioides. The sequence continues at coordinate 144,040,631 of CP092864.1, read as the reverse complement.
AACAACGTAACGTCTTTTGCATCGGCTTTTACACGTCATTTAGACATACTCTATCCTATATATAGAATAATAGAAGTGATAATATATTTAATATTATAAATTTTAGTAGTTAGAGAAAAGAGAGAAAGACAGAACCATGCACTTTTAATCAAACTAATAATAAGGAAAAAAAAAGGTTTGTAAAGAAGGTAGATAAGATTGTTAGTATATATATATATATTTTTATAATTTTATATTTTATCCTTTTTTTTTTTTTTAAGATTTTTTAAGGTTTTTTTTATTTTATAATATGATTATAAATAGTTGTATTTAGTAATATATCTATAGTATGAATTAACATTTGTATAAGTTTGGTTATTATGTTTTGAAACCCTAATGGTAGACCAGACATACACAAAAAAATTTAAATTGAAATAAATTGGAAAAAGAGATCTGCTGGACCGGGGATCTTCAGATAAAAGCCCAGCTGACATTTCACCCCTTCTTTATTATGTCATAGACCTCTTTTAAACCGGATTTTATGTGTTAATATTAAGTTATTTCAGTGAAATATTTAAATGAACATATATAACAGATACAAGTGTTAACAAATTCCAACTGTAAACCTACCTCGACCGCGGCGTCCTCCATTGTGAATATCTATTTCTGGCTGACACATGTTGCGGGGGGGACATTTCAAATTTAGACCATTTATTCTGAATTTTTTGAACAACAAGACAATTAAAGAAGAAAGGAAAAATAGTTAAGGGAAGAAAGCTAAATTTCATAATCTTTACAGCTAGTTATATCAAAATAACTGATTCAACACTTATTCATCTTTTAATATTCCTTTAAAAAGGCAAATTATAAGAGTTTAATAAAGCTATTAATTGTGCAAATTCACCTTTATTTAACTTCCATTTTCCTCCCCAAAAATTGGAGATTAAACAAAATGAACTCTATACTACAACACTTTAAAAATCTTGTGAAAAAATCTTTTAATCAGTTATTTAATCAAAGTTTAATTAACTGTTAAAGATTATAAATTTGTATTAGTTATTATTAAGAGAAATTATAGAAAGTTGATTTCATAAATGGATATTTCCATTTATTATTATTTTTTATATTTTATAATTGATATACTGTTGAAATATTTTACTTGTCTGATACTAAATTTGTTTTTAATAAATTCCATGTTTAAATTTTTAACATCTTCTATGAAATTATCTAATATATTATTTATTCTATAAAATCTTAGAAACTGACCAAAATATATACCCTTACAGCAATTTAATGATATATTAGAATTCATATTACAGTATTTTATAATATTGAAATTATAATTACTCTTTTTATTATAAACTCTAACAGCACTATTTGTAAGGTCTATATTCAAGTCTAAAAAGTTAACTTTTTTGTTTCTATAAATTTTTTCATTGTTCTTAAGTTTCAAGTATTTAGGATATATTTCAGGTATTAAATTTTTAAACTGTGGATTATTAAATATTATTATGTCATCTACATATCGGAATATTTGCCAATTAATATTAATTTGTAGAAAGTATTCTCTTTCGTACCAGAACAATATTAGATTGGCTAATAAAGGACTAGAAGAAGTTCCCATGGGAACGCCTTCTGATTGAATATATATTTTATTTTTAAATTCTATATAGTTAAAATTTAAAAATGTTTCCAGTAGAGTTTTTGCTGTTTTAAGATCTAATTTAATTGTTTTATATCTGTTATGAATAATTTTAATGTAGAAAGTTTTGTCATTAATGAATTCATTAAATAAATATATATTGGTTATTTTATTATTTAGATCTCTTAAATTTATTTTAGAATATAGGTCCTCAAAGTCAAATGTGTGTACTGTTTCAATGTTTGTCCAATTGTTCATTAAATAATTAATGATTTTTTTATTTGAGTCGATAAATTTATAATTATATTTATTAGTTAATTTATTTATAATAAATTGTAGTGTTGAAGCTAATTGTATATCAATGTTTTTTATGACTGAATTTATACCAGATGTGATTGTTCTGAAAGAAATAGGTTTTTTGTGTAGTTTAGGAATTATATAGAACTTTGGTATGTTTGGATTTTTGTGGTTATTATAAATCTTTAGTGAATTTTCAACGTTTTTGATGTCTTTTTTGATTTTTGTGGCTGTAGTTCTAGCAAAAGTGTATTTATGATTATTATCAATTTCCTTTTTTAGTATATCGTGGTATAGATTTTTACAAATTAAAGATAAGTTATTGGAACATTTATCTATAGGAGTGATAATATAGTCCTTCTGTAAATTAATTATATTTTCTTTAAAAGAAGGAATGTCTGAATTAGGTTTTGTGTATTTAAGTGTATTATTATAATAATTTATAATTTCCTTTTTAATATTATGTTTCCATTCCAGAAAAGTAAATTCTGGAATACTGTATTTTATACTAGTTTTATTTATGAAAATATCTATATCTTTTAATATAGATTTAATTGTATTATTATAATTGTGTTTAATTTGAGGTATATATTTATACCCTTTATTTAAAATTTCCTGATATTCTGGATTTAAAAAAGAAAAATTGCTAGTTAATATATGACCTGAGAACTTATATTTATCAATATAGTTGTTGCAATTACATTTAATTTTTTTAAAATTTGCCAAATTATTAATAAATTGGTTATAATTGCAAACTAAATTACCTATATTTTTGTTGTATCTCCAGATTGTTTTGAAATTTAAATTTTTTATAGGGAAAAGATTATTGATGATTTGGTTATTAAAAATATCATTAAATTTAATATGATTAAATAAATTGTTATTAAATTTAATGATAATATTAATGTTATTAGTAGATTGTTTAATTTTTCTGTATTTAAAGATGTCGTGTGTGATATCTATTAATCTGTTAGTCAGATTATGAATTTTAATATATTCTATGAGTTTGATAAATTTATTATTATTTAGTTTAAATAATGTTTTAATAAATTTATCGACGAAGTTGTTAGTGTACATTTGTTTTGGGTCCAGTAATTCTTCAAATTCAATGTAACCTAATTTATTGGTAGTTTTACCTCTAGTTTTATTAGGTTTAGTTTTAAATTCATTTTTTTTTTGTATTTGCAGCTGATTTCATAGGTTGAAATTTCTTCTGTTTGTGGTTTGTATGTGTAGTTAAATAGTCGTTAAGTCCATAAGGGAATAATGTGTTGTGTTTATAAATGTAGTTGTTTTCTAATAATAGTCGTTGTTTTTTGTTTTGACATATGTCTAGTATTTCTATCTTAAAGTTGTTAAAAGTATGTTTAATAGCTTTATTAAACTCTTATAATTTGCCTTTTTAAAGGAATATTAAAAGATGAATAAGTGTTGAATCAGTTATTTTGATATAACTAGCTGTAAAGATTATGAAATTTAGCTTTCTTCCCTTAACTATTTTTCCTTTCTTCTTTAATTGTCTTGTTGTTCAAAAAATTCAGAATAAATGGTCTAAATTTGAAATGTCCCCCCCGCAACATGTGTCAGCCAGAAATAGATATTCACAATGGAGGACGCCGCGGTCGAGGTAGGTTTACAGTTGGAATTTGTTAACACTTGTATCTGTTATATATGTTCATTTAAATATTTCACTGAAATAACTTAATATTAACACATAAAATCCGGTTTAAAAGAGGTCTATGACATAATAAAGAAGGGGTGAAATGTCAGCTGGGCCTTTATCTGAAGATCCCCGGTCCAGCAGATCTCTTTTTCCAATTTATTTCAATTTAAATTTTTTTGTGTATGTCTGGTCTACCATTATGGTTTCAAAACATAATAACCAAACTTATAACAAATGTTAATTCATACTATAGATATATTACTAAATACAACTATTTATAATTATATTATAAAATAAAAAAAACCTTAAAAAATCTTAAAAAAAAAAAAAGGATAAAATATAAAATTATAAAAATATATATATATATACTAACAATCTTATCTACCTTCTTTACAAACATTTTTTTTTCCTTATTATTAGTTTGATTAAAAGTGCATGGTTCTGTCTTTCTCTCTTTTCTCTAACTACTAAAATTTATAATATTAAATATATTATCACTTCTATTATTCTATATATAGGATAGAGTATGTCTAAATGACGTGTAAAAGCCGATGCAAAAGACGTTACGTTGTTAATTTTTATTGTTATTAATTATAAATATATAATTAACTTGATGATGTATTAGAAGTAAAGGATTTTTTTTTCTCTCTATCTACAAATTAATAACATTTTACAAATTTTATAATTTGAATTTAAATGATCATAATAGTGAAGATAATCTTAATACAAAACTGGACTATAAAATTAAATAACTATTTATTAATATATTGTAGCGTAGAATTCAAGTCTTGAAATATCCTAAGATGTAAAAGTATTTATTGATGACGTCACAGCGACGAGTCGACAATTATTAACAAGTCAGCCCAACTATATCTATCTAGAGAATCTTAAGCAAGTAAGCAAAGAAATATTTTAAGATGATTTCACAAAAACAGATTAATATATATTTTTATAATCTGTTGAATATATTTTCATTGAATAATATTAAATTAAATAATAAAATATTTCTTCGCCACATAGCCTCCTCCTATAAAGAGCATCGACCCGATGCTCAGAAGGAGACTTACATCCTCAGTCTCAAGGCTCGAGAACGGGTGATAGGGCCTGAGATCTCTTCGCGGGTCTGTGGTTGTTGTGTTCGTTCAGTGGGGATGTCTTCTTCCTGGAAGTTTGTCGAGTCATCTTCTGGGTCCTCTTCTAGCTGGTCCTCCTGGTCCTCTGGGTTTAAATAAGGTTTCATCCTACCAATGTGAACTAAATCTTTTGTTTTACGACGACCTTGCTGGTTTCCGAATGTTTCAACTTCATAGGTCACATCAGATATTTTTCGGGTTACTTTGTATGGGCCGAAGTAACGTCTCATTAGTTTTTCCGAATATCCCACTTTACGCACAGGAATAAAGATCCATACAAGATCTCCAGGCTGATAAATTATATTTCTGTGATGGGCGTCATAGCGATGTTTATTGCTACCTTGAGATCTCATGGAGTGGATACGTGCCAGTTTTCGTGCTTCTTCGGCTCTTGCCCCTAGAGTTTGGATGAAATCGTCGTCTTCTGGCAATAACTTGGGGAATAACACGTCAAGTGGAGTCTCGGCTTCACGCCCGTGTACAAGGAAAAATGGAGTGAACCCAGTAGACTCTTGTTTTGCTGTGTTGTATGCAAATGTAACGAATGGAAGAATCCTGTCCCAATCTTTATGGTTGACATCTACATACATGGACAGCATGTCTGCTATGGTCTTATTCAACCTCTCCGTGAGTCCGTTTGTCTGGGGGTGATAGGCGGTCGTCTTCCGATGGGTTATTCTGCACTGGTTGTTCAGATCACTTATCATTGAAGATGTGAAGTTCCTTCCTCTATCCGTGATTAATTCCCTCGGCGCGCCGTGCTTTAAGATGACATCTTCAATGAAGAATTTGGCGACTTCCATGGATTCACTTGTGGGTAGAGCTTTAGTTATCGCATATTTTGTTAGGTAGTCCGTACATACAATAATCCAACGGTTGCCACCTTCTGATGTTGGAAATCTCCCCAGGAGATCCATTCCTACCTTTTCAAAGGCAACTTCAGGAACAGGTATTGGCTGTAAGTGCCCTGAGGGGAGTTGGGGCTGATGTTTACGCCTCTGACAATCTGAACAGTGTGCCACATACCTTCTAACTGTTCTATACATTCCGGGCCAGTAATACTTTTTTCTTATTCGGTCATAGGTTTTAGTAAATCCGAGGTGACCAGCCGTGGGTGAATCATGGAAATTTTTCAGTAATTCCTGCCTTAAATGGCGTGGAACCACCAAAAGCCATGGTTTCCCCATTGGATCATAATTTTTTCTGTAGAGCGTGTTATCGATTTTTACAAAGGAATTATTAGGAGAACTTTGTAATTTGCCAGCGATTTTTCTAATAGCTTGATCATTCATCTGCTCTTCGCTAAAGTTCTGCAAAGTCACTATGCTTGGAATATCTTCCTCCATATCTTCACTGTATTCTAATGGACTTCTTGATAAGCAGTCTGCGTCCTGATGTTTCCTTCCGCTCTTATACACGACAGTGACGTCAAACTCTTGCAGCCGAAGTGCCCATCTTGCTAACCTCCCACATGGGTCTTTGAGGTTGGTCAGCCAGCACAAAGAGTGGTGGTCTGTAACAATAGTGAACGGCTGTCCAAAGACATATGGTCGGAATTTATTGATAGCCCAAATGATGGCAAGGCATTCCCTTTCTGTGGTTGAATAATTTTTTTCTGCCTTATTTAAGGTTCTGGATGCATAAGCAATGGCTCTTTCCTTTCCCTTTTGTATCTGCACTAATACTGCTCCTATTCCGTAGTTGCTTGCGTCAGTGTGTATTTCGGTTGGGGATGAGTAATCAAAATGTCCAAGAGCGGGTTCGGAAATTAACGCTGACTTGAGAGCTTCAAATGCATTTTGCTCTTCCTGGTTCCAATTAAATGCTGAGTCTTTCTTCAAAAGGTTATTCAAGGGTTGGGCTACGTGGGCATAATTGGGTATGAAGCGGCGGTAGTAGGATGAAAGGCCAAGAAAACTTCTAACTTCCTTCAATGACCTTGGCGTAGCGAAGTCGCGGACTGCTCGAATCTTTTCTTGGTCGGGACGAATTCCATTTTCACTCACCTCATGTCCAAGAACCGTGATAGTTTTTGCACCAAACTTGCATTTCTTGGAATTGAGACATAATCCTGCTTTCTTAAGGCAATTTAATACAAGTTGAAGGCGCCTTAGGTGTTCTTCAAAGCCATCTGAAAAAACGATGATGTCATCGAGGTAACACAAGCAAATGGTCCACTTAAGACCCTTCAGAAGATTATCTATCATTCGTTCGAAGGTAGCTGGAGCATTACATAACCCAAATGGCATTACTTTGAACTCGTACAGTCCATCTGGAGTTATGAATGCTGTCTTCTCACGGTCCGATTCTTCTACGTCGATTTGCCAGTACCCTGATTGGAGGTCCATGGAAGAATAAAATCTAGCTCCCCGTAAGCAGTCTAAAGTGTCGTCGATCCTTGGGAGAGGGTAGACATCCTTTTTTGTTATTTTGTTAAGGCGGCGGTAATCGACGCAGAATCTCCAGCTTCCATCCTTTTTTCTTATCAATACTACAGGCGAGGCCCACGGACTTTCAGAGGGCTGAATGATGTCAAGATTTTCCATCTTGTTTACCTCATCCTGAATAATTTGGCGTTCTCTTGGTGCAACTCGGTAAGGTCTTTGTTTGGTCGGTAGGTGGTCTCCAGTGTTAATTCGGTGTTTAACATTGACGTCCTTGAATTGTTTTCTTTTACTAAATTCGAAAATATCCGTATAGTTTTTTAACAAATTTCTTAATTTTTCTTGTTGAGATTCATCAAGTGAATCATCTATAAAAAATTCCGAGATTTTTGGGTCTTCAGAATGTTCCGCCTCTGTTTCAACTTGGTTACAATCAGCTAGAGTACATAATTGACTATCTTCGATGACAGCACTATCGGCTACATGCATCCCTTGTGGGATTAGTTTCGGATATGGACTCCAATTCACCACCCAAAGTTTACCTCGGTTATTGGTAAGTGAAATGACAGAGGAGGGAGCCGTTAGTTCTCTTTCCAGCAATAGCTCTTTTCGACATTCTGCCACCACAATTGCGTCATTAGGAATGTCACGACTTGCTACTTCTATTAACTGAATAGAGGCGGGTTCGATTCTATATTCCAATTCCGAGTAGAGAGGTGAGCTGTTCTTAGGGGTATCCTCAAAAAGACATTTTTCTAAGAAGAGTGTGTCGTCAGCTGAATCAATTATCGCCCTAGATAACTTCAAAAAGTTCCAACCAAGAATAACTTCGTGACTACAGTCTTCCATAACGACAAATTCAAAGCTTTCCTGTAGTCCATTCAAGTCCAGTTTCAGTGTGCAGCGTCCTTTTGGTCTTACAATTTTTACCGTTGGCTACTCGTAATGTGACGTCAGTTTCGGCAAACATTATTTTTCTTAGTTTGAGTCTGAACCTCTCAGAAATGACAGAATATGAGGCTCCTGAGTCGACGAGGGCACGCGTCATTTTTCCTTCTATTTTAATGTCTATGTAATTTTCTTTTAATTCTAATGTGGTCGACAAGGGAGGATTTATAAATTTTGCGGCCTTACCTCCAAAATAGGACGCATCTTCTAGTTTTCCTGACGGGAACGGCGAGGCGACTGGCTGGGTCTTCTATCAGGAGACGAATATTGTCCTTTTCGGCCAGTGTAAGGAGAGGGGCTTCGGTAGCGGCGTCTATTTTCTCTTGGCAGGTCGTCGTTGGGCTCTTGGCTGCTCCGAGAATTATAGAATGTTCTAGGCTCTAGCCTATCTCTCTGCTTGTAATTCCAAGTTTGTTCTCCTTCATATTCTCTCCTCTTGTCACGGCAGTAGCGCACGACGTGGCCAGGGCGTCCGCAGTGGAAACAGATTGGCTTACCTTCCGTGGTTCGCCATTCGTTGGAATCGCGTCTTCCGTTTACTTGTTTTGGCAGCTGCGGTCTTATCGTTTGGGCCACATATCTATTATTATAAAACTCTCGGGGTCTTTCCTTCTGTGGGGAACTTCTCCTAGGCTTTGAGATTGGCGCCAGGGTTCTTCCAATCTCCTCCTTTACCATATCTTCGATGGTAGAAATTTTTGGTTCCTCTCGAGTAGAGCCTAATGCCCGCTGTACCTCCTCACGAACAATTTGCCTGATCATAGATGACAGATCTGCCCTGTCATCATGATCACTGAGAGATGCCACATTTGGTAGTCGCTCGTATTTGGTAGGGGTCACTCGCTTACAGTGTATGCTTTCAATGCGGCGACATTCGGTGACGAATTGCTCAGTGTTATGCACATCCCTTGGGATAAGTGCCTGGTAGAGCTCCTCAGCTATCCCTTTCATCAGATGGGATATTTTATCTTCCTCATTCATTTGTGGATCTACCTCTTTGCAAAGGCGCAGGACGTCTTGGATGTAATATTCGGTGCTTTCTCCTTTTAATTGTGCGCGAGTTTTGAGTATTTTCTCAGCTCGCAGTCTTGAGCTTTCATTTTTTCCAAATACATTTTCTAATTGTGACATGAACTCCGTCCATGTCTGGATGCTTTCCTCGTTGTTTTCATACCATTTGAGAGCAGTGCCAGTAAGATAGAAATAAACGTTAGCGAGACAAAGGGTTTCATCCCATTGGTTGTGCTTCGCCACACGTTCATACCCTTTTAACCAGCTACGGGGATCTTCAACACCCTCACCAGAGAACATTGAGGGGTTTCTAGGTAGATGTTGGACAAAAAATGAACCCACCTGAGTAGTTGCTTCTTTCTTGATGTTCATGGTTTTTTCTTCTTGCTCAACCGAGTCAATTTTCCGTTTTTTTCTGAATGGGTATCGATCCAGCTTCTTCACCAGTTGTAGCGTAGAATTCAAGTCTTGAAATATCCTAAGATGTAAAAGTATTTATTGATGACGTCACAGCGACGAGTCGACAATTATTAACAAGTCAGCCCAACTATATCTATCTAGAGAATCTTAAGCAAGTAAGCAAAGAAATATTTTAAGATGATTTCACAAAAACAGATTAATATATATTTTTATAATCTGTTGAATATATTTTCTTTGAATAATATTAAATTAAATAATAAAATATTTCTTCGCCACAATATATATTTATATATATATAATAATATAAATGAGTTTTAAAAATTGTAAAAAAAAAAATGCATCGGCCGGGAATCGAACCTGGGCCGCCGGCGTGGCAGGCGAGCATTCTACCACTGAACCACCGATGGTTATTAGAAATGGCCATATTTGGGTAATTTATTCCATTCACAAAAGCAAACGATGACAGAATTGATTGTTGATGACTCTGATACTTGCATATTTTAATGATAAAATCTTAAAATTTATTTAAATACTATATTGTAGCAGATTATAGAGATGCATCAATAATAGAGACACCTAATATACCAACATATCAATAGTACAGGCCACACTTAACCCAAGCTACTGCACATCATACAGGAACAAACAGCAGCACCACATCTTGGAAGCAATAACATCCAACTTAACAGTTTAAACAGGAAAATTGACCTTCCTCCACAATACCTACACCTATTTAATAACACTAATACCCAATCCATCTCCTAACCTTGAAAAAAATTAAACCTCCCAAGTTTCTAACACCATTTTGTCTGAGGGATTTCAGATGGGTTTTTTTCTTTTCCTTGCATATCCTAAGGTAGACATCCTTTTCTTAGAACAAATTTGTTTACATACATAAAGAGAAAAGAATTTTGTATAATAATCATTTATTTCGCTTAGAAAAGTTCTATTTATGTAAATATTTACCTGTATATAAATATTATCGTTCAGTTTTTTGGAAAGTTGTCTGTCGAAGGACGTCAAAGTCCGAAAGCTTGCCGAATTTACAGCTTTAATAGAAGAATTACGTCGCCGTAAACTTTTGTTCTTTCTTCAAGATGATGTATGGGGATTCTTTCTCTTGTAAATTATTTTTAATTTTGATATTTGTTTTTTGATACACTGTAAAATTTTCTTATTGCCTCTCTTATATTTTATTAGTTTTAATTTTGGTTTTACATAAATAAATTGCCGTGTAATTCTGAAGTTTGTCTTTCCTAATATTCTAAGTTATAATATTAATATTTGCTAAATATATACAGTAGAACCTCCCTGTAAAGGATACCTAAACAGAGCCAAAATGTCTTGTAGGGAGAGGTCCTCATACCGGAGAGTTGTTAAATTGTAAAAATGGTAATTTTGCATTGAAAACTGTCCATTGTGGAGAGGTGTCCGCTAAAGAGAGGTTCTACTGTATTTAAAAAGGATGTGTGGGATGGTGGCGTGCGTGTTCGTGTGGCTTGTAGAAAGGCCGCTGATAAAATTATAATTATCTATATATATAAAAATGAATGTATGTCTGTTTGTCCTTTATGCCTGACCAAACCAATCATTGGATCGCCATGAAACTTTGGGAAGTTATTTAGTATAGTACTGGGAAGGTTTCTAGCAAATAAAATTTTTGAAATAACTTTTCGCCTAGATATAATCAAGATAAATATTCTAATTTATCTGTTATAATTCAACAATCTGCTCTAAATATTATCATGATGATACGATGATTTTGTAATGTAGAAAATTAGGAAAGACAAAATTCAGGATGACACGGCAATTTATTTGAGACAAGAATAATGATACAATTCCAAGGCAAGATACTATTCCTTTAACTTCCAATTACGGAGGGAACCAATTAATAATGATTTTATTCAACTTATCGAGTATTTTTCAAGGGACCGGGAAAAAATGTTCACTTTATCGAGAGATTCGTTAGACAAACCTTTACTCGGGTAAAATCCGGGCGAAGCCGGGAATATCCATTTCGTAGCTACACCGTCTCTCCAAGAGGCAGTCTCTTATTAAAGGTCTATTAGAGATTCTTTAATAGCAATTAGAATCTTCAATGAGAGACCACCAACAGGAGAAACAAGTTGATTCATGTTTTTAGGTGGTCTTTCTTAAGAGACTCTATTTACATATTTAAAATATGAAAAAATTAAAATATTTTAAAATTAAAATATTTTAAAATCAACATTTTCTTACTGTTACGTTTAATTACTGTTAATATCTATATATATAAAAATGAATGTATGTCTGTTTGTTTGTCCTTTATGCCTGACCAAACCACTCATTGGATCGCCATGAAACTTTGGGAAGTTATTTAGTATAGTACTGGGAAGGTTTCTAGCAAATAAAATTTTTGAAATAACTTTTCGCCTAGAAATAATCAAGATAATTATTCTAATTTATCTGTTATAATTCAACAATCTGCTCTAAATATTATCATGATGATACGATGATTTTGTAATGTAGAAAATTAGGAAAGACAAAATTCAGGATGACACGGCAATTTATTTGAGACAAGAATAATGATACAATTCAAAGGCAAGATACTATTCCTTTAACTTCCAATTACCGAGGGAACCAATTAATATTGATTTTATTCTACTTATCGAGTATTTTTTCAAGGGACCGGGAAAAAATGTTCACTTTATCGAGAGATGCGTTAAACAAACCTTTACTCGGGTAAAACCCGGGCGAAGCCGGGTACATCCATACAAGAATAATGATACAATTCCAAGGCAAGATACTATTCCTTTAACTTCCAATTACCGAGGGAACCAATTAATATTGATTTTATTCAACTTATCGAGTATTTTTCAAGGGACCGGGAAAAAATGTTCACTTTATCGAGATATTCGTTAAACAAACCTTTACTCGGGTAAAACCCGGGCGAAGCCGGGTACATCCATACAAGAATAATGATACAATTCCAAGGCAAGATACTATTCCTTTAACTTCCAATTACCGAGGGAACCAATTAATATTGATTTTATTCAACTTATCGAGTATTTTTCAAGGGACCGGGAAAAAAATGTTCACTTTATCGAGAGATTCGTTAGACAAACTTTTACTCGGGTAAAATCCGGGCGAAGCCGGGCGGGTCCGCTAGTTTTTTATAAAATAAAGTAATTTATTTAAAGCCAGAAATATATAAAGAAAAAAGAAGTAACGGCCGTTGGAAGCAAGCCTTGTTGTTGACGATGCGCGTGGCCAGAGTCCGGGATGCCCTTCGCGCATGCGTAATGAGGTGTTCTCTCAGCCCGCGGTTGCGGTTAGTTCTTAATTTAATTAATTTTTCTGTTAACTACCCACTTCCTTATATTTCAAAAGAATATGTACTTTGACTGAAAAATTGGATAAACTAGCTATTGTTGGCGATCGTGTTTGTGGTCATTACCAATAATACCACAACTGTATTGGAGCTAAGAAGGAAGACCTATACAAGAACCCAAAACTATAGTAGAAAAAATTATTGGTTTCAACCTTCATGACCTGGTGTGCCGCTGTACATGGCGTCTGTTCCTCATTTCATAGGCGGCCATTTCTTTTGGAGCTAAGTCTGCCTGCCACTGAGTAGTGCTCCCAGTCTTAATGACAAAGGCAGATGCATTCTACTTCACCCACTCATGATGGTTGTCAAACAGACACCATCAAGGGTCACAACTTGATACCCTAATATGATTGAGTGGAGATAAGAAAGAAGAGAGAGATGACCTGGTGTAATCTTACCTATGGGATAATAAAAAAATAAAAATAAAACAATCCATTATTATCATGACCATGAAGTGTCATATCTAATATGTCGATTGACCATAAAGATTTGCAATTTAACCTTGATATGAGTAATCCTTTCCTCGTTTCCTCCTTTCGTCATTACTTTACTGACTCGGTTAGGCGGAAAGCGTTCTTGGACCGTCATTCTAGAACAAATTCCCTCACTTTTGGGGGCGACGATCCTGCGGACAGTTTCAGAAGGGGAGCTTGGCTGGGGCGGTACATCTGTTAAAGGATAACACAGTTGTCCTAAGGTGATATCAGCAATAATGGAAACCTCACGTGGATTGAAATGGCAAAAGCTGTCTTGATCTTGATTTTCAGTAGGAATACGGATTAGTAATCCTCTTCATCTCTTTTAATTCTAGACTATTGGATTATTGAAGCAAATCATTCTATGGTTATACATCTGTTAGCTTCCTCTGGTAGTCGTCGCTTAGTAAAATAAAAAAGTCTCACTTATATTGTAGGCGATAAAATTATTTATTTTAAAAAATACACAAGACAATAAAATTATACTGAAGGAAAGTAGAACATACCACGACGCTACCGTTGTCACTTGTACTCTGTTTCCTTTACACCTGATTGGTCGGGCCGCTGTGACCAATGGAGAAGCGGGCTTCTGTCACACAGGTTGCCGCGGGCCGTCTGCTAGAAATGTCTCAAACATATCTATCTTAGAGTCAAAAGGCGATCCATTAATTAAGTTTATATAAAAGGGTGTACCTGGATCTGTAAAGAAAAACAAACAATTTTTTTCTCAAAATATTTCGAGAGATTGCTCCCTCTTTATCAACTGTGCAATAACTTAATAAAGAGGGAGCAATCTCTTGAAATATTTTGAGAAAAAAATTGTTTGTTTTTTCTTTACATATCCAGGTACGCCTTTTTATATAATATCTATCTTCATTATTTAAGGTGAATTATCATCATCATTAATGATGACATTCATCTACCATCGAACTGCTTCTTATTAATGGTATATGTTGATCATAGAGAGAGATAGAGAGATAGACTCCCTAACTAGTATATTTCCACTAGTCATTCCATCTTCTACTGGACCGTCCTATTTTTCAAGACAATCGATAATAATTTAATAGTAACATATCCAAGTATTTTTATTTCCAGTAAGGAAATCTTACATTTAATACCTTTGGTAGATATATTTTGAATTATAAAGCAACAAATATATTTTAAGAAACTGATAATTTATTTATTATTATTATTTTTTGCTTATCCCTAGTACACGTGGTACAGGCCATGATAATCATTGTGGGTAGAAGAAGGCGACTGCTTTTACTGTAAGTGCACCACATGTCTACACATGTGAAAATCAGTTCGACTTTGTACTTACTATTGTGCCATAGCCCCGTTTTGTTACTTGCACTCGCTGGTGGGGTTGGACTTTTGCAAGAATCGGGGGATATTTAGATATTTAATTAAAAATGCATATATTAGATAAAATTTAATATTGGTATTGGTAATTAATATTGGTAAATATATATTTTTTATTCTAATATATACATTTTTTATAATTGATTCATGTATGTGTATCTTTATAATACGCCATTTTGTTAATATTTTTCTCCGTTAAAATATATTTTTCAATTTTTGATTCCACTTAAAATGAAGAATTCTATTCAAGTCCATATTGTAACGTAGAAAATTAGTCCCTTTGTGTCCTTTGTGTCCGTTGTGTCCTTTTTATTGCGGCGTGAAGAGCGGCTTTGTCGTCGTATCGTCAATAGGGACATCGTCATCTTGGAGGGAATTCTCTGTTTTGACACGGCGGTGGAATTCTGGAGCCATTCTCTGAAAATGTAAATCACAGCACCCATTGCCTCAAGGTCTTCTCGGCGATCTTCAGTTTGTCTTCCCTAATCTACCTAGCATCTCCACCAGTTATAACGTAGAAAATTAGACAAATCTCAGAATTACCCGACAATTTATTTATTGTAAAACCAAATTAAAGCCAATAAAATAGAAGAAAGGCAATGAAAAAATCTTTAAAGTGTATCAAAAATACAAATATCGATATTAAAAAATATTTTCATTAAATACTAAATACTCAGCTACAATATAATATATTCAATTAAGACGTACAAAAAGTGAATTTGAAGAAGTTCCACATATTACATTGGTAATCTGTCAACATAATGGAGTTAGGATTATAATTCAAAAGAAACATCTGGAAAAACAAGTTGACACAGATTAAGCAACAAAAAGATAGCAAGCGATGGATCCAATATTCGGAACATTGTGAAGGGAAGGAACAAAGTTTGTATCTCTACTGATAGATAGCCTTGTTAATTGGTTGAGGAGGGAATTTCCCTGAGGAATTGCCCGCTAATACAGCATCCAGAAATGGACTTGTTTTCCGCGACGATGAACCTCGGTTCGAATCTGTCGTACACAACTTTTTTGTTCGTGTCTTTTTCCCAAATATATCAGACGATCTTCTTGATGCCTGACTTCTAACAGAGATCATTAGACTTATAGTTCTTTTATCATAATACTATTTGAAAAAACAATAGAAAAAAATAAAAATAAGTGGGTCAGGTGTCGATATTAAAAATAAAAAAGGCATTATCTGACCAGGAGCACATGTGCTTTTCAGAAGGCAGAGCGCCATACGTGGAACAGAAATAAACTTATCATTGATTTAGCCTGTTCCCTGATATTTGGCCAACCCAAATTCTTGATAAATCTAGAAAAGCCATTTTTATTTATAATACTATTTGATGTTTGAAAACGATTTTGAATATCAGATAAGTCATTTGAGTATTTGCTGTATCAAATTTATTATGGGGGGTCGGTGGAAGGATGGTCTAAACCATTGGTTTTCGCCTGCTACGACCCGGGATTGAATCCCGCATTGAACTCATTTTTAAAATAAAAAAAATGCTCCAATTGTCTCCATTCTTGCAAAGGTCTAACCCCACCAGCGAGTACAAGTAACCAAAAAAGGCTCTAACAAATTTGTAAGTGCAAAGTCAAACTGCTTTTCACATGTGTAGAAATGTGGTGCACTTACAGTAAAAGCATTAGCTAACTACTCACCATGATTATAATGGCCTGTACAATGTGTACTAGGGATAATTAAAAAATTCAAATTTATTATACGTTTTGTTGTGTGTGAGTTTTGTTATATCTGGAATATATGAGGATTGTCCGTTAAATAAGTTCCACAGAGGTTTTTCATACAGAAAAACAGGTTTATTTGCACTGAACTATACATTTTCGGAAATATCAGACTTTTTTCATTTTTCTACATATACTCCGTTTCGCTCGACGCATTTTTGCATTCGGGACACCCACTTATGGAATCCAGAGTCAAAGAACTCTGCCGCCTGGCCGCGTAGAAAGCCTAAAACCGCTTCTTCCAACTCATCATCGTCCTGGAATTGGGTTCCACCCAGTTTTTCTTCAACTCGGGGAAGAGATTAAAGTCACTAGGAGCTATGTCCGGGATGTAAGGTGGGTGTGACACCAATTCCCATCCAAATTCCCATCCACGTATCTTGTCAGGGATAGGTGATGAAGTTTCTTTGTAACATATATATATCTAGGAATCAATAGTAAAACATTAAAACACAACTATAATATTCCTATTTACTATAGAAGAATTAACACAAGTCGGGAAGAAGAACTTTCTTTATATAAGCTTGTACGATCATTCTATTATATTAAGAAGTTATTCCCACGAACTTATGTTTTTTCTTCTATAGATATTCTTTTTATACATTTTATCTTCTAGGTTTAAAAAACCTATTAGCAATGTCGGACTTCTATGAATAAGCCATTGGTTTGTTTTCTTGAAGATTTGAATATTTTATTTGTGTTCAAATATCTAGGTAACAAAATTTTGAAGATTGAGGAGTAGAGATATTATACAAATATATATAAAATATATTTGAGAGAGTGAATTGTTATAAAGAAAATAAAGTCTCCAAAAGTGTTCTAGTTATGGATACTGATTGTAGTGGATATGGGATGAGGCATAATGCTTTATAAATTTCTGCTTTTTGAGTTATTGATTTGGTGTTTTCTGCAGTCTGATAAAAATGTCGCAGGATGAAGGATTTTGGGTAAACTGATGATAATAGATTTTTACTAATATTTTGTGTTTCTTCTGTTTTTAATTGAGCTAAAGAACAATGTGTGAATATATATATAGAGTGAATTATAGATGATCTGATCTGTTTTGTTTAAAGATAATATATCAGTGATATAAAATTACTTTACTCTGTTTTGATTCGAAACGAATCGAATGTTTATCATTATCATTATTAAAGACTTTGTTTATAATGTTTCTATGTGAAATAATTGTGAAATAATAAAATAAATATAGTAGCATTATATTTCGTATCTTTTATTTTTCTTTTAGAGTTATCTAAATATAAAGTGCAATTTCTTATAAAATATAGAATAACTTTCACTCTTAATCTCTCTTCATCCTATAATAGGAACTTATCAATATATTAGAACTTAAATCTACTAAATATGGATAAATTTATACTTTTTTTTGCCATACACACTTTTATTTCCATCTATTCTATCATTATTACATTTTTCTTGTATAATATGTTTATAACTGTTTCTATTTTAAAAAATGTAAATCGACTCAATTATCCCTAGCCGGGATATCGCGTTTTGTGTGTTGAAATAAAAAAAAATCTATTCTATCATTCTTTATTACTCGTTTTCTAGAGATCGTTTACCTTCTTTGCAACATTTATGTTTAAGATAAGAAGAAAGGTTCTTTCATCGCTTTCACCAACCTAATTATTTTATTTCTTTGGTGTTCCCAGCGGTGGCGGCAAATCTACTCCGGGTTATCGGTGTAGACGCACAGAATTATAAAGTAGCCGCCCTCACAGAGATAATTCTCCTGCCAGCCAATCATCCCCCACAAATGGAAAGCTAAATGAGGAAGGAAGCTCCATGCAAATGGTCACTTGGCATTCTGCACTGCTGGTCTGCAAGTAATGGCTCTCACAGCACGGAGGTCATTATTGCCTACTGAGAGGAATCTTAACAAGACCTATGCAGCCAATTGGCATCATCATACGTGTCGGTCCTTCAGATGGTACAATGGATTCTCACAGATGGGACTATCTGTTCTCATAGATGGAACCTGGTACCCTCTGTTCTCATAGATGGGACCTGGTACCATCGGTTCTCATAGATGGAACCTGGTACCATCAAGGCTCACACAGATAGGATATGGTGCCATCAGGGCTCACACAGATAGGATCTGGTGCCGTCATAGCTCACACAGATAGGATCTGGTGCCATCAGGGCTCACACAGATAGGATCTGGTGCCATCAGAGCTCACAAAGATAGGATCTGGTGCCATCAGGGCTCACACAGATAGGATCTGGTGCCATCAGGGCTCACACAGAGAGGATCTGGTGCCATCAGGGCTCACAGATTGATCCTAGTACCATCGGTTCTCACAGATTGATCCTGGTACCATCGGTTCTCACAGATTGATCCTGGTACCATCGGTTCTCATAGATGGACGATGGTACCATCAGTTATCACACAGATAGGACCTGGTACCATCGGTGCTCATAGATGGGACTTGGTACCATCGGTTCTCATAGATGAAACCTGGTACCATTGGTTCTCATTGATGGGACCTGGTACCATCAGTGCTCATAGATGGGACCTGGTACCATCGGTTCTCATAGATGGGACCTGGTACCATCGGTGCTCATAGATGGAACCTGGTACCATCGGTGCTCATAGATGGGACCTGGTACCATCGGTGCTCATAGATGGGACCTGGTACCATCGGTGCTCATAGATGGGACCTGGTACCATCGGTGCTCATAGATGGGACCTGGTACCATCGGTGCTCATAGATGGGACCTGGTACCATCGGTGCTCATAGATGGGACCTGGTACCATCGGCTCTCATAGATGGGATTTGGTACCATCGGTTCTTATAGATGGTTCCTGGTATCATCGGTTCTCATAGATAGGATTTGGTACCATCGGTTCTCATAGATGGGATTTGGTGCCATCGGTTCTTATAGATGGGATTTGGTACCATCGGTTCTTATAGATGGTTCCTGGTATCATCGGTTCTCATAGGTGGAATTTGGTACCATCGGTTCTCATAGATGGGACATGGTACCATCGGTTCTTATAGATGGGGCTTGGTACCATCGGTGCTCATAGATGGGATTTGGTACCATCGGCTCTCATAGATGGGATTTGGTACCATCGGTTCTTATAGATGGTTCCTGGTATCATCGGTTCTCATAGATGGGATTTGGTACCATCGGCTCTCATAGATAGGATTTGGTACCATCGGTTCTTATAGATGGTTCCTGGTATCATCGGTTCTCATAGGTGGAATTTGGTACCATCGGCTCTCATAGATGGGACCTGGTACCATCGGTTCTCATAGATAGGATTTGGTACCATCGGTTCTCATAGATAGGATTTGGTACCATCGGTTCTCATAGATGGGATTTGGTACCATCGGTTCTCATAGATAGGATTTGGTACCATCGGTTCTCATAGATGGGATTTGGTACCATCGGTTCTCATAGATAGGATTTGGTACCATCGGTTCTCATAGATGGGATTTGGTACCATCGGTTCTTATAGATGGGATTTGGTACCATCGGTTCTCATAGATGGGATTTGGTACCAACGGTTCTTATAGATGAGATTTGGTACCATCGGCTCTTATAGATGGTTCCTGGTATCATCGGTTCTCATAGGTGGAATTTGGTACCATCGGTTCTCATAGATGGGATTTGGTACCATCGGTTCTCATAGATGGGATTTGGTACCATCGGTTCTCATAGATGGGATTTGGTACTATCGGTTCTTATAGATGGTTCCTGGTATCATCGGTTCTCATAGGTGGAATTTGGTACCATCGGTTCTCATAGATGGGATTTGGTACCAACGTTTCTTATAAATGAGATTTGGTACCATCAGAGCTCACAAAGATAGGATCTGGTGCAATCAGGGCTCACACAGATAGGATCTGGTGCCATCAGGGCTCACACAGAGAGGATCTGGTGCCATCAGGGCTCACAGATTGATCCTAGTACCATCGGTTCTCACAGATTGATCCTGGAACCATCGGTTCTCACAGATTGATCCTGGTACCATCGGTTCTCATAGATGGACGATGGTACCATCAGTTATCACACAGATAGGACCTGGTACCATCGGTGCTCATAGATGGGACT
Organism: Cordylochernes scorpioides; assembly: GCA_030710605.1. Classification (NCBI taxonomy): domain Eukaryota; kingdom Metazoa; phylum Arthropoda; class Arachnida; order Pseudoscorpiones; family Chernetidae; genus Cordylochernes; species Cordylochernes scorpioides. Next base: position 144,020,120 of record CP092864.1, on the reverse strand, counting down.
TGGTACCATCGGTTCTCATAGATGAAACCTGGTACCATCGGTGCTCATAGATGGGACCTGGTACCATCGGTGCTCATAGATGGGACCTGGTACCATCGGTTCTCATAGATGGGACCTGGTACCATCGGTGCTCATAGATGGGACCTGGTACCATCAGTGCTCATAGATGGGACCTGGTACCATCGGTTCTCATAGATGGGACCTGGTACCATCGGTGCTCATAGATGGGACCTGGTACCATCGGTGCTCATAGATGGGACCTGGTACCATCGGTGCTCATAGATGGGACCTGGTACCATCGGTGCTCATAGATGGAACCTGGTACCATCGGTGCTCATAGATGGGACCTGGTACCATCGGTGCTCATAGATGGGACCTGGTACCATCGGCTCTCATAGATGGGATTTGGTACCATCGGCTCTCATAGATGGAACCTGGTACCATCGGTGCTCATAGATGGGACCTGGTACCATCGGTGCTCATAGATGAGACCTGGTACCATCGGTGCTCATAGATGAGACCTGGTACCATCGGTGCTCATAGATGGGACCTGGTACCATCGGCTCTCATAGATGGGATTTGGTACCATCGGCTCTCATAGATGGAACCTGGTACCATCGGTGCTCATAGATGGGACCTGGTACCATCGGTGCTCATAGATGGGACCTGGTACCATCGGTGCTCATAGATGAGACCTGGTACCATCGGTGCTCATAGATGGGACCTGGTACCATCGGTGCTCATAGATGGGACCTGGTACCATCGGTGCTCATAGATGGCACCTGGTACCATCGGTGCTCATAGATGGGACCTGGTACCATCGATGCTCATAGATGGGACCTGGTACCATCGGCTCTCATAGATGGGATTTGGTACCATCGGTTCTTATAGATGGTTCCTGGTATCATCGGTTCTCATAGATGGGATTTGGTACCATCGGTTCTCATAGATGGGATTTGGTGCCATCGGTTCTCATAGGTGGAATTTGGTACCATCGGTTCTCATAGATGGGACCTGGTACCATCGGTTCTTATAGATGGGGCTTGGTACCATCGGTGCTCATAGATGGGATTTGGTACCATCAGCTCTCATAGATGGGATTTGGTACCATCGGTTCTCATAGATGGGACCTGGTACCATCGGTTCTCATTGATGGGACCTGTTACCATCGGTTCTCATAGATGGGACCTGTTACCATCGTTTCTCATAAATGGGACCTGTTACCATCAGTTCTCATAGATGGGACCTGGTACCATCGGTTCTCATAGATGGGACCTGTTACTATCGGTTCTCATAGATGGGACCTGTTACCATCGGTTCTCATAGATGGGACCTGTTTCCATCGGTTCTCATAGATGGGACCTGTTACCATCGGTTCTCATAGATGGGACCTGTTACCATCGGTTCTCATAGATGGGACCTGGTACCATCGGTTCTCATAGATGGGTCCTGGTACCATCGGTTCTTATAGATGGGACCTGGTACCATCGGTTCTCATAGATGGATCTTGGTACCATTGGTGCTCATAGAAGGGACCTGGTACCATCGGTTCTCATTGATGGGACCTGTTACCATCGGTTCTCATAGATGGGATTTGGTGCCATCGGTTCTCATAGATGGGTCCTGGTACCATCGGTTCTTATAGAAGAGATCTAGTACCATCGGCTCTCATAGATGGGACCTGGTACCATCGGTTCTCATAAATGGGACCTGTTACCATCGGTTCTCATAAATGGGACCTGTTTCCATCGGTTCTCATAGATGGGACCTGTTACCATCGGTTCTCATAGATGGGACCTGTTACCATCGGTTCTCATAGATGGAACCTGTTACCATCGGTTCTCATAGATGGGACCTGTTACCATCGGTTCTCATAGATGGGACCTGTTACCATCGGTTCTCATAGATGGGACCTGGTACCATCGGTGATCATAGATGAGACCTGGTACCATCGGTGCTCATAGATGGGACCTGGTACCATCGGTGCTCATAGATGGGACCTGGTACCATCGGTGCTCATAGATGGCACCTGGTACCATCGGTGCTCATAGATGGGACCTGGTACCATCGGCTCTCATAGATGGGATTTGGTACCATCGGTTCTTATAGATGGTTCCTGGTATCATCGGTTCTCATAGATGGGATTTGGTACCATCGGTTCTCATAGATGGGATTTGGTGCCATCGGTTCTCATAGGTGGAATTTGGTACCATCGGTTCTCATAGATGGGACCTGGTACCATCGGTTCTTATAGATGGGGCTTGGTACCATCGGTGCTCATAGATGGGATTTGGTACCATCAGCTCTCATAGATGGGATTTGGTACCATCGGTTCTCATAGATGGGACCTGGTACCATCGGTTCTCATTGATGGGACCTGTTACCATCGGTTCTCATAGATGGGACCTGTTACCATCGTTTCTCATAAATGGGACCTGTTACCATCAGTTCTCATAGATGGGACCTGGTACCATCGGTTCTCATAGATGGGACCTGTTACTATCGGTTCTCATAGATGGGACCTGTTACCATCGGTTCTCATAGATGGGACCTGTTTCCATCGGTTCTCATAGATGGGACCTGTTACCATCGGTTCTCATAGATGGGACCTGTTACCATCGGTTCTCATAGATGGGACCTGGTACCATCGGTTCTCATAGATGGGTCCTGGTACCATCGGTTCTTATAGATGGGACCTGGTACCATCGGTTCTCATAGATGGATCTTGGTACCATTGGTGCTCATAGAAGGGACCTGGTACCATCGGTTCTCATAGATGGGATTTGGTGCCATCGGTTCTCATAGATGGGTCCTGGTACCATCGGTTCTTATAGAAGAGATCTAGTACCATCGGCTCTCATAGATGGGACCTGGTACCATCGGTTCTCATAAATGGGACCTGTTACCATCGGTTCTCATAGATGGGACCTGTTACCATCGGTTCTCATAGATGGGACCTGTTACCATCGGTTCTCATAGATGGGACCTGGTACCATCGGTGATCATAGATGAGACCTGGTACCATCGGTGCTCATAGATGGGACCTGGTACCATCGGTGCTCATAGATGGAACCTGGTACCATCGGTGCTCATAGATGGGACCTGGTACCATCGATGCTCATAGATGGGACCTGGTACCATCGGCTCTCATAGATGGGATTTGGTACAATCGGTTCTTATAGATGGTTCCTGGTATCATCGGTTCTCATAAATGGGATTTGGTACCATCGGTTCTCATAGATGGGATTTGGTGCCATCGGTTCTCATAGGTGGAATTTGGTACCATCGGTTCTCATAGATGGGACCTGGTACCATCGGTTCTCATAGATGGGATTTGGTACCATCGGTTCTCATAGATGGGACCTGGTACCATCGGTTCTCATTGATGGGACCTGTTACCATCGGTTCTCATAGATGGGACCTGGTACCATCGATGCTCATAGATGGGACCTGGTACCATCGATGCTCATAGATGGGACCTGGTACCATCGGCTCTCATAGATGGGATTTGGTACCATCGGTGCTCATAGATGGGATTTGGTACCATCGGCACTCATAGATGGGATTTGGTACCATCGGTTCTCATAGATGGGACCTGGTACCATCGGTTCTCATTGATGGGACCTGTTACCATCGGTTCTCATAGATGGGACCTGGTACCATCGCTTCTCATAGATGGAATCTGATATAACAGATACGCGACCAGTCTTATAATAAAGTAACATGGTTACTCATAAATTGTACTCGAACCTATGTTGAGCGGCCAATTTGTGTATTTAGCCTGTTCCCTGAGTGGCTTCCCTAGACAGGTTCTCTTATTTTTTTGAAGAAAAATTTTACTCTATGATTAGAGAGATTACCAATTTTTTTTACTTTAACGGTATTTCTCGGATAACGAAATAAACCGTTATAAGAAAGTATTAATCTCTTCATTTTAGACCAACTACTTTTGGTTAGTTTAATAATTTATTTTAAACAAGTGTATTTACTGGCCGCGGTAGCTTTAATTTGAAGAACTATGAATGTGCCGGCCAGGCAGCCTCTATCTTTATGATAAGTATATTCACGACATACTTCGAACGTGAGGGTGGCGTGATTTTCTGAAATTAAGGAAGAAACTATTGACATTTTGTTCTATACAGGAGGATTATATAGCATCTCTTGACCCATTGTCCACTATGGTGAGTGATATAGAATGTGAAATCAGGAAAAGCTTCAACAAAGATTGTGTAAACACAAAAAAAATAGAATACTTGTGTGGGGGGTCGGTGGAAGGATGGTGTAACCCGTTGGTTTTCGACCACTATGAGCCGGAATTGAACCCCTAATTGGGCACTTTTTTCTAATTAAAAAAAAAAGCTCATATGGCCCCCTATTCTTGCAAAATTCAAACCCCACCAGCGCGTACAAGTAACCAAACGGGGACTGCCCTGTAGGGCGAAGTACGGTGTCGTGAGTAACCGAGCAGCTACGGTAACCGTGAAGGCCTACAGGAAACTCTGAAATAAGACTGACTAACGGGGCAATGGCACCCACCTTTCCATGTGGACAAGACACCACCACACACAACACATCACACACTGTATTTAAAATTTTATTTCATTACGCTAAGGGTTGTAGAAATAGTTTTATTCACATAAAAGTAGTGTTTGAAATGCATTACTATTTTAATGGCTAAAGGCCGATACAATGATGATATTTTGATACTAGCTAAATGGGAATATTCTGATGGAACTCTGAAATGTGGCTGACTAACGGGGCAATGACACCCCCCTTTCCATGGAGCAACTAGACAGGACAACACCACCACCAAATTCATGTCAATTTCTGATCATATTACAATAACAGAACACGTGTACTAGGGATAAGCAAAAAAAGAAAGATATTGTCTTTTATTTTAAATAAAGTATAAATTAAATTTTTAAAATTGTAATTTGAAAATATTACATGGCAATGTATAACTAGAATGTATAAATATGTAATTGGATTATATTGTCTTTTGGAACAATATGACTTGGAGATCGCCAAAGACAAGCCGTGATTTTGTCTTTTTTTTATAGCTACAGCAGCAAAACAAGCCCATAATGTTAAAATCAATAGTGACACAGCTTGTTAGCATCGTAGAACAAAAAAAAAACGAGGAAGCAAATAAAACAAAATAGATATAAATTCAAATTAAATGCAAATAAATTTTAATGTTACCAACTACGCAAGTTTTGTCCAAGTTTGGTATAAAGACTGATATTAATTCAAATATAATGGAGCATAACTTGAGTATTTTAGTAAACTTCCCATTGTTACCATGTTAGGAATCCCTTATGTTTATTTGGATCAATTCAAAACAAATAGTTGCATAAATTTGTATGCATCTTTTCTCAACAACTCCATTTTTAGCTTTTATAAACTAAGTTTAAATTTATATCATTATTAAGTACTTTTTCATATTAACCGATATTTTGTGTATGCAATATTAAATTATTCAAATACACCTATCCCCCGATTTACACGGTACTTGTTTTACACGTTTTCGCTTTTACACGGTTTTCCAAATACGTTTTTTTTTTAATTTTTTTATCGCACTATACTAAATGCTACTGTGATTGAACACATGCGCTGTGTACACATTTCACGAGGAATCCCGAGCTTATGTGCTGACTACATATTTTAACCTGTCAATGCATTTTATTTTTATTTCTGTGTACACCTATCCCCCGATTTACACGTTTTTCTCAGGAACGTATCTACCGTGTAAATCGGGGGATAGGTGTATATTTATTTTTATTTTTTTTTAGATTTAATTGTCATCTGTCGTTAATTTTACACAAATAAATTTACTGGCAATGCGTTTCTTTTACCTCTCAGCGGTTTCGCCAAATTAATCTCTAGACCGCTCTACTATTGTAGTCAAGCCTTCTCATTCAATAACTCATATCATTGCAGTAAGGTCTGTAGAGATAATATTTGATGATATTTAAAAGAAACGCATTGCCAGTAAATTTATTTGTGTAAAATATTTTAACAAATATATTTATATTATAAACAACATTTGAAATTATCCAGCATGTGTTTCTTTGAACGAAAAATCGAAATTTATTTTAAGGAGAAATAACGATTATTTCCAACCTTAGAGATGAAGTATGAAAGGATGAATTATGAAGAGTAATGATAAAGGGAAAAATAAAAGTGTCCATGGATGGGAATCGAACCCACAGTGTTCCGCATACCGGGCAAATGCCATGTCCACTAGGCTACCCTGGATAAATTTCGATTTTTCGTTCAAAAGAAAACACATGTGGGATAATTTAAAATGTCGTTTGCAATCATAAGCCGCATTATATTGTATTATATTTATATTAGAATAGAAAAGCATATTTTGTATCAAATATATATTTAATAAAAATAAAATTTGATATTTTGACGAGGCTGTTCGCCTATCTTCTTCTAGGATATCAAACTCCATGTAAGCTTATAATCCACTTGATGCAAGAGAAGATTGTTGATTATATAAAAATGGATTGTTGTGACTAAACCATTTAAATTGAATTGATATATACATTGCAATAACACGCCATTTAAATATAACAAATGAAGACATTAAGACGTGAATGTTTCTTTTTTCACAAATAAATCAAACTTCTACTGTCCTTACTGCGATGAAAAAATATATTGGGAGGACTTGGCTCATTAATGGTGAACCCTCCCAGCGGTTTCACTAATTTAATCTATCATACCGCTTCTTTAGAGCTCTAATACTGTAGTGGACGATTCTGCTTTTGTATTCAACACTGAAGGATGCAATCTTAGAAAAATGGTATTTAAGAAAACTATGGACATAAGCTTTTAGGACAGTAGAATTACAATTAAATATTTGCATCGAGCAATGCTCTTCCGCAAGCCCTCCCAATATTTTTTCACCGCCGTAAGGACAGTAGAAGTTTGATTTATTTGTGAAAAACGAAACATTCGCGTTTTGGTATTTATATTTGAATTAATATATAGTTAGTAATAAATTGCTATTTATATTATATTTGATTCCTATTGATGCTATTTTAATCTTCTACTCATAAACACTTGTAAAAAATTTCAATATCAATATTATTCATTGTTATGTATAATGTTGTTGTTGTTGTCGTGTCCAATGAAGAGCCTCGGATGTCTCCATGCATCTCTATCACAGCAGTAGCAATGTCCACTATCTTGGGTGTGTAAAGCTGCTGCTCTGGGTCCATGTCAATTTTCTGCAAAGCTGCGGCCATTGCTGGGCTTGAGAATATGTTGGTAGGTGTTAGTTCCACACCAGGACAGCTGTTGCACGTCTTATAGGTTCTTGTGCCATCTGGATGTATTGTCATTCCTTTATAATGTTTTGTTCTAAGTCTTGTTATAGTTTTTGTCATTTTTCTCTCTGAGTTTATTTTGCCTATTTGATCTTTTCTTACTTTTTGTTTAATTATCTTGTATTTTGCCAAAGCATCAGAGTCAAATACTGATATTTGTTCTTTCCTTTTCTGTCCGATGCCTCGGGAACCAATTCTCGACTCTAACAGACCAGTGTTAAATAAAACCAAAACTATGCATAATGTCTTTGTATTATGTATAAAGTAATTGTATTCTGTATTATATTATGTATTCGTCGTAATACTATTATTCGCCCAGTAATAAGAAAAAACGTTTTAATAAAAACAAAATTAATCCTCAAAATAAAGACCATCGTTTTCAATGACTTTCTTCGATCGATCAGCGAGCTTACGGATCTGGTCAACGTACCATTCAACCGGCTTCGAATCAAACGCTTGAAACGCTTCCTTGACCTCATTAAACGATTCGAATCTGCGGCCCTTTAGATAGTGTTGTTTCATTGAGCGAAAAAAAAACGAAATTTGTTGGAGCACAGTCAGGACTGTAGACTTGATGTTTGCAGAACCTTAACTTCGTTCAGCTCTGCAAACCTCTCTTTTCTCTATCTGGCGGTGTGTGATTTGGCATTGTTCTTCTGCATCAAATCGCTGTTTCGGTTGATCATAGACGAATACTTTTGCTTCAACTTTTCGTAGACCCGCTACAGTTGCCGACAGTAAAGTTTGGCTTTAATGGTACAACCATTCTGAACCAACTCAAAATGCACGATCCCTTCAAAGTTTCATCAAACGCACAACATTACCTTCTTGCCGAATCGATCTTGTTTTTAAAACCGACGATGTCTCTTGCCTTTTCTTAACCCATCGCTTGTCACGATTGTGCTAGACCAGGTAGACTCATTTCTCATCCGATGTCACAATGCACTTTCAGAAAAGGGTCGTTTAATTTACGCCAAATTTAAACTCGTTTTTTGACTTGTGCTTCGGTGAGTTCGTGCGAATCTTGGTGCGGCTTTTTGTGAACGAAATCAAGTTGTTTCAAATGTCGATGAATTGTCGATTTGCCAACTCCAAGTACATCAGACAATTCTTGAGTGCTCATTGAAGGCTCAAGGTCCAACCGGGTCTGTAAGTTTATCATCCAATATTAATGGCATACCAGAACTAACCTTATTTACAAGACTCTGTCACCTGAATCGAAACGCTTGTACCACTTTGAAAACGCCGCATATGCAATTGTTCCTTTATCTTCGTCAGCACAGATCTCTTCTACAGCTTTTCTGGTTGAAAAGTCCTCACATCCAAAATTAGCTAATCAAAATTCGCAGCTTCATTTTATTATTACCATCTGATATACAAAGATGGAGATCAATATGACAATATATACGCAAAAACACACTTAAAATTTGCATAAATTTGTAATTTGTTGCAGGTGTTTACGAAACTTTGGTACAACCATGTGGATATAAGCATAGGGTGCCGTCAAAATTAGACGCCATCTAATGACCGTCTTTGCAAACTAGCGGTCTCGGGTCGGAGACAAAGCCACAACACCAACTTTGGCAAATTGAGAAACGTCAACCTAGAGACCATGGTTTCGGGCTAATGGCCCTTGTCAGCCCAGGCCGGACTTTATTCCATGCATTATGAAATTGTATACGATAACCTTTAACTGATACATTAAGTATTTGATATATTGAAAATTCGAAACTATTATAGACCCGTATGATTCTTTTTTTTTTAAATAAACAATTTCTACTACCCTTACTGCAATAGAAAAATTAACTATAAACTATAAAAACTATATATGAATAAAACAAAGCATCAAGGGCTGCGTTTCTTTATTAAAACAAATATATTCGAGCTTTCGGGCACATACGCCCTTCTACAGGAATTAATAAACAATAATCCAACTAGTTTGAAATTATATTTATATTTAAATTTAACGTGCATATCCACGATACACGTGCATTTCAATTTGCAAGGTATCCCATCAGCCATGTGATATCTTATACTGTGAATGAATTATTTTTATCTTATTTTATTTAAGTCTATTGAATTATATGCTTCTGGTAAATCAATTCTGCGATTTATACTGTTATATTGTTTGGACACTATTGCTTCAATTATTAATCTTTGAAATTTATTATTAATATTGTTATAATGTACTTTAGGTTCATTTAAGTTAAATGTGTGTCCTGTTGAATTGGAGTGCTGTACTATTAATGATAATGGGTCATTTCTGTTTATGTTTCTTCTGTGTTCAATGATTCTATTATGCAATTTTCTTCCCGTTTCTCCTACATATTTGGCATTACAATTATTACATTCTATAGAATAAATTACCTCTTTTCTGCTTGATATATATTCAGTTTGCCTGTTTTTTGTAATCGGGTTTCTTAAGATATCTGATAAGTTGGGAGAGTTGCTATAAAAGGTTTTTATTCCATATTTATCTAGTGTTCTAGAAATGTGGATGGATTTCGGGGAATATGGGATGTAACAATTCAGCCTATATATTTTAGTTTTTTGTGCTGACATGTTAGATGTGACCTGTGCCTGATAGAAATGTTTTAAAATAAATGTTTTGGGATAACCATTATATTCAATTGATATAAAAACTATAAAAGAAAGATCGAAAAATGCATTATAACAGTGGTATGGTAGATTAAACTGGCGAAATCGCTGGGAGGGTTCACCACTGATGATCAGGCCCTACAATTGATTTTTACATTGCAGTAAGGGTAGTAGAAATTGTTTATTTTTAAAAAGAATAATACGCCTTTATAATAGTTTCGAATTTTCATAACAGATGGCGCGCTAATGATATACATATGTCATAATATATACACACACAAAGCCTTTATTAAGACATTAGTCTTATACAGATTCTCCGTACAAGGTGCAATATCAGGAAAAGAGCAGCACAAGAAACCAGTAGTTCCGCAACTATATACAATTATTAGTAATAAGGAAAAGTAAGATTTAATATGAAAGGTCGACGCCATCGCCCCAAGTCTTCAATTCCATAAGCGCGGAGCAGAAATAGGGACTAAGTTATTTAGTTCGCCATAAATATAGCATCCAGACACAAAAAAAGGAGGTTTACTCCAGCACAGCCATCCATATTACCAGCTCCGCAATCTCATCGTCGACCAACACGATGGCCCCTCGATGTTTCGTCATCATTTTGAGGTGTAAGAACATAGCTTCCAAGTTCTCTTTTCTCCCTCTTTACACCTACTGCCTTGTAAAAATTATATAGGGCCTGAGCAACTAGTCTGCTTGTTTGGGCACTGGTTAACATCATTTGGATTGACCTAAGTTGGCTGGTGTCTACCATTGAAAAGAATGTCCTTCTCTCCTCACTGAAATCTTGGCATTCATAGATATAATGAGATAGTTCAGTTTCCATATTTTCTTTGCAGAGATCACAAATCTTATCACCCTCTTTGAAAATGTTTGTATGGTTTTCCTTGAAAAACGAATATAGTATTCTCTGTTGTGCGATATAGCGTTTTACTGGGAATGGAAAGTTGCTAAGTAAATAGTTTTCAATTCGGAATGAACTGTGTAAATACTTATAGTGAGGGTAGAATTTAGAATTCTCTATTTTTGCCTGCTCACTTTGAATAGATTGTTCTATTGCAATTTTAGTTATTAAAGGTATTTCTTGCCGGATAATCCTTGCATCGTTGCAGTTAATTAACCAGGAAAATCCTGTTGAGTTGAGTATGTTGGCCAAACTTTCCGCAAGTCCAATATATATATTTCTATTTCTTGATATCTCATATAGTTGAGCCAAGCATATATTAATAATATATACTCTTCCAGGAATAATAAAGCAAGCCTACAAACAACCCAGAGAGAGAGACGGGAATGTATAGTCCGGTCATTTAAGATACCTGCGACAATTCAAGAGGCGACCCCTGGGGTCCGTCAGTTAACACCTCGGGACTTTTAGGACAGTTGGGGATTGTGTGCGACACGAACGGCCGCCCGGCTGTGCCGGTCCCGTCTCTCTCTCCCTCTCTGGTTGCCTGGGTTCCTTCTCCAACTTGTGGTGTCCTTATTTATTTCCCCACCTTTTATACCACATATATATATATTATAAAAATATATTTCTATTGTTGATTCTGGTTAATTATTGAGATATATTTGTGATATTGCAGTCGTGGTATAAATAATAAAACTATTTAAATCATTATTTGCTAGTTTGTTATAATTAAGCTTATAAAATACATAATTTGATAAAGTATTACCTGATTTAAGACGTAAGAATAAAGAAAAAGAAAAGACCTATTTACATATCTACAGAAAGATTTGAGCCGGCCAACGGGAAACAACAACAATAGGTTTATACAGGGAAAGCGGCGACTTCTGGCGGTCGTCTTAACAAAGTAGTTTTTGCTTTAGATATTATAATTTTAAAATAAAATAACGTTTTTATATAATATATATTTAAAATATCTCTCTGTTCTTATATTTTATTAAATTTTCGGCCAGATAGTCTTCTGCGTATGTTCTTTGATCTGACTATCTTTCAAATAGATTCTGATATTAAGGCGACTTTATGAAGTGTTTGTACGTTTGACAAATTATCCTGATATTTTCAAAGAATTTTCATGATGTTTGGAAAGACCAAAAGCGAGTTATATATATGTTGTCTTTATAACTGAGATATTAAATTTAAAGTGGGAATTTTCTAGTGAATTTAGAATCGAAGTAATTTATTGAGTCCAAAATTATTTATTTGGAAGGAAACTGCGGTCATTGGAGTTAGAATGGAACTATTTGGTTAGGTTAAAACTTCCGAGTTAACTACATGGGAAGTTCATGGACCATTTCAAAGAGCCATTAAAAGTAAACTTTGACCAATGAAGTGTATGTTGTGGGAAGGGACAAAAAGAAAGGCGTATCGTTGGTCAGTTCGGCCAAGTGGACAGCCAGTTTTGATTGGTCCGATCATCATCATCATCTCCGGAAAGAAATGGCTGGTGTCGGTGATGGATGCCGCGTGGGTAATGGCGCGTGACCGCGGTAGCTATCTCCTGTCCGGCCGACTAATGGACGATTGCTTTAAATGGTTTAGGGTAAGTGATGATACGATCGGGTAGCCATACTGTCACCGATAGTTTCGTACTCTGTGAGACGGTACATAACCTAGTTGGTACAATGGACATTATATACACCAATGGTTAGTGGGCTACCTAGACAGAAGTCTGTACGCCTGAGACGTTATATACACCGATGGATAGTGGGCTGCATAGACCGAAGTCTGTACGCCTGAGACGCTATATACACCGATGGATAGTGGGCTACCTAGACAGAAGTCTGTACGCCTGAGACGTTATATACACCGATGGATAGTGGGCTACCTAGACCGAAGTCTGTACGTCTGAGACGCTATATACACCAATGGTTAGTGGGCTACCTAGACAGAAGTCTGTACGCCTGAGACGCTATATACACCGATGGATAGTGGGCTACCTAGACCGAAGTCTGTACGTCTGAGACGCTATATACACCAATGGTTAGTGGGCTACCTAGACAGAAGTCTGTACGCCTGAGACGTTATATACACCGATGGATAGTGGGCTGCATAGACCGAAGTCTGTACGCCTGAGACGCAATATACACCGATGGATAGTGGGCTGCATAGACCGAAGTCTGTACGCCTGAGACGCTATATACACCGAAGGATAGTGGGCTACCTAGACAGAAGTCTGTACGCCTGAGACGTTATATACACCGATGGATAGTGGGCTACCTAGACAGAAGTCTGTACGCCTGAGACGCTATATACACCGATGGATAGTGGGCTACCTAGACAGAAGTCTGTACGCCTGAGACGTTATATACACCGATGGATAGTGGGCTGCATAGACCGAAGTCTGTACGCCTGAGACGCTATATACACCGAAGGATAGTGGGCTACTTCGACCGAAGTCTGTACGCCTGAGACGCAATATACACCGATGGATAGTGGGCTACCTAGACCGAAGTCTGTACGCCTTAGACACTATATACACCGTTGGATAGTAGGCTACGTCGACCGAAGTCTGTACGCCTGAGACGATATTAACACCGATGGATAGTGGGCTACCTAGACCGAAGTCTGTACGTCTGAGACGATATATACACCGATGGATAGTGGGCTACCTAGACTGAAGTCTGTACGCCTGAGACGCTATATACACCGATCGATAGTGGGCTACCTAGACCGAAGTCTGTACGTCTGAGACGCTATATACACCGATGGATAGTGGGCTACCTAGACCGAAGTCTGTACGTCTGAGACGATATATACACCGATGGATAGTGGGCTACCTAGACCGAAGTCTGTACGCCTGAGACGCTATATACACCGATGGATAGTGGGCTACCTAGACCGAAGTCTGTACGCCTGAGACGCTATATACACCGATGGATAGTGGGCTACCTAGACCAAAGTCTGTACGTCTGAGACGCTATATACACCGATGGATAGTGGGCTACCTAGACCGAAGTCTGTACGCCTGAGACGCTATATACACCGATGGATAGTGGGCTACCTAGACCGAAGTCTGTACGCCTGAGACGCTATATACACCGATGGATAGTGGGCTACCTAGACCGAAGTCTGTACGCCTGAGACGCTATATACACCGATGGATAGTGGGCTACCTAGACCGAAGTCTGTACGCCTGAGACGCTATATACACCGATGGATAGTGGGCTACCTAGACCGAAGTCTGTACGTCTGAGACGCTATATACACCGATGGATAGTGGGCTACCTAGACCGAAGTCTGTACGTCTGAGACGTTATATACACCGATGGATAGTGGGCTACCTAGACCGAAGTCTGTACGCCTGAGACGCTATATACGACAATGGATAGTGGGCTACCTAGACCGAAGTCTGTACGTCGGAGACGTTATATACACCGATGGATAGTGGGCTACCTAGACCGAAGTCTGTACGTCTGAGACGTTATATACACCGATGGATAGTGGGCTACCTAGACCGAAGTCTGTACGCCTGAGACGCTATATACGACAATGGATAGTGGGCTACCTAGACCGAAGTCTGTACGTCGGAGACGTTATATACACCGATGGATAGTGGGCTACCTAGACCGAAGTCTGTACGTCTGAGACGTTATATACACCGATGGATAGTGGGCTACCTAGACCGAAGTCTGTACGCCTGAGACGTTATATACACCGATGGATAGTGGGCTACCTAGACCGAAGTCTGTACGCCTGAGACGTTATATACACCGATGGATAGTGGGCTACCTAGACCGAAGTCTGTACGCCTGAGACGTTATATACACCGATGGATAGTGGGCTACCTAGACCGAAGTCTGTACGCCTGAGACGTTATATACACCGATGGTTAGTGGGCTACCTAGACCGAAGTCTGTACGCCTGAGACGTTATATACACCGATGGATAGTGGGCTACCTAGACCGAAGTCTGTACGCCTGAGACGTTATATACACCGATGGATAGTGGGTTACCTAGACCGAAGTCTGTACGCCTGAGACGTTATATACACCGATGGATAGTGGGCTACCTAGACCGAAGTCTGTACGCCTGAGACGCTATATACACCGATGGATAGTGGGCTACCTAGACCGAAGTCTGTACGTCTGAGACGTTATATACACCGATGGATAGTGGGCTACCTAGACCGAAGTCTGTACGCCTGAGACGCTATATACACCGATGGATAGTGGGCTACCTAGACCGAAGTCTGTACGTCTGAGACGCTATATACGACAATGGATAGTGGGCTACCTAGACCGAAGTCTGTACGTCTGAGACGTTATATACACCGATGGATAGTGGGCTACCTAGACCGAAGTCTGTACGTCGGAGACGTTATATACACCGATGGATAGTGGGCTACCTAGACCGAAGTCTGTACGTCGGAGACGTTATATACACCGATGGATAGTGGGCTACCTAGACCGAAGTCTGTACGTCTGAGACGTTATATACACCGATGGATAGTGGGCTACCTAGACCGAAGTCTGTACGTCGGAGACGTTATATACACCGATGGATAGTGGGTTACCTAGACCGAAGTCTGTACGCCTGAGACGTTATATACACCGATGGATAGTGGGCTACCTAGACCGAAGTCTGTACACCTGAGACGCTATATACACCGATGGATAGTGGGCTTCCTAGACCGAAGTCTGTACGCCTGAGACGTTATATACACCGATGGATAGTGGGCTACCTAGACCGAAGTCTGTACGCCTGAGACGTTATATACACCGATGGATAGTGGGCTACCTCGACCGAAGTCTGTACACCTGAGACGCTATATACACCGATGGATAGTGGGCTACCTCGACCGAAGTCTGTACACCTGAGACGCTATATACACCGATGGATAGTGGGCTACCTAGACCGAAGTCTGTACACCTGAGACGCTATATACACCGATGGATAGTGGGCTACCTAGACCGAAGTCTGTACACCTGAGACGCTATATACACTGATGGATAGTGGGCTACCTAGACCGAAGTCTGTACACCTGAGACGCTATATACACCGATGGATAGTGGGCTACCTAGACCGAAGTCTGTACGCCTGAGACGCTATATACACCGATGGATAGTGGGCTACCTAGACCGAAGTCTGTACACCTGAGACGCTATATACGGTATCGCGACTTTTGAATTTTCGCGGGTTACGTATATTCGAATTTCGATCTTTTTGGGGCTTGATGTTGGTACTCATGTCTCTCACTTATGCCGACAAGCTCGGCCATTTTGAATGTTCACTTAATTGTTGACAGCTGCTTTGCTTGCAGGTGTTTTGGATCGTCTTCGATTTTTACCTATTAAAAAAAATGGATCAAAGAACCTGTATTAAATTTTGTGTGAAAAACGAAATTAAATGCACGGATGCATTCCGAATGTTGACTGTGGTATACGGAGAAGCTACCTAGGTCCGAAGCAACGTTTATCGGTGGTACAAAATTTTCTCAGAAGGCCGAGAAGATGTGAACGACGAAGAGCGTGCAGGACGCCCGAGCACTTCATCAACAGACGAAAAAATTAATGAAGTGGAGAAAATGATATTGGCCAATCGTAGAATCACGGGTTAGAGAAGTTGCTGAGGACCTAAACATATCGATTGGCTCGTGCCATTCGATTTTTATCAATGATTTGGGCATGAGACGGGTCGCCGCGAAATTCGTACCAAAATTGCTCAATTGCGACCAAAAACAGCATCGCATGAACATTGTTAATTAGATGTTGGACTCTGTCCGCGACGACCCAAATTTGCTCCAGAGGGTCATAACTGGTGACGAAGCGTGGGTTTATTGTTATGACGTGGAAACCAAAGCTCAATCATCTCAATGGAAGCTGCCGCACGAACCAAGACCGAAAAAAGCGCGCCAAGTTCGGTCGATTGTAAAAGTTTTGCTGACAGTTTTCTTCGATTGCAGAGGCGTGGTACATCATGAGTTCTTGCCACAAGGTAGAACGGTCAATAAGGAATATTACCTGCAAGTTATGCGCAATCTGCGCGAAGCAATCCGCCAGAAACGCCCGGATTTGTGGAAGAACAAAAATTGGCTTTTGCACCACGATAACGCCCCTGCTCACACATCGTTGCTTGTGCGCGACTTTTTGGCCAAAAACAGCACACTAATGATGCCGCAGCCACCGTATTCCCCAGATCTGGCCCCCTGTGACTTTTTCTTGTTCCCTAAACTGAAGAGGCCCATGAAAGGACGACGTTACGCTACGCTTGACGAGATAAAGACGGCATCGAAGGAGGAGCTGAAAAAGATTTTAAAAAATGATTTTTTTGAAGTTCTTTGAAGATTGGAAAAACCGTTGGCACAAGTGTATAATATCTCATGGAGATTACTTTGAAGGGGACAAAATAGGTATTCATGAATAAATACATAATTTTTGAAAAATACACAAAAGTCGAGATACTTTTTGAACACACCTCGTACACCGATGGATTGTGGGCTACCTACACCGAAGTCTGTACGCCTGATACGCTATATACGACAATGGATAGTGGGCTACCTACACCGAAGTCTGTACGCCTGATACGCTATATACACCGATGGATAGTGGGCTACCTAGACTTAAGTCTGTACGCCTGAGACGCTATATACACCGATGGATAGTGGGCTACCTAGACCTAAGTCTGTACGTCTGAGACGCTATATACACCGATGGATAGTGGGCTACCTAGACCGAAGTCTGTACGCCTGAGACGCTATATACACCGATGGATAGTGGGCTACCTAGACCACGGCAATTTGATTGTTATGTACTCTGTCGGACTGTACATGGCAATAGCTGTCATAGAGGTGAGATGAACTCTGTCCTATTTGAGACAATGGAAATTTATTCAATCTCTCTGATTACTATGTACTCTGTCGGAATGTAAAAAATCGCAAGGATTTCTTCACCAATAATGTAAATTTGCTTGTTCAGTTTTAGCAAATAGAATTCCATGGTTTTTTACGAGGAGCACAAAACACTGAATTGCGTGTTTTTCATGGAATACTGTAATTCTAATTTCATATGTGATTAACTTACTTCACGAGTAGGGGAGGGGGAACACAGATAGATCTGAATGTATTGTGAAAATGAAAGGAATAACAATTCACATTTTGATATAGAAATTGTCTAAAGTTTATATGTTAATTTTGTAATTATTCTTATTTTTTAATTCATAGAAACATTTTTCTGGCAGACATATTCAATTTTTTTTATCATCAATTTTTGATATTGTTCTTTTTTAAGTTAGTTATCAATTCATTTTGCAATTGTAGTTTATTTTTTGTTTAGTTGTGTTCTTTTTAAGAAATAAAATATATAGAACTAAGGTGTAATATTCAATTCAAGCATATGGAACCAACATTGATTCATTTTTAAAAACAAAGCAAAATCATAAGCTTATACAACTTTCACTTTTTCATACAGAAATACTTGTTATAAATTTGAGAAATCAATAGTGGAAGTATGAGTTTAATTCAAGAATTGAAAGAGATAGATTCTATAAAATTTTCAAAAAAAAAAACACTACGTTACTTATAATATTTTTCTTGGCAGCTCTCAGGTTGATAGCTATTCAAGCGAATAAAAATAAGAAACAACGTTTTCAAAGTTGATTAGAAGATTTCAAATTTCTCATTATCAACTGTTATGTATTCTTCTACCTAATACTCAATAATCTTAGGTATTTTGTCTCTTATTATAAGAGATTGTATGTTACTGAAAAGTTATATATTTGCATAATATTTTATTATTACAGAATTATCATAAGAACTAAAAACATGAATATCTCACGCTATAAATTGATTACATCACACAACAACAACCAAGTCCTTGGTCAAAACCATATATGCATATTATATATTACAAAACTGTTATGTTATTTATCTCGCAAATAGTTTAGAGTTCAATGCCTCCCTGTAAACTGAACTATGTTCTCAACTCTAAACCTTTTTAAAAAGGTTCTTTCCACAAATAGCGCATTCAAGAAATTCAACTCAAGAAACCAATTTTAAAAATAATCTAATTCAATGATTTGTATCGGAGTAGAAAGAATTCTATAGTCATTCAGAAGTTCGTTACAGGGTCAAATAACAATGTTGACTTTCGTCTTCTTCAGGTGAACGATGATTGGTCTGTCAGTGATCAGGTGATCAGAAGCAGCCATCTGATTGGCTCTTAATGAGGCTTGTCACAATAACGAAGCAATTCCAATGGTTCAGCACAATTACTGAGTCAACATGAGCTAGCCCACCACTTAATTGAATTGGACTGGGGACTTCTTCAAACTTGCCGAGCGTTGCAGCAACTCCACTTCTACCTAGGAGAGTTTTTTTACCTCAAATAGTTTATTTTACATAGAGGTTTGACTATTTGTTGAACAGATATCATTTGGTCTGTTTTTTACAAATATGTAATTTTTATACAATACAATGTGGCCTACGATTTTAGAACGACATTTGAAAATATCCTTTTGAAAGAAAATCGAAATTCATTTCAAGGAGAAATAACGATCATTTCTAACTTTAGGGATGAAGTATGAAAGGATGATTTGTGAAGATTCCCATACCTGGGCACTTTTATTTTTCCGTTTATTTTTCTAGGGACAGGCAAAAAAATCAAATTATCGAGAGAATAGACAAGTATAGATTCAGTAGGGATTGGATATTTGCTAGAATCGTTTTAACAAATGTTCGTTAGGAAATCTTTTACTCGGGTAAAAACCGAGCGAAGCCGGGTACATTTGCTTGTTTTATATAAAAATTCAGAAAAGTTGTTTTGTCATTATCCACCACATTCCTCACTCAATGACTTTTCACTATGTTCGACGGATTCTAACGATGGTCAGTTGCAATATTTTAATCTCTAATGGAGAGGACCATCTGGCAAGATTAGAAAATATCAAGTTTTATTATCGTCTTGGTCTTCTCTTTGATAATTCCTGTGTAGAAATACTTCCAAACACATTATTCTTAACAAATAAACACACAAAACGCGATATCCCGGCTAGGGATAATTGCGTCCTTTTATATTTTTAAACAGGAGCAGTTATAAACATATTATACAAGAAAATAAATAAATAAAAAAGAAACAATAAGATATATTAGAAACCTGAACCTTTCATGTTAGAAAAATAATCATAAATATTTTAACAAAAATGGTTATATCTGTGACAATTCTCTCTATTATTCACAAATTGATATAGATCTACAACATTGTTTATTGTCTGTTGTCTAGCGCTAAAGAAGAGTGGACATTCCAGCAGTAGATGTCTCGAGTCCTGGGTTTCCTTGTCACAGTGACAGCTAGAGTCCACAATCGCTCAAATTGTTGATAAAAATCCCTTAATATTTTCGTGGTCCGTTGTAAACTGGGTATTATAAAAATGTTAGAACGGAAAAATGATGGAATTCCTAACGAGAAAAGGTTTTGGAATGTTTCATTTGTTTTTACAAATAATTCAACCATTTTTGCACTTAAAATCAGGAACAAATCAGGAAACTGAAATAAAACCACGGACTCTGGCCATGACCTTTGTCAATCCAGTCTTCGATTTCCTGTCTTCGATTACAAATTTGTCGATCTCATATTGATGCTGAAGTTTCTGGACTCATCTTATTGCTCTAATATTGGAAAAAGCCAATTTACTTGAAGAAAAAATAAGAAATTCAAAGTTGAGAGATTCCTGTTCATTTTAAAGTTAATATTTATTCGAAAACCACAAACTCTGGCCATAGCCCTTGTCAATCTTCTCTTCGATTTAAAATTTCCGAACTCCTAATAATGCTGAAGTTTCTGGACCCATCTTATTGCTCTAATATTGGAAAAAGTCAATTTACTTGAATAAAAAAAAAGATATACAAAGTATAGAGATGCCTGTTCATTTTAAAGTTAATATTTATTCGAAAACCACGGACTCTGGCAATGGCCCTTGTTAATCCTCTCTTTGATTTCAAATTTGTCGAACTCTTATTAATGCTGAAGTTTCTGGACCCATCTTATGACACTAATATTGTAAAAAGCCAATTTCCTTGAAGAAAAAAAAAAGACATTCAAAGTATAGAGATGCCTGTTCATTTTAAAATTAATATTTTTCCGGAAAAAGTATTCAAATTCAAGTATATTATCCTGAACACACTAACCAGACTTCAACTTCCAACCTCTGTCTCATGAAACCATTCCAACAAAGATCGGTTGTTCCTAAGAAATGATCTGTCCATTGATCCAACTAATTGGATTCATTAAGCAGACCGCAGAATCAAACTTTCGTCTGATTAATTGGAGCGGCATTTTTTAGAAGGCGGAGGATGTTTGTTTTAAAGCGGAGGGTCTCCAGGGATCCTGGATCAATGGGTCCTAGAAATAATCCCTCAATACGGCAGGCGGATTGTGCTCTCTCTTTTGTCCTGCTTTGATCCTTCTACTTAGCTGCATGCAGGCAGATTTTGGTTTGAATAACTTCTCCGACTTTTCCAGGACTTCTTCTGAAATACGATGTAAGGGGATATATCCTAATCAAACAAGGATTGCTTCTTTACATCGTATATCTTTACATCTGTTCTTTACCTAACTAATATGTTCCAAATACTCGTTATAGATTTGCCAGGGGGAAAATATCTTAATTATCAAATTCTTTTAACTCTTTAATTCTCTTTGGAGAAGAAAAATATCTACTTAAAGGTTGTTTATAATAAAACTAGACGAATGGCCCGGGCAACGCCCGGGTTTTACCCGAGTGCGAATATATTTTAAAAACGTTGTCTTGGGTGGTCGCTATAGACAGGGTGGTCTGTATAGACAGGTGTATGTATCACACAGCTGATAACAGGGTTGTCTAGAGTGGCTGCTATAGACAGGGTGGTCTGTATAGACAGGTGTATGTATCACACTGCTGATAACAGGGTTGCCTAAAGTGACCGCTATAGACAGGGTGGTCTGTATAGACAGGTGAATGTAACACACTGATGATAACAGGGTTGCCTAAGGTGACCGCTATAGACAGGGTGGCCTGTATAGACAGGTGGATGTATCACACAGCTGATAACAGGGTTGTCTAGAGTGGCCGCTATAGACAGGGTGGTCAGTGGTCGCTATAGACAGGGTGGTCTGTATAGACAGGTGGATGTAACACACTGCTGATAACAGGGTTGTCTAGAATGGCCGCTATAGACAGGTGTATGTATCACACAGCTGATAACAGGGTTGTCTAGAGGGGGGCAGGGAGGACACGTGTTCGCCGGCAGCCAATGGGCGCGCATTCTATCCGTGAGCTTCAGACAGAATAAGGCAATTATATAAGTAGATATAATGTGGGTTATGATCGTAGAACGACATTTGAAAATTATCCCGCATGTGTTTCTTTTGAACGAAAAATCTGAATTTATTTTAAGGAGAAATAACGATTATTTCTAACCTTAGGGATGAAGTATGAATATATGAATTGTGAAGAGTAATGATAAACGGGAATTCCCATCCCTGGACACCTTATTTTTTCCGTTTATCATTACTCTTCACAATTCATCCATATACTTGATCCCTAAGGTTAGAAATAATAGTTATTTCTCCTTAAAATAAATTCCGATTTTTCGTTAAAAATAAACACATGCGGGATAATTTTCAAAAGTCGTTTAAGGGTTGTTTTTTTTATTATCCCTAAGTACACGTGGTACAGGCCATGATAATCATTGTGGGTAGAAATAGGCGACAGCTTTTACTGTAAAGTGCACCACATGTCTACACATATGAAAAGCAGTACGATTTTGCACTTACCAGTGCCAGAGCCCTGTTTAGTGTTTAGTTACTTCCACTCGCTGGTGGGGTTGGAATTTTTCAAGAATCAGGAGCCATTGGAGCATTTTTTTAATCAGAAAAAAAGTGTCCAATGCGGGAATCGAACCCGGGTTGTAACGATCGAAAAACAACGGTTTAGAACATCCTACCACCGACCCCCATTTATTATTTAAGAATGGTAAATCTTCTAGCGATGATTAGCCGGCAAAATGACACATTTCAAATAATTATATCAACTCTAGATTTCGGGGTTTTACATCTGTTTAAAGCTCTTTAACGATATCTCTACATAATTAAGGTTCAGACATTTTTAGAAAAAGAAGAAAAAATCAAAATTTCCAATGAACCTACATATATAATATTGAGAAGATTAGCATGGCCCCTGCGCAAGGATGACACGAAAAATCGTGAAGCGTTCCATACATATATAATATTAAAAATAAAAAAGGCATGTTTAATTTAGTTAGAATATTTATGTTTATATAAAGGTTTAATATAATATTTCTATGATTGTGTAAATATTCATTGAATTTATCATCATCACCTTATTTTGTTTACAAAAATGTTATATGAAAAATAAGGTAATGTAATAAAACGAAGTGGTTGCCCTCATGTTTATTGATCCAATGTTTTAATAATCTAAGGTTTATGTTGTAAGAAATGTATACATTGAGAAGAATAATACAAGGCATATCCTGACAAGGAGCACATGTGCTTTTCAGAAGGCAGAGCGCCATCTGGTGGAACATTTATTTTTTTCTATTGTTTTTTTTTTTCATGTGTAAAGCATATTTACGCAATTTTGGCCTTAAATACCCATTTCTTGGGTTTTCGGGAAGCCACTGCGACCAAAATATTTTAGTCGCAGTGGGTCAACCTACTCCACGCTGACGAGCGCCAACAAGGCAAATGGCGTTCGTGGATGGCTTTTCTTGATTTATCAAGAAATTGGGTTGGCCAAATATCAGGGAACAGGTTTAATCAATGAATAGTTTATTTCTGTTCCACTAGATGGCGCTCTACCTTCTGAAAAGCACAAGTGCTCCTGGTCAGAATATGCCTTTTTTTATTTTAAATATCAACACCTGACCTTTTTATTTTTTTCTATTGTTTTTCATATATAATATTAGGATCTGTTTGAAGAAGATATTTTAAAACAAATCTACAATATTTAAATATAAATATATGTTCTTTTTTTCAAAATTTTATCATTAATTTAGAATTAATATGTATACACATAATTATTTACAATTACACTGTTAAATATAAATATCTCTTTCTTTCACGCACAATGTTTGGACAAAATAATAATAATGGTATTGATCTGTAATATTATATATATAATTGTTAGCTGTATATATACTAAATAAAATATTTAATTCAAAGATCCAATTCTTCCATTGGAGTGGTGTACGCGTGCTAGCATGTTTTAGTAAAAAATCACAAACATCCTTGATAAAGAGGCGATAAGGCGAGTTACCTCTCAATATATTGACACAATAAAATAATTTTAAATCCAATATATGCATCTTTGTTGAATAGATATATGCTATAAAATGACTATAAAGCTTCCTTGTATTCTGAGTTAAGTTTCATTGTTAGAGATGAGGTAGTTAGGGTTGTTGGTAATGTTTCATTGTTGAAGAAAAAGTTGTTATTGTTATGGTTAAAGTTTCATTGTTAGAGATGAGGTAGTTAGGGTTGTTGGTAAAGTTTTATTGTTGAGGAATGGTTTCTATTGTTATGGGTAAGGTTTCATTGTAGGATATAAGGTAGTTAGTGTTGTTAAGAAAAGTTTTATTGTTGTGGAAAGGTTGCTGTTGTTATGGGTAGAGTTTCATTGTTAGAGATGAGGTAGTTAAGCTTGTTGGTAAAGTTCTATTGCTAGAGATGAGGTAGTTAGAGTTGTTGGTAAATTTTCATTGTTGAAGAAAAAGTTGTTATTGTTCTGGTTAATGTTTCATTGTTAGAGATGAGGTAGTTAGGGTTGTTGGTGGAGTTTTATTGTTGAGGAAAGGTTCCTATTGTTATGGCTAAAGTTTCATTGTTAGAGATGAGGTAGTTATGGTTGTTGGCAAAGTTTTATTGTTGAGGAAAGGTTGCTATTGTTATGGGTAAAGTTTCATTGTTAGAGATGAGGTAGTTAAGGTTGTTGGTAAAGTTTCATTGTAAGAGATGAGGTAGTTAGGGTTGTTGGTAAAGTTTCATTGTTAGAGATGAGGTAGTTAGGAATGTTGGTAAAGTTTTATTGTTGAGGAAAGGTTGCTATTGTTATGGGTAAAGTTTTATAGTTAGAGATGAGGTAGTTAGGGTTGTTGGCCAAATTTTATTGTTGAGGAAAGGTTGCTATTGTTATGGGTAAAGTTTCATTGTTAGAGATGAGGTAGTTAGGGTTGTTGGTAAAGTTTCATTGTTAGAGATGAGGTAGTTAGGGTTGTTGGTAAAGTTTCATTGTTAGAGATGAGGTAGTTAGGGTTGTTGGTAAAGTTATATTGTTGAGGAAAGGTTGCTATTGTTATGGGTAAAGTTTTATTGTTAGAGATGAGGTAGTTAGGGTTGTTGGTAAAGTTATATTGTTGAGAAAAAATTGCTATTGTTATGGGTAAAGTTTAATTGTTAGAGATGAGGCAGTTAGGGTTGTTGGCCAAGTTTTATTGTTGAGGAAAAGTTGCTATTGTTATCGGTAAAGTTTCATTGTTAGAGATGAGGTAGGTAGGGTTGTTGGTAAAGTTTCATTGTTAGAGATGAGGTAGTTAGGGTTGTTGGTAAAGTTATATTGTTGAGTAAAGGTTGCTATTGTTATAGGTAAAGTTTTATTGTTAGAGATGATGTAGTTAGGGTTGTTGGTGAAGTTTCATTGTTGAGGAGAAGGTTGCTATTGTTATGGGTAAAGTTTTATTGTTAGAGATGAGGTAGTTAGGGTTGATGGTCAAGTTTCATTGTTAGAGATGAGGTAGTCTGGGTTGTTGGTCAAGTTTCATTGTTGAAGATGAGGTAGTTAGGGTTTAACTTGATATTGCTAAGGACTAAGAGGTGAAAACACGTTACAACAAATATGTACATGTCATTAAAATATCAGACAATAAATTCCATCATATATTTATTATAAAAATAATAATTTTAGAATATTATTGAATATAGAATTATTACTTGCTGATGCTGATTATTTTGAGGATGCATGAATATCATGATATTTTTTATAGAATGAGTATTATATGATATTGCAGTCGTGGTAAAAATAATAAAATCAACTTTGAAAAACAATTTGCTTTAATAATGCTAATAAAACAATTTAAAAAGAAATACCTGATTTGAGGCGTAAAGAAGAAAATAAAAATTATGTATTTACATATCTACAGAAAGAGCCGGCCAACTGGAAAGAAAGAATATGGTTTTATGGGCTACTAACCAAAGTGATTGAAAACTATGGTTAAGTTCCACCAAATTAGAGTGAATGTGCCTTAACTGTATATGTGTTGGGTCCGAAGACCACTCCATCCTTGTCAAGGGGAGGGCTAACTGTATATGGGTTGGGTCCGAAGACTATTCCATCATTGTCAAGGGGAGTGCTAACTGTATGTGTTGGGTCCGAAGACTATTCCATTCTTGTCAAGGGGAGTGCTAACTATATATGTGTTGGGTCCGAAGACCCTTCCATCCTTGTCAAGGGGAGTGCTAACTATATATGTGTTGGGTCCGAAGACCCTTCCATCCTTTCAAGGGGAGTGTTAACTGTATATGTGTTGGGTCCGAAGACCCTTCCATCCTTGTCAAGGGGAGTGTTAACTGTATATGTGTTGGGTCCGAAGACCCTTCCATCCTTTCAAGGGGAGTGTTAACTGTATATGTGTTGGGTCCGAAGACCCTTCCATCCTTTCAAGGGGAGTGTTAACTGTATATGTGTTGGGTCCGAAGACCCTTCCATCCTTTCAAGGGGAGTGTTAACTGTATATGTGTTGGGTCCGAAGACCCTTCCATCCTTGTCAAGGGGAGTGTTAACTATATATGTGTTGGGTCCGAATACCCTTCCATCCTTGTCAAGGGGAGTGTTAACTGTATATGTGTTGGGTCCGAAGACCCTTCCATCCTTGTCAAGGGGAGTGTTAACTGTATATGTGTTGGGTTCGAAGACCCTTCCATCCTTGTCAAGGGGAGTGCTAACTATATATGTGTTGGGTCCGAAGACCCTTCCATCCTTTCAAGGGGAGTGTTAACTGTATATGTGTTGGGTCCGAAGACCCTTCCATCCTTGTCAAGGGGAGTGTTAACTGTATATGTGTTGGGTCCGAAGACCCTTCCATCCTTTCAAGGGGAGTGTTAACTGTATATGTGTTGGGTCCGAAGACCCTTCCATCCTTGTCAAGGGGAGTGCTAACTGTATATGTGTTGGGTCCGAAGACCCTTCCATCCTTTCAAGGGGAGTGTTAACTATATATGTGTTGAGTCCGAAGACCCTTCCATCCTTGTCAAGGGGAGTGTTAACTGTATATGTGTTGGGTTCGAAGACCATTTCATCCTTATCAAGGGGAGTGCTAACTGTATATGTGTTGGGTTCAAAAACCATTCCATCCTTGTCATGGGGAGTGCAAACCGTCTCTCCTTTTTTTCAACACAAAATGAGAGATGGTTAGTACTACCTTTGACAAGGATGGAATGGTCTTCGGACCCGACACATATGCAGTTAATTTATAATACAATATAATATAATGCGGCTTGTGATTCTAAAACATTTGAAAATGATCTCGCATGTGTTTCTTTTGAACGAAAAATCAAAATTTATTTTACAGAGAAATAAGAGCTATTTCTAACCTAAGGGTATTATAAATTACCTTGTGTATGTATTATATACGAACGGAAAAATATGTCCAGGGTAGCCTAGTGGACATGGCATCCGCCCGGTAAGCGGAACACTGTGGGTTCGATTCCCATCCCTGGACACTTTTATTTTTCCGTTTATCATTACTCTTCACAATTCATCCTTTCATACTTCATCCCTAAGGTTAGAAATAGTCTTTATTTCTCCTTTAAATAAATTTTGATTTTTCGTTCAAAAGAAACACATGCGGGATAATTTTCAAATGTCGTTTTATATACAGTTAAGGCACATCTACCCTACTTTTCTACTATACTAAATTATCAACAGGAAACAACAAAAATGGGTTTATATAGGGAAAGCTGGACATCTTCCAGTGGACTTTACAGAGTAGTTTGTTCTAGAAATTATTATTTTAAAAAATTAAATAACATTTTTATATAACACATAGTATAAAATTGACTTTTTATAGAAAGAGTTTATTTTTGAGGAAATATAGCTATTACTATTGGCAATGTTACATAGACGCGGGTAAAATATTCTCATTGTTGTAGACAAAATATCATTGGAATGAATTAAGCATTGTTGCAGGTAAAACCCCAATGTTGCAGATAGAGAACTCATTTTTGTGTATATTGTTTTATATAGTTGCGGATAAAAATTAATTGTTAAAAGTCTCATTGTGCTGTAGATAAATTTATCATTGTTATGGGTAAAGTTTCATTGTTGGGTATGAGGTAGTGATTGTTTAGAGAGTAAAGTTTCATTGTTGCGAATAAAGTAGTCATTTTGTGTATATAGGTATGTGTATTCATTTAGTGAGATAAAATAGTCATTTTTGTGGGTAAATATTCATTTTTGCTGGTTTCTTTTATGAGCAAAAAGTTTCCTTGTATTCTAAGTAAAGTTTCTTTGTTAGAGAAGAGGTAGTTAGGGTTGTTGGTCAAGTTTCATTGTTGAGGATAAGGTTGCTATTGTTATGGGTAAAGTATCATTGTTAGAGATGGGTAGTTAGGGTTGTTGGTAAAGTTTCATTGTTAGAGATAGGTAGTTAGGGTTGTTGGTAAAGTTTCATTGTTAGAGATAGGCAGTTAGGGTTGTTGGTAAAGTTTTATTGTTGAGGTTAGGTTGCTATTGTTATGGGTAAAGTTTCATTGTTAGAGATGAGGTAGTTAGGGTTGTTGGTAAAGTTTCATTGTTGAGGATGAGGTTGCTATTGTTATGGGTAAAGTTTCATTGTTAGAGACGAGGTAGTTAGGGTTGTTGGTAAAGTTTCATTGTTGAGGATAAGGTTGCTATTGTTATGGGTAAAGTTTCATTGTTAGAGAAGAAATAGTTAGGGTTGTTGGTAGAGTTTCATTGTTGAGGATAAGGTTGCTATTGTTATGGGTAAAGTTTCATTGTTAGAGATGAGGTAGTTAGGGTTGTTGGTCAAGTTTAATTGTTATAGATGAGGTAGTTAGGGTTGTTAGTAAAGTTTCATTGTTGAGGAAAAGGTTGCTATTGTTATGGTTGAATTTTCATTGTTAGAGATGAGGTAGTTATGGTTGTTGGTAAAGTTTCATTGCTGAGGATAAGGTTGCTATTGTTATGGGTAAAATTTCATTGTTAGATATGAGGTAGTTAGGGTTGTTGGTAAAGTTTCATTGTTGAGGATGAGGTTGCTATTGTTATGGGTAAACTTTCATTGTTAGAAATGAGGTAGTTAAGGTTGTTGGTAAAGCTTATTGTCGAGTATAAACTTGCTATTGTTATGGGTAAAGTTTCATTGTTAGAGATGAGGTAGTTAGGGTTGTTGGTAAAGTTACATTGTTGAGGAAAAGGTTGCTTTTGGTATGGGTAAAGTTTCATTATTAGAGACGAGGTAGTTAGGGTTGCTGGTAAATTTTCATTGTTGAGGATAAGTTTGCTATTGTTATGAGTAAAGTGTTATTGTTAGAGATGAGGTAGTTAGGGTTGTTGGTAAAGTTTCATTGTTGAGGAAAAGGTTTCTATTGCTATGGATAAAGTTTCATTGTTAGAGATGAGGTAGTTAGGGATGTTGGTAAAGTTTCATTGTTGAGGATGAGGTTGCTATTGTTATGGATAAAGTTTTATTGTTAGAGATGAGGTAGTTAGGGTTGTTGGTAAAGTTTCATTGTTGATGATGAGGTTGCTATTGTTATGGGTAAAGTTTCTTTTTTAGAAATGAGGTAGTTGGTCAAGTTTCATTGTTGAGGATAAAATTGCCATTGTTATAAATGAAGTTTCATTGATGGGATAAAATAGTTATTGTTGTGGTTGAGATTTCATTATTAGAGATAAAATTTCAAATGGGTGAATATGTGCTTTTGGTAAAGTTTCATTGTAGTGGATAAGGTATCATTGTTGTAAGTGAAGTTCCATTCAGCGGATATAATAGTCATTGTGCTGTTGTTATAGGTCATTGTTGTGGATAATATATTCATTGTTTTGAGTAGAAATTAATGCCTGAAGGTGAAAAGTAACTTTATAAGTTGAATAACCACCTGGATAATGTATTATCAAAAGAAGAACAAAATCGTGAGATGAAGCGTTTCTTATTGGGATTTCTCATTTACAGGAACTATCGAGCATTTTTGCTCTTCAAACGGAATATAAAAATAAGAATGTATGAGAATAATTTATATATATATATCTACACAAATACATATATTAATACAAAGCAATAACACGCCATCTATATATACAAGGTATGATCAAAAGGTTCGGGGATTAGTCAAAAAATAATTTGAGAAAGAGTTTTCGAAAAATAAAAAATATCATTATAATCACGAGTCCTCGTTCTACTAGAAAATATTTATACCTTGTCGATATATCATGTGGGATGGTTGCGTGCGCATTGATGTGGCTTGTGGAAAGGCCGCCGATACCATTATAATTATTTTTATATAATTTAAATTAATTCATATAAAGCCATAAATGTAAAAAGAAAAAAAAGGAACGGCCGTTGGGAGATAGCTTTGTTGTTGTCGACGCGAGTGGCCAAGCATTTTTTAAAGAAAAGAAACAAAGGCGCGGCTTTTTTTTACAATGGATCTTAAAAGTGAACAAAGGGTATGCATTAAGTTTATTCAAAAATTAGGAAAAACGGCTTAATATATGTTTCAAGTGTTGGCGTTCGGGAAGGCAGCTTTATCACAATCAAAAACGTTTAAGTGGTTTGCCCGTTTCTAATCTGGTGGAGAGTCAACCCAAGATGACGCACGCCCACCCCCTTTGGAAAATCATCAAGAACTGACCCAAAATATTTGTGCTTTAATATGGGTAAACACTAGGACAACGATCAGAGAACTAGTAGAAGAAACAGGGTTTTCATATGGAACGTGTTAAAAGATATATTAAACATAAAGAAGATTAATAGAGAGAACGGCCTCTTCTGATTGGACAACTAGAGGTTGCTAATGTCATACGATCAGGAGATGTCTTTCTTTTAATTTACCAATTTGATCCAAGTACATTTTCACCTTTGTACTATTTTATAGTGAAGATTGTAATCCAATATAAGAAAGAGCTATTCCATCAGAATATATTTGCAAAAGAGTTTCCGCACAAAAATGGCATCGATACAAACTTTTTAAATTAACTTTTCTTCAACTAGCCTTGAAGATTATCTTTAAATTTCGTGTATATTTGTTAAAAGGAAATTTCTCATAAAGCTTAAAGTGATCAAAAGATCTTGGAAACGTCCGATTTAAAGCGCTACCTAACAGGTTCTTCTGTATTCATATTAGAGGGATGAAAGAAGGGTAGAATAAAGTTGTATGGAGCCGTGAAGCCAGGTGACGCTTTGATGGATGGGAGCTTCAAACTCAACTTATTGTTCTTCGGGGTCGCAGATGGCTCGTAACGAGGAGTTTCCATGGCAGCGGATAATCTGCAAAGGCCCGTTCTCTAATGGCAGGGGCGGAGATGTACAAGCTTTGCGCAGAGGCGATATCGTAGCCCATGAGGATATTCCGAGGCGCGATTGTTGCTAGTTGTACAAGTGGGACATCCGAGTTGGCTGAAGTTTACCTCTTAGATTAAAGAACATCTAATGGTATTTACTAGAAGTGAATTTGTACTTGGATCAAGTAGATAAATTAAGAAAAAAGGCATTTTCTGATCGTGCAACTGGAAGTTACTGATGGCTTGCGCCATCTATCGGAATAAATATCAACTAATCATTGATTTTTAATTTATCCAGAATTGCCCAAATACCCATTCTCGATTAATCAAGAAAAGCTAACCACGTACGCGTTTCGGGCTGTTGACTTTCGTAAGCGTGGTGCAAGCTGTACCTCAGCGACCTAAAAGGCTGGTGTTTGGGGGATCCTGAAAAGCAATGAAAGACAAGCCTTTTTGGTCGTTGAGGTTCAGCTTGCACCACGCTGATGAGGGCCATCAGCCCAAAACGCGTCCGTTGTTAACTTTTCTTGATTAATCAAGAATGGGTATTTGGCCAATTCTGGAATAATTAAAAATCAACGAGAATAGTTGATATTTATTCCAATAGATGACACAAGCCATCAGCAACTTTCATTGCACGATAAGGAGATGCCTTTTTCATATTTACTAGAGTTGTGATATTTGATTATAACATAGTGTTCAAAAATAGCTTTATTGGATGCTGCTCAAAGAGAACAGACCAGACCATATTGACAATAAAAGTACACGCTTGTTCGGCGGTACATATTATAAAATTGGAACAATACAGAAGTTTAGCATGACCCCTGAGTAAGGATGGCACGAAATGGATGACCCTGCATTCCTAATCAACCTAAATTGTGGTTTAGAATATTCACTTGTTCAATTTGAACACATCACGTTATCTATCTGTGGGTATATCGGAGAATGAAGGAGTGGTTCTCGAAGAAAAATATTCTTCTTCTTACTTATCTCCACACTGGGTGAATTAGAATGCGTCTGCCTTTGTGATTAAGACTGGGAGCACTACTCAGTGGCAGGCCGACTTAGCTCCAAAAGAAATGGCCGCCTCTGACATGAGGAACAGACGCAATGTGCAGCCGCTCCTAACATGGAGTACAAACGGTGCTCATCCTGTATCTCTGGATCAGCAGCCCTTACAGGGTACTATCAGCCGGGCCAGCTGAGCCCAGTTTTTACCAGAACGGTCATGGTTGGTTAGCCAATCAGAAAGCCGCCAGCGGCAAGCCTTGCGCAATCGCTTTAGATTTGTCAATCAGTTGTCTTCCGCTTTTTCTACATTATTCTTAAGCGTTCTAGAACATTCTCTCTCCATTCTGGAATGTGATTTTATTTATACGTAACAATATTTTATACACTGCGTGACATTGAAAATGGAACACCAAGAAATAGTGGCCAGAAAATTATGCAAATTTCAGGGTAGACGCGCCTAACCGAGTTATACAAATGATGTAAAATGCGCAGCTCTCGTGCGCACATGGAGTAAGATATAAGGGAAGGAACTTGCAGAAAGGACAGTATTCGTGTCGTTATTTCTTCAAGGAAAATCATTGTAGAAATTTTGTTCTTGTGTCAAAAGACACGTGTAATAACAGAGAATGCCAGGTCATCGTAAACGGAGGCAGTTCAAGCAGACAGACGCTTTTACGAGGGGCATGGTGATCGGACTGAAAAGGGCAGGTTGGTCCATACGTCAAATCGCAGCTGATACACACCTTGGTGCGTCCACGGTGCACCAACTGTGGAGAAGATGGTTGGAACAAGGAAATGTGGCAATTTATAGGAATGTCGGTGCAACCAGAGTGACGTCAGCACGTGTGGATCGGCGTATCCTTCGACAAGCAGTGGCGGCCCCACAAGCCACTTGTACCGCCATCCTGCAACATGTGCAAGACACCCTAGATCATTCCATCTCGACCAGAACCATTTCCTGTCGATTGGTTGCTAATGGCTTGCACTCATGCCGTCCGCTAAGAAGACTGCCATTGACCCCACCGAATAGGCGCCAACGTTTGGAATGGTGCCGGGCTAGATCGACGTGGATGACGGAATGGCACAGGGTCGTGTTCTCAGATGAGTCGCGTTTCTGCTTGTCCAGTGATAGTCGCCGTGTACGCGTGTGGCGTCGACGTGGAGAAAGGTCCAATCCGGCAGCAATTGTGGAACGCCCCACCGTGCGACAACGTGGAATCATGGTTTGGGGCGCAATCGCGTATGATTCCAGGTCACCTTTACTTCGTATTCAGGGCACTATGACGGCCCAACGATACGTTGATGATGTGCTGCGACCGGTGACACTCCCCTACCTTCAGGAGGTACCCAATGCCCTTTATCAGCAGGATAACGCCCGACCGCACACTGCTCGCATTAGCCAACAAGCTCTGCAAGATGTACAGATGCTTCCCTGGCCACCGTACTCTCCTGATCTCTCACCAATCGAGCACGTCTGGGACATCATTGGACGCCGTTTGCATGCCTTGCCACAGCCGCGTTCAGAAGACGAACTGTGGCAAATGGTTGAGAGGGAATGGAGAGCCATCCCTCAGGACGCCATCCGTACTCTGATTGACTCTCTACCTAGACGTGTTGCTGCGTGCATCGCCGTCCGCGGTGGTCCTACTTGCTACTAAGCCGACGCCGTTCTCGCTCTGTATTATGACTATAATTTTGAAATAAAGATCACTTATTGTTCGTCCCTGTCTCTCTCTGTCTGCCGAGTTTCATCACTTTCTGGCCACTATTTCTTGGTGTTCCATTTTCAATGTCATGCAGTGTATATATGTATATTTATTACTTATTCTATATACAGTATTTATATCTATTCATATATTTACCATTATATAAGCTTATTTATTCTACATATGGTCGTTGTAATAAAATATTTTTCAATCATAAACTCTCTCTCTCTTGCCGGTCTTCCTTCAATTTTTCCTTCTGCAACACCTTTATTTTTACTAGTTATTGTCTGACATAATATCCAAACAGGTAAACTAGAGACTTCATATCTGAATAGAGGAATGAAGTGTTAAAATAAAAACATTAAGCCTCCAGGGAAAAGTTTATTTTTAAAATATATTTTTTTATCTAAAAATATCTCGATCTTTCGGTCAAGAAAGCCCTTCTACGGTAGACAATATTTTACATCATTAAAACGCCAATAAAATAAGATTTAAAATCAAATAAAGTGCTTTTGTTGTTTACATTTGTTTCAATACAGAATCAACGCGGGCTTCTGTTGCGCGTGCTTTCAAGTTTTGCTATTCCAAGGCGATATCTTCACTTGAAGGTTATTGGGTGGGTTCAGGGAATATTATGGAACGCTTCACGATTTTGCGTGTCATCCTTGCGCAGGGGCCATGCTAATCTTCTCTGTATCGTTCCAATTTTAGTATATGTACCGCCGAACAAGCGTGTACGGGGAATATTATGTTATAAATTTCCGGAATGTCTATTCTTCTGTTAATGCTATTGTGCTTTCTGGATATGATGGATTCTATGAAAAGTCTCTGTAGTCTATTGGGGATGTTGGAGTAATGATTCTTTGGTCCTGATAGGGAGAAGGAATGGCCTGTTTCTCTTATATGTTGGTATACTAAAGATCTACTTTTTTCTTGCCCGAAAGCTTGAGATATTTAAAAATAATAATATTTTAAAAAGAAAATTTTCCCTGGAGGCTTAATGTTCTTATTTTAATATTGATTCAAGGGATTATTTTTATCGAATTAGGAATGAAGTGAATTGGAATGTTTCATCAAACCTATAGGGTTAAATAATTCCAATTGTCACACCTAGATGGCGCTGTGTTAAACTTTGTGTGTTATAAAAGTTACATTTTGTAAATGTAAATACACCTATCCCCCGATTTACACGGTAGATACGTTCCTGAGAAAAACGTGTAAAATCGGGGGATAGGTGTACACAGAAATAAAAATAAAATGCATTGACAGGTTAAAATATGTAGTCAGCACATAAGCTCGGGATTCCTCGTGAGATGTATACACAGCGCATGTGTTCAATCACAGTAGCATTTAGTATAGTGCGATAAAAACAAAAAAAAAACTTATTTGGAAAACCGTGTAAAAGCGAAAACGTGTAAAAAAAAGTACCGTGTAAATCGGGGGATAGGTGTATTTAATTATTCTTTTTAAAATTATTTTATATTTTATAGTAAACAATATGTTATATTTCTTTATTGTTAGAATACCATTTAACTAAAAATTGTATGCCTAAATAAGTCGAGAGCCTTTTTGAAATAAAAACAACTTTTAGTGGCTAACCGTGTCTGTTGTGATTAATGTTCCTACAAACCCATGATCATAGAAAGAGCATAGACATCATATAAACCAAACAAACTAGATTGAATCTTCTTTGTAGTCAACGGGAAAACTATCAAAATCAATATGGAACCTGGGCCAGAAATAAGAGTACAATAAGAAGGCTGTTATTATAAGCAGGAACGCTATGTTAAATTTTAACAAGCACTCTAGATATATTTTAAATTGATGAATATATATCTCAAAAAAAGGTTTACTATTAGTTTTGAAAATATAAAATTAAGAATTTTGTGGAAGGACGAGAATAAGTGGGTTGGGGAAGATTAAGCTGGTTAAAATAAACACACCGATATTTCATTATTACCCATCTAGCCGCCGAACTAAGTTAATCAAAATGTACGGCGACCTCCTTTTTGTGCGGCGTGAGTTAACTTTGGCGAAGGCAAAATTAAAAAAAGTAGACGATCATAAATTTCGTTAATGTCGGGTCAGCTCGCTAGCCCTAATTAAGTGAGGGGGCTTCTTGATAAATCTCTTGTCATAACCAGTGGTCCCCCACAAAACCTACATGCTGCTGTTTTTGGGTTGTCCGTGTTGGTTGTCTCAGCTTACAATAGGCCTTCCTGGCTGAAACAGATGTTACTGCTATGTTAGATTATAGCTTCAGCACTTAACTCAGGATTTAGATGGTTTTTACGTGGATTTATCAATTTCTACTTCACTTTGGGTAAATATGGGTGTAAAATCTGAGATGACCTGACCTACCCTCAAACCTAACTTCAAAGAGAGAGACGTGAATTCTGTAAAGAAACATTACTTTTTAAGTTAATTAGGATTCTCGCGAGGCTGCTGAATTTGAACGTAAGTAATATAGCATGCTCATTTGATACATTGTCGTGTCTGATGGTGTCTTGTCCATGGAGCAGATCAGATTGGTCCGTGTACCCTGATCACAATACCGGCCAACTGAGGTGGTGGTGTATTGTTCATGGAGCAGATCAGATTGGTCCGTGCACCCTGATCACAATACCGGCCAACTGAGGTGGTGGTGTATTGTTCATGGAGCAGATCAGGTTGGTCCGTGCACCCTGATCACAATACCGGCCAACTGAGGTGGTGGTGGTGTCTTGTCCATGGAGCAGATCCGATCGATCCGTGCACTCTGATCACAATACCGGCTAACAAAGCTGCCTTGTTCGTATGGATGTCTTCTTCTGTATTGATGTCTGCCATATAGAGGGCTGCAAGGATGGCCGGGTATATATGGTCCGGAGTGAGTTGGGTGTTGTGACAGTTATTGCAGTCTCTGTAGGATCTAGTTATGTCTGGGTTTATCTTCATTCCTTTAAAATTTCCAGTTCTGATTCTTGTCGTTAATTCTCTGTTAATGTTGAGGTTGCATATGAGCTGGTATTGGTTGGGGTATTTTGGTTTTTTTAATGAGATTGGCTATTGTATTTGCATCTT
>CP092864.1:143906802-143982839 GCA_030710605.1 Cordylochernes scorpioides | reverse complement strand
TAGCTATCTCCTGTCCGGCCGACTAATGGACGATTGCTTTAAATGGTTTAGGGTAAGTGATGATACGATCGGGTAGCC
Organism: Cordylochernes scorpioides; assembly: GCA_030710605.1. NCBI lineage: Eukaryota > Metazoa > Arthropoda > Arachnida > Pseudoscorpiones > Chernetidae > Cordylochernes > Cordylochernes scorpioides. Next base: position 143,982,761 of record CP092864.1, on the reverse strand, counting down.
ATACTGTCACCGATAGTTACGTACTCTGTGGGATTGTACGTAACCTAGTTGGTACAGTGGACGCGGTATATACATCGATGGATAGTGGGCTACCTAGACCGAAGTTTTTACGACTGACGGCTATAGACGCTGAACGGCCTAAGTCTCTATATACACCGATGAATAGTGAGCTACCTAGACCGAAGTCTGTACGCCTGAGACGCTATAGACGCTGTACGACCTGAATGTCTATATACACAGATGGATAGTGGGCTACCTAGACCGAGGTCTGTATGCCTGAGACGCTATATACAACAATGAATAGTGGGCTACCTAGACAGAAGTCTGAACGTCTGATACGCTATATACACCGATGAATAGTGGGCTACCTAGATCGAAGTCTGTACGCCTGAGACGATATATAAACTGATGGAAAGTGGGCTACCTAGACCGAAGTCTGTACGCCTGAGACGATATATACACCGATGGATAGTGGGCTACCTAGACCGAAGAGTGTACGCCTGAGACGTTATATACACCGATGGATAATGGGCTACCTAGACCGAAGTCTGTACGCCTGATACGCTATATACACCGATGGAGAGTGGGCTACCTAGACCGAAATCTGTACGCCTGAGACGCTATAGACTCTGTACGGCCTGAGACTCTATATACATCATTGGATAGTGGGCTACCTAGACCGAAGTCTGTACGCCTGAGACGCTATAGACGCTGTACGACCTGAATGTCTATATACACCGATGGATAGTGGGCTACCTATACCGAAGTCTGTACGCCTGAGACGCTATAGACTCTGTACGGCCTGAGACTCTATATACATCATTGGATAGTGGGCTACCTAGTTTTGCAATCGTAGTTTCTCTTTTGTTTTTTTGTGTTCCTTTTTAAGCAATAAAATATATAGGAATAAGATGTAATATTCAATTCAAGCATATGGAACAACATCGATTCTTTTTTAAAAACAAAGAAAAATCATAAGCTTATACAACTTTCAATTTTTCATACAGAAATACTTGTTATAAATTTTAGAAATTAATAGTGGAATTATAAGTTCAATTCAAGAATTGTGAAAAAGATAAATTTTATAAAACTTGCAAAAAAAAAAAAACACTACGTTATTTAATATATTCATCTAGGCAGCTCTGATAGCTATTCAAGTAAATGGAAATAAGAAATGTTGAATGGAAGATTTCAACTTTCTCAAATTACACTTGTTATGTACTCTACTACTTAATATTCAGTGTGTATACATAGTGTAGTCTCTATTAAAAGAGATTGTATGCTACTGAAAGGTTATATATTTGTATAATATTTTATTATTACAGAATTATCATAAGAACTGAAAACAAGAATATCTCACGCTATATATTGATTACATCATACAACAACAACCAAGTTCTTGGTCAATACCATATATACATATTATATATTACAAAACCTTTATGTGATTTATCTCGCAAATATTTTAGAGTTCAATGACTCCCTATAAACTGAACTATATTTGCCTGACCATTCATGTTCACACAACTCTAAACCTTTTTAAAAATGGCTCTTTCCACAAATAGCGCATTCAAGAAATTCGCCTCAAGAAACCAATTTTAAAATAATCTAAATTAATCTCAATGATTTGTATCGGAGTAGTAAGAATTCTATAGTCATCCAGAAGTTCGTTACAGGGTCAAATAACAATGTTGACTTTCGTCTTCTTCAGGTGAACGATGATTGGTCTGTCAGTGATCAGGTGATCAGAAGCAGCCATCTGATTGGCTCTTAATGAGGCTTGTCACAATAACGAAGCAATTCCAATGGTTCAGCACAATTACTGAGTCAACATGAGCCAGCCCACCACGTAATTGAATTGGACTGGGGACTTCTTCAAACTTGCCGAGCGTTGCAGCAACTCCACTTCTACCTAGGAGAGTTTGTTTTTTTACCTCAAATAGTTTATTTTTACATAGAGGGTTGACTATTTGATGAACAGATATCATTTGGTCTGTTTTTTACAAATATGTAATTTTTATACAATACAATGCAGCCTACGATTGTAGAACGACATTTGAAAATATCCTTTTGAACGAAAATCGAAATTCATTTCAAGGAGAAATAACGATCATTTCTAACCTTAGGGATGAAGTATGAAAGGATGATTTGTGAAGATTCCCATACCTGGGCACTTTTATTTTTCCGTTTATTTTTCTAGGGACCGGCAAAAAAATTCAAATTATCGAGAGAATAGACAAGTATAGATTCAGTAGGGATTGGATATTTGCTAGAATCGTTTTAACAAATGTTCGTTAGGCAAACTTTTACTCGGGTAAAAACCGGGCGAAGCCGGGTACTTTCTGCTAGTTATTTATAAAAATTCAGAAAAGTTGTTTTGTCATTATCCACCACATTCCTCACTCAATGACTTTTCACTATGTTCGACGGATTCTAACGATGGTCATTTGGAACCTTTTAATCTCTAATGGAGAGAAACATCTGGCAAGATTAGAGAATATCAAGTTTTATTATGGTCCTGGTCGTATCTTTGATGATGCCTATGTAGAAATGCTTCCAAACACATTACTCTTAACAAATCAACACACAAAACGCGATATCTCGGCTAGAGATAATTGCGTCCCTTTACATTTTTGGAAAGGAACAGTTATAAACATATTATACAAGAAAATAAATAAATTAAAAAGAAACAATAAGATATATTAGGAACCTGATACTTCCAGGTTTAAAAGATAATCATAAATATATTAACAAAAATAGTTAAATCTGTGATAATTCTCTCTGCTATTTACAAATTGATATATATCTACAACATTATTTACTCTCTTTTGTCTAGCGCTAAAGAAGAGTGGACATTCCAGCAGTAGGTGTCTCGAGTCCTGGGTTTCCTTGTCACAGTGACAGCTAGAGTTCTCAACCGCTCCAATTGTTAAAATCCCTTTAAATTTCCGTGGTTTGTTGTAAACTGGATATTAAACAGTCTAGCCATAAATTCTGTTACAAACAATTTTATAAATTAAATGATTAAGAACAAAAACTAATAGAATATAAATACATATTTTATTAGCCAATAGGACATAGATTTTAAATATATACAATCATTCAAAATGTCCTCCCTTATTTTTGACACAGGATCTCAAACATTCGGGCCACTGATCTATCGCGGCACGCACCTTTTCTAAGGGTATTTCTTTCATTGCTCTCACCAATGCTGATTTCAATTGATCTAAATTATGATATATTTTAGAGCGCACCTTTTCCTCTAAATATGCCCACAAACTGTAATCAAGGGGGTTTAAATCAGGGCTTCCAGAGGGCCATTCATTGGCTTTTATGAACTCCGGAACATTCGTCTACAAACCATGGTTGAGTTGACTTAGCTTTGTGAGCAGGAGCTGAATCTTGTTGAAATATCCAATATTCTCCATTGAACAATTTTGTATTCAGAGGCTTTACTATTTGTTCCAAAATATCTTCTTGATAGTTTTTATCCGTAGTGTTTACCCCTTTGTCACAGAAGTTGGAGTTCTGTTACACCTTGGTAGCTAACTCTTCACCAAACCATGACAGAAGAAGGATGGTGACTTTTTCAAGTCTTCTAACTTTCAAAGAAGCTTCTAGAGAGCTACGAGCATATCCTATCATTCTGACGATTAATATTTTCCTCGACAATGAAAATTTTCTCGTCTGTGAAAAGGATTCTCTCATGCCACCGACCATCATGCCGCGCCAACAACATTTTTGATCTAACCCTTCTAATATCTCTAAGAGCAGGGGTTATCAAATGACCTGTGCGTCGTTTGAAAGCTCTCAGTCCAAGGTCTTCGTTGATTATCCTTGAAACGGTTCTTGGAGCTAAATTCATCTGCTTTGCTAAGATCTTTTGTTTGCGGCGTGGATGTCGACAAATTCTTTCGCGAATGGCTTTTTTAGCTGTTGCGTTCGTTGCACGCGCGGTCGACCAGATATTTCAAGGTCATTAATAGTGCCAGCCTTTTTGAACCTTTCAGTGGTCCGATAAACAAATTGACGCGTAATATTCAAATTTTGTAGAAGTTTAAAAATGGATGAAGGACTTTGGCCTACCTTGTGTAAGGCTATTACAGCTATACGGTTTTCTTTAACACCCCAATCCATTATCGAAAAACAAATATATTCCGATTTTTCTTCTAAACTCGTGTGCACAAGATATTCAAATAATGATTACTGTATTTTGAATACTTCATGCGGTCAAATTAAAATGTTTATCACTGATTTATTTTTGTAACAATATTTATGGCTAGACTAAGTATAAAAATGTATGATTTGTTTTTACAAATAATTCATTCGTTTTTGCACTTAAAATTAGGAACAAATCAGGAAACCTAAATAAAAGCACGGATGGACTCTGGCCATGGCCCTTGTCAATCCAGTCTTCGATTTAAAATCTGTCGACCTCTTAATAATAAAAAGTTTCTGGACCCATCCTATGACTTTAATATTGGAAGAAGTCAATTTCTCCTTGAAAAAAAATAAGATATTCAAAGTAGAGAGATGCCTGTTCATTTTAAAATTAATATTTATTCGAAAACCACCGACTCTGGCCATGGTTTCTCTTCGATTTCAAATTTTTCGAACTCTTATCAATGCTGAAGTTTCTGGACCCATCCTATTGCTCTAATATTGGAAGAAGTCAATTTCATCGAAGAAAAAACAAGACATTCAAAGTAGAGAGATGCCTGTTCATTTTAAAATTAATATTTATTCGAAAACCACGGACTATGGCCATGGTCCTTGTCAATCCTCTCTTCGATTTCAAATTTGTCGACTTCTTATTAATGCTGAAGTTTCTGGACCCATTCTATGGTTCTAATATTGAAGAATAGCCAATTTCCTTGAAGAAAAAAAGAAGATATACAAATTAGAGAGCTGCCTGTTCATTTTAAAATTAATATTTATTCGAAAACCACGGACTCTGGCCATGGTCCTTGTCAATCCGGTCTTCGATTTCAAATTTGTCGGAATCTTATTAATGCTGAAGTTTCTGGACCCATCCAATGGCTCTAATATTGGAAGAAGTCAATTTTCTTGAAGAAAAAGAATACATTCAAAGTTGAGATATGCCTGTTCATTTTAAAATTAATATTTTTTCCGAAAAAAGTATTCAAATTCAAGTATATTTTCCTGAACACACTAACCAGACTTCAACTTCCAACCTCTGTCTCATGAAACCATCCCAACAAAGATCGGTTGTTCTTAAGAAATGATCTGTCCATTGATCCAACTAATTGGATTCATTAAGCAGACCGCAGAATCAAACTTTCGTCTGATTAATTGGAGCGGCATTTTTTAGAAGGCGGAGGATGTTTGTTTTAAAGCGGAGGGTCCCCAGGGAACCTGGATCAATGGGTCCTAGAAATAATCCCTCAATACGGCAGGCGGATTGTGCTCTCTCTTTTGTCCTGCTTTGATCCTTCTACTTAGCTGCATACAGGCAGATTTTGGTTTGAATAACTTCTCCGACTTTTCCAGGACTTCTCCTGAAATACGATGTAAGGGGATATATCCTAATCAAACAAGGATTCCTTCTTTACATCGTATATCTCTACATCTGTTCTTTACCGAACTAACATGCTCCAAATACTTGTTATAGATTTGCCAGGAGGGAATATCTCAATTAATAAATTCTTTAAATTCTTTAATTCTCTTTGGAGAAGATAAATATATATTTAAAGGTTGTTTATAATACAATATAATGCGGCTTATTGTAGAACGACATTTGAAAATTATCCCGCATGTGTTTCTTTTGAACGAAAATTCGAAATTTATTTTAAGGAGAAATAACGATTATTTCTAACCTTAGGGATGAAGTATCAAAGGATGAATTGTGAAGTGTAATGAGGAACGTGAATTCCAATCCCTGGACACTTTATTTTTTCCGTTTATCATTACTCTTCACAATTCATCCTTTTATACTTCATCCCTAAGGTTAGAAATAATCGTTATTTCTCCTTAAAATAAATTTCGATTTTTCGTTCAAAAGAAACACATGCGCTATAATTTTCAAATGTCGTTGGTTATTTTTTTTCTTATCCCTAGTACACGTGGTATAGGTCATGATAATCATTGTGGGTAGAAATTGGCGACAGCTTTTACTGTACGTGACCACATGTATACACATGTGAAAAGCAATTCGACTTTGCACTTACCAGTGCCAGAGCCCTGTTTAGTGTTTAGTTACTTGCACTCGCTGGTGGGGTTGGATTTTTTCAAGAATCAGGGGCCATTGGGGCATTTTTTTATCAGAAAAAAGTGTCCAATGCGGGAAACGAATCCGGGTTGTAGCGATAGAAAACAAACGGTTTAGAACATCCTTCCAACGACCTCCATTTATTTTTTAAGAATGGTAAATCTTCTAGCGATGATTAGCCGGCAAAATGACACATTTCAAATAATTTTATTAACTCTAGATTTTGAGGTTTGATATCTGTTTAAGCTCTTTAACGCTACCTTCACATACCTAAGTTTCAGACATTTTTAGAAAAGAAGAAAAAAATCTAAATTTCCAATAAACCTATATATATTTTATGATTATTTTGTTTTGTTGTTGAAAAGATAGGGCATTGAAGGTGTAAGGTGAAAAAGGAAATATAATTATTTACTTATTAATTAGTTTTTATTTTGAATTACTTGAAGCAAATTACACATGAAATTATTTTTCACAGTAATATAGAATTTATAAAAGGAATCCTATATTCGTGAATTAAAAGAAAAAAGGTAGCTCAACTATAAATATTTACAACAATATTCAAAGTGTTCTAAATCTATGGTCAAAATAAAAGAATAGTCAATGAATGAAAATAAAATATGTTTTTTTTTTAAATAAAATATTTGTATTTTAGAATATATAATATACTAGCCGAATGACCCGGGCAACGCCCGGGTTTTACCCGATTAAATGTTTTTATTCAAATACTATTCGTTACAATTATAAATTGGCACCGTGGATATCACTTTTGTGAAACGTCCCGATCCAAACTTTGTGTCTGAGAAGCGATATTTTTAAGGAAAGATGATCTGGCTTTTGTTTTCTGCTCGAATGAATGTTTTTCTGTTAGAATTTTGTTCCTGCGTACAAAATAATGAACTGGTTTCACCCGTGGTCTCTGCTTTTTGGAATTTTTCCCGATATAATTTAGTATCTGATAATCAAACATGATACAGAAATATCGTCATCATCATTTTCTGACTAAAAATATATAGTTTTAATAATTGATTTATATATTTTTTAAAAATAGCCTATCGTCTTCCCCGTAATTTTTTATCTATGTATGGAAATTTTGGTTTGAATTAGTGAACTACTGCGAATGTGTATACCGGACATACAAACAAACAAACAAACAAACAGACAGACAGACAAACATACAAACATTCATTTTTATATATATAGATATAATATTAGGATCTGTTTGAAAGTAGATCTATTTAAACAAAATCTACAATATTCGAATATAAATATATGTTCTTTCAAAATTTTATCATTAATTTAGAATTAATATGTATACACAACAATTATATTATGATGCATTAGCGCGCCATCTGTTATCAAAATTGGAAACTATTATAGACGTGTATGATTCTTTTTAAAAATAAACCACTTCTACTGTCCTTACTGCAATGGAAAAATTAATAGGCGGGCCTGGCTCATCAGTGGTGAACCCTCCCAGCGGTTTCGCCAGTTTAATCTACCATACCGCTGTTATATTGCATTTATCGAACTTTCCATAGTTCATCTAAAATACCCATTCAAAGAGTCTAGCAACAGTATCACTATAAAAGAAAGATCGAAAAATGCAATATAACAGCGGTATGGTAGATTAAACTGGCCAAACCGCTGGGAGGGTTCAACACGGATGAGCCAGGCCCTCCTATTAATTTTTCCATTGCAGTAAGGACAGTAGAAATTATTTATTTAAAAAAAAATCATACGCGTCTATAATAGTTTCGAATTTTTATACACACAATTATTTACAATTACACAGTTGTATATAAATCTCTCTCTCTTTCACGCACAATGTATAGACAAAATAATAATAATAGTGTTGATCTGTAATATTATATATAATTGTTAGCAGTATATATACTGAATGTAATATTTAAACAAATATACAATTCTTTCATTGGCCTTGTAGAACGAGAGTGGTGTACGCGTGCTAACATTTTTTAGTAAAAAACACAAACATCCTCGATAAAGAGAGGCGAGTTGCCCCTCGAAATATTGGAACAATAAAATAATTATAAATCCCATATATGCATCTTTGTTGAATAGATATATGCTATAAAATGACTATAAAGCTTCCTTGCATTCTGAGTGAAGTTTCATTGTTAGAGATGAGGTAGTTAGGTTGTTGGTCAAGTTTCATTGTTGAGAGGATAAGGTTTCTATTGTTATGGGTAAAGTTTCATTGTTAGAGATGCGGTAGTTAGGGTTGTTAGTAAAGTTTCATTGTTGAGGAAAAGGTTGCTATTGTTATGGTTAAAGTTTCATTGTTAGAGATGAGGTAGTTAGGGTTGTTGGTAAAGTTTCATTGCTGAGGATAAGGTTGCTATTGTTATGGGCAAAGTTTCATTGTTAGATATGAGGTAGTTAGGGTTGTTAGTAAAGTTTCATTGTTGAGGATGAGGTTGCTATTGTTATGGGCAAAGTTTCATTGTTAGATATGAGGTAGTTAGGGTTGTTGGTAAAGTTTCACTGTTGAGGATGAGGTTGCTATTGTTATGGGTAAAGTTTTATTGTTAGAAATGAGGTAGTTAAGGTTGTTGGTAAAGCTTATTGTCGAGGATAAACTTGCTATTGTTATGGGTAAAGTTTCATTGTTAGAGATGAGGTAGTTAGGGTTGTTGGTAGAGTTTCATTGTTGAAGATATGGTTGCTATTGTTATGGGTAAGGTTTCATTGCTAGAGATGCGGTAGTTAGGGTTGTTAGTAAAGTTTCATTGTTGAGGAAAAGGTTGCTATTGTTATGGTTAAAGTTTCATTGTTAGAGATGAGGTAGTTAGGGTTGTTGGTAAAGTTTCATTGTTGAGGATGAGGTTGCTATTGTTATGGGTAAGGTTAGACAGGGACGAACAATAAGTGATCTTTATTTCAAAATGATAGTCATAATACAGAGCGAGAACGGCGTCGGCTTAGTAGAAAGTAGGACCACCGCGGACGGCGATGCACGCAGCAACACGTCTAGGTAGAGAGTCAATCAGAGTACGGATGGCGTCCTGAGGGATGGCTCTCCATTCCCTCTCAACCATTTGCCACAGTTCGTCTTCTGAACGCGGCTGTGGCAAGGCATGCAAACGGCGTCCAATGATGTCCCAGACGTGCTCGATTGGTGAGAGATCAGGAGAGTACGGTGGCCAGGGAAGCATCTGTACATCTTGCAGAGCTTGTTGGCTAATGCGAGCAGTGTGCGGTCGGGCGTTATCCTGCTGATAAAGGGCATTGGGTACCCCCTGAAGGTAGGGGAGTGTCACCGGTCGCAGCACATCATCAACGTATCGTTGGGCCGTCATAGTGCCCTGAATACGAAGTAAAGGTGACCTGGAATCATAGGCGATTGCGCCCCAAACCATGATTCCACGTTGTCGCACGGTGGGGCGTTCCACAATTGCTGCCGGATTGGACCTTTCTCCACGTCGAGGCCACACGCGTACACGGCGACTATCACTGGACAAGCAGAAACGCGACTCATCTGAGAACACGACCCTGTGCCATTCCGTCATCCACGTCGATCTAGCCCGGCACCATTCCAAACGTTGGCGCCTATTCGGTGGGGTCAATGGCAGTCTTCTTAGCGGACGGCATGAGTGCAAGCCATTAGCAACCAATCGACGGGAAATGGTTCTGGTCGAGATGGAATGATCTAGGGTGTCTTGCACATGTTGCAGGATGGCGGTACAAGTGGCTTGTGGGGCCGCCACTGCTTGTCGAAGGATACGCCGATCCACACGTGCTGACGTCACTCTGGTTGCACCGGCATTCCTATAAATTGCCACATTCCCTTGTTCCAACCATCTTCTCCACAGTCGGTGCACCGTGGACGCACCAAGGTGTGTATCAGCTGCGATTTGACGTATGGACCAACCTGCCCTTTTCAGTCCGATCACCATGCCCCTCGTAAAAGCGTCTGTCTGCTTGAACTGCCTCCGTTTACGATGACCTGGCATTCTCTGTTATTACACGTGTCTTTTGACACAAGAACAAAATTTCTACAATGATTTTCCTTGAAGAAATAACGACACGAATACTGTCCTTTCTGCAAGTTCCTTCCCTTATATCTTACTCCATGTGCGCACGAGAGCTGCGCATTTTACATCATTTGCATAACTCGGTTAGGCGCGTCTACCCTGAAATTTGCATAATTTTCTGGCCACTATTTCTTGGTGTTCCATTTTCAATGCCACGCAGTGTATACAAGGTATGATCAAAAAGTTCTGGGATTAGTCAAAAAATAATTTCAGAAAGAATTTTCGAAAAATAAAAATTATCATTATAATCACGAGAGACCTCGTTCTACTAGAAAATATTTATACCTTGTCGATTTTTCATGTGGGATGGTTGCGTGCATGTTGATGTGGCTTGTGGAAAGACCGCTGATAACATTATAATTATTTTTTTATAATTTAAATTAATTTATTTAAAGCCAGAAATGTAAATAGAAAAAAAGTAACGGCCGTTGGGAGCTAGCCTTGTTGTTGCCGACGCGAGTGGCCAAGCATTTTTTAAAGAAAAGAAACAAAGGCGCGACTTTTTTTTTTTTTTTACAATGGATCTTAAAAGTGAACAAAGGGTATGCATAAAGTTTTTTCAAAAATTAGGAAAAACGGCTTAATATATGTTTCAAGTGTTGGCGTTCGGGAAGGCAGCCTTATCACAATCAAAAACGTTTAAGTGGTTTACCCGTTTAAAATCTGGTAGAGAGTAAACCCAAGATGACGCACGCCAGGGAAGACCTCCTTTGGAAAATCATGAAGAACTGACAAAAAAAATGGTGCTTTAATAAGGGAAAACACCAGGACAACGATCAGAGAACTAGTAGAAGAAACAGGGGTTTCATATAGAACGTGCTAAAAGATATATTAAACATAAAGAAGATTAATAGAGATAAAAGGTATCTTCTGATTGGGCAACTAGAAGTTGCTAATGTCATACAATCAGGAGATGTCTTTCTTTTAATTTACCAATTTGATCCAAGTACATTTTCACCTTTGTACTATTTTATAGCGAAGATTGTAATCCAATATAAGAAAGAGCTATTCCATCAGAATATATTTGCAAAAGAGTTTCCGCATTAAAATGGCATCGATACAAACTTTTTAACTTAACTGTTCTTCAACTAGCCTAGAAAATTATCTTTACATTTCGTGTATATTTGTTAAAAGGAAATTTATCATAAAGCTGAAAGTGATCAAAATATCTTGGAAACAACCGATTTAAAGCGCTACCTAACAGGTTCTTCTGTATTCAAATTATAGGGATAAAAGAAGGGTAGAATAAAGTTGTATGGAGCCGTGAAGCCAGGTGACGCTTTGATGGATGGGAGCTTCAAACTCAACTTATTGTTCTTCGGGGTCGCAGATGGCTCGTAACGAGGAGTTTCCATGGCAGCGGATAATCTGCAAAGGCCCGTTCTCTAATGGCAGGGGCGGAGATGTACAAGCTTTGCGCAGAGGCGATATCGTAGCCCATGAGAATCTTCCGAGGCGCGATTGTTGCTAGTCGTACAAGTGGGACATCCGAGTTGGCTGAAGTTTACCTTTCAGATTGAAGAACATCTATTGATAAAATTATAATATATTTACTAGAAGTGAATTTGTACATGGATCAGGTAGATAAATTAAGAAAAAAGGCATTTCCTGATTGTGTAACTGGAAGTTGCTGATGGCTTGCGCCATCTATCGGAATAAATATCAACTAATCATTGATTTTTAATTATATCAGAATTGGCCTAATACCGTTTCTTGATTAATAAAGAAAAGCTAACCACGTACGCTTTCGGGCTGTTGACTTTCGTCAGCGTGGTGCAAGCTGTACCTCAACGACCTAAAAGGCTGGTCTTTGGGGCATCCTGAAAAAACATGAAACACCAGCCTTTTTGGTCGTTGAGGTACAGCTTGCACCACGCTGTTGAGGGCCAACAGCCCGAAACGCGTTCGTGGTTAGCTTTTCATGATTAATCAAGAATGGGTATTTGGCCAATTCTGGAATAATTAAAAATCAACGAGTATAGTTGATATTTATTCCAATAGATGACGCAAGCCATCAGCAACTTTCAGTTGCACGATAAGAAGTTGCCTTTTTCATATTTACTAGAGTTGTGATATTTGATTATAACATAGTGTTCAAAAATAGCTTTATTGGATGCTGCTAGAAGAGAACAGCCCAGACCATATTGACAATAAAAGTGCACGCTTGTTTGGCGATACATATACTAAAATTGAAACAATACAGAAGATCAGCATGGCCCCTGCGTGAGTATGACACAAAATGGATGACGCTGCATTCCTAATCAACCTAAATTGTGGTTTAGAATCTTCACTTGTACAATTTGAACACATCACGTTATCTATCTGTGGTTAGATCGGAGAATGAAGGAGTGGTTTTCGAAGGAAAAACCTTCTTATTCTTTCTTCTTCTTTCTTATCTCCACACTGAATGAAGTAGAATGCGTCTGCCTTTGTCATTAATACTGGGAGCACTACTCAGTGGCAGGCCGACTTAGCTCCAAAAGAAATGGCCGCCTCTGACATGAGGAACAGACGCCATATGCAGCCGCTCCTAACATGGAGTACAAATGCTGCTCATCCTGTATCCCTGGATCAGGAGCCCTTACAGGGTACTATCAGCCGGGCCAGCTGAACCCAGGTTTTTTAGTGAGCTTTTTACTGCTCCCCCTCCTTCTTTTTCATCCGGGCTTGAGACCGGCAAAAAGGAGTTTCGAAGAAAATACTTTCATACAACGGCATGTTAAATAGAATTCAAAGTTTCTGTGGAAATATAATTTTAGCATAATATATTATCAACGCCAATAATTTTACATTAGTTTGTGTAGTAATAGTAGAATCAAAAATAAATATGAGTGGATATGAAAGATTCGAGGATCGATCTTTCTGACTTGGCAGATATATTACTATAATGACAGGTAGGGCTTTCTAGATTGAATATTTGGCCGATATTTGTAACATATTAATGAGTGATCTCTTTGGTTCTTCGTTTTGATATTGTAGCAAAGTATTTATTATTTTATTAACATAGTTTCATTTTTGATGTTTATATTTTGATACTCTGTAAACTTCCCTCTGTACTTATCTTTTGTTTATCATTCAAAGTTTGTTCTTGCCTTGAATAAATTGCTGTGTAATCCTGAAGTTTGTCTTTCCGAATTTTCCACGTTGCATTTTGGTGTGATGCTGGGTAAATTAGGGAAGACAAAATGAAGATAGCCGAGAAGACCTTGAGGCCATGGGTGTTGTGATCTACATTTTCAGAGGCTGGCTCCAGGATTCCAACGCCGTGTCAAAGCCAAGACTTTCCCTTCAAGATGACAATGTTCCTAAAGACGATACGACGACAAAGTCCCTCTTCACGCCGCAAGAAAAAGGGCGCAAAGGTACTAGGGACAAAGTTCCAAAATTTCGATGGAATCCTTGGCAGAAGCATGTCGGATCGATGTCAGTATCTACAATAATTATAAGCTGTGGGTCACAGCTCCCATAGGGAAGGAGCTATGTAACAAATTATTCATTATTTTATTAACAAAGTATCATTTTTTATGTTTATATTTTGCTACTCTGTAAACTTCCATCATTGCATATCTTTTGTCTATCATTCATAGTTTGTTCTTGCTTTAAATAAATTCCTGTGTCATCCTGATGTTTGCCTCTCCTAATTTTCCACGTGGCAATATTATATAAGCAACTATAAAAATTATAAATATTAATAATAATGAATAAATACCATTAATAAATTGCATTATTTTTCACCCGAGATATATTAACTAGGTGAGATTAACAAATTATCATTAATTATTTCGTTAAAAAAGTGCCATGTTCCACTACGGATTATCACACTAAAAACTGGGCTCAGTTGGCCCGGCTGATAGTACCCTGTAAGGGCTCCCAATCCAGGGATACAGGTTGAGCAGTGTTTGTACTACATGTTAGGAGCGGCTGCACATGGCGTCTGTTCCTCATGTCAGAGGCGGCCATTTCTTTTGGAGCTAAGTCGGCCTGCCACTGAATAGTGCTCCCAGTCTTAATGAAAAAGGCAGACGCAATCTATTTCACCCAGTCATGATGGTTGTCAAAGCTTGATACCCTAATATGAATGAGTGGAGATAAGAAAGAAGAAGAAAGTATTAGTACAAGATTTCAAACTAACGCATGCTTCAACAGGTACCTAACTTATCTCTACAAATAAGGTTGGATTATTTATACAGTAAAAGGTTTAAGCCTTTTTGAATATACAGAAGAAATATAATTAAATATTTGGTCGACCACGTGGTGGGTGAGTTTTATAAAAGTAAAACTTGGATGGGATTCCGGTACACCTTTGTTTGGATTTTAAACACACTTCATAAACACTTCTCTACTTAATCTCCTTTTCTTTCTCCTGCTTTTCAATTTAGAAACACTTAGTAGAAAATTGAATACTTTGTGAAAAAATAGTACAAATGTAATATTGTACTGGGATAAGGTGCATAAATTAAGAAAAAGACATCTCCTTATCGTGCAACTGAAAGTTGCTGATGGCTTGCGCCATCTATCGTAATAAATTCCAACTATTCTCGTTGATATGTAATTATTCCATAATTGGCCAAATACCCATTCTTGATTAATCAAGAAAGGTTAACCACGTACGCGTTTCGGGCTGTTGGCCCTCATCAGCGTGGTGCAAGCTGTACCTCAACGACCAAAACACTGGTCATTAAGGCATCCTGAAAAATCATGAAACGGGTAGTTAAGGCCAGAATTGCGTGAGGACGCTACACCATGTGAAAAAATAGTACAAATGTAATATTGTACTGGGATAAGGTGCATAAATTATGAAAAAGGCATCTCCCTATCGTGAAACTGAAAGTTTCTGATGGCTTGCGCCATCTATCGGAATAAATATCAACTATACTAGCATTTTTCAGAATTGAATACTTTACTAACGTTTATACAATTTAAAAGTGAGAAAAAAAGGCATCTTCTTATCGTGCAACTGAAAGTTGCTGATGGCTTTCGTCATCAATCGAATAAATATCAACTATGTGCTAGCCTTTTTCCATAATTAAATACTTTACCAACGTTTATACAATTCAAAAGTGAGATTCACAGTTAGTAAAGGTGAATTTCGTCTATTTCTCTTCAACCAGCCACAGGTTGGTGGCTGGTAGTAATGTTGGACAGCTATGGCTAGCCATATGATGATTTATCAGTGGGTTCTTTCTATATTATACTTCTTTATAAGGCAATCTATATAGGTATAGAAATAGAAACTTTATAGCACTAATGTTTATTTCATGGACAAATAAATTTAATACTAGAACTACGTTCAACAACTTTTACCTCAATTTTTTTTTTTTTTTTTCAGAACGAAATATCGTAATTTTAATTATTTAAGGAGAAATAACGATTATTCCTATCCTTAGGGATGAAGTATGAAAGGATGAATTGTGAAGAGTAATGATGAACGGAAAAATAAAAGTGTCCAGGGATCGGAATTCATTTTTTCCGTTCATCATTATTCTTCACAATTCATCCTTTCATACTTCATTCCTAAAGATAGGAATAGTCGTTATTTCTCCTTAAAATAATTAAAATTACGATTTTTCGTTCTGTAAAAAGAAACATTTGCGGTAAAACTTGTTAAACGCGTCGTTCTATAATCATATCCGCATTATATTGTATTATAAATTAAACTTAATACTGTCCTTAGTACGATGAAAAATAGTGGTAGGATCTTGGGTTACACTGGTCAACAAGATTTTTGCACAAGAGAACTTGATTATGTTTCTAGTGTAACTTTTCATGCTGAACTCAAAAATCTAATCAGAAATTTCCCATCACCTATGGTTTTTGCGTGACGGTCTTTTTTCAGTATTGGGATAAATACAGTTTTGCACAACCCTTATTACATTATACTGGTTTACTAAAAAATATTTTTCTTTGTCCACAAAGAAATAGCATCTTATCTACATGTCCTGAATCCAAATATACCATTAGTTTTTTCTATTACGCAATATTTCTGAGATACACCTACTTGAAATTTGGAAATATTGTTAATATATAGGCATATATGAACGAAACATATTTATTTATTGAAAAGCAGTGACAGTGGATTTTCTTCTATACCTTGCTTGTGGTAGATCCCTCTTGAGTGTCCAGCAGTAGTCGGCAAGCATAGCGGGACTCCATTTAACTTGGTACCGCTTCTCCATGCTTGATATATCTTGATGAAACCTCTCACCATGCTCATCGCTAACTGCGAAGATTGTCTGGAAAGAAATCTAGATGTGAATGCAGGAAATGGATCTTGAGGGACATGTTACATCCCAGTGCCTTGTAGGAAAGCAACAGATCATTAACTATGTCTCGATAATTTCAACCATGACACTTCCTAAGAAGATTTTGCAAACCTTTCTGAAGGAATTCCATGCTGCTGCTTCAACTTCATTCAAACTATTTTGAAAATTTCCATTTTGCTGCAATTCTCGAATCTGAGGTCCAACGAAAATGCCTTCTTTAATCTTCGTTTCACTTATACTAGAAAATTTTTGTTTTAGGTAGGCAAATCCACTGGCATTTCGATCCATTGCCTTGACAAAGTTCTTCATTAATCCCAGTTTAATATGTAATGGTGGTAAGTAAATATTTTCTGAATCGATCAGGGGTAGATTTGCAATATTTTGATATCCTGGAGTAAAGATTTTACGGTTTGGCCAGATTTTTTTATGTAATGCCTTTCCCTATCTCTGCTATCCCACTCACACAGAAAACAACAAAATTTTGTATATCCAAGCTGTAATCCACGCAAGAGAGCAACGACTTTCAAATCGCTGCATATTTTCCAGCCGTATCTTTCATATTCTATCTTTTTCAAAAGCAGTTTCATTTATTATGGCATATATATTCATATATACAAGCATTTATTACTGTATTTATCCCAATACTTAAAAAAGACCATCAGGCAAAAACCATGGGTGATAGGAAATTTCTGATTAGATTTTTGAGTTCAGCATGAAAAGTTACACTAGAAACACCATCAGGTTCTCTTGTGCAAAAAAAAAAAAGTTTTTTTTTGTAGACCTGTGTTATCAGTGGTGAACCCTCCCATCAGCTTGCCAATTTAATCTACCAGACCGCTTTTTAGAATTCTAATACTGTATTGAATGATTCAACTTATATTTTACGTTGCATTAAGGAGAGTAGTAAGGTTAGTTTTGATTTGTGAAAGAAATATGTTGAAAAGACTTATAAGAAATTTCTCTTGAATTGGTTATAATAGATGATACAATAAGGAGAAAAACGTTTCTTTAATGAACGGATTCGTGACTTTCGTGATTAAAGAAACGTTTTTCTCCTTATTGTATCATCTATTAAAAGAAATATGTATGCTGTATAGTTTCTATTTAAAGTTAAACACCTTTCTAAGCCTTTCTCTATCTTGAAGTGGGTAACACCAGCTATCACCTCGACCCACCCACTCTTTGGGAGAGAACTCTCGCAGTCCATCGGTGGCGGAGTCTTACCCGCGGTGGGCGCTACCAATGACGACTATATTGTTGCGTTGTTGGTTGACAAAGAATAACTTCCGTAGGTACAAAGGATCTTTAGGACTTTATTTAAGCATAATCAATAAAATAATTACAGAAGAGTCAAAAAATGAAAGAACAACAAAGAAAACAGCAGAGAGCATAGAAAGAGCATAGCCATCATATAAACCCGACAAACTAGATTGAATCTTCTTTGTAGTCAGCGGGTAAACTACCAAAATCAATATGGAACCTGGGCCAGAAATAAGAGTACAATAAGAAGGCTGTCATTATAAGCAGGAACGCTATGTTAAATTTTAACAAGCACTCTAGATATATTTTAAAATTATGAATATATCTCAAAAAAAGGTTGCTATTAGTTTTGAAAATATAAAATTAAGAATTTTGTGGAAGGACGAGAATAAGTGGGTTGGGGAAGATTAAGCTGGTTAAAATAAACACACCGATATTTCATTATTACCCATCTAGCCGCCGAACTAAGTTAATCAAAATGTACGGCGACCTCCTTTTTGTGCGGCGTGAGTTAACTTTGGCGAAGGCAAAATTAAAAAAAGTAGACGATCATAAATTTCGTTAATGTCGGGTCAGCTCGCTAGCCCTAATTAAGTGAGGGGGCTTCTTGATAAATCTCTTGTCATAACCAGTGGTCCCCCACAAAACCTACATGCTGCTCTTTTTGGGTTGTCCGTGTTGGTTGTCTCAGCTTACAATAGACCTTCCTGGCTGAAACAGATGTTACAGCTATGTTAGATTATAGCTTCAGCACTTAACTCAGGATTTAGATGGATTTTACGTGGTATTTATCAATTTCTACTTCACTTTGGGTGAATATAGGTGAAATCTGAGATGACCTGACCTACCCTTAAACCTAACTTCAAAGAGAGAGACGCTATTTCTGTAAATAACTATGGCTTTTTTAGATGATTAGGATTCTCGCGAGGCTACTGAATTTGAACATAAGTAATATAGCATGCTCACTTGATACATTGTGGTGTCTGGTGGTGTCTTGTCCATGGAGTAGATCAGATCGGTCCGTGCACCCTGATCTCAATACCGGCCAACTGAGGTGGTGGTGTCTTGTCCATGGAGCAGATCAGATCGGTCCGTGCACCCTGATCACAATACCGGCCAACTGAGAGAGAGAGAGAGCTCTATAAATAAATAATTGCATTTATCATTTTTTATAATACAATATAATGCGGCCCATGATTGTAGAACTGATTTTGACAATTATATAATTGTCAAATTTCTTTCTACAATTTATCAATTTATAATACAATGTAATACATTGCGGCATGTAATTGTAAAACGACACTTGAAGTTACACGGCATGAGTTTCTTTTCAACGACAAATTAAAATTTTATATCAAGGTGAAATATCGACTATTTCTAACCTTTTTGGATGAGGTATGAAAGGATGAATTTTGAAGAGCAATGACGAACGGAAAAATAAAAGTGTCCAGGGATGGGAATCGAACCCACAATGTTCCGCTTACCGGGCAGATACCATGTCCACTAGGCTACCCTGGACGTATTTTTCCGTTCGAAAATGATACATAAAGTAACTTATAATACAATATAATACACTGCGGCCTATAATTGTAAAACGCGCTCGATTCCCATCCCTGGACACTTATTTTTTCCGTTCGTCATTGCTCTTCATAATTCATCCTTTCATACCTCATCCAAAAAGGTTAGAAATAGTCGATATTTCACCTTGATAAAAAAATTTCATTTGTCGTTGAAAAGAAACTCATGCGGTGTAACTTCTAATTTATCTATTTGTTTCTATCCACCAGTGTAGGAGCCAGACTCCATCTGAGAAGCTACAAAACCAAGCAGGTTAGAAAGAGGAGTACCGTCTCTTCAGCTGCAGCGGACAACAGCCACCCTAGAACCTCTCCGCCTAACATACCTGGAGATCTACCAACACAAGAAAATACTGACAGCATGAAGCAATGCTTCCAGTAACGATCTCAGACTGCGATGTAAAAATGGCCGAACTCTCCCAGGCTGTGATTGCACCGCGGCTTTACAAGCGGCCCAAGATTACTTCAACAGTCTACTTGAGGTATATGAATCCTCTTTCCTTAACTCGTTCCAAAACACCTTCAGAAACCCTCTATTGAAAGAGAAATGTAAATATTTAAAAGAAAGCAAACTTCTTTAGTACCTTCTGTCAATCTACCCCATATACGCTTGCAATAGAAGAACCTATAACTTAGATGTATCTATTAAACGAAAAATCGAAATTTATTTTAAGGAGAAATAACGATTATTTTTAACCTTAGGGATGAAGTATGAAAGGATGAATTGTGAAGAGTAATGATAAACGGAAAAATAAAGTGTCGAGGGATGGTAAATCGTTATTTCTCCTTAAAATAAATTTCGATTTTTCGTTCAAAAGAAACACATACGGAATAATTTTCAAATGTCGTTCTACAATCATAAGCCACATTATATTATATATCAATGGAAATTCTGCCGCGATGATAATGATCTAAGAAGATAAAGAACGGCTCTCCCGTCGACACTATATGTGACATCTATTAACCCTGTACACGAACTAGCAAACTTGTGTATGTGACAAAGACACAAAACCAGCTCTGGAAAACAGAAGCGTCCACCTAAAGACCAAGGCGTCGGACTAATGGCCCTCGTAAGTCCGGGCTAGCCTTTATTCAATGATATCCACAAGAGATCAAATAAAATCACAATCTGCCAAAGAGTTACTCATTTTTCTAAAAGTGGTGTTGTGGTTTCCTCACAGACTCGAGTGTACTACAAGTAGTTTGTGAAGACTTTCACTAGATGGTTTCTAGTTTTGAAATATATTTTGATGGGAGAATCGACCTTTTTATATCTATGTTACAACATATATTACTAGCATCAGTATCACTATAAAAGGAAGATAGAAAAATACAATATAACAGCAGTATGGTAGATTAAACTGGCGAAACCGCTGGGAGGGTTCACCACTGATGAGCGAGGCTCTCCCATCAATTTTTCCATCGCAGTAAGGACAGTAGAAATTGTTTAATTTTTAAAAGAATCATACGCGTCTATAATAGTTTAGAATTTTCATAACAGATGGCTTGCTAATGCATTATAATATAATCTAATATGTTTTAAAAATCAGGAATAGATAGAACAGATATTTCTCGAGGTAAAAATTAAGTAAACGTAAGTTAATAAGCTTCGAGCTAGGTAAAAAATCAGCAGAGTAAACATGGGAATCCGTTTACTTGGGATTTCTGAGAGGCAACCGTGCCTTAGGCCCTGTTCCTCCCTCATATATTTCCACACGTCACTTACTTCACACTCTTAATCTCCAAGCTGCAACCCCCCAAACCACATAATTGACTGTATACTACAATATAATGCGGCTTATAATTGTAGAACGACATTTGAAAATTATAACGCATGTGTTTCTTTTGAACGAAAAATCCAAAATTATTTCAAGGAGAAATAACGATTATTTCAACAACAACAACAACAAAAAACCTTTATTTAGGGCCACTCGCCCTATACAGGATTCGCCAGTTCACAAGGGATAGGGAGAACACTGTGAGGCCTTTTTCCGGGATATAGTCTTGTGGAATCCAAATATCGCCATCGCTATATACCTATTCTTTGATATTTCATTAATCAGTGCCGGAAATGAAGGACAAAGTTGCCCCGTTTTATCATTTAGTTTTCGTCTTTCCTCAGACAGAGCAGCACAGTCAAATAAGTAATGCAACATCTCCGTTGTTATTCCTGATCCACAGAAAGTGCATTTCAGGTCTTCACGCCTCAATAAAATCAAATGGTGTTCTCTGAAAAAAATTGAAAGGGTTCTAAATTGTGCAATTAATCTGATGATAGGAAAAGGGAGTTCAGTTAAGAAGTATTCTTCGGTGGTAAAGGTTGTATATATGTCTCTATAGTGGGAATATAACTTTGATTGGGTTATTCTTGTTAGGTCGTTTTGTATTGTTTGCTCTATCGCAGTTCTTAATATTCCAGGGATAGCATTCCTTAGTGAGTCAGGATCATTACAATAAGTAAGCCACGAGGATCCGTTATTATTAAGTAAATTGCTTAATTGTTTTATAAAACCGATGGGCGCACCTGTAGCACAGGATAATTGCCTCATTCTAGTTAAACAAATTCGAGGCAGTCTATTTGTATCCATACTCAGCACCCTCAGCCAATATTTCAAGGTCAATTTCAGAGCTGTTATTATTAATGAGACGCGGCCTGTTTCTGGTCTTATTATGTATCCTGGTGTATATCTAGGCAAATTCAAAAACCTACGAATAAATGTATCTTGTATATGGTCTAATAAATCTTTATACTCTGTTGCCCAAATTGGAGCAGCATACATCAAAACAGCCATCACAATTGAGTCAAACAGTTTCATTGCAGAGTTTAGTGAATTAATTTTTGATTTCGCCAATATTGGGGTTGTAGCATTTATTGCCGCAAGTGATTTTCCTTTGAAAAAGTTTGCGGCTTGAATAACGATTATTTCTAACCTTAGGGATGAAGTATGAAAGGATTAATTGTGAAGATTAATGATAAACGGAAAAATAAATTGTCCAGGGATGGGAATCGAACCCACAGTGTTCCGCTTACCAGGCAGATGTCATGTCCACTAGGCTACCCTGGACATATTTTTCCGTTCGTAAATATTATATAAAGTAATTTGTAATACAATATAATGCGGCTTATGATTGTAGAACGACATATGAAAATTACCCCGCATTGTGTTTGAACGAAAAATCGCTATTTCTCCTTAAAATAAATTTCGATTTTTCGTTCAAAAGAATTCTCTAATAAGATTGAGTAGAAATAGGAAGAATGGCATCAAGCTCACCGAAACATCACAATAAAGAAGCAACGTGATTATTTCGGAATGTTTTATATAACCTGCTGGACGGTTGGCTCGGTAACCCTGGAGCTGACGTCAATTCCTGTTGATGTAACCCTGCAGGCGGCGTCGCCATACTGACTTGTTCTTTCTCCATGTTTACTATTTAATCTATATATAATCCTTTTACCTTGTAGTTAATTAAATAATAATTAACGTTGAGCGCTGTGTGTAATGAATTGGAATACAACATAACCTTTATTTAAAATTGCAATATTAAGCAATGCGTCATTTAAAAAACATTTTCATATTATTAAGGCGAGTACTATTTATTAATTGGCAGAGCGCCATCTAGTGGAACAGAAATCAACTAAACATTGATTTAACCTGTTCTCTGATATTCGGCCAACTATTTCCTTGATAAGTCAAGAAATTCCATCCACGAATTAATTTCTGTTTCACCAGATGGCGCTCTGCCATTTAAAAAGCACATGTGCTCCTGTTCAGGATATGCCTTGTTTATTTTTAATATCTCTACAAAATTTCCACTATAAACAACTCAATTAATTTCTTAACCTAAAGCCATTCAAATCGGCCTTAAAGCAACCAAAAGATTTAAATTTAAAAATGTACAAACACTATTAGATATACCTCTCCAATGCATTCTACAAAATAAAACACACACAATATAAATAATAAAATACACAAAAAATATATAAACACATGAATAAATTAAATATAAATTCCCCTTTTAAATGAACCCAATTTGATATAAATATTTTAGGCTTTACAATTCTATTTACGAGAGGCTTAAGATAAATTAAGCTTGGCCTAGACGACTGACTCGTTATTAAATCAGAAAAACTTTATTTTATCAGTTCTAACTCGTTTTAAGAGAAGGCAATGAATAAAAGATCTCGGTTGCTAACTCCCTTGAGCATCCAGTCTGGTAAAAAATCTGAAATTTTCTAAAATAAAATCTCTGATAATCTAATCTTACCTACCATTATAAATTTGTTTTCTTTTCTGAGGGATTCAAAGGAGAATATAATTGGCCCGTGCTTTAGCAGACGAACTTTCATACGAATTTTTTAAAAAGGTTCAAAGTCAAATATAAATTTATAAGAAGGATATATATATTGAAATATATTGTCTTTTAAAATTCGTAAAAATAATTGTTGAATATATTTATTTAAAAAAATGATATTTTATTCTTTATAATTGGTGTATTTATATTTGTTTTGAATATTAAGAAATATATATCGTTATTTTTTAATATATCTTTTATCTGAGAGAAAGAATTATAAAGATTCGTTCCTGATTTTACACTTTGATTTAAACAATAAAGATTCAAGGGCAATCAAGCAAACAAAGAATCGAAACTCTTGATTCCTTTTTAGTTGAATAAGAGAGAGAGAGTATATTCCTAAAGCAAAAACATAAAATAAACTAAAAATATTATTATATTTCACGAAAATATTATTCTATGAAAAGCAGAAGAAAAATGTGTATTGGGTATAAAATTTTAAATGATAATTTTAAATTGCACTAGATATTTTTAAAGGGGCATAGGGTGAGTTCAAAAACATTTTGTAGAGATTAGGCAATTTAAGTGTTGTTTTCTCTTTCTTGAAAAAAAAATTAAAATATATTTTAAATAAATATTTTCGTAAATGTGGGACGATCATAAAAAATACAAGTAAATATTTATGGATATACACTATTCTTCATTTTAATATTATATTCAATAACTATTGTGTAATATATGGCGAACTAAATAACTTAGTCCCTATTTCTGCTCCGCGCTTATGGAATTGAAGACTTGAGGCGATGGCGTCGACCTTTCATATTAAATCTTACTTTTCCTTATTACTAATAATTGTATATAGTTGCGGAACTACTGGTTTCCTGTGCTGCTCTTTTCCTGTTATTGCACCTTGTACGGAGAATCTGTATAAGACTAACGTCTTAATAAAGGCTTTTTGTGTGAACTATTGTGTAATATATTAACTTTGTTGAAATTTCATAATATTCAATTTATCACTGATCATGGAAATTTTAGGAAATGTTTGGTAACTATCGGCGCGGTGAAGGAACCTGGATGCTTCTGCGGAGGTGAAGGTAAAGACTCAAAATATCTACTTCTGGAATGTCCAATTTTTCGGGATAATAGGAAGAGAAATTTTGGTGGCACGGACAGCTATGTGAATTCGTAGATGAGAAAAGAACATATAAATATTTTAACCAATTTTGTAGATATATATACAACTATCTTTTGAACTGGGAAAGAAAGGGAAGGAAATTTTGAGAAAATTGCTTTTGTATGTTTGTCTTTTTCTCCTTGACAAATTTTCTCTGGATAATTATGTAAAATAATTGAATTGTATAAGCTTGTATATAGCCAATTTGTTATGATGTAAAGAAATGTATTGATGCAAATATCCCTGAGTTTGGGATATCGCGTTATAGAATGTTAATAAAGTTAATTGTAATATATTTATTAATAAATAATATATTCATTAAAACTTCAGACTATCATATCGTTATATTGTAGTTTGAAAAAGTATATTTTTCAAGAATTTTCATTTTAAAGGTAAAGCGTTATTGAAAGAATTTGATAATTTTAGATAATTTTGAAAGATTAACTTATTTCACGTATCAATGAAATCTTTGAACTCAATTATCCTGTCTACATTACTGTATGGCCGGCCGCCAGACCTGCACTCTTGGATCTTACTAGTGGCTCTCGAGGACCACACCATCACCATCTCCTTAGCGGTGAAGCACACAATCTACGTATTCTTTGTAGATCGCGAAATACGTGGTGTCGCTGAAGACCCGCTGGTGATTCTCCACCAAACTCTGCAGCGGTGGCAGAGGTGCTATATTCATTGTACATAGTGATATGCATATGTATATAATTATCTTTTTAAAAGAGTGCAGACTGTGAACTTTTGTATGTATTGACAAGATGTCAATAAAATTGTTTTAATTGTCAAATTGTCTAAATTACTGTATATCTCTCCATTGTGAGTGTTTGAAATTTAGATGTTAAGTTTGTAATTATTCTTATTTTTTAATTCATAGAAGCATTTTTCTGGTAGACATATTCAATTTTATCATCATCATTTCTTTTTTTTTTTCTTTAGTTATCAAATCATTTTTAAGTAGTCACTTTTTTGTTTGTTTTGTTGTGTTCCTTTTTAAGCAATAAAATATGTAGAACTAAGGTGCAATATTCAATTCAAGCATATGGAACCAACATCAATTCATTTTTAAAACAAAGCAAAATCATAAGCTTATACAACTTCCACTTTTTCATACAGTGGGTAAATGTGATAAAAACAAAACGATAAAACAAAAGCAGTAGATTTTCCTTCGCCAACCTCTGAACTATTCAATTTATACTTCAGGACTCTATACTTCAAGTAGGCTTTCTGTAAGAGTTTCACTGGGAGTGACCGCATCGAAGCTAATTCTAAATTTCACGAATATAATTTTAAGAGTGAATTCGTTACTTTTAAAAATGAGTTCGACGTCAAACACATGTTGGCGGTTGTAATAGCACAATTTTCGTTAATTCTTTACGTGAGCTTGATGAAACTCTAGCCACGCGATATGGATTTAATGTTTCTATATGGATAATGCAAGAGCGCACATATCCTCAGAAACACGGGCATCTGTTAGTCTGCTAAGAAGCAGCGTGAAGTTTTTTTCACCATATATATATATGTTAAATCCAATTGAATTTTCATTTAGCAAAATTAAAACATTGGTAAGGTCGCTGCTTCCTCGACATTATATTAGGTTATCACTGATGCAGCAATCAGTAGAATTACATCAGGAGACTGTGAAGGATGGTTTACTCACATTCGCAAAAATTGCTTCCTGGCCAAAAAAAAACACCGTTCATCCAATAAAATCTGTTTCTAATTTATTTCGTGGTTATTTGCTACTATATTAGTGTTTGGGACTTAATATGCCAAATGAATTTAATTAATCTTTATGATATTGTCTTTTGGATTTTACACATAACAAACTTATTTTTAAAGGCGACGAACTCATTTTTGAAAGTGACGAATTCACTCTTAAAATGCTATAATTAGATAATGATTGAAGCTGGATGGGAAAAACTATCTCTCTATGTCTATCAAATATTTTATACTCAAGCGTATAAGGGTAGTTATTGCTGCCAGAGGTGTTTCTTTTGAAATTTTAATTACTTATTATTCCCTTTATAATACATTTCACATCAAATATCATTTTTATTTGCATTTCAATTATTGTAGCAAGTGTCACTTGTTGTCGCCAGTAATGTATATACATATGTAGGATTGTTGTTGCGTGATGTGTTGGTGTGGCTTGTGGAAAGGCTGCTGATAAAATTATAAATAAAATTAATTTATTTAAAGCCAGAGAAATATAAAAATTGAAAAGAAGCAACGGTTGAAGTAACGGCCGCTGGAGTTGGCCTAGATGTTTACCGCGTGAGTGCCAGATCAAGTGTGGGAAGCTCCAGCCGCTAGAAAGTTCCGGATGGCGCCCGCGCATGCGTAGTGAAGTGTTCTCCCAACACGTGCTTGCCGAGACATAATGAGGCCGCCAAGCTTCTGCCCGTATGTGTTTTGAAGCTTTGTCCCAGTTCGCTGAAGCAAAGTGCGGTCGCCACACTACTCCCCCTCCAGTAGGATCTTTAAAGATCCTATGTAGTCGTAGAGGAACTCTTGGTAGGGTGCCTTGTTGGGTTAGGATCTGGTCTTGGGGGCTTGAGGGAGGCACCTGTCCTTTTCAAATGTTGTCTGGATGTAATGGGTGGCGACCATCTTGTTAGGTTGCAGGGACACGATGGATTGCTCAGCGATAGGGATAGTCGCCGTGAGTACCGGAGGAGCTATTGGTATTAGGGAAGTAGTGACTCTTGCTTCAATGGGAGGCGATGACTGTTGGAGAGAGTTTTGAGGTTGGAGAGGTTGTAGTACCGAAGTTTGGGCGGGCTGCAAGTGGAAAGGAGTCGTTGCAGCAGCGTTGTTGGTTTCTTCTAGGAAGAGTGGATGTTTCTGCTCGCAGGATGGAAGCAAGGACTCTTCATGAGACGGCGGCTGCTGGGGCAAGGGCTCTTCATGAGACGGCGGCTGCTTGGGCAAGGGCTCTTCATGAGACGGCGGCTGCTGGGGCAAGGGCTCTTCGTGAGACGGCGGCTTCTGGGGCAAGGGATTGTCACTGTGCACTGGGGTGGAGAAAACAGTTTTAGGGGGGCACGAGATGGTGTTTGAAGGCAGGTTGGAGCAGAACGATGAGGAGTCCAGGGATGAAGAGTTACTCAGAGAGCTGGTGGGAGAAAGTAAGGTGGAGCTTGAGTTGGTGTCTTCAACGTTATGGACTGTAGTCACCGGGGCAGTTGTTGTGACATTCATGTCACGGGGTAAATTCGTCTGCTCCAGGTGTTGGAGGCTATTGGAGGAGGGAGTACAGGGATCACAGTGCTAAGATGGAGGTGGATTGGACAATTCAACCAGGATAATCGAGGGTCTCTGATCAGCAATGGGCTTAGTTTCTGAGACTTGAGCTGTTCGTACCTGGCGTGACCGGTCAAATCGCAGGAGAAGTCGTTCTTTGAGCGCCGCATATTTTCCTGAAACTGGTGGGTTCTCTACAATGTCGTAGACGCAGACGAGAGCTAATCTATCTAAATTAACGATTATTGTGTTATACTTGAAATTGTCGTCGCTGGCGATGTTTGCGAAAATAAAGGCAGCTTCCAGTTGGCTGAGCCACAATGGAATGTCGTTTGGCAAGAAGGGTGGAGCTCGAAAAATCAATTTTGATATTTGAGATGGGGTGAGTTCCATCGTGAATGTTTGAGCTTCCTTGATTTGCCCTTGACGTTGGCCGTTAATTCTTCAATTTTTGTTTCGTTCGTAAATTTCTCTTTAAAATAAATTTCGATTTTTCGTTTAAAAGAAACATTCGCGGTATAATTGCAATTTTCGTTTTACAATCATAAGCCGCGTTATATTGTATTTTAAATTACTTTATATAATATTTACGAACGGAAAAATGTGTCCAGGGTAGCCTAGTGGACATGGCATCTGCCCGGTAAGCGGAACACTGTGGGTTCGATTCCCATCCCTGGACACTTTTATTTTTTCCGTTAATCATTACTCTTCACAATTCATCCTATCATACGTCATCTTTAAAGTTAGAAATAATCGCTATTTCTCTTTAAAATAAATTTCGAATTTTCGTTTAAAAGAAACATTCGCGGTATAATTGCAATTTTCGTTTTACAATCATAAGCCGCGTTATATTGTATTTAAAATATATATATATATATTTAAGTAACCCAGGTTCCTGGAGCGTACAGAAGTCGCCAACTACCCGGGATGTCCTTCTGACCTAAGTCTTCTTGGATTTATATACAATGACAGTGGAAGTCCAATTAATGAGGTGTCGCCAGGCAGATTTATTTCTTGGGAGATTTTCTAGGGATGCTGGACATATGTTGGTGATACCTAGGAGAGTGGCTGTCTGGAATCTTTGGTATTGGAAGGTTGGGCAAGTGAAGAGGAGGTGGTCTACGGTTTGGACTTCATCTTGGCAGTGGGGGCAAGTTGGGTCTTCTTTCGATACCGTTGCAAGGTCTGCCTGAATGTAACCATGGCCGGTCAAGATTGTTGTGGAGGTAGATCCATGCTTGATGTTTCGAAGCATTTGGAGGAGTAGTTTAGAATGTATATTATTATTATTTATTTAAGTAACCCAGGTTCCTGGAGCGTACAGAAGTCGCCAACTACCCGGGATGTCCTTCTGACCTAAGTCTTCTTGGATTTATATACAATACCAGTGGAAGTCCAATTAATGAGGTGTCGCCAGGCAGATTTCCTTCTTGGGAGATTTTCTAGGAATGCTGGAGAATGTATATAATAGATGGTTTATCGCCCAAAAAGCTTGTAAGACGTCCGTGGCTCACCTGAAGCACGCGACCTGCTGTATGCTTCATAACAAAAACCCTCGTAAAAGATGGACGATTGGTCCATCGAAATATGAGATTAATAAATAATATTATTACAATCCAAAATAAGCCTTATTTTTAAATGAATAATATGTACACATTCTTCACATTTTCATTGTTTTTACATTTTTACATGATTAGAGCCTTGTGCGGGGTCTTGAATTCGGAGTGTTCCTTATTCCAAGATGGGCTGTTATCATCGTTTATTTTTTTCTAGGTACATGTTTTCTTTTCGGTTTTTCCATTTTTCTATATTTGTTCTCAATTGATATAAGAGTTTCCTTTGCTTTGGTTTCCTTCTCTTTGTTTCTTGTTTGTAGTTACAGACTTCTCTGAATATTATATTTTCAAGATTATCTAATTTATCATAAAAGTTAAAAGAGCTTTTTTATTATGAAATCATATATGTTTTCGATATTTAGGTATTTTCTAATAATAATACTTCTGACAAACCACTTTGGCCCAATGACATATACAGGGTGATCTAAAAGTCTTGCACAATTTTAAAAATTAATAACTCCGCGAATATTTGCGCTAGAGCAAAGGGGTAAACACCATTGTGTTCAGGAAGCAATGGAAATTTTTAAGGCAAATACGTGAAGAATTCGAAATTGAATTTTGTTACAATTTTATTCGCTAGATGGCGCTCTACCAGAATCAGAGATTCAGCGACCAATTTTTTTGATAAACTGAAAAATATAACTGATCGAACAGAATTTTTCATTTTTGAATACCAGGAAAGAACCCTAATAATATCAATTGATAATTTAATAAAACACCATTTCGCCAAAATTATAAAAATTGGATGACGATTTTTGAATGCAATCCGAGATATGAAAAAAAAAAAAGAAGTCGGTGGACGAGGGGGTAACACCCTCTATTCTCGACAGTCATGAACCGGGATTGAATCCCGCGTTAACCTTTTGTTTAATATGTGAATAACCTTCAGTTATTATTTATTGTTGTAAATATCATAAACTAGGTTGCTCTTGTTAAGCTGTACCTAATAAAGTGATTTTGGAACCGAATCCGAGATATGTAAAATAGGTAAATGCAAATTAAAACATGTAGCAAAAAAAATATTATATTTTAGATTCGGTTTTGTGAAATAGATTGAAGGTTTGAAAAACACTGCTTAAATCAATAGACGATATGTGGTAGGCCGGCATCGATAAACACGCGACTTAATATACCCATATAGCCAAAATTCGCAAGGCGTCAAGTCAGGTGATCTTGGAGGCCACTGGTGCATAAAGTGGCGTCTTATCACACGATCTTCACTGAACGTATCCTTCAGCAATTGTTTTGCACCGCGGGAGATATGAGGAGGTCCATCTTACATGAAAGTTATTTCGCTTAGTGGTTGTCTGTCCTGCAATATGGGAATAACCTTTTCTCTCAAAAATTGAACATAACGTTCACCAGTTTCAGAAACGGTTTTAAAGGTTCTTCCATTGATTTCTTCAAATAAAAATGGACCAATAATAAAAGAAGTAGTGATCCCACACCAAACTGTAACTCTAGGCTGATGAAGTGGCATTTCTGTAAAATTCCTAGGGTTTTCTGTTGCCCAAATGCGGCTGTTCTGAGTGTTAACTTCTCCGTTTAGAGAAAAGTGAGCTTCACTTGTCCACAGAACATTCGACAGCCAGTTTCCATCAATGTCGCTTGACGCTTTTGACAATTGACGCTTCTCAAAATCGCCGACTTTTAGCCCGTGATATCTTTGAATTTTGTATGGATATTTTTTTAAAAAATTCTTAGTGCTCTCCAAACTGTTCCATACGAAATTCCCGTTTGTCGAGAAACTTGTCGAGCACTTACTTATCCATACGTGGATAATGTTTCAATAGCTTCAACATTCTGAGAAACCGTAACAGCCACTGACTTGCATGTCGATGGTCTTCCACTCCGAAGTTTTGCTTCCAGAGATCCAGTCTTCTCAAAATTTTTATCATTCGCCTTAGAGAGTAGCAACTCATGTGTCCTTAACCGTTTTCGAATACCTTTAAAGGTACGAAACGCTCAAAGAGCTTCAGTGGCAGATTCTTAATTTCAATTTAAAAAATTGACCAAGAGAGCTTTATTCTGTAGTGACGGCATTCCAGAGTAAAATAAATTGTCAGAGATAGATAAATATTTTTCAAATGAATTAAAATAAATATAATCGATACTGAGAGAGAGTTGAATTTAAAAAATAGAAATTTATTATCTTCAAAATTTAAATAGCTGGGAGGATTCCAGCAAACTGCATCTAAAATAATATATATATATTTTTTGCTACATGTTTTAATTTGCAATTATCTATTTTACATATCTCGGATTGCATTTAAAAATCGTCATCTAATCCTTCTACTTTTGACGAAATGGTGTTTTGATAATTTATCATTTGATATTATTAGGGTTCTTTCCTGGTATTCAAAAAGAAAAAATACGTGTCGATCAGTTATATATTACAATTTATCAAACAATTTGGCCGCTTAATCTCTGATTCTGGTAGAGCACCATGTAGCGAATAAAATTGTAACTAAAATCAATTTGGAATTATTCAATTTTTGTCCTAAAAATTCCCATTGCATCCTGAACACAATGGTGTTTATTTCATTGCTCTAGCGCGAAGTTATTAATTTTTAAAGGTGTTCAGGACTTTTGGATCACCCTGTAATTCTATTGTCCTCAAAGCTTATGTCCATAGTTAATCTAAAATACCCTTTCCAAGAGTCTAGATTCAGTATCAGTATGATGGAAAAATGCAATATTAGAACAGTGTAAAAGGGTTTAGCCAATGTCATTTAATTTTCAGGAATGTTTTAGATTGTAATACCTAAATAAAAATTTTCACTGATAAAAGAAAAATAAAAGTTTTTTTTATATTGTAAGTTGTGTTAGTCGATGTCAATATTTTTTCATAATGTTTAAATTTGTAATATCTCCGTAAAATTGTATATATTTAAGGATTAAAAAAAGTAAAGAAATAATGTAACCAAGGAGTGTTCCATTGTTGCATAGAGACTGAGAGAGATGGAGAGCTTGGGGCGAGTTTTTTCTAGGCTGTGCCTAGTTTACTTCACGGTTGTAGTTTTGTTGTGTTGTTTTCTGGTTGTGTACCCACTGTTGTGCCTTTTTGTAGCACTTGTTAAAGTTGTTATGTTCGTTGTGTCTGTGGCTTGGCCTTGCGCCATTTTTTATTTTAAATATTCAGATCATTTCAATTTTGCCTTTTAATTTATATTGTTGTCTTATTTTGTTTTGTTAGGCTTAGGGACACATAGGGCTTACGGATTGGTATTTTTTCTTTCTTTTTTTTTCAAAATTCTTATTTCAAAGATTGGTTATTGTTTTCAAAATTCTTATAAAAAGTCCCTAAGTCTGACAATACAAAAAAACACAATAGTATAATTTTAGAAGGTATTAATTGAGGTGTCTGGATATTTAGAATGAAAAGTGACAAAGGGTTCAAACATGGGCACTACTAACATGGCATCGTTAACATCTGTTGCAGACTGGTACAATAGTGAGTACATAGTCAGAGAATAACATGACAGGATTACATCCTTGAAGTGGGTTAGACACAGTTTAGAAAAAACTTGTCTCTTGTAATTCATCTCTCTCTTGAGCTAGTCTCGCAACGACCGTGATCCCTCCCTGATGCCAGGCTCTCATGACGCTCCTCGAACTCCGGGTGTCTTGAAGACAAGCTATTTCTGAGTTCTCTGATGATCTTGAAGTCTTTCCCTACCTGCTGAAAACTCTGGGCCCCGGCTTCCTATTGCCTGCAATGGAACAATAATTGTTCTTAATGATGAAGAACATAATACTCGTTCAATTGGTTATCTTGAATCAAAGCACTCTCATTATGCTCTTCTGGATATCTTGAAGACAAGCTATTTCTGGGTCCTCTGATTATCTTGAGTCTTATTCCTGTGCCGCGCCTGGAATCTGTACTTCCTATTGACCATAATGCTCATTCAATTGGTTATCTTGAATCAAACCTAGCTCTGCTCATTTAATCCATCCCTTGATGTGGAGAAACATGAATTCAAAGTCTTGATCATCTGGCTGAAGTTTATTCCCCCACCTGATGTCTTACAATAGACGACTTATAAAAAGCTGACTTTCTTTAACCAACACTCAATTGACCACGCCCGCTTACCCTCATCTGGAAACTCCTACTTCTCACTTAGCATGTACCTGGCATCCTACAAGCTCGCTTCAAACCTGAGATAATGGAACGACCCTTCAATGTCTTCCCTCTCTCGACTGATCATTTGGTAGAGGAAAAATAAAGTTATTTGTTGGAATACAAGGTTTCTTTAGAATTCTTCAATAGAACTCACATATACATTACCCTATGTAATTTGTTCAGTAGCAAAGTCACACTATTTATATGTGCTCACAGTAAAACTAACGCTCTTCTGGAAACTTGGACAAAAGCCCAACTCTACATGGAATATATCTTTAAATGTATAATTTGGAAATTTCAATATAAATACTGAAGAAGGGGTAAATATATCACCCCAATAATTATATACAGTATTTAATTACCGAAACATTTATTCACATTTCCACACGTAGTGGGAATACATTTTAACATGCTATATAAGACTAGTAATGCGAACAAATAAAACCGATAATCTAGCCTTTAAAATTCTTCAATTCTTGTTTGACAGAGACCATTTAAGCTACTTACAAGGTTTTTCCCAAAACTTCGTAAACACTTGCAAAAATATTCCCTGAATACCAGGAAAGAACCTGTTATAATGTGTCAAATGTGTTTTGTTTGTGTGCTTGTGTGCATATTTTTCGCTTTACGCTCATTAGAAGAAATAGCATAAGGAATACCCTCTGTACACCCCTAACTTTAGAGATTTTGCGCAAAAAAATAATACAAAATGATTTTACTACCACGTTATTCAACGCAAAAGGTCGATCTAAAAATGATTTATATTCGAGGGGACACATTTTTAAAATTTTGTGCAGTATAATAAGCAATGATAACATTTGACAAGCCCATAGGCTGTGATATTGTCAGAAGAAACTATACAATTCTTATAGCAAGAAATCCTATTAGTAGTGCCATCATAATTTTTGGTATTATATTAACATTTCAAAAAAATCGTGAATTGATTTCAGCACTGTTTTTCAAACATTCAATCTATTTCACAAAACCGCATCTAAAATATAAATTTATTTCGCTTCATGTTTTAATTTGCATTTACATATTTTACATATCTCGGAATGCATTTTAAGAATCGTCATCAAATTCTTCTACTTTTGGCGAAATGGTGTTTTATTAAATTATCAATTGATATTATTAGGGTTCTTTCCTGGTATTCAAAAATGAAAAATACTGTTCGATCAGTTATATTTTTCAGTTTATCAAATATTTAGTCGCTGAATCTCTGATTCTGGTAGAGCGCCATCTATCGAAATTAATTGTAACAAAAATCAATTTCGAATTTTTCATTATTTGCCCTAAAATTTCCTATTGCATCCTTAACACAATGGTGTTCACCGCATTGCTCTAGCACAAATATTCGCGGAGTTATTAATTTTTAAATTTGTGCAAGACTTTAGGATCACCCTGTATATATGTCGTAACACAGGCACTATGCAGTCATGGGTCCTCGTTGCAAGGCGTCAATAGGAAACAAAGGATGAAGCAGGTTGGATGTCACCTCAGAAAGAGACCAGCTCCGAAAACGCGACAAGATCCAAGAGGAGTGTGATATACACGAGAGGGAGGGATGATCTGACGTTGTCCGGTCCGTTTGTCGATGTCCAGTGGCGGTCGTAAAACTTATTAGAAGTTCCTCCGGGAGTAAATGAACATGAGTTGGACCTCGTCCTGCCTTAGGCGCGGTGAAGTTTGAATAACACTTTATTGTTTATCCGATTTTTCTACATTAGTCTTGAACGTTCTAAAACATTCTATTCTGGAATGCGCCATTTTTTTCTACGTAACAATATACATCTAGATGAGATTTGTGTAGTAATTCGGTGGAGCACACATCTTTTAAATCTCTTAATCGTCTTTGAATAAAATAAATTGATAAAGTATAGAGATATGGTCAATTTATAAAGGTCATGCTATAAATGTTACTATAAATATATTGAGTCTAAGTCAATTTACAGCGACCTTGTTAGCTTTAACATTTACAGTATGTAGAGAAATTTAGTTTAAAGCCTTGCTAAGATAGAAACATTTGAATTATAAAGCTTATTCACAGGCGTCATGGTTAATTAAATTCTTAATGGATCGAGTTAGAAAGGAATTATAGATGTCACCCTTAATGTTACCACCAATATGTATAGTTGAAAGGTAATTTAAGAGCTCTGTATGGATTGTACCTATTAAACCCGATTTACATGCGTCATGGTTGTGGTTTAACTCCGCCTTTGCCGGTCCCAAGCCCAGATGAAAAAGGAGGAGGGGGAGCAGTAACAAGCTCGCTAAAAAATCTGGGCTCAGCTGGCCCGGCTGATAGTACCCTGTAAGGGCTCCAGGGATACAGGATGAGCAGCGTTTGTACTCCATGTTAGGAGCGGCTGTACATGGCGTCTGTTCCTCATGTCAGAGGCGGCCATTTCTTTTGGAGCTAAGTCGGCCTGCCACTGAGTAGTGTCCAGTCTTAATGACAAAGGCAGCCGCATTTTACTTCGCCCAGTGTGGATATAAGAAAGAAGAAGATGGTTGTGGTGGTGATGTCTTGTCCATGGAGCAGATCAGATCGGTCCGTGCACCCTGATTACCGACTAACCCAGGTGCCTTGTTCGTATGGATGTCCTTTGAACCCACTCTAAACATTGAGGCCACAACGACTGCAACCAACATGCCACACTACAGTCATCCTTGTGCCGCCCTCCCCGTCATCATTAGGGCGTAAGACGAGACCCGACCTTGAGGCCTTCCTCAAGAGAAACCCCGGAGTTTCGTTTGCTGGAACGGGCGCCCTTGGTCTTGGGCGGGAGGAGGTCCTGGACCTCCTCTCCTCGAAGACCAAGGCGCGAAAGCGCGGTCAGCATCTAACCCCTCCGCAGAGCAATGCTCTTGCCGGCCTAATAAACCAAATCCTCGACCTAAGGCCCGTAGTAAATAGCAACATTTATAAGGTCTTGCGACAGGTCTTGTCAGAGCTAAGGACCGGTCCAGCCGCAGTGCCCCCTACATCCACACTGCCTGCGCCTCGACCATCTCATCCAACGCCGCTCACTTCCCACAAGAAAAAACTGACACCTGCTATGATAACACCCCCGGCGCCCGCCCCGACGCAGATGGGGGAGGTCGTTCCGATGACGAAGGTAGAGCGATGTGTACCTCCTCTGCCTGCGCCTCAGCCTGCTGAGCCGGCGCCGCCCGCTCCCCAGGAGTCAACTCCAGCCACGACTACACCTCCGCTTCCACCACCTGCCCCGATGGAGGACGACGTCGATCTGATGCCGGAGTTAGATACAATCTTCAATGAAATGATCACTGACCCCGGCTTTGAGCCCCTGCTGGAGCCAGGGATTTCCCTGGATGCCGTCATGTTTGCGGTCTTATACCGCGAAGATAGTTTGGATCTACTCGGGGATCTCTCACCTGAGCAGGGAGTAACCTCGCGGGCTTCCTTGACGCTGCTTTCGAGCGAACTCGGAACTGCCATCCCACCATTCGCAGGGGAATTCACAAGCTAAGGATAGCCTTGCCCTCCTGATCAATGTACATTGTTTGCCCTTTTGACTCCTCGTGAGTAATTGTTGACCAGCGGTCAATAAAAATTATTTAATTGTCAAATTGTCTCACTACAGTCATCCTACAGTATAAACCCACATCACAACATATATATATATATATATATATAGAAGCAAAGGGCGCCTCTCCCGTCAAAATGAACGTCAAAAACTGACGCCATCTATTGACCGTCGCCGCAACTAGCGGCCTCGGGTCGGTGACAAAGCCACAACACCAGCTTTGGCAAATTGAGAAGCGTCCACCTAGAGACCATGGTTTCGGGCTAATGGCCCTCGTCAGTCTAGGGCGGACTTTATTCCATGAGATCCTCACGGGATCTAATGGAATCTTCACAATCTATCAAAGAGGTGTTTTGCTGGCAAGGTGGCTGGGCCAAATCTATGGCTAGAATATAGATGGAAAATTTGCCGGGAGGAAATTAATCCATAGAAGCAAAGGGCGCCTCTCCCGTCAAAATGAACGTCAAAAACTGACGCCATCTATTGACCGTCGCCGCAACTAGCGGCCTCGGGTCGGTGACAAAGCCACAACACCAGCTTTGGCAAATTGAGAAGCGTCCACCTAGAGACCATGGTTTCGGGCTAATGGCCCTCGTCAGTCTAGGGCGGACTTTATTCCATGAGATCCTCACGGGATCTAATGGAATCTTCACAATCTACCAAAGAGGTGTTTTGCTGGCAAGGTGGCTGGGCCAAATCTATGGCTAGAATATAGATGGAAAATTTGCCGGGAGGAAATTAATCCATAGAAGCAAAGGGCGCCTCTCCCGTCAAAATGAACGTCAAAAACTGACGCCATCTATTGACCGTCGCCGCAACTAGCGGCCTCGGGTCGGTGACAAAGCCACAACACCAGCTTTGGCAAATTGAGAAGCGTCCACCTAGAGACCATGGTTTCGGGCTAATGGCCCTCGTCAGTCTAGG
Organism: Cordylochernes scorpioides; assembly: GCA_030710605.1. Classification (NCBI taxonomy): domain Eukaryota; kingdom Metazoa; phylum Arthropoda; class Arachnida; order Pseudoscorpiones; family Chernetidae; genus Cordylochernes; species Cordylochernes scorpioides. Next base: position 143,944,444 of record CP092864.1, on the reverse strand, counting down.
GCGGACTTTATTCCATGAGATCCTCACGGGATCTAATGGAATCTTCACAATCTACCAAAGAGGTGTTTTGCTGGCAAGGTGGCTGGGCCAAATCTATGGCTAGAATATAGATGGAAAATTTGCCGGGAGGAAATTAATCCATAGAAGCAAAGGGCGCCTCTCCCGTCAAAATGAACATCAAAAACTGACGCCATCTATTGACCGTCGCCGCAACTAGCGGCCTCGGGTCGGTGACAAAGCCACAACACCAGCTTTGGCAAATTGAGAAGCGTCCACCTAGAGACCATGGTTTCGGGCTAATGGCCCTCGTCAGTCTAGGGCGGACTTTATTCCATGAGATCCTCAGAGGCGCCCTTTGCTTCTATGGATTAATTTCCTCCCGGCAAATTTTCCATCTATATTCTAGCCATAGATTTGGCCCAGCCACCTTGCCAGCAAAACACCTCTTTGGTAGATTGTGAAGATTCCATTAGATCCCGTGAGGATCTCATGGAATAAAGTCCGCCCTAGACTGACGAGGGCCATTAGCCCGAAACCATGGTCTCTAGGTGGACGCTTCTCAATTTGCCAAAGCTGGTGTTGTGGCTTTGTCACCGACCCGAGGCCGCTAGTTGCGGCGACGGTCAATAGATGGCGTCAGTTTTTTGACGTTCATTTTGACGGGAGAGGCGCCCTTTGCTTCTATGGATTAATTTCCTCCCGGCAAATTTTCCATCTATATTCTAGCCATAGATTTGGCCCAGCCACCTTGCCAGCAAAACACCTCTTTGGTAGATTGTGAAGATTCCATTAGATCCCGTGAGGATCTCATGGAATAAAGTCCGCCCTAGACTGACGAGGGCCATTAGCCCGAAACCATGGTCTCTAGGTGGACGCTTCTCAATTTGCCAAAGCTGGTGTTGTGGCTTTGTCACCGACCCGAGGCCGCTAGTTGCGGCGACGGTCAATAGATGGCGTCAGTTTTTGACGTTCATTTTGACGGGAGAGGCGCCCTTTGCTTCTATGGATTAATTTCCTCCCGGCAAATTTTCCATCTATATATATATATATATGTCATAATTTGTACAATTAGATGCCAACCTAATCCAATATATGTATGAAAATGTATGATTTGTTTCAATAAAACAAGGTAACATTGGAGGACAGAAAGACCTAGAAGAAAGGCCTAGAAAAGAGGCTTAGAAGTTAGCACGATCATTAGCAAAATTATACCCAGTTTTATTATCGCGGAACTAATAAAAGTTGGGTTCAACAAACTATTACTTCCTGGTCAAGCTGGGGCATGTTTTAGGATAAAGACGTAACGTAGACCAATAGGGAACCGCCACGTCATACCTTTCCACCAATGGGAAGTAAGAAGGGTTCTCGTGTTAAATCGAGAACCAAGAATTAGCAGTAGTTAGCTAGCCCCCACCGAGGTAACACCTGCTCTAGAGACCTCCCCCGTTCATCTTTTTCAGCTAAGTCAATCACCGCCATGTGAATAGAGAGCCAATAGTCAACCCGCTCCCACTTTCTCCAAAGCCTTTCTTTCCTCCGACCAGTTGCCTTATTTCAATCGTGTCTCCTGGTTTATTTCCCCTGTTGTGTAAACCTTAGCACTCAGCCACCACGACTGTGCTACCACCTCAACAATCATCAACCCCAAGAGTAATATTTCCCCGCATATAATATTACGATAGAGTTTAGTCGACAGGATAATGACGGAAAAACGGGAGCACTTGACGCACGGAAAGAAACTGGTGAGAAGCGAGGCGACCAGGCGCCTTCTGGCGGCCATTATATGGCAGATGACAGTGGCCATCCGACGAGTCGACACCACCCGACTAGAAACGGCGTTCCAGAGCCCCAACCCCGGGAGAGATGACGGTCGCGCCGCCGGCGTGTATCACCGCAACCTGACACCGACCACCGAGGAGTCATCCACCGCCATGCCGTACCCATACACCGCACCCGAAAGCAATCCACGCGACCCAGGACAGTGCAAACAGTCCCAAACCGATATCCCAGTGCCAGATCTCCCCCTTCAATTGCGCGGACAGTGCAATCGGTCCCGATCCGGCCCACCAGACATCCCAAGCCAGCCATCCCAAGCCAAAGACGCCCTCGTGGAGACCTTTCGAGACTGAGGTAGGCACTCCACCCTATGACGTCAAGAAATTGACTTTGGACTTATATTTGTGACCCAGGACCTACCCCTTTAACCATGTATCCAACCATGTATCCAATGAATGCAAGCACGGGTTATGCCAAAACCTGTCCCAAAGGACTTGCACTGCAACCAAATCTTTCATACATGGCAACCCTTGCCTGCATTCATTGACCCAACCACAACTCTTTATATGCCACCATTCTAACCCGCACCACACAACTTCTTTCCTAAAACCAATTGCCATTACTATATGCCCTCAACTCATAAAGCCACAACGGCTTCAACCTACAATCACAATAATGCCCAAAAACGTGTCCGTACAACAGCACAGCTCACACACTTACCATACAAAGTCCATACGTGACCATATGTCGTCACGCAACAATCACACAAATGTACCTCACAACAAACACGACATTCCCAACAACAATACACAGACGACATCCATCCAACAGGACGGTTTTCACGCTAACAACACAGGCACCCATACGTCATCACACAACGATAACCCACACCACCAGCGCAACAAACACGCACAACCCACACAACAAGCGCGACACTCGCGCCAAAAGACGACAACAACCAGCAAGCGCATGCACAACCGTTAATAACAACAACCTCGTCTACACAAAACACTAAAAAATTTCACATTAAACGTGCCATTCACTAACAATATAAGAATTCTCGATATATGTTCGTGCAACCAGCACCCCTGACTTTAGTAAATTTGTTGTTCATAGTGAGAACAGGTTAAATTTTGTACAAACAAGGGCTTCACGTGACACCTTTTCATTTACAATTTTTTTTTCGATTCGTGTCACAGGTCACACCACAAAACTTTTCACTTTTCAGGCCAAAGACGCCTTCACCACGCCTGTGACACTTATCACCTCAAAGCGTGTCCACGTCGAAAGTCGCACTTTCACTCAATTCCACTCTGATATCACTGAATAGCATTTTTACTAAAGTCACAACAACCATTCGATTTAATATCAATAGATACAATATCCGGATTTTCAAAATACAAATAATGCCGAAACTACACCAACTCATCTCTTCACAATATTATTGGCAGAACATAACACACGACAATACAAAAACAGGTAAAAACCTGTCCCACCTGCCGATTCTCTAGAAGTATCGATGAATCCAACCAACACCACGTAAAAATACCGACCCAACCCACAAAACAAAACAAAATTCGTACACAAAACATGTCACACACACAATACAACCAATACCGAAATTACACCACCTACGACGGATAAAACGATTACACATTTCCACTTAAAACAATGAATACCATTTCTTCAACAAAACGATTTACATCATTCTTCCCAGATAGAGGAAACTAGAAAATTAACAAACCAGTGCCGAAAGTAAAAGATTCAATTAGCACAAAATCAATTAGGCGGCAAACAGGAAGCGAGTAGCTCCCCGCAGCAATAAAGACAAAGACGTCAGGGCTTCAATTACGTGCAAATAGAGGGTGAGAGTCCCGTTTCCGGATCTCAAATTACCGCGGGCCCCTCTCTTGGCCGGCACATAAAATATAGGTCACCGCGTTTCCATCCACAAATTTTGACGTTACCAATCTTGGATTCCAGTTCGAGCCTGCATATCGACTTTTACAAAAGCAATTCAATTTCAATCTCACAAGACGTTACCGACACATCTCAATGAATTCACACCTCTATTATACCCCTATTATAATTAAATCCAAATTATTCTTACAGACTTCCAAAAAAAAAAAAACGTTACATATTCCACCTACACGTAGATCTCAAAGTCAAATATGAACAAGGTTCACGCACATTACCACTTTAAATTTGTTAGGATTTTAGATAACTAAGCTATTCAAGCTTACGTTTTCTCCCAGAAGGGATTAAACGACCTTTTAGAAGGATCGATATTCTCCTCGAATCCTGTATTCAAGGTATTAATATAGGTACCGATACCCAATATATAAAGTGGATATTGGGCGAGCACATCTTAAGTGCCCTAGGGGATCGCATAAAAACCCCTAGAACGCATTAAGGCTCGAGACAAATTAAAATACGACACTCGGCTTTTGAGATCTCAAATTACAACAAGGACACAAGACAAAAATACACGTAAAGGTTATATAGATTTCCATGTCTCCTGTATACATAGCATAAATTCGCACTTGAGGTAGGATCACGTTTCCGCCTAAGTGTCGCAACAGAAGAGACAAAAAATTTATAGGGCATAATTAATCAATTAAAAAATCTAAATCATGGCATGTAGATACACAACGGGTTCAAACCACTATATATATTTTTTGTTTATATATTAACCATTTTCACTATTTTTTAAAATTAAAATTAAAATATTTAACAAATTTATCAACTTATTCAATTTATTATCACTTATTTTAGCAATTATTTACCATTTTATTTACCACTTAGTTTATTTTATCGAAGTTCCATATCAGCGAAACTCATTGGTTTTCGGTTAAATTTAGACATTAAGTCATCCTTTATTTTGAAAAACCTTTTCATTTTTCTTTTTTTTTTTTACGCAACCAAGCATTCAACTTTGATTTCGCTCAACATTTATTTTATTTTTATTTTTTGATACCTCATGAAATTTCCCTCGTTTTCCTTCCCAAACTCGAGCAAAAAGTAATTAGGCATTTTTTCCTTTTCACCAATGCAACAAAGCATTTTTTTCCACGCAACAAGGCATTTTTCTTTTTCAACCACGCCTTCACTTTGATTTCAGTCAACTATTTTTTATTATTTTTATTTTTGATTTCTAAAATTACCTCATGAAATTTCCTCGATTTCCTTCCCAATCTCGAGCAAAAAATGTAGTTAGGCAATTTTTCCTTCTTTTTTTTTACTATGTACCATAGTACTCAACATATGATGCACCTTTATAAAATTTTGATTTCTATTAACTAAAAACCAACTATATAGCATTAACACTACTTTTTTTTCTTATATCCTTATCAATGTTGTATATAACCTCCCTATAACCAATTGATTTTCGCTCAAAATTATTTTCTTTGCTTTACAGAACTTATTCAGGCTAAAACCCCTTCATAAATTCTTCACATGTAGGGGGCGCATCTGTCATAATTTGTACAATTAGATGCCAACCTTATCCAATATATGTATGAAAATGTATGATTTGTTTCAATAAAACAAGGTAACATTGGAGGACAGAAAGACCTAGAAGAAAGGCCTAGAAAAGAGGCTTAGAAGTTAGCACGATCATTAGCAAAATTATACCCAGTTTTATTATCGCGGAACTAATAAAAGTTGGGTTCAACAAACTATTACTTCCTGGTCAAGCTGGGACATGTTTTAGGATAAAGACGTAACGTAGACCAATAGGGAACCGCCACGTCATACCTTTCCACCAATGGGAAGTAAGAAGGGTTCTCGTGTTAAATCGAGAACCAAGAATTAGCAGTAGTTAGCTAGCCCCCACCGAGGTAACACCTGCTCTAGAGACCTCCCCCGTTCATCTTTTTCAGCTAAGTCAATCACCGCCATGTGAATAGAGAGCAACCAAGAATTAGCAGTAGTTAGCTAGCCCCCACCGAGGTAACACCTGCTCTAGAGACCTCCCCCGTTCATCTTTTTCAGCTAAGTCAATCACCGCCATGTGAATAGAGAGCCAATAGTCAACCCGCTCCCACTTTCTCCAAAGTCTTTCTTTCCTCCGACCAGTTGCCTTATTTCAACAATCAATCGTGTCTCCTGGTTTATTTCCCCTGTTGTGTAAACCTTAGCACTCAGCCACCACGACTGTGCCACCACCTCAACAATCATCAACCCCAAGAGTAATATTTCCCCGCATATTACGATATATATACTCAAATGAAAAAACAATAGAAAAAAATAAAAGATAAGTGGGTCAGGTGTTGATATTAAAAATAAAGAAGGCATCTCCTGACCACAAGCACATGTGCTTTTTAGATGGCAGAGCGCACATGTGCTTGTGGTCAGGAGATGCCTTCTTTATTTTTAATATACTCAAATATTAATTGCTAAAAGTAAGGTGAATTCTACAGTAAAAGTAACATCAAATGAATGCACAGAAAATGTCAAATTTATATATTCAATATAACCCTTCTACTTTCTCTGGTGATGGTGTCTTGTCCATGGAGCAGATCAGATCGGTCCGTGCACTCTAATCACAATATAAGCCAACCCAGGTGCCTTGTCCGTATGAATGTCCTCTTCTGAATTGATGTCTGCCATATAGAAGGCTGCAAGGATGGCCGGGCAAATGTATATAGGGTCCGGAGTGAGTTGGGTGTTGTGATAGTTATTGCAGTTCCTGTAGGATCTAGTCATGTCTGGGTTTATATTCATTCCTTCAAAATGTCCCATTCTGATTCCTGAAATTGTTGTTGTTAATTCTCTGTTAATGTTGAGGTTGCATATGGGCTGGGGTATTTTGGTTTTTGTGTTGAGTTTTGCATTTGCTATTGTATTTGCATCTTTCAATGTTATTGAACTGGTTTCCAGTCATGGTGAATGTTACAATTATATTATTGACAAATAGAGTTGCAGCAAATTAAAATACGATATATATTTTCTATTGATATCCAATTTAAAATATTTTGGTTATTTTAGCTTATTAATGTAAGGAGTGAAAGCTACTTTATAAACATTTCTTTATTTGTAACTGTTAAAGTGTATGAATAAAATTCCGAGAGTATAGAATAAAAACTACTACTACGGACTTAATGCATCAAAATCGTTTGATCTAATTTCAACAAAAGACAAATATATAAAATTCAACTCATTTTGCAGATTTATTTTGAATTTTATAAAAACTACAAAATTATTTTGAACGCTTTTATTCAAATTTAACTCTGTTTAGTATAGTTTTAATTGAATAATTCTCTAATATCTTGAATATTTTCATTATAAAATAATTCTTAAAACTTTCTTCAATCTGTAAATTGTTTTCCTTTAATACACACAATACTTTACAATTTGATTTCATTTAACTAAATTTGTATACCAACCCTTTGTACATATTTCAATTGTGTTATTTTTCTATTTTCATCTAACTAACTTGCATACTAATTCTTGTACATATTTCAAATATCTTTCTTTCTTTTCTTTCAATGTTTTGTCTACCTTTAAAGTGCAAGTGTCCCTAGGGGGACATAGAGCTCTGAGTCGAAATAAAATGTGAATGAATAAAGGTAATTTAAAGGCGTCATGTGTGGAAAAATCATTACTGTATAGCTTTAAAGCCAATTTACACACATCAAGCTTAAGGAAACTAATGTAATATAGAGTTAAAGCCAATTCACAGGTGATGGGGACAATATTGTTACATGGATGACAAGGCCAAAATACCAGAGTGAAATTGGGGAAAGATGAACTCCAGCTACGGGAAGATGGCCCACGTGTGTGTGGGGAGGACAGGACAGCATTCCAATGTGGGGGAAGGAGGACAGTTTTAGACAGATCTGCGGTGACAGAAGACATTTTGGCTACAGGATGTAGGCTCCGGGCGTGTGGCCGTATGGACTGACCGGGAGTCTGGTTACATCTGCGGCAAGGAGGAGACGTGGCGACTTGTCTCCGGGCGTGTGGATGATCCTGTAAAGTGGTGCCAGGAGAGACTGACATCGGAGGTTTCTAAAATACAGTGTAGTCCAATCTGGACGTGTAGTGTGGAGCGGACGCTTCACAAGAGTGACATCCACGGCGCAAAGGATTCTTATGCCGGGGAGGTTGAAGGCAAGTCCCACTGATTGTACTCCTTCTGTTTAGAGCCATAATAAAGCGTTAACTTTAGCTGCAATCCCTTCGAACTCACATGTGTATCTTTGTGGCATACTGAGTAGACAAAGTTCACGAATAGCGTCTGGGTACGACGTAACGATACAATGTTGAACTATAGTGTGAAACCCAATTTACAGGCTTCTTATTTAACTCCCTTTTTGAATGAAAACCAATTTACGGCATGTTTAATGTAACTACGTATTGAAATTATATAGTGAAAGTTAATTTTAGAGCAACAAAACCTTTTACTTCTAAATTGAGTAGTTAAAATTAATTTAAAGATTTCATATGCACTGTAACTATAGTGTATTGTATTAAGACCAATTAAAAGGGACGTAGTGCAGATTTTAATTAATAACGGATAAAGATTACAATGGTTTTAAAGGACGTTGTATAGAGTTAAATCTTCTATTTATAAGCGTCACTCCTATTTATAATGGCTGATAGGTATAATTAAAGGTACTTTGAAGGGGTCATGTTTATTTTGGCCATTTAGTGAGCAGTGAAAGCCAATTTGAAGGCGTCATATAGAAAGTAATTAAGACATTTTTACCAAAAAATTAAAATGATTCTGAATTTATTTCTCCCGCGTGCACCATTCGCTTTATGAGAACTCTACACACCATTATATTCAAATTATTGAAATTTGATAGCTGATTTATGCAATGCAAGAGCCACAACGCATCTGAACTGTCATCCAGAACGAATATTCTAGACTAAATATTCGGCGCGGCACAAGCTGATTTTCAAAGTTTCCGTTAAAATATTTTCAGTAAGCCCATTTATACTGTATCAATGCCTCGCTGAATGATTTGTGCTCATTACGAACATATATCAAAGTTTTAAAGAGATCGTGCCATTGGATTGAAAGAGGCTAGTTGGTCAAATCACTTAATCGCACGACATCTGTGTCGAATTGACGCGGCTTTTAGACGATGTTGGCAAGAGTGGGTCAAGAACAGAAGAATGCAACGCTAGGACAGCAGAGGTCGACCAAGGGACACAACGGAACGGGAGGACAGAGCTATTGTCAGAACGGCTGTCGCAGAAACGGTATCGACTTTATCTGCTTTTCAACGTGTGATCGGCACACTAGTGTCCAGAATGACTATCAAAACAAGGCTCAGAGCGTAAAATCTAATAGCTCGCCGAACGATATGATGCCTACCCCACAGCCGAAGATCGCCGAGAAGACCTAAAAGCCATAAGTGCTGTGATCTACACTTTCAGAGACTTACACCAGGATTCCACCGCTGTGTCAAAGCCGACTTTCTTCCAAGATGACGATGTCCCTATAGACGACGATAGGAGGACAAAGCCGCTCTTCACGCCGCAAAGCTACTAGGAACAAAGTTCAAGACTTCGATGGAATCCTTGGCAGAATCACGTTAGATCCATGTCAGAAACTACAATAATTGCAAGCTGTGGGTCACAGCTCCCAAAGGGAAGGAGATATGTAACAATGTTTTTATTATTTTATTAACTGAGTATCATTTTTAAAGTGTATATTTTGCTACTCTGTAAACTTTCCTCATTGCTTTTCTTTTGTTTATCATGCATAGTTTGTTCTTTCCTTGAATAAATTTCTGCCATTCTGAAGTGTGACTTACCTAATTTTCCACATGGAAATATATAGATAAGAAAAAGGCGTCTCCTGATATTGCAACTACAAGTTTCTGATGACTTACGTCATATATCTCAATAAATATCAAATAATCGTTGATTTTTATTTAATCCAGATTTCCTCTATCATACTTCCTCTCTCGGCAAAGATATATAAGACCTCCGCCCTAGCCGAAAATATAGTCACTTCACCATCAGCGGATGCCCTCGTTGGTTGTGTCCAAAGTCCACCTCATCGACCATGTAGAACAGTAAGAACTCTTCCATCTCCATCTTTCGCTGCTTAGCTCGACTTTTATCTGTTCATGGAACTTTCCTAGTACAACTGTGTCCTTTCGTTTATTGTGTGACATTCCCAAGCTCTCCACTCTGCCTCGACCACGACTGCCTGTACTCTGTGAGAACTGTTAAAGGTCTTCCAAGGTGCAGAGAGGTACTGGAAAACTCTCCACATCCTGACTGTTTCTCTCGGTTAACACAGTATAGCCAGAGTCGACAAGATCACACACCATATATTAAATCGACTGGATTCAACATAAACATATTGAATAGATCAAAGTTTTTCTAATATTGTTTCAAAAATAGAGATATCCATAAATGAATCTTTAAATAAAAAGCCATATATTGGATCAAAATATCATTTATTCTACCAATATTTAAGTTGGCTGAACGCCAACCTTTTTCAAGGTATTATAACATGGAAAAGATTGGCGTTCAGCCAATTTAAATATTGGTAAAAATAAATTATATTGTAACGTGGAAAATCAGGAAAGACAAACTTCAGGATGACACAGCAATTTATTCAAAACACAAATATAAGATACAAATTAAACAATAAGGTAAGTTTTTCCAGAATTGTAAAAAAATATATAATAATATTAATATCAAAAATTAATAATCTGTATATAAAATATAATAAATAATTTGCTACAATATTTTGATCCTATATATGTCATTTTAATTAAATATTTCTAATATGTTATATTAAACAATGAATATTTTCTATAAGGGAAAAGATGAGTAAATAAAATGTCAATTCAAATGTTTCAAAGCATTGAAATATCATCATAAAAATTTTTAATATATTGCTAATGTCCTAAAGGTATTTCATTTTTCACATAGAAAATATTTAAAGAAAGACCTGAAGACAAAAAGACATTTAAACAAACATCACCGAACACTTAACTTACATTTCCCATTCTATTCTCGTGAGAAATAATAATATATTTAATATATGTCACAGAGGGAGGTCTATTTGCGCTTGGCAAAATATTTAAGTGAAGTACATTTAACCGTGTCACTTAAGGCAGGTATGGAAATGGTGCATAGCACACGTCGCGTTATTCCATCTCAGAGAGGCAAATATTGCTGCGACATTATTTGATCTTGCTTGTCAACACAAAATTTAAAATTGTAATTTCTCTGGGAGCCTCGTAAATAGAAAGTCAGGTCGCTTATTGTATTGATTCTTTTTTTCTGTCTTGTCCTGGCGCCTGGATTGTACTTCACTCTATTTTATTAAATCCTCTCCGTTCTGTTCTTTCGATAACTTTGCTCCTAGGTAGCATGTTGTCTGTGTGGACCATTTCCCATATGTAGCTTCTCTCATCTATTTTATATCCTTAATTTCTTATATCACTAAACTCTGCAGCTGTAGCAGAGACGTCATTACATATTCATTGTACATATAGTTGTATATATCATACACATACAGATTTATAAAGACCACAGGTCTTATACAGATTCACCACAGATATACCACTCCAGATATAAATTGTTGAGAAATACGCCATCACCATCTCAGCGTTGAAGCATGCTATCTATGTTTTCTTCGTAGATCGTGAAATGCTCGGTGTCTCTGGAGACCCGCTGGCGATTCTCCACCAAACTCTGCAGCTATGGCAGAGACTCCATGTACATATATGTATATGATGCACTTGCGCGCCATCTGTTATCAAAATTCAAAACTATTTTAAAGGCGTAAGATTCTTTTTGAAATTAAGCAATTTCTACTGCCCTTACTGCAATGGAAAAATTAAAGGGAGTATATATCACACACATCCAGATTTATTAAGACCACCGGTCTTATACAGATCCACCACAGATGATATATACATTAGATGGAGCCCCTATACTCCAGATATAAATTGTTGAGGACTACGCCATCACTATCTCAGCGGTGAAGCATGCAATCTATGTTTTCTTCGTAGATCGTGAAATGCTTGGTGTCTCTGGAGACCCACTGGCGATTCTCCACCAAACTCTGCAGCTGTAGCAGAGACGCCATGTACATATTCATTGTACATATAGTTGTTAAATTTAGAATTAATATGTATACACACAATTATTTACAATTACATTGTTGTATATAAATCTCTCTCTCTTTCATAGATAAAATAATAATCTATAATATTAAATATAATTATTAGCTGTATATATACTGAATGCAATATTTAAATCAAAGATACAATTTTTTCATTGACCTTGTAGAACGCGTGCTCGCATGTTTTAGTGAAAAACACAAACAACCTCGATAAAGAGAGGCGAGTTGCCCCTCGAAATATTGGGACAATAAAATAATTATAAATACAATATATGCATCTTTTTTAAATAGTTGTACATATCACACACATACAGATTTATTAAGACCACCGGTCTTATACAGTTTCACCACAGGAAGGAAGCATAGAAGGAACTCCTATACTCCAAGTAGCGCAGAACCCAACAGCCTCTAGGTCCGACGCATGTCCAGAAGCCACAGAATCCACCGTACATAGGTTAGCGTATCACTGAAAAGGCGATTTTAATTAGCCGCGTTTTAGTCTTTGCTTTCTTCATCCAAATGGACCACGACATTCGGCAATTCTATTAATCTCCTCCGAAGGTTGTATATAAGGTTGAACATATCTAATTATTAATTAAAAATAATAATGCAGACTATGCACTTTTGCGTGTATTAAGAAGGTTTTGGCATTTCTGCTCTTTTTGCTGTTCTCAAATCAATCTTTCATCGGTACGATGTCTGCAGTAATTACAGAATGGCAAAACAAGGATTCAAGCCTATGGCATTAAATTTGGTAAAACTAAGATAACACCACGCATGCACTGAGCCATATCTTCTTATACATTTGTACACAATTGCTTTTCCTTTAGTAAATTGAGCTACTCAAGGAAAGGTTTTCAGAACCTCTTTTAGATTTTCTTCCTTGACTCTAACTTCCTTCAAGGTACCTCTAAATTCAGTTTTCCACTTTTCATTTAACAGAATATTACAACAGATTTTTTGTGTGTATCCAGCCAATCTGCAACCTGTTTGAAACCCTTCGAATACAAGGTATACATAAATACAAGTATATACTAACATTTATTTTTTAAATTCGTTTTTAGAATTTTATTTTACTATTTAATTACAGTAGAACCTCCATTTATTAGTACCTTCATTTTAAAGGGGCAATTCTCAAAGAGTACTCTCAAGAAACAAAGTATTAGAGACATTTTTTCAAGTAAACTTTGTATTACAGTAGAACCTCCCTTTAGCGGACACCCCGCTAGCGGACACCTCTCCATAAAGGACAGTTTTGCAAATTTACCATTTTTACAATTTAGCAATTTTCCGATAAGAGGACACCTCTCTCTAAAGGACACTTTGGCTCTGCAATTAGGTGTCCTTTACAGGGAGGTTCTACTGTATGATTTATTTCTCAAACATACATATTTTTTTGAAAATAGAGAAATACATAATTAAATCTTTAAATAAAAAGGCATATAATGGATCAAAATATCATTTATTTTACCAATATTTCAGTCGGTAAAGGTTGGCGTTCATCCAACTGAAATATAGGTAAAAAAATGATATTTTGAGCTAATATATACCTTTTTATTTAAACATATATATTTTTTCGAATATAATATATTGGAACACATTTATTATATTTGGAAGGACTTCTGGAAAGAAAATGGCCGGAACTGTTTACTTTGTAAGGACCTCATGGATGATAATTTGGTTCACTATTTCTTCCAATGCCCTCTCTTAACAGAAAAACGTACTGAAATTTTCCCAAGCCCTAACTCTGATCAATTTAGATACCATCGCATATGTCAACTTCTCTCTTCAGCTCTGAATGATGAATTACTGATTGTTAGATACTTTAAGTTCTGCACAGAAGCTGGGCGCATGAGAAAGAATGCAGGGCAAAGGATACTGGAGGATGAACTATCTGTAAATAGGTAACTGAATGTGAGACAAACCTTATTTTGTTGTAAATGTTTCCTCTTCCCTCTCCTCTTGTTGACGTGTAAATACGGCGAATCCTGTATGGGGCGGAATGCCCTAAATAAAGGCTTTTGTTGTTTTGTTGTATATTTGGAATACATTTAGCTTTTTACAATTCACAAATGTAATTCTACTAGAGGCCGCGAGAGGCGCTGCTTGCAAGTGAAATTGGCAAATTTGTAAATAAAATTACAACGAATATTTATTTCGAATAGAATTCAAACAAGATACCATCCCGGTAGTATACTAAACAACTTCCTATAGTTTCATGGCGATAAGATGAGTAGGTTGGTCAGCCATAAAGAAGGGCAGAGAGACAGACATGTATTAATTTATGTGAAAAAGGCCATTTCCTGATCGTGCAATTAGAAGTTGCCAATGACTTGCGCCATCTATCGGAATAAATATTAACTAATCATTGATTTTTAAATACACCAGAATTGGCCAAACACAGAAAATTAAATCAACGATTAGTTTATATTCATACCGATAGATGTCGCAAGTCTCTTTTAGTTGCAAGATCAGGAAATGCCCTTTTTCTCAATGTTGAAGTAGAAGATTGAATCAAGAAAAAAGCGATTTAATAAGCAAAGTACTAAAGACAAGATGTTAGCATGGCAATGTAAAAATGTGGGTGTTGGAAAAGACGAGAGACAAAAATTAAATACAAAGACGTCGACTGCAGCGCCGCCGTAGCTGTTGATTGGCCGATCATTCCCTTAATGCTCTATGAATATTTTGGTACAATTCCAAAATTCACTTTTGTATATACTATTTTTATATTAATTTATATAGAGAGAGCTTCTTAAAAGAAACAACAGTAGGTTGAGCTGAAAGTAATGACCCTTTGGCTTCAAGTTAGTTCAAATATACATAGGTTAATTTAATTCTAAAACGCACTGCGTTATTTCTGCTTCACTTATTCAACTATTTCATGTAACACATGGTCATTGAACTCATGCATGCGTTTCACAAACAGATTATCAACAAGAACGAAGACATTAAGACACGAATGTTTCTTTCCACAAATAAATCAAACTTCCACTGTCCTTACTGCGATGAAAAAAATATTGGGAGGTCTTGACACGTGGTGAACGCTCTCAACGGTTTCGCCAATTTTTAATCTACCAGACCGCTTCTTTAGAGCTCCAATAATGTATTGAATCATTCTGCTTTTATATGCTACATTGAAGGGTGGAATCTTAGAAACGATATTTAAGCAGATTATGGGCATAAGCTTTTAGGATAGTAGAATTACATTTAAATATTTGAATTGAGCAATGCTCTTCCGCAAACAAAAAAGACAAGGCCAGTTAGGCATGAATTAATACAAAGCAATAACGCGCCATCTATACATAACAAGTGAAAACATTAAGACGCAATGTTTCTTTTCACAAATAAATTGCAGGTTATAAAAGAAGAATGATTCAATACAGTATTAGTGCTCTAATAAAGCGGTCTGGTAGATTAAATTGGCGAAACCACTGGGAGGGTTCACCACTAATTTTCCAAGCCCTCCCAATATTTTTTAATCGCAGTAAGGACAGTAGAAGTTTGATTTATTTGTGAAAAGAAACATTCACGTCTTAATGTCTTCATTCGTTGTATATAGATGGCGCGTTATTGCTATGTATTAGATTATCAACAGACACTAATCGTCGGTCCGTCGCTCAAACTGTGGATAAGAGATAAATGGGAAGCAAAGAAAATCCTTCAAAAGAAGAATAACCAGGAAAACCCACTTGAATAACGATATAAAAATTTGCGCAGTATATTATATAGATATTTTTTTTATAGTTGCAAATATAATTTTTTATAGTATTCAGGAAATTTTTCAATCTAGCCTTCGGCACATCAAAACAGATTCTAATTTGACACATAGTGAACAAGTTTTTATAAAAGGGCGTAATATTTTTTTTTCTCAAAATATTTAGAGAGATTGCTCCCTCTTTATCAATTTATTGCACAGTAAACTTTATTTACAAATTCTTGTAGATCACAAGAAAACAACTCTGTCATTAGTCAAAAAATAATTAATGATAATAATACATTGAAAATAATAATAATTATTATAATAATATATAAAATATTATGACGAATTAAAGGCTTTTGTAAAACTAGTAATGCATTATTTTATATATTGTTTTTTGAAACAAAATGTAAGGAAATAAAAAATAGAAACAAATGAAATTGACTGCGATTATCAGAATAAAATTAAGTTAAAAGAGACACATAAGGTTCGGGGATTTCTTCATATCCATTTACACTAGCCTTCATTGAGGCTATGGCCTCCAGGAACTTTCTCTGGTGTGAGTTATCCCTGTAGAGAGTGGAAGTATATTCCCAATCTGGCTGATGTCCTAATCGGAGACCATGCTCCATCATGGCAAATCTTTCCTTTGCATATTTCAAGAAGATTTGTCCTCTTGGAGTCTGTTCGCAAGGAAGCGACCTGTCTCTCCAATGTAGGATACATTGCAACTTTTAAAGAGTACGCCTTTTTCTAATAAACTTATTTGATGGATCGCCTTTTGATTCAAACATAGTGAACAATCGCTTCAACTACTTTGTCCTGAGCTTTGTATATATCTCAGAGAACTTATCTTTATTTCTAAAATAAATTAGAATTTTTGATGTTTTCTTCTATAATTTCATAGTTAAATTTCAAATTCAATTTGAACTCAGATAGAGAGAACTAAATAAAATCAGCACATGATTTTACAATTGGTTTATTTTGAAATAAAGATCAATAAAATAATTAGAAAAATTATTCATACGCATAAACTACTCACGGAAAAAGGCATCTCCTGATATGTCAATACCTATTCTTGATTAATCACGTGGTTTGATTTTCTTGATTAATCAAGAATGGGTATTTGGCCAATTCTGGAATAATTAAAAATCAACGAGAATAGTTTATATTTATTCCGATAGATGGCGCAAGCTATCAGCAACTTTCATTTGCACGATAAGGAGATACCTTTTTCATAATACAGAAAAGTGTTGGTTTATAATATTATTTACAAACACATTTTTATATGTGAATGCTGTCTAGATGTTGAAACACCAGAGCATCTTTTGTTGTCTTGCCCTCTGACTAACCAAATTGTACTTGCATACTTTGACATAATGCCATCTTTCTGTATATACTCAATCTTATGAAAACTTTAGCAAGTTTAGAGCTATTTGTACACAGATTTATAAATCACTACTAATTCATCGTGTAAATAATTAAAGATATATATGTAAATAATTCTAATATAGCACAATAGTCTGATAGACTTCGTGCTTCTGTAATTAAAAAAAAAAAAGAAAAAAAACACATTTTTGGAAATTTCTAAATATTAAAAAAATAAGAATTAATTATAATGTATTTAATTTGTAAATATATAAAGATTCGCCGTCAAATTTCATTGATATTTAAACTATCGTTTGTAAATTATTTTCTAGAATATTCTGTGGTTTTTTTTTTTACTCAATTCTCCCGCCATTTTGGCTCGGGAATCATTCAGACGAAAGTCCGATAGTCGCGCTCGAATAAACTTAATAATAATCGGCTGCTAAGCAAAAGAATTCTGGTGCAGACGAAAGCGTGAAGAGGTGCCCAGATGTGTTTAATTCATCCCCACAGCTGAGGCGGGAAATAGGGTAATTTGATTGGTTTAGATTGTTTGGCGACAATTTTACTGAATAATAAGTCCAAAAACCGCCTGACTCTGTTAAATTATTTAATTTATCTTTACAAGTACCTTGTTCATACATTTAAAAAAAACTTTTACACAATTTTTATTTGACTTAAAGGTTTTATTGAGCGTTCTTTTCTTTAATGTATTATTTCTAAAACTTTTATTTTTGTAAAAAAAGTTTTCTTTTGTTTCATAATGCTGAGTAATTTAAATAAATTTAATTTTGGCTCGAGATAATTTTTAAAATGTTTTTTTAGCTTTAAATTTTTCTCAATTTTGGTAAAATTTATATAAAATATTATTGAGCAAAATTGATTTTAGCTATAACATTACATTTAGCCTATAGAATATGTTTTTGCAGAAGATGATATGATAATTTGGGAGATTTTCTATTTCAAATCTTTCGAAAAAGAAAGAAAAGTTAAATTTTTTAATCCTTAATATAGAAAAATTTGTCTCCATTTATTTGCGGTGGAATTCGCTATTGATTTAAAATGAAGCATTCTTTTATTGTATGTCTTTACAACAAAGGAGGGGAGCAGTAACAAGCTCGTTAAAAAACCCTGGTTCAGCTGGCCCGGCTGATAGTACCCTGTAAGGGTCCCACCTAGGGGAAAATCATCTCTAGCACCAGACGAAGACTTCATCTTCTTCTTTCTTATCTCCACTCTCAATCATATTAGGTTATCAAGTTGTGACCCTTGGTGGTGTCTGTTTGACAATCATCATGACTGGGTGAAGTAGTATGCGTCTGCCTTTGTCATTAAGACTGAGAGCACTACTCAGTGGCAGGCCGACTTAGCTCCAAAAGAAACGGCCGCCTCTGACATGAGGAACAGACGTCATGTGCAGCTGCTCCTAACATGGAGTACAAACGCTGCTCATTCTGTATCCCTGGATTAGGAGCACTTACAAGATACTATCAGCCGGGCCAGCTGAACCCAGGTTTTTTAGAGATCTTGTTACTGCTCCCCCTCCTCCTTTTTCATCCAGGCTTGGGACTGGCAAAGGCGAAGACTTCATAATTCTAATGGTGTAAGAGTTGGCAGCGTCTGTTATTTATGTTAGAAGCGGCTTCAGTGACGTCTGTCCTTATGTTAGAGGCGGTCACCCCTTTGGAGATAAATCGGACTGCTACAGGAGATGTGATCCCAATCTATTGTAGATTAACAGTAGACGCATACTGCCCAAAATGAAGTTGGGACAAGAAAAAAAAACTACAAAGAAAATGAAATATTGGAAGAGATTGGCTTATCATTGGCGAACCCTCCCAGCGGTTTCTACAATTTAACCCTCCAGACAGCTTTTAGATCTCTAATACTGTATTGAACGATTTTTTTATTTTTATATGAGGCACTGAATAGTGAAATATTAGTTATGATATTCAATAAAAGTAGCCTAGTAGCCATGGCATCTGCCCGGTAAGTGGAACACTGTGGGTTCGATTCCCATCCCTGAACACTTTATTTTTTCCGTTCATCATTACTCTTCACAATTTATCCTTTCATACTTTATCCCTAAGGTTAGAAATATTTGTTATTTCTCCTTAAAATAAATTTCGATTTTTCGTTCAAAAGAAACACATGCGGGATAATTTTCAAATGTCGTTCTACAATCATAAGCCGCATTATATTGTATTATAAATTACCTTATATAATATTTACGAACGGGAAAATATGTCCAGGATAGCCTAGTGGACATGGCATCTGCCCGGTAAGTGGAGCACTATGGGTTCGATTCCCATCCGTGGACACTTTATTTTTCCGTTTATCATTACTCTTCACAATTCATCCTTTCATACTTCATCCCCAAGGTTAGAAATAATCGTTATTTCTCCTTAAAATAAATTTCGATTTTTCGTTCAAAAAAAGAAACACATGCGGAATAATTTTCAAATATCGTTTTACAATCATAAGCCGCATTATATTGTATTATAAATTACTTTATATAATATTTACGAACGGACAAATATGTCCAGGGTAGCCTAGTGGTAATGGCATCTGCTCGGTATGCGGAACACTATGGGTTCGATTCCCATCCGTGGACACTTTATTTTTCCGTTTATCATTACTCTTCACAATTCATCCTATCATACTTTATCCCTAAGGTTAGAAATAATCGTTATTTCTCCTTAAAATAAATTTCGATTTTTCGTTCAAAAGAAACATATGCGGGATAATTTTCAAATGTCATTCTACAAAACTATAGATATAATATTTTAGGACAGAAATATTACATATAAATATTTGCATCGAGTATTGTTCTTCCGCAAACAATAAGAACACATCGTAAAGATAGACCTAGCCGGCATTGATATTTCTATGAAAAATAGACACTTCGGCCAGTTAAAGTTTTTTATTATTATTATTATTATTTATTTTATTTACCTCTCCTGACGAAGACAAACGATTTTTGTCGAAACGTTGAGAAAATTAAAAAACTCTAACTGGCCGAAGTGTCTATTTTTCATAGAAATAAGAATACAGTTATGGATGAAATGGATATGCGTCAATAATACGCCATCTATACATAATAAATTTAACCATTAGAACGAATGTCTCTTTTTTTTTAATAAAACAAAATTATAATGTTCGTATTGCGATTGAAAATATTGGGGGAGGGGGAATGACAGCGATTGGAAAATAAATATTTTCGTATGACATCCTTCCTTGTCGGAACTCAGGCGTTCCTTACGTCGCTTTCTTCTTTCATACACAGACGATAAGGAGCAGTAACAATCTCACTAAAAAACCTGGGCTCAGCTGGCCCGGCTGATAGTACCCTGTAAGGGCTCCAGGGATACCGGATGAGCAGCGTTTGTACTCCATGTTAGGAGCGGCTGCACATGGCGTCTGTTCCTCATGTCAGAGGCGGCCATTTATTTTAGAGCTAAGTCGGCCTGCCACTGAGTAGTGCCTAATGACAAAGGCAGACACATTCTACTTCATACAATCATGATGGCTGTCAACAGATACCATCAAAAAGCTTTACAAGCTTGACACCCTAATATGATTGAGTGGAGATAAGAAATAAAAAGAAGAAGATACACAGACGACGATGCTAACATTATTCCGGGGCTAAGCTCGTCTGATGCCATCGCTGATTTCGTCATCACAGTGAGCCATTGGTGTGTGGAGAAAGTGACCAGATATTTTCCACTTCTACAGCGGTCAGATCGTTTTATCCATTGTAAATTTTGCAAACAGCCGTGTCTCAGGTTGGGACGAGTTACTTTGCGAAATCGCCCAAGCCTTTGAATATATTTTTCTTCAAAGTTCTTTGGCAAGTCATTTGGGATCTTTTTGCTCCGCGATGCCTTGTCTTTATCTTCGAGACACAGTAAGGCCACCCTGCTGCCAAAGTCACACTGTGCTCCGGGTCTACACGCACTACGTCAAATCAGCCTTCCAACGATCGACAACAGGATCTTCAGCGGCGTTCTTATGGGCCATCTACGTCATAAACTACTATATCTCGTGCTCGTATGTCATACGTGCTCTGTTCCAGAGCGACCATTTTCATAGAACATTGCGCGAATGTCTGACGAAGTCTCTTCGGCATCGAGATATGACACGCCGCTGGCTGTCATCTCCACAGACCTGATGTTGGCGTCCGACAGCTTGAACATGAAGTACCTGATCGCTCTGTTGGAGAAAAATGGGCCTGTAATCTTTCTTCCTCGGGTATGTTGCTGCTATCTACGGAGAAGCAGACGTCGCCACCCGTGTCGGAGATGTCAACACAAATGCCTTTCCGCTTCTCAAAGGATTGTGGGAGCTCTTCAGCCTAAGGGTTATCGTTATCAGCATCGATATCGCTTTCTTTCTGTACCGCCTCGAGAGGATCCTGGGTCGCCGATTCTTAGTCGCCTACATGGATGACAACATTCTCTTCATCGTGGATGATTCTAAGTTTTAGATAGTGAACTCGATCTTTAAAGAATTCCGTATGCCCTCTGAGGTGGTTGCCAACTCAACAAGAACTGTCACTATTAATGTGCTTCCTGGTATATCACCGGACTGATGGGACTCTGGGAATCTTTTGAACGCCCGAGAGGTGACTGTCCTGGACTGAATGAACCTTTCCAGGAACATCGTCGCCTCCCAACTCTTCCACGTTATAGTCATCGAGAGAAAGCAATCGCGAGATAATCTCGCTTAACCTGCGTCCTGTCGTTAGTGGGTTGAGCCCGCGCAGCAAACAGCCTGTTCCTGGCATTCATCCTGCGCCATCTCCACGGCTACGTCCCACATTAGGTTACCATTGGCAGTATTTAGGCGCGGCTGAAGCGTTTCGTGTGAAATCGAGCCGAGTTCCGTGACTACCTGAAGACGTATTAGTTCCGCCAAGCTTTGATGGTATCGTCGGCCTGATGAAATCGCGGTCCAGCTCCGGCTTTCCTGCCTGAAAGCGATACCAGCCTCACTATGAAGTGTGCCAACAGCCAATTTTCCTAAGCCTTTGAAGATTTTTTCGCCAAAGTTCTTTGGCAAGTCATTGGGAGCCTTTTGGCTCCGCGATGCCTTGCCTTTCTCTTCAAGTTACTGTAAGGCCACCCTGTTGCCAAAGTCACACTGTGCACTCGCAGCTAAACGCTGGCTGACACCGATGGCTCCTGATGTCTGGCACACTCGGAAAAAGAAGGAAACTGCTGAGGCTATGAGAGGGCGCGTCTAGCTTCTTTGAGCTAGACCATCGTATTCTCCACTTCGCTAGCCTGAGGGCTCTGCTTCTTCGAGGTGACAACATTATCCTGAAACCGCCAGACCGTACTGTATTCCTAGACGCTAGACATATGAGTGTCGTTTGTCAGAGCCTACTGTAGGAGAACACCAGCTCCACTATCGGACAGATGGCGTAGGCGATCGTCCTGCCGTTATTAATGACCCTCCTTACTCATATCACCGGTCAGAGCGTGGCCCAGACACTGAACTCGTTATAACTGCAAGTAGATCCTATCAGAGATCTAGTGGCCCAGTGGAATCCCAACGTTGATATGCCCCACTCCATCCTCTGAGCCGACCTGCATCGCAACTGTTTCTCGGGGTACGTTACATCATCGCCTTATAGCTGGTCCTTTATTCCCTTCCCATCCTGACCAATCTGCCTCGAGGCGTTCCACCTGTAAGCCCAGAGATAAGTCCCTGACACATAGATATTGGAGTTGCCGAGTCATTCTGCTTATGCTCCGGGAGTTGTTTCTCTTGTGGGAGATGCTCCTGGATCTGGCTCTTCGGCGTGGCCTCCAACCCAGTGAAGTCTCCCATCTACAAGTGCAATATATATCTACAAGTGCAATGAGATAGGCAATGCCAGCTACCTCATCGACCTGCCCACTCTTTGAAACTCTCGCTTCGCCATTGGCGAGGTCTTGCTCACGGTGGAAGCTGTCAATGAAGACATTTGTGTGTGGACAAGTCTACTCTCGTTATAACGCCACCATTCGGATTTTGCAATAAAGCGGCGTAAGGCGAGGGCGGCGTTTTATCGAGTGGCGTTATAACGAGAGTAGACTGTATATATAAATCATATATGACTATAATAACCAAATATAGTCTACTTGATATAACTTATTTTATGTATATTTATATTCTTATCAGTAATCTTGGAACCCAATGCCTGCAGGAATGGAAATATAATGCGGCATATATGACTGGTACAGAGCAGGAGGGACAAGCACCAGTTCTGTCTTCCCAAGAGAACAACAGTCGTTGATTTTCAGACTTAAGTCTAGTCATCTACAGACAATGACTTTCCAGAATGGTTGCAAGGTTTCCCCAATATATACTAAGTGTCAACCTGCAACCCCAAAACATATTATTGACTGTATTGACTCATCCATTGATGAGCTCTACTCTTCCCCGGCAGACACCATCAACAAGCTTTACAAGCTTTCTACCTTAATATGATTGAGTGGAGATAAGAAAGAAGAAGAAGAGTAATCTCGGTAATTTATCTAACCACACATCTATAAAAATCTTAATGAGCTATGTAAACTATCAGTGTTAACCTTAAACTACCAAAAGAAACTATAAGCGCGCTTTAAAATAAGATTGTTTTGTAAAGAAAAATTGAATATGCGTTTTAAATACAAGATTAGATTGCTATATAGAAACCTAACTAAAACGACATTTGAAACATAAAAGAAATTATGAATAGTTCCTATTTTCAAATATGTATCGAGAAACAAATATGTGAAAAAAGTGTATAGCATAAGGAAAAATTATATTTTAATCTCAAACATAAAACACGCTTTTTCCATATGGGTCAAAATAATAATAAAAAAGAGTGAAGTCTATTGTAACTGCATCTAGAAACAAAATTTTAATAAAATAGACGTGAGGGGGGGGGGGGGTGTGCAATAAAAGTTGTCGATTGGTAAAAAAGTCTATTTAGCATGTGTCCGCTCTCTAATTAAGAAAACATCGCCCGGGCCAAGTACCCTAATAACGGCGCTTCTTTCACTCGCTTTTTTATTCTTTCTTTGCGCCTCGAGCACTAGGTCTTTATTAAAGAGACTACGAGGCAATAATGGCTCTAATATTGTAGGCAAACTTGGCGATTGACAGCTGTTTGCTGGCAGTTTTTGCGACAAATGACTGGAGGCTTTGCCAATTTTGACTTTCTACAGACCTACAACTCTGCTTTAGAAGCCTCTAGCCATTCATTATAAAGAAATTTCTCTAAAAATCTAAATATCTCCAAGTATTTCACCAGAGGTTATACCCCTTATTAAGCAATAGCAAATGCAAAACATTACAAAAACCAAAAATGAAGTCAACATCATTATTGTTTGGGGGAAGACAATAAGAAGAAGCTGTTCCAATGAAGGTAGTTGTTTGACGTTTATATCGTGTTCTGTTACTTGATCCCGAATTAACGTTATATACGGGAAATCAAAGAAGACAATTTGGAACAAGTACCTGGAAATTATACAAAATATCCAAAAGCATTATAAAAAAAGAGATTTTTCTTCAAGGTAGGAGGATGGTTTTCTAAATTGTGGACATTCATACCTAGGTTATACCCCTTTTAAGCAATATCAAAATCAAAACTCATTACAAAAACCCAAAATACCCCAGTCCATATGCAACCTTAACATTAACAGAGAATTAACAACAATAGTTTCAAGAATCAGAACAGGACATTTTAAAGGAATGAAGATAAACCCAGACATAACTAGATCCTACAGGAACTACAATAACTGTCACAACACCCAACTCACTCCGGACCATATATACCCGGCCATCCTTGTAGCCCTCTATATGGCAGACATCAATACAGAAGAAGACATCCATACGGACAAGGCACCTCGTTTGGCAGGTATTGTGATCAGGGTGTACAAACCGAGCTGATCTACTCCATAGACAAGACACCATCACCACCTCAGTTGGCCGGTATTATGATCAGGGTGCACGGACCGATCTGATCTACTCCATGGACAAGACACCACCACCACCTCCGTTGACCGGTATTATGATCAGGGTGCACGGACCGATCTGATCTGCTCCATGGGCAAAACACCACCACCTTAGTTGGCCGGTATTGTGATCAGGGTGCACGGACCGATTTGATCTGCTCCATGGACAAGACACCACCACCTCAGTTGGCCGGTTTTGTGATCAGGGTGCACGGACCGATCTGATCTGCTCCATGGGCAAAACACCACCACCTCAGTTGGCCGGTATTGTGATCAGGGTGCACGGACCGATTTGATCTGCTCCATGGACAAGACACCACCACCTCAGTTGGCCGGTTTTGTGATCAGGGTGCACGGACCGATCTGATCTGCTCCATGGACAAGACACCACCACCACCTCAGTTGGCCGGTATTGTGATCAGGGTGCATGGACCGATCTGATCTACTCCATGGAGAAGACACCACCACCTCAGTTGGCCGGTAATGTGATCAGAGTGCACGGACCGATCTGATCTGCTCCATGGACAAGCCCCCACTACCACCTCAGTTGGCCGGTTATGTGATCAGGGTGCATGGACCGATCTGATCTGCTCCATGGACAAGACACTACCACCACCTTAGTTGGCCGGTATTGTGATCAGGGTGCATGGACCGATCTGATCTGCTCCATGGACAAGACACCACCACCCCTTATTAAAAGATGTTTTTCAATAACGAATTAGATATCACCCTAATTAATATGGTATGTATCGTGCATATTTGGTATAATAAAAGCTATGAATTTTGAAAGTGAAAAAAAAAAAAGGTTTGAATATACGGGGAGATCCTTCCAGGGTCACGTCTGCAGCTAGTTCCATTTATGCAAATGGCGTCCGTTCCACGCCATCGGTTCCTAAAGTAATCGCCAAATGAATTTAACTTTTTCCACGGCCATTAAAGCTTCAGTAATTGACCATTCCAAGATCTCCCGGCTTTTTTAACTTTTACTTTTAATTGCTTCTTTTTATCTCTTTATCTTAGTTAACTGCGGCGCTGAACTTCTTCATGGATGTTAAGTCTGGCTCTGCACGTGTTCGAGTCTAGGTCGTTATGTTTGTTGTAAAGATTTGTTGACTTCCACGCGGAACCACAGTCTGTATGTACTACTGGCTCTGCACGTGTTTGTAGCCAGGTCATTAATTTGTCTTCAATATTTTCTTTCTAAGATTGATATTTCCTTTCGTTTGACCTTTGCTAAGAAATAAACTGAAACTAAAATAAATTAACAGAGAGTCATACATTGGTTTTTCTTTAGTTTCTTAAGAGTAAACTATGAAACTCATAAAATGTAGGCTTAAATCTAGGTAATTAGGGAGGTTGGCCTTCAAACGAACGATGCTAATCTAAGTGTTCCTCCCTTTGAATCGAAGATCAAGCCATGACTTAATTCCAGAAAACGAGCTGTGGATTAATCTTACTTGTTGGAATCCTGCATAACTGCCTGCTACACAAGTGATTTCATACTTCCAAAGCATCGGTACCATCGGTAAATGTAGAACATAGCTAACCACAGCGGTGAGGTAGAAGAGGCTCATCATTACTTCTTGAGGGGGAATTCTCAAGTGAAATAAATGTATTAAGGATGGCATTCCAAACATAATAAATGATTTTTCTACCACAAAAACCTTCGCTTGAAGCATTTAAAAATGGCAAATCTTCAACCTAGGTGTTCGCGCCTATTATGTAAATATTGTTACTTTAGCTAAATATGCAAATTGATTGTATAAAACTGCCAGATGGCCAATAAAATCCGTCTGTCTGTAGTCAGTCTTTGAATCGGTCTAGTTCTTTGAGTCTGTGCCTCAATTAATTAGCGTTTGGAGATTCACCTAGTTGAAGAGGTTTAACGTTGCTCATGTAGTCAAAAGGTTTTATAAAGAATTGAACGGCTCTAAATCGAGGGTAGTAATCAGAAGAAAAGGTCTGTCCTATCTAGATACAGTCCACACTCTGCCAAACCAAAACATAAAGTACTAGCCAGGCTTATACACTGCGTGACATTGAAAATGGAACACCAAGAAATAGTGGCCAGAAAATGATGAAACTCGGCAGACAGAGAGAGACAGGGACGAACAATAAGTGATCTTTATTTCAAAATGATAGTCATAATACAAAGCGAGAACGGCGTCGGCTTAGTAGCAAGTAGGACCACCGCGGACGGCGATGCACGCAGCAACACGTCTAGGTAGAGAGTCAATCAGAGTACGGATGGCGTCCTGAGGGATGGCTCTCCATTCCCTCTCAACCATTTGCCACAGTTCGTCTTCTGAACGCGGCTGTGGCAAGGCATGCAAACGGCGTCCAATGATGTCCCAGACGTGCTCGATTGGTGAGAGATCAGGAGAGTATGGTGGCCAGGGAAGCATCTGTACATATTGCAGAGCTTGTTGGCTAATGCGAGCAGTGTGCGGTCGGGCGTTATCCTGCTGATAAAGGGCTTTGGGTACCCCCTGAAGGTAGGGGAATGTTACCGGTCGCAGCACATCATCAACGTATCTTTGGGCCGTCATAGT
Source organism: Cordylochernes scorpioides (assembly GCA_030710605.1). NCBI lineage: Eukaryota > Metazoa > Arthropoda > Arachnida > Pseudoscorpiones > Chernetidae > Cordylochernes > Cordylochernes scorpioides. The sequence goes on along the minus strand of CP092864.1, from coordinate 143,916,955 downwards.
GCCCTGAATACGAAGTAAAGGTGACCTGGAATCATACGCGATTGCGCCCCAAACCATGATTCCACGTTGTCGCACGGTGGGGCGTTCCACAATTGATGCCGTATTGGACCTTTCTCCACGTCGACGCCACACGCGTACACGGCGACTATCACTGGACAAGCAGAAACGCGACTCATCTGAGAACACGACTCTGTGCCATTCCGTCATCCACGTCGATCTAGCCCGGTACCATTCCAAACGTTGGCGCCTATTCGGTGGGGTCAATGGCAGTCTTCTTAGCGGACGGCATGAGTGCAAGCCATTAGTAACCAATCGACGGGAAATGGTTCTGGTCGAGATGGAATGATCTAGAGTGTCTTGCACATGTTGCAGAATGGCGGTACAAGTGGCTTGTGGGGCCGCCACTGCTTGTCGAAGGATACGCCGATCCACACGTGCTGACTTCACTCTGGTTGCACCGACATTCCTATAAATTGCCACATTTCCTTGTTCCAACCATCTTCTCCACAGTCGGTGCACCGTGGACGCACCAAGGTGTGTATCAGCTGCGATTTGACGTATGGACCAACCTGCCCTTTTCAGTCCGATCACCATGCCCCTCGTAAAAGCGTCTGTCTGCTTGAACTGCCTCCGTTTACGATGACCTGGCATTCTCTGTTATTACACGTGTATTTTGACACAAGAACAAAATTTCTACAATGAATTTCTTTGAAGAAATAGCTACACGAATACTGTCCTTTCTGCAAGTTCCTTCCCTTATATCTTACTCCATGTGCGCACGAGAGCTGCGCATTTTACATCATTTGCATAACTCGGTTAGGCGCGTCTACCCTGAAATTTGCATAATTTTCTGGCCACTATTTCTTGGTGTTCCATTTTCAATGTCACGCAGTGTAGATAAAGGAAGTGGCAAGGATTTTTAGCCAACTCTGCTAGGCCCTCATCCGCTACCGCCCACTAGGGTATCAGCTAAGCGCTAGGGTATATACAGTGTGGCAAATAATTTTTAAGAATGGGTTTGTAAAATAAAACAGAAACAAGCTAATTCAATTTCTACTATTTTTTTATTCAAAATAATCCCCTCCGGATTCAATACATATGTTACAACGATTTAATAAGGAATTAAATGCCTCTTGCAGGCCACTTTGAGGAATTGCCTCCAAAGTGCTCGTCGCAGCTGTCTGGATGGTCGGGATATCATAAAAAAAGCAACCTTTTAACTTCAATTTTATTTTTGGGAATAAATAAAAGTCACATTGTGCTAAATCAGGCGAGTACGGAGGATGATTCAACACACAGACGTTATTTTTGGCCAAAAAGCGACGAACAGTGAGTGATGAGTGACTCGGTGCATTATCATGCAGCAAACACCAACTGTCTTCATCGCGATATTCTGCACGAATGCGACGATTTATAGCAATCAAACGTTTCAAAACGTTTAAATAATACTCTCCAGTAATGGTTTGTCCAGCGGGAACAAATTCTTTGTGGATAATACCTCTACTATCGAAAAAGGTAATCAGCATTGTTTTGATTTTTGATGGCACTTTTCGCGTTTTTTTTGGCTTGTGGAGAGTTTTTTTACTTCTAATCGGCACTTTGGCGCTTTGTCTTTGGGTCATACTGAAAACACCATGTTTCATCACCCGTAACAATTGATTTCAGGAAGTTTGAATTATTTTCATAGGCAGAAATGATGTCCCTGCAATGTGCAATTCACACTGATTTCTGCTCGCTCGTTAAAGTGTGTGGAACAAATTTAGTACAGACTTTAGTTTTACCATAAATCTTCATGCAGAATGGTTCGAATCGTTTCTTTGTTGATGTGTAAAACCTCTGCTATCATTGTTTTCAACAAATTCTCGCACTTTTTCTATACTTTCTGGTGTCTTTGAAGAACTTGGTCGTTCAGTATGCTTATCATCTTCTAGCGTATTTCTTCCATCCGAAAAACGTTTGTGCCAAATGAAAACATTTGATTTACTCAAACATAACGTACCATAAACTTGCTTCATCAAAATATATGTTTCCGATGCACTTCTACCAAGTTTTGCATTAAATTTAATGACCGCTCTCTGTTCCATCTCAGAATTCCGACGAACAAAAAATTTTACTTTTCAAAAATCGCCTGTATGTTTTTAAAGAGTTAACCAAAATGGCTGAAACAAAGCCACGCGCTAGATAAGGCTTCGAATATATATACGCATGCGCAATTTCATAACTGGCTCTGCTATTGGCCTTTATCTAGCGCGAGTCTTAAAAATTATTTGCCGCACTGTATATAAGCAAAACTACAAAGATAAAATCTGACCTGGTGATCTGCAAGTTCGTGCCAGGATGCAGCTTTCGTATGTATGTCTATCTGAGGTGAAGAAGAGCGTTATGACTTGTCAAGTGAGTTGGAGACATTCCTTTTTGAAGACGTGGGAAAATAATTGTTTCTAAAGAGTTGGGAGGTGTTCAAGAAGCAAATACCTTTTTAATAACTTCGTCAGGAGTAGGTTCATTACTGCTTCACGGAAAGAAGGCGTCTGACTTCAATATTTTCGTGACCATAGGAAATAAGGCACAATGATGAATTTTTATACAATATAATACGGCCTATGATTGTACACACCATAGGCCGCATTATATTGTATAAAAATCACTATATATAATATTTACGAACGAAAAATATGTCCAGGATAACCTAGTGGACATGGCATCTGCTCGGTAAGCGGAACACTGTGGTTTCGATTTCCATCCCTGGGTACTTTTATTTTTCCGTTTATCATTACTCTTCACAATTCATCCTTTCATACTTCATCCCTAAGATTCGAAATAATCGTTAATTCTCCTTAAAATAAATTTCGATTTTTCGTTGAAAAGAAACACATGCGGGTTATTTTTAAATGTCGTCCTTGAGGAAGACTCTATCCATACTTGAAGACGGATACCTGGTCGAAGGTTGGAAGATAGGCTGTTAATGGTATAGGTGTTGTATCATATGTTTAAAGTAGTGCAAAAATACTTGCCTGCAGATTTATTCTGTTTATGGCATAGTCGTGTTTGAATAATAGCAATTTGGATATGTGTCGATCCATGGGGGCTCCGTGGAGACCACTTGGAAGAGTGAAAGCCAGAAGATTGTTTAGTCAACGTCGAAGGTTGGAAGATAGACTGTTAATGGTATAGGTGTTGTCACATCTATTTAAAGTAGTGCAAAAATACTTGCCTGCAGATTTATGCCATAGTCGTGTTTGAACAATAGCAATTTGAATATGTGTCGATACATGGGGGCTCCGTGGGAATGTGGAGACCTCTTGGTAATTAAAATCCAGAAGCTTTTTTAATCCACATTGATATTATTTAAATAATTGTCTTCTTCTTTCTTATCTCCACTCAATCATATTAGAGTATCAAGCTTGTAAATCTTAAGACTTTTGATGGTGTCTGCCGGGGAAGAGTAGAGCTCATCATTGGATGAGTCAATACAGTCAATAATGTGTTTTGGTGTTACAGGTTGAGAATTGCACATGGCGTCTGTTCCTCATGTCAAAAGCGGCAATTTCTTTTGGAGCTAAGTCGGCCTGCCACTGAGTAGTGCTCCCAGTCTTAATGACAAAGGCAGACGCATTCTACTTCACCCAGTCATGTGGTTGTCAATAATTGTGAAAACAAGCGAGTGTGTTAAATATGATTTTAAAAAGATTAAAAATATAGAGGACTACATATTAAATACATTATATATGAATCACATATACCAAAAAGATAGACAAATATAGAAATTAAATCATTTAATCTAATGGCTATTTTTTATACTGTGCATCTTTCATGTATTTAGTGCTTTTATCTATTCAAAACAATAAAAAATAATGAAACCATATCCTGACGAGGAGCACATGTGCTTTTTAGATGGCAGAGCGCCATCTAGTGGAACAAAAATCAACTAAACATTGATTTAATCTGTTCCCTGATATTTTGCCAAACCATTTTCTTAACAAGAAAATTTTTAAAAAAAGGCATTTCCTGATCGTGCAACTGAAAGTTGCTGATGGCTTGCGCCATCTATCGGAATAAACATCAATTATCGTTGATTTTTAATTATTCCAGAATTGGCCAAATACCGTTTCTTGATTAATTAAGAAAAGCTAACCATTTAGGCCAAATCTGGAATAATTAGAACTCAACGATTAGTTGACGTTTATTCCGATGGATGGCGCAAGCCATCAGCTACTTTCATTTTCACGATCAGGAAATGCCTTTTTTTTTTCTTAATTTATCTACCTGATCCAAGTATAAATCCACTTTTGTACTATTTTTCTCAAGAAAAGCCATCCACGAAATTTACTTTGTTCTGTAGAACGATATAAGATTATATAAGGTTAAATACAGAATAAATATAAATATGAATAAATATTATTATATAATGATAAATATAGGAAAAATAGATATCTATATATATAAAAATCAATGTTTGTATGTTTGTTTGTTTGTATGTTTGTCTGTTTGTATGTCCGGTATACAAATTCGCAGTAGTTCACTAATTCAAACAAAAATTTCCATACATAGGTAAAATAATACGAGGAAGACGTTAGGCTATTTAAAAAATATATAAATCAATTATTAAAACTATATATTCAAATTATTCTACTTAGCTCACGAACAGCGCCCTCTATCAAAGATTAGATTAAATTATGCTGATGCAAACAAATAGATAATGCTAATAACAAACAATTATTTAAAAAAATATATTATCTAAATATATATCACTCGGGTAGATATGCACACGGGTCAATCCCGGGGCGAAGCCTGGGTCACTCGTCTAGTAAATATATAAAAAATATTTGATGAATTACATATATAAATATATATATACAGTCTTCATTGGTGGCGCCCACCGCGGGAAAGACTCCGCCACCGATGGACTGCGAGAGTTCTTAGAGGGAGAGAGTTCAGACTTCCCAGTGAGCACAGATGGACTTGTACGGAGACATTACAGAGCGGATTTGTGTAATGCGCCCAGAACTTCTCCCCAGATAACGAGGGCTTAGCTTCAGTGACTAATTAAATGTACGATTTGACCGCGCGTGTTCAAATTTTATTAGGCTGGCATAACTTTTAATAGGCGCCGACTAAACATCTCCATTAATGTCCCCACGTCTAATCACCTCTAATTAACAGAATGACCAATTAAGCTATTAATGTCCGCCTAGTATTGACTGGAAGGGAAAAAAAGGTAATGGACATTACTCCGAAGTTACATTCTTAACAAATCGGAGTTCGATGGTGTTTCTTCAGTGAGTTCCGGGGTTTCTCTTCACTTGTTCTGGAAGCGGTAGCTCTGATAGCTTCCTCTGTACTGGTCTCTCTATAAATACCTCTAAAATATCTCTACCTTACTGTGGCTCTAGAAATACCTCTGACTGTGTCTCTAGTAACAGTAGGGCTCTACATATTTTTTCACAGTATTTATAGTCACAGTTTATAACACAATATAATGCGGCTTATGATTGTAGAACGAAATTTAAAAATTATCCCGCATGTGTTTCTTTTAAACGAAAAATCGAAATTTATTTTAAGGAGAAATAGCGATTATTTCTAACCTTAGGGATGAAGTATGAAAGGATGAATTGGGAAGAATAATGATGAACGGAAAAAAAGGTGTCCCGGGATGTGACTCTTGTAACAGTAAGGCTCTACATATTTTCCACAATATTATAGAAACAGTTTATGGTGGCTCTACAACAGATTTATAGTACATCTAACAACTCTGTAGTTCTAGCGATGTCTCTACGGTGGCTCTGATAGCTTTCTATGTACCGGTCTCTCTAAAAATACCTCTGGCTGTGACTCTATTAACAGTAAGGCTCTACAAATATCTCCACAGTATTTATAGAAACAGTTTACGGTGGCTCTACAACAGATTTATAGTACATCTAACAACTCTGTAGTTCTAGCGATGCCTCTACGGTGGCTCTGATAGCTTTCTAAGTACCGGTCTCTCTAAAAATACCTCTGGCTGTGACTCTATTAACAGTAAGGCTCTACAAATATCTCCACAGTATTTATAGTAACAGTTTACGGTGGCTCTACAACAGATTTATAGGACATCTAACAACTGTGTAGTTCTAGCGATGTCTCTACGGTGGCTCTGATACCTTTCTATGTACCGGTCTCTCTAGAAATACCTCTAACTGTGTCTCTAGTAACAGTAAGGCTCTACAAATATCTCCACAGTATTTATAGTAACAGTTTACGGTGGCTCTACAACAGATTTATAGGACATCTAACAACTGTGTAGTTCTAGCGATGTCTCTACGGTGGCTCTGATAGCTTTCTATGTACCGGTCTCCCTAGAAATACCTCTGACTGTGACTCTAGTAACAGTAAGGCTCTACATATTTTCCACAGTATTTATAGAAACAGTTTATGGTGGCTCTACAACATATTTATAGTACATCTAACAACTCTGTAGTTCTAGCGATGCCTCTACGGTGGTTCTGATAGCTTTCTATGTACCGGTCTCTCTAGAAATACCTCTGACTGTGTCTCTAGTAACAGTAAGGCTCTACAAATATCTCCACAGTATTTATAGTAACAGTTTACGGTGGCTCTACAACAGATTTATAGGACATCTAACAACTGTGTAGTTCTAGCGATGTCTCTACGGTGGCTCTGATAGCTTTCTATGTACCGGTCTCTCTAGAAATACCTCTGGCTGTGACTCTAGTGACAGTAAAGCTCTACAAATATCTCCACAGTATTTATAGTAACAGTTTACGATGGCTCTACAACAGATTTATAGGACATCTAACAACTGTGTAGTTCTAGCGATGTCTCTACGGTGGCTCTGATAGCTTTCTCTGTACCGGTCTCCCTAGAAATACCTCTGACTGTGTCTCTAGTAACAGTAAGGCTCTACAAATATCTCCACAGTATTTATAGTAACAGTTTACGGTGGCTCTACAACAGATTTATAGGACATCTAACAACTGTGTAGTTCTAGCGATGTCTCTACGGTGGCTCTGATAGCTTTCTATGTACCGGTCTCTCTAGAAATACCTCTGGCTGTGACTCTAGTGACAGTAAAGCTCTACAAATATCTCCACAGTATTTATAGTAACAGTTTACGATGGCTCTACAACAGATTTATAGGACATCTAACAACTGTGTAGTTCTAGCGATGTCTCTACGGTGGCTCTGATAGCTTTCTATGTACCGGTCTCTCTAGAAATACCTCTGGCTGTGACTCTAGTGACAGTAAAGCTCTACAAATATCTCCACAGTATTTATAGTAACAGTTTACGGTGGCTCTACAACAGATTTATAGTACATCTAACAACTGTGTAGTTCTAGCGATGTCTCTACGGTGGCTCTGATAGCTTTCTATGTACCGGTCTCTCTAGAAATACCTCTAACTGTGTCTCTAGTAACAGTAAGGCTCTACAAATATCTCCACAGTATTTATAGTAACAGTTTACGGTGGCTCTACAACAGATTTATAGTACATCTAACAACTGTGTAGTTCTAGCGATGTCTCTACGGTGGCTCTGATAGCTTTCTATGTACCGGTCTCTCTAGAAATACCTCTAACTGTGTCTCTAGTAACAGTAAGGCTCTACAAATATCTCCACAGTATTTATAGTAACAGTTTACGGTGGCTCTACAAACAGATTTATAGGACATCTAACAACTGTGTAGTTCTAGCGATGTCTCTACGGTGGCTCTGATACCTTTCTATGTACCGGTCTCTCTAGAAATACCTCTGGCTGTGACTCTAGTGACAGTAAAGCTCTACAAATATCTCCACAGTATTTATAGTAACAGTTTACGGTGGCTCTACAACATATTTATAGGACATCTAACAACTGTGTAGTTCTAGCGATGTCTCTACGGTGGCTCTGATAGCTTTCTATGTACCGGTCTCTCTAGAAATACCTCTGGCTGTGACTCTAGTGACAGTAAAGCTCTACAAATATCTCCACAGTATTTATAGTAACAGTTTACGGTGGCTCTACAAACAGTTTTATAGTGCATCTAACAACTGTGTAGTTCTAGCGATGTCTCTACGGTGGCTCTGGTAGCTTTCTCTGTACCGGTCTCTCTAGAAATACCTCTGACTGTGTCTCTAGTAACAGTAAGTCTCTACAAAAATCTCCACAGTATTTATAGTAACAGTTTAAGGTGGCTCTACAACAGATTTATAGGACATCTAACAACTCTGTAGTTCTAGCGATGTCTCTACGGTGGCTCTGATAGCTTTCTCTGTACCGGTCTCCCTAGAAATACCTCTGACTGTGTCTCTAGTAACAGTCAGGCTCTACAAATATCTCCACAGTATTTATAGTAACAGTATAAGGTGGCTCTACAACAGATTTATAGTGCATCTAACAACTGTGTAGTTCTAGCGATGTCTCTACGGTGGCTCTGATAGCTTTCTCTGTACCGGTCTCTCTAGAAATACCTCTGACTGTGTCTCTAGTAACAGTAAGGCTCTACAAATGTTCCACAGTATTTATAGTAACAGTAACGGTGGCTCTACAACCGATTTATAGTGCATCTAACAACTGTGTAGTTCTAGCGATGTCTCTACGGTGGCTCTGATAGCTTTCTCTGTACCGGTCTCTATAGAAATACCTCTGACTGTGTCTCTAGTAACAGTAAGGCTCTACAAATTTTTCCACAGTATTTATAGTAACAGTTTACGGTGGCTCTACAACAGATTTATAGTGCATCTAACAACTGTGTAGTTCTAGCGATGCCTCTACGGTGGTTTTGCTTTTCAAAGGCTTTAAAATTTTCTCTACACTATTTATAGCAACAGCTTTGCGGTAGTGCAATCTATAAATTTGATTTATACCGTCTCAAACAACTTTAAATTTAGCAATGCTTCAAAGATAGCTCTATTAACAGCTTTGTCGAGACTCTACAAATTGCTCTATAGTATCTCTTGCGAGGATTTAGCCATGCTCCCATGAAGTATCTATCAACGGTTTTAGGATTTCTCTAGCAACAACCCAACAGGGATTCTAGCTATCTCTTTGCGCGTACTCTTCCAACGGTTTTGGGATGGCGCTAGCAACAGGTTATGATAACTCCAGTAATATATCTACAGTAGCTTTATAAATGTCTCTACGGTAGCGTTAGCAATGATGTTTATGATGTTTCTAATAACGGCTTTGTCTATCTTCAGGATAACCAAGACGATTTTGGTCCCATACTAATAAAAATTGCTTTGTCTATAAGAATAATTCTGTATAAAACAATCATCAGACCAGTTCTTACGTATGGTTCAGAAATTTGGTACAAATTTATTAATAGTCAATGCAAAAAAAAAAAACTGAATTCTACTCAATATCAAATTCTTCTTTGGGCGATTATTGCCTACAAAACTACATCTTCCAACTGTGTCCATAGTCTTGCGAACATCCCCCTTCTCACAGATTATATTGAATCTAAAGTAATCAATATGATTTGGCTCAACTTTCTATAGAGGATCAAAATGCTTTAGACCAAATGCTCCGAGTATAATTAGATCATTTTCAAATGCAAAAATGGATAAATTATTTCTAAAAACAAATGAAACATTCCAAAGGTTTTTTCTCGTTAGGGATTCCAACATTTTTCCGTTCTAACTTTTATAATACCCAATTTACAACGAACCAAGGAAATTTTATAGGGATTTTTAGCAACAATAGGAGCGGTTGAGGACTCTAGCTGTCACTGTGGCAAGGAAATACAGGACTCGAGACACCTACTGCTGGAATGTCCACTCTTCTTTACCGCTAGACAACAGACAGTAAATAATGTTGTAGATCTATATCAATTTGTAAATACTAGAGATAATTATCATAGATTTAACTATTTTTGTAAATATATTTATGATTATCTTTCTAAACTGGATCAGGTTTCTAATATATCTTATTGTTTTTTTTATTAATTTAATATTTTGTATAATATGTTTATAACTGCTTCTGTTTAAAAACGTAAATCGAGGCAATTATCCCTAGTCGGGATATCGCGTTTTGTGTGTTGAAATAAAATAAATATATCTTCCAATTTTTTTATGGAGTGTCTAGCAATAACATTATAAAAAGCCAAACAGCGACTCTACAATGGCCCTACCAACAAATCTCCAGTACTTTTAGCAATGGTCTTCATGCTCATCTAG
>CP092864.1:143821218-143906702 GCA_030710605.1 Cordylochernes scorpioides | reverse complement strand
GCACTTGATACATTCCAATGTGTGAAAAGCACATGTGCTCCTGGTCAGGATATGCCTTATTTATTTTTAATATCAATACCTGATTTTTTTTGACGTGACAACGTCTTAAATTAGGTTGCGGCTGGGAGTCACTTATGAAAAAGTGTAACGCCCGGTAACGTTACGATGAGTCACCGAACGAGAGTGCTGCGCGCGCAGCGCTAGAGAATTAGGCGCATTGAATCGGCGCATGCTTGTCTCTGTCTTTGTCTTTCTCGAACGTTCTTGGCGTTGGAAAAACAAGAAAGCGTCATAATACAAGTTCACACGTGTGGTTAAAGTATCGTCAGCTGTGTCTGTAGTGAAAATGTGGAGTGCTTAGATTCGTCATTTACAACAACTACAACAATAAAGGTAAATAATTGTACACTGATATTTCATTATCGTAAACTATGATTGATTGATTAATTGTTAGATTGACACAAAAGTTGAGAAACTGAGTTTATAGGTTATGTCATACTATTGATAAATGTTGATAGTGTTAAGTAAATTATTAGTTTAAAATTAATTAATTAATTAATTATTATTTTACAAATTTTAAATAGTTTCAAATTTATTTAGCAAAAATTTGAACCTTCGATCTGAATAAATGTTTTGATTTTCGAATTGATTCTTTAAAATTACAAATATTAAGAAAAAGTGGCAGATATAAGAAAACTTTATTTAAACTGTGTTGAGCAAGAATTTTAACATCTAATATAAGTAAATGTTTTAATTTTCAACTTCATCATTTACAATTACAAATTTTATTTAATTTCAAATTTATTTAGCAAAAAAAGCCAGTACGTGCCACCGTTCGTGCAAGTTGATTCTAGTATACCGATTCTTCTGTGTGGTGATTTTAACAAAAACGTAAAGCCTGACAACTCGTTTCTTAATTTCATGAAAAATACGTATAATCTTGATTGCGTATCAAACGTTTCTAAGTCAACTACGTTAAAAGGAACAACTATCGACTTGACTTTCGCAAGACACATTACAGCAGAAACACTTCCTTTCATTTCATATTTCTCCTATCATCGTCCTATCCTCAACAAAATCACTCAAATAGGAATTAGTTAAGTTTAAGTTTACATGTACAATGTTTTAGTAAACAAAAATATATTTCTATAGTTAAAATTTGTGCAATTCTTATTTTCATTCAATTCCTTGTTCCTATTGTGCAATTTAATTATATTCATATCAATATTTCTTATTATTTTTCACATGTTAAGCGTATTTACGCAAGTTTGGCCTTAAATACCCATTTCTTGGTTTCTCAAGAAATTGGATTGGCCAAATATCAGGGAACAGGATAAATCAACGTTTAGTTGATTTCTGTTCCACTAGATGGCACTCTGCCATCTAAAAAGCACATAGGCTCCTGGTCAGGATATGCCTTCTTTATTTTTAATTACAATGTATATTTTAATAAATAAATGAACATTTGTGAAAAGGTAAAAGGAAGAATTGAAGTATCAAACTTATTTCAATCAACTAAGGCCTGTAGAATCCTCGATCATTGATGCAACAGTGTGTTATCTTGTAGTAAGTCACTAACTCTGCAGCAGATCCCCGGACACGGGCCATCAAACAATACGATTCAAGTTTTTCACATTCAATACTAATTCCTTTCAACTGAAATCAACGAGTTTTAATTTTTGGAAAAAGTGCGCCTTTTTCATCACCCTGTATATATTTTTAACAAAAGATCATTGTTTATTATATATTCATGATTTATTGTTATCCACTCAATTCAAATAAAACAATTATTTAAAGATATATAAAGAAATAATTGCATTTATCAATTTTTTATAATACAATATAATGCGGCCCATGATTGTAAAACGAAATTTGACAATTATACCGCAAATATTTCCCTTGAACGAAAAATCGAAAATTTTTTAAAGGAATAATAACGATTATTTCTAACCTTAGGGATAAAGTATGATAGAATGAATTGTGAAGAGTAATAATAAACGGAAAAATAAAGTGTCCAGGGATGGGAATCGAACCCACAGTGTTCCGCTTACCGGGGCAGATGTCATGTCCACTAGGCTACCCTGGACATATTTTTCCGTTCGACAATTATATAATTGCCAAATTTCGTTCTACAATTTATCAATTTGTTTCTATCCAGTGTAAGAGCCAGACTCCATCTGAGAATAAGATACGAAACCAAGCAGGTTAGAGAGAGGAGCACCAATCCGTCTCTTCAGCGGTCAACAGCCACCCTAGAACCTTTCCGCCTAACTAACCTGGAGATCTACCAACACAAGAAAATACTGACACCATGACGCAGTGCTTCCAGTGACGGTCTTAGACTGCGATGTAAAAATGGCCGAACTCTCCCAGGCTGTGATTACACCGCGGCTCGACCAGATCCCTCAGGACAATCTCCTCAAATTTCTACCAAATATCTGCTATGGAGAGGCCCCCACCGCCATCCTCCGAGCCATTTACTGGCAGACATTACACGTGTACATCCCGAAACAGACCCTACCTGCATCCACTGTTCAGAAGAGTCACAGACAGTCGATCATCTTCTCTTCATCTGTCCAGCATTCCTAAGACATAGGATACAAACAGCTGCTTGGACTGACCCACCTCAATCCTAGATCTATGGCCAGCCTCCCAGACTCAACCTTAGCATGAAAATTTCTGGTCAACAGGTTCAACTCAGCAATCAAAACAGGACGCGAGTAAAAGCGCTCAACACTAGTCCATACTAGTGAGCTGGACTCCCCGGGTAGTTGGCGTTCTGCGCTCCCTGGGTTATAAATATCTCTCTCTCTCTTATATTGTCGGTCAAGAAAGTGGCCGCTCATCAGATAGGTCGCTCATGAGATGTTTTACAGTGCTGATAGAATGTTCTAGATGGATTTTACATTATTGATAGCACCTATGTATCTACACCACGCTATTCCACGAATATATAATCTGATTTTACCAATTTTCTTAACTTAAATCTTCATTTTTATCTGCTTAATCTAGTTTTTACGGTATCGACATTTGGCCTAAGAAAGAAGTTCTAAGGAAAATAATTTGGGGCCAGAAACTCTTAATTGAACTTTTTTTTCTTGTCCCTAGTACACGTGGTACAGGCCATGATAATCATGGTGGGTAGAAGAAGGCGATTGCTTTCACTCTAAGTGCACCACATGTCTACACATGTGAAAAGCAGTTCGACTTTGCATTTACAAATGCGCAAAAGCCCCGTTTGGCTACTTGCAATCGCTGGTGGAGTTGGACTTTTGCAAGAATCGGGGGCCATTGAAGCATTTTTTATTCAGAAAAAAGTGCCCAATGCGGAAACGAACCCGGGTCGTAGCGGTCGAAAACCAATGGTTTAGACCATCCTTCTACCGACCCCCTTACTGGTTGAACGTGGTTAATATCTCCTCCTAACATAATTAATGATAGTTAGAATATAAAATCCGAATTCATCAAAACCTATTTCCAATTATCAAATTAAGTAATAAAGTGAGAACCATAAACATATTGGTTTCATAATTGATATATTTTCAAAATAAGCTAATTAAATAATATTGCCACGTGGAAAATTAAGGAAGACAAACTTCAGGATGACACAGCAATTTATTTCAGGCAAGAACAAACTATGAATGATAAAAAGATAAGCAATGAGGGAAGTTTACAGAAGATCAAAATATAAACATAAAAAATGATACTTTGTTAATAAAATAATAAATACTTTGTTACAATATTGTACATATTTTCATAAATATTTGCTAATAATTATAATCTAATATGAAAATTTGAAACTACACTGGTGTCCAAAAAATAAGAAACTTTTGTTTTTTAATGATATGTTTTAAAATATACAACGCTAAAAGCTAAAAAGTAATTTAATTAGGTATTTTAAGTCGTAGAATTTATTTATCGCAACCATTCGATTCGGTAAAATTGAAAATATGCAAATTTTTACTTGTCTTTATAAGTGTGCTATTTGGCGTGTCGTTTACCCCCATCTAAGAATTGTCCAATTATAATTTTATTTAATCCTTAGTTAATTATGAGTTTACGAAAAATTTAGCAGATGATTAAAAATGGAGAGCTGTTGGAAGAATGAAGGCAGGGCAATCACAAGTTGAAGTAGAAAAAATGGCTAAATGTGAATAATTCTGTGGTCAGCAAAATATGCAAACAGTTCATTGAGAAAGGAACCATCAAAAGAAAAGAAGGTTCTGGTAGAAAAAGAAAAACAGCTACCTCTGAAGACCGTTATCTGGTCGTAACTGCCAAGCGCCATAGGGAGATGACAGCTATTCAACTCTCTAATGAACTCTCAAGTGCTACTGGAACGAGAATTTCAAGACAAACTGTTTACCGAAGGCTTCACGAAGGTGCTCTTTATGCAAGACGACCAATGGTCTGTATCCCTTTAACCTCTGCTCACAGGAGAGCCCACTTGAATTGGTGCTTGGAACATCACGCCTGGACTCATGATCAGTGGGCCAATGTTCTCTTCAGTGACGAGTCAAGATTTAGTTTAAACACAGATTCTCGACGAGTTTTCATCTGGAGGGAGCCTGGAACCCGCTATCATCCCAGTAGCATCAGGGAAATAGACAGTTTTAGAGGGGGCAGTCTCTTAGTCTGGGCTGGCATCAGTTCTAGCAGACGCACACCCCTCCACATTTTTTCTGGGGGCACTTTAACTGCCTAAAGGTACAGGGACGAGATCCTTGAGCCCTATCTAAGACCATATAGAAATCACAATTTAATTTTTATGGACGATAATGCTCGTCCGCATAGGGCTAGGCTAGTCAATGAATATCTCCAGAGTGAGAATATTCAAAGGATGGATTGGCCAGCCAGATCTCCGGACCTGAATCCAATAGAGCATGTGTGGGATACTCTAGGGAGGCGTATTGGAGCTCGTCACCCCTCTCCAAGAACCCTCGTTGAGCTAAGAACTGCTCTATTGGAGGAGTGGGGTTTACTACCCCTGGACCTCCTCCAAAGCCTGGTAAACATTATGAGGGCTAGGGCCTCCAATCCCGGTACATATTTTCAATCCCGGGATTCGGGATTGCTTTTTTCTCGATCCCGGGTTATCCCGGGATTGAAAAACATTTTCGTCTTTCTACGCCAAGAGGTATATCGTTTCGTTCGTTATATTTTTAATTTTTTCTTTTATATAGTGCCAATGAAGTGGCACTTACTTCGATGAAAACAACCTGAAAGCCATATATTTTGCGCCTGCTTATGTACTAAATCATTGCTTTTGGGTTACAGTTTGAAATTATCTCTCAATTACTGTACACACATCTGGAAAAAAAATACTGTTCTTGGAACTCTTAGACCACATCTCTTAATGCAGTGTTGGGCAGTAATCCATTCAAAGTAATACATTACCTTGTAATTACGATTACTTTGCAATGCATTACTCTGCAAAAAAAAATAATTTGCATTAGAATGTAAACATAATTACTCGTAATTCTATATATAATGATAGCAATTGTGATTAAAATTACTTGTAATTGTAATTATAGCAAATGTAATCATGATTATTTGCAATTGTGATTATAGAAAATGAAATCATTATTGCATTTTGCCCAACTATGTATTAATGTTTAGAAAGAAGACAGCAACGTTTTAAAAAACCACGAATTACTTTATTTTAAGGATAAAAATTCAATTTCGAGAAAGATTTGAGCGTAGGAAAGATAATTTGTCAAGATTGTCATCATGCAAACTAGAAAGTATCTTATTGCATAGGTATCCAGAGGAGGAGAAGACTCTTTCCGATTCCACAGACGTTGGAGGAATTGTCAGCAAGTATTGATACACACTTTCTAAATGGGGTCCTCGTTTGCCTGACTGAGCAGCAATATTAAGTTCGTGGTTAATCATAGTTGAGTAGGATGCGGAGTCTGGTGTAGGTATTGCAATTGAAGTTGAAGAGGCAGCCTCAATAGCTTCTTGCAATCGGCGCTCAATTGTAAGATGGTCATTCGATTGTGATGGCTCATGGCGTTCTTGTAAACTCCGAGAAAGTTGCAAATTATCAGCCTGAATTCTTACTTCGGCCATTTGTTCCTGTAACGGTTTAAGACGCAAAAGCAATTTCACGCTAAACTCTTTGACCATCTTCTTTTTTTTCTAACTGTGCTTGCGGATTGTGCAGATATAGGAGGACTAAAGAAGTTTTTTTTTTGCATCGCTCTTCTAAAATTCTCTTTTGAAAAGATTTTTGCAGATATTTGCTGAGAGAATGAGATTGTGCTTGCAGCTCCTCTAGAAGAAACTTTACTGTTGCTTCTGCAGTCAAAAGCGTAGCGTCGCGTCTACAGATAGACGCCACAGCTGCCCGAAATGGTTTCAGTGCGGAAATTACTTGCGCCATGATAGCAAAATCTTCATCAGTTAGACGGACATTTGCATTCACATCTATTAGCGCCTTCTGAATCGCTGACTTCACACTGAGAAGTATCTCCAACATGTTCAATAAACTATGCTGGAACCTTAGCTTTGGGTATGTTGGTAATAATTTGCATATTTCATAATTTCAAATATTTTTTTTTTTTTCATATAGCTAGTCAAATTCTCCATAGTTTAAACTATTTGTATACTAAATTTTATATGTGTTAATAAATTAGCTTTGGAGAAATTTCAATATTGGTTAAGTTTCTTATTTTTTGGACACCAGTGTATTATAAACACGTATGATTATTTTAAGATTTAAACGATTTCTACTGTCCTTACTGCAATGGAAAAATTAATGGGAGGACCTGGCTCATCAGTGGTTAACCCTCCCAGCGGTTTCGCCAGTTTAATCTACCATACCGCTGTTATATTGCATTTTTCCGATATTCTTTTATAGTGATACTGATGCTAGACTCTTGGAATGGGTATTTTAGATGGACTATGGACATGGGCTTTGAGGACAGCAGAATTACATCAGTATAAGAAAGATAAAAATGCAATATAACAACGGTATGGTAGATTAAACTGGCGAAACCGCTGGGAGGGTTCATCACTGATGAGCCAGGCCCTCTTTATAAATATATAAATAAATTTATTTGTGTTTGACTTTTCTTTATTTATCAAGAAAATGGGTTGGCCAAATATCAGGGAACAGGTTGATTCAATGTTTTGTTGATTTCTGTTCCACTAGATGGCGCTCTGCCCTCTAAAAGTTCATGTGAATGTGGTCAGGATATGCCTTTTTTGATTTTAATAACAAACACCTGACCTTTTTTTATCGTTTTTTAATTATTTTTTTTTCATATAAATAAATATACACATACAAGCCTTTATTAAGACATTCTGTCTTATACAGACAATTCTCCTGTTAGAAATGAATCTAAAAAGAAATGAGAAGCAGGGGAAGAAATGGAATTCTCGCTCAGAAAAGAGAAAAAGAAGAAAAGGAAAGAATATCTATGTACAAAAGACTATATACATCGTGCATAGAACACAGTGAAGAAGTAGACTATTGAGTAAATGGTTGCATCTTGTGAATAAAAAAATATTTCCACATAGTTCAGTTACTTTGTTAGGTCTTTTTTCCTCCTTGCTATCTTGGAAAAAAATAAAGAACTTTAAAATAGCTGACCCATTATCCATCAAGTCTGAAAGAAAGGAATACAGCGAAAAATGTGGATGAGCAGCTCTACCGCAAAAAGTTTATCTTTCCATAGAGAGAGACGTACATTCAAATATATAGTGTTCCAGTTCGGATAATTTATACCTCTGGCAAATTAGACAAAATATGTCCTCTTTATATTTTTAATGTGATTTTCCCGGTAGAAAAAGGAGTATTCATATAAATATATAAATAAAGAATCATACACGTCTATAATAGTTTCGAATTTTGATAAACAGAGAGTGCGCTAATGAATTATTTATTTATTTCAACACACAAAACGCGATATCCCGGCTAGGAATAATTGCGCCGATTTACATTATTTTTTAAACAGAAACAGTTATAAACATATTATACAAGAAATTTAATCAAAATAAAAAGAGAAAATGAATTATAATATAATCTAATATGTTTTAAAAATCGGGAATAGATAGAAAAGATAGTTCGAGGTAAAAATTAAGTAAACATAAGTTAATAAGCTCCGAGCTAGGTAAAAAATCAGCAGAGTAAACATGGGAATCCGTTTACTTGGGATTTCTGAGAGGCAACCGTGCCTTAGGCCCTGTTCCTCCCTCATATATTTCCACACGTCACTTACTTCACACTCTTAATCTCCAAGCTGCAACCCCAAACCACATAATTGACTGTATAATACAATATAATGCGGCTTATGATTGTAGAACGACATTTGAAAATTATCCCGCATGTGTTTCTTTTGAACGAAAAATCCAAAATTATTTCAAGGAAAAATAACGATTATTTCTAACCTTAGGGATGAAGTATGAAAGTTGTGAGAAGATTAATAATAAACGGAAAAATAAATTGTCCAGGGATGGGAATCGAACCCACAGTGTTCCGCTTACCAGGCAGATGCCATGTCCACTAGGCTACCCTGGACATATTTTTCCGTTCGTAAATATTATATAAAGTAATTTGTAATACAATATAATGCGGCTTATGATTGTAGAACGATATTTGAAAATTATCCCGCATTGTGTTTAACGAAAAATCGTTATTTCTTCTTAAAATAAATTTCGATTTTTCGTTCAAAAGAAACACATGCGGGATAATTTTCAAATGTCGTTCTATAATTGACTATATTGGCTCATCCATTGATGAGCTATACTCATCTCCAGCAGAAACCATCAAAAGCCTACAGGTTTGATTCTCTAATATGATTGAGTAGAGATAAGAAAGAAGAAGAAAGGCATCAAGCTCACCGAAACATCACAATAAAGAAGCAACGTGAGTATTTTAGAATGTTTTATAGAACCTTTTTTAAAATTGCAATATTAAGCAATGCGTCATTTGAAAAACAGTTTCATATTATTAAGGCGAGTACTATTTATTAGATGGCAGAGCGCTATCTAGTGGAACAGAAATCAACTAAACATTGATTTAACCTGTTCTCTGATATTCGGCCAACTATTTCCTTGATAAGTCAAGAAATTCCATCCACGAATTAATTTCTGTTCCACTAGATGGTGCTCTGCCATCTAAAAATCACATGGGCTCCTGTTCAGGATATGCCTTGTTTATTTTTAATATCTCTGCAAAATTTCCACTATAAACACTCAATTAATTTCTTAACCTAAAGCCATTCAAATCGGCCTTAAAACAACCAAAAGATTTAAATTTAAAAATGTACAAACACTAATAGATATACCACTCCAATGCATTCTACAAAATAAAACACACACAATATAAATAATAAAATACACAAAAATATATAAACACATGAATAAATTAAATATAAATTCCCCTTTTAAATGAACCCAATTTGATATAAATATTTTAGGCTTTACAATTCCATTTACGAGAGGCTTAAGATAAATTAAGCTTGGCCTAGACGACTGACTCGTTATTAAATCAGAAAAACTTTATTTTATCAGTTCTAACTCGTTTTAAGAGAAGGCAATGAATAAAAGATCTCGGTTGCTAACTCCCTTGAGCATCCAGTCTGGTAAAAAATCTGAAATTTTCTAAAATAAAATCTCTGATAATCTAATCTTACCTACCATTATAAATTTGTTTTCTTTTCTGAGGGATTCAAAGGAGAATATAATTGGCCCGTGCTTTAGCAGACGAACTTTCATACGAATTTTTTAAAAGGTTCAAAGTCAAATATAAATTTATAAGAATTGAAATATATTGTATTTTAAAATTCGTGAAAATAATTGTTGAATATATTTATTTATAAAAAAAGGATATTTTATTCTTTATAATAGGTGTATTTATATTTGTTTTGAATATTAAGAAATATATATCGTTATTTTTTAATATATCTTTTATCTGAGAGAAAGAATTATAAAGATTCGTTCCTGCTTATACACTTTGATTTAAACAATAAAGAATCAAGGGCATGCAAGCAAACAAAGAGATGAAACTCTTGATTCCTTATTGATTAAATCAGAGAGAGAGAGTATATTCCTAAAGCAAAAACATAAAAATACACTAAAAATATTATTATATTTCACGATTTCTATGAAAAGCAGAAGAAAAATGTGTACTGGGTATAAAATTTGAATCTATAATTTTAAATTGTACTAGATCTTTTTAAAGGGGGCATAGGGTGAGGTCAAAAACATTTTGTAGAGATTAGGCAATTTAAGTGTTGTTTTCTCTTTCTTGAAAAAAAAAATTAAAATATTTTTTAAATAAATATTTTCGTAAATGGGGGACGATCATAAAAAATACAAGTAAATATTTATTAACATACACTATTCTTCATACGAACTAAATAACTTAGTCCCTATTTCTGCTCCGCGCTTATGGAATTGAATACTTGAGGCGATGGCGTCGACCTTTCATATTAAATCTTACTTTTCCTTATTACTAATAATTGTATATAGTTGCGGAACTACTGGTTTCCTGTGCTGCTCTTTTCCTGTTATTGCACCTTGTACGGAGAATCTGTATAAGACTAACGTCTTTATAAAGGCTTTTTGTGTGAACTATTGTGTAATATATTAACTTTGTTGAAATTTCATAATATTCAATTTATCACTGATCATGGAAATTTTAGGAAATGTTTGGTAACTATCGGCGCGGTGAAGGAACCTGGATGCTTCTGCGGAGGTGAAGGTAAAGACTCAAAATATCTACTTCTGGAATGTCCAATTTTTCGGGATAATAGGAAGAGAAATTTTGGTGGCACGGACAGCTATGTGAATTCGTAGATGAGAAAAGAACATATAAATATTTTAACCAATTTTGTAGATATATATACAACTATCTTTTGAACTGGGAAAGAAAGGGAAGGAAATTTTGAGAAAATTGCTTTTGTATGTTTGTCTTTTTCTCCTTGACAAATTTTCTCTGGATAATTATGTAAAATAATTGAATTGTATAAGCTTGTATATAGCCAATTTGTTATGATGTAAAGAAATGTATTGATGCAAATATCCCTGAGTTTGGGATATCGCGTTATAGAATGTTAATAAAGTTAATTGTAATATATTTATTAATAAATAATATATTCATTAAAACTTCAGAGTATCATATCGTTATATTGTAGTTTGAAAAGGTATATTTTTCAAGAATTTTCATTTTAAAGGTAAAGCGTTATTGAAAGAATTTGATAATTTTAGATAATTTTGAAAGATTAACTTATTTCACGTATCAATGAAATCTTTGAACTCAATTATCCTGTCTACATTACTGTATGGCCGGCCGCCAGACCTGCACTCTTGGATCTTACTAGTGGCTCTCGAGGACCACACCATCGCCATCTCCTTAGCGGTGAAGCACACAATCTACGTATTCTTTGTAGATCGCGAAATACGTGGTGTCGCTGAAGACCCGCTGGTGATTCTCCACCAAACTCTGCAGCGGTGGCAGAGGTGCTATATTCATTGTACATAGTGATATGCATATGTATATAATTATCTTTTTAAAAGAGTGCAGACTGTGAACTTTTGTATGTATTGACAAGATGTCAATAAAATTGTTTTAATTGTCAAATTGTCTAAATTACTGTATATATCTCCATTGTGAGTGTTTGAAATTTAGATGTTAAGTTTGTAATTATTTTCTTATTTTTTAATTCATAGAAGCATTTTTCTGGTAGACATATTCAATTTTATCATCATCATTTCTAATTTTTTTCTTTAGTTATCAAATCATTTTTAAGTAGTCACTTTTTTGTTTGTTTTGTTGTGTTCCTTTTTAAGCAATAAAATATGTAGAACTAAGGTGTAATATTCAATTCAAGCATATGGAACCAACATCAATTCATTTTTAAAACAAAGCAAAATCATAAGCTTATACAACTTCCACTTTTTCATACAGTGGGTAAATGTGATAAAAACAAAACGATAAAACAAAAGCAGTAGATTTTCCTTCGCCAACCTCTGAACTATTCAATTTATACTTCAGGACTCTATACTTCAAGTAGGCTTTCTGTAAGAGTTTCACTGGGAGTGACCGCATCGAAGCTAATTCTAAATTTCACGAATATAATTTTAAGAGTGAATTCGTTACTTTTAAAAATGAGTTCGACGTCAAACACATGTTGGCGGTTGTAATAGCACAATTTTCGTTAATTCTTTACGTGAGCTTGATGAAACTCTAGCCACGCGATATGGATTTAATGTTTCTATATGGATAATGCAAGAGCGCACATATCCTCAGAAACACGGGCATCTGTTAGTCTGCTAAGAAGCAGCGTGAAGTTTTTTTCACCATATATATATATGTTAAATCCAATTGAATTTTCATTTAGCAAAATTAAAACATTGGTAAGGTCGCTGCTTCCTCGACATCATATTAGGTTATCACTGATGCAGCAATCAGTAGAATTACATCAGGAGACTGTGAAGGATGGTTTACTCACATTCGCAAAAATTGCTTCCTGGCCAAAAAAAAAAAAAAAAACACCGTACATCCAATAAAATCTGTTTCTAATTTATTTCGTGGTTATTTGCTACTATATTAGTGTTTGGGACTTAATATGCCAAATGAATTTAATTAATCTTTATGATATTGTCTTTTGGATTTTACACATAACAAACTTATTTTTAAAGGCGACGAACTCATTTTTGAAAGTGACGAATTCACTCTTAAAATGCTATAATTAGATAATGATTGAAGCTGGATGGGAAAAACTATCTCTCTATGTCTATCAAATATTTTATACTCAAGCGTATAAGGGCAGTTATTGCTGCCAGATGTGTTTCTTTTGAAATTTTAATTACTTATTATTCCCTTTATAATACATTTTCACATCAAATATCATTTTTATTTGCATTTCAATTATTGTAGCAAGTGTCACTTGTTGTCGCCAGTAATGTATATACATATGTAGGATTGTTGTTGCGTGATGTGTTGGTGTGGCTTGTGGAAAGGCTGCTGATAAAATTATAAATAAAATTAATTTATTTAAAGCCAGAAATATAAAAATTGAAAAGAAGCAACGGTTGAAGTAACGGCCGCTGGAGTTGGCCTAGATGTTTACCGCGTGAGTGCCAGATCAAGTGTGGGAAGCTCCAGCCGCTAGAAAGTTCTGGATGACGCCCGCGCATGCGTAGTGAAGTGTTCTCCCAACACGTGCTTGCCGAGACATAATGAGGCCGCCAAGCTTCTGCCCGTATGTGTTTTGAAGCTTTGTCCCAGTTCGCTGAAGCAAAGTGCGGTCGCCACACTACTCCCCCTCCAGTAGGATCTTTAAAGATCCTATGTAGTCGTAGAGGGAACTCTTGGTAGGATGCCTTGTTGGGTTAGGATCTGGTCTTGGGGGCTTGAGGGAGGCACCTGTCCTTTTCAAATGTTGTCTGGATGTAATGGGTGGCGACCATCTTGTTAGGTTGCAGGGACACGATGGATTGCTCAGCGATAGGGATAGTCGCCGTGAGTACCGGAGGAGCTATTGGTATTAGGGAAGTAGTGACTCTTGCTTCAATGGGAGGCGATGACTGTTGGAGAGAGTTTTGAGGTTGGAGAGGTTGTAGTACCGAAGTTTGGGCGGGCTGCAAGTGGAAAGGAGTCGTTGCAGCAGCGTTGTTGGTTTCTTCTAGGAAGAGTGGATGTTTCTGCTCGCAGGATGGAAGCAAGGACTCTTCATGAGACGGCGGCTGCTGGGGCAAGGGCTCTTCATGAGACGGCGGCTGCTTGGGCAAGGGCTCTTCATGAGACGGCGGCTGCTGGGGCAAGGGCTCTTCGTGAGACGGCGGCTTCTGGGGCAAGGGATTGTCACTGTGCACTGGGGTGGAGAAAACAGTTTTAGGGGGGCACGAGATGGTGTTTGAAGGCAGGTTGGAGCAGAACGATGAGGAGTCCAGGGATGAAGAGTTACTCAGAGAGCTGGTGGGAGAAAGTAAGGTGGAGCTTGAGTTGGTGTCTTCAACGTTATGGACTGTAGTCACCGGGGCAGTTGTTGCGACATTCATGTCACGGGGTAAATTCGTCTGCTCCAGGTGTTGGAGGCTATTGGAGGAGGGAGTACAGGGATCACAGTGCTAAGATGGAGGTGGCTTGGACAATTCAACCAGGATAATCGAGGGTCTCTGATCAGCAATGGGCTTAGTTTCTGAGACTTGAGCTGTTCGTACCTGGCGTGACCGGTCAAATCGCAGGAGAAGTCGTTCTTTGAGCGCCGCATATTTTCCTGAAACTGGTGGGTTCTCTACAATGTCGTAGACGCAGACGAGAGCTAATCTATCTAAATTAACGATTATTGTGTTATACTTGAAATTGTCGTCGCTGGCGATGTTTGCGAAAATAAAGGCAGCTTCCAGTTGGCTGAGCCACAATGGAATGTCGTTTGGCAAGAAGGGTGGAGCTCGAAAAATCAATTTTGATATTTGAGATGGGGTGAATTCCATCGTGAATGTTTGAGCTTCCTTGATTTGCCCTTGACGTTGGCCGTTAATTCTTCAATTTTTGTTTCGTTCGTAAATTTCTCTTTAAAATAAATTTCGATTTTTCGTTTAAAAGAAACATTCGCGGTATAATTGCAATTTTCGTTTTACAATCATAAGCCGCGTTATATTGTATTTTAAATTACTTTATATAATATTTACGAACGGAAAAATGTGTCCAGGGTAGCCTAGTGGACATGGCATCTGCCCGGTAAGCGGAACACTGTGGGTTCGATTCCCATCCCTGGACACTTTTATTTTTTCCGTTAATCATTACTCTTCACAATTCATCCTATCATACGTCATCTTCAAAGTTAGAAATAATCGCTATTTCTCTTTAAAATAAATTTCGATTTTTCGTTTAAAAGAAACATTCGCGGTTTAATTGCAATTTTCGTTTTACAATCATAAGCCGCGTTATATTGTATTTTAAAAAAAAATATATATATATATATATATTTAAGTAACCCAGGTTCCTGGAGCGTACAGAAGTCGCCAACTACCCGGGATGTCCTTCTGACCTAAGTCTTCTTGGATTTATATACAATGACAGTGGAAGTCCAATTAATGAGGTGTCGCCAGGCAGATTTATTTCTTGGGAGATTTTCTAGGGATGCTGGACATATGTTGGTGATACCTAGGAGAGTGGCTGTCTGGAATCTTTGGTATTGGAAGGTTGGGCAAGTGAAGAGGAGGTGGTCTACGGTTTGGACTTCATCTTGGCAGTGGGGGCAAGTTGGGTCTTCTTTCGATACCGTTGCAAGGTCTGCCTGAATGTAACCATGGCCGGTCAAGATTGTTGTGGAGGTAGATCCATGCTTGATGTTTCGAAGCATTTGGAGGAGTAGTTTAGAATGTATATTATTATTATTTATTTAAGTAACCCAGGTTCCTGGAGCGTACAGAAGTCGCCAACTACCCGGGATGTCCTTCTGACCTAAGTCTTCTTGGATTTATATACAATACCAGTGGAAGTCCAATTAATGAGGTGTCGCCATGCAGATTTCCTTCTTGGGAGATTTTCTAGGAATGCTGGAGAATGTATATAATAGATGGTTTATCGCCCAAAAAGCTTGTAAGACGTCCGTGGCTCACCTGAAGCACGCGACCTGCTGTATGCTTCATAACAAAAACCCTCGTAAAAGATGGACGATTGGTCCATCGAAATATGAGATTAATAAATAATATTATTACAATCCAAAATAAGCCTTATTTTTAAATGAATAATATGTACACATTCTTCACATTTTCATTGTTTTTACATTTTTACATGATTAGAGCCTTGTGCGGGGTCTTGAATTCGGAGTGTTCCTTATTCCAAGATGGGCTGTTATCATCGTTTATTTTTTTCTAGGTACATGTTTTCTTTTCGGTTTTTCCATTTTTCTATATTTGTTCTCAATTGATATAAGAGTTTCCTTTGCTTTGGTTTCCTTCTCTTTGTTTCTTGTTTGTAGTTACAGACTTCTCTGAATATTATATTTTCAAGATTATCTAATTTATCATAAAAGTTAAAAGAGCTTTTTTATTATGAAATCATATATGTTTTCGATATTTAGGTATTTTCTAATAATAATACTTCTGACAAACCACTTTGGCCCAATATATATATATATTGCGTATGATATTGTTTTTTACAGCACAATACAACAATGTTGGCAAGTACTTTGGCCCAATGACATATACAGGGTGATCTAAAAGTCTTGCACAATTTTAAAAATTAATAACTCCGCGAATATTTGCGCTAGAGCAAAGGGGTAAACACCATTGTGTTCAGGAAGCAATGGAAATTTTTAAGGCAAATACATGAAGAATTCGAAATTGAATTTTGTTACAATTTTATTCGCTAGATGGCGCTCTACCAGAATCAGAGATTCAGCGACCAATTTTTTTGATAAACTGAAAAATATAACTGATCGAACAGAATTTTTCATTTTTGAATACCAGGAAAGAACCCTAATAATATCAATTGATAATTTAATAAAACACCATTTCGCCAAAATTAGAAAAATTGGATGACGATTTTTGAATGCAATCCGAGATATGAAAAAAAAAAAGAAGTCGGTGGACGAGGGGGTAACACCCTCTATTCTCGACAGTCATGAACCGGGATTGAATCCCGCGTTAACCTTTTGTTTAATATGTGAATAACCTTCAGTTATTATTTATTGTTGTAAATATCATAAACTAGGTTGCTCTTGTTAAGCTGTACCTAATAAAGTGATTTTGGAACCGAATCCGAGATATGTAAAATAGGTAAATGCAAATTAAAACATGTAGCAAAAAAAATATTATATTTTAGATTCGGTTTTGTGAAATAGATTGAAGGTTTGAAAAACACTGCTTAAATCAATAGACGATATGTGGTAGGCCGGCATCGATAAACACGCGACTTAATATACCCATATAGCCAAAAATCGCAAGGCGTCAAGTCAGGTGATCTTGGAGGCCACTGGTGCATAAAGTGGCGTCTTATCACACGATCTTCACTGAACGTATCCTTCAGCAATTGTTTTGCACCGCGGGAGATATGAGGAGGTCCATCTTACATGAAAGTTATTTCGCTTAGTGGTTGTCTGTCCTGAAATATGGGAATAACCTTTTCTCTCAAAAATTGAACATAACGTTCACCAGTTTCAGAAACGGTTTTAAAGGTTCTTCCATTGATTTATTCAAATAAAAATGGACCAATAATAAAAGAAGTAGTGATCCCACACCAAACTGTAACTCTAGGCTGATGAAGTGGCATTTCTGTAAAATTCCTAGGGTTTTCTGTTGCCCAAATGCGGCTGTTCTGAGTGTTAACTTCTCCTTTTAGAGAAAAGTGAGCTTCACTTGTCCATAGAACATTCGACAGCCAGTTTCCATCAATGTCGCTTGACATTTTTGACAATTGACGCTTCTCAAAATCGCCGACTTTTAGCCCGTGATATCTTTGAATTTTGTATGGGTATTTTTAAAAAAAAAATCTTAGTGCTCTCCAAACTGTTCCATACGAAATTCCCGTTTGTCGAGAAACTTGTCGAGCACTTACTTATCCATACGTGGATAATGTTTCAATAGCTTCAACATTCTGAGAAACCGTAATAGCCACTGACTTGCATGTCGATGGTCTTCCACTCCGAAGTTTTGCTTCCAGAGATCCAGTCTTCTCAAAATTTTTATCATTCGCCTTAGAGAGTAGCAACTCATGTGTCCTTAACCGTTTTCGAATACCTTTAAAGGTACGAAACGCTCAAAGAGCTTCAGTGGCAGATTCTTAATTTCAATTTAAAAAATTGACCAAGAGAGCTTTATTCTGTAGTGACGGCATTCCAGAGTAAAATAAATTGTCAGAGATAGATAAATATTTTTCAAATGAATTAAAATAAATATAATCGATACTGAGAGAGAGTTGAATTTAAAAAATAGAAATTTATTATCTTCAAAATTTAAATAGCTGAGAGGATTCCAGCAAACTGCATCTAAAATAATATTTTTTTTTTTGCTACATGTTTTAATTTGCAATTATCTATTTTACATATCTCGGATTGCATTTAAAAATCGTCATCTAATTCTTCTACTTTTGACGAAATGGTGTTTTGATAATTTATCATTTGATATTATTAGGGTTCTTTCCTGGTATTCAAAAAGAAAAAATACGTGTCGATCAGTTATAGTATATTACAATTCAGATAGTATATTACAATTTATCAAACAATTTGGCCGCTTAATCTCTGATTCTGGTAGAGCGCCATGTAGCGAATAAAATTGTAACTAAAATCAATTTGGAATTATTCAATTTTTGTCCTAAAAATCCCCATTGCATCCTGAACACAATGGTGTTTATTTCATTGCTCTAGCGCGAAGTTATTAATTTTTAAAGGTGTTCAGGACTTTTGGATCACCCTGTAATTCTATTGTCCTCAAAGCTTATGTCCATAGTTAATCTAAAATACCCTTTCCAAGAGTCTAGATTCAGTATCAGTATGAAGGAAAAATGCAATATTAGAACAGTGTAAAAGGGTTTAGCCAATGTCATTTAATTTTCAGGAATGTTTTAGTTTGTAATACCTAAATAAAATTTTTCACTGATAAAAGAGAAATAAAAGTTTTTTTTATATTGTAAGTTGTGTTAGTCGATGTCAATATTTTTTCATAATGTTTAAATTTGTAATATCTCCGTAAAATTGTATATATTTAAGGATTAAAAAAGTAAAGAAATAATGTAACCAAGGAGTGTTCCATTGTTGCATAGAGACTGAGAGAGATGGAGAGCTTGGGGCGAGTTTTTTCTAGGCTGTGCCTGGTTTACTTCACGGTTGTAGTTTTGTTGTGTTGTTTTCTGGTTGTGTACCCACTGTTGTGCCTTTTTGTAGCACTTGTTAAAGTTGTTATGTTCGTTGTGTCTGTGGCTTGGCCTTGCGCCATTTTTTATTTTAAATATTCAGATCATTTCAATTTTGCCTTTTAATTTATATTGTTGTCTTATTTTGTTTTGTTAGGCTTAGGGACACATAGGGCTTACGGATTGGTATTTTTTCTTTCTTTTTTTTTCAAAATTCTTATTTCAAAGATTGGTTTATTGTTTTCAAAATTCTTATAAAAAGTCCCTAAGTCTGACAATACAAAAAAACACAATAGTATAATTTTAAAAGGTATTAATTGAGGTGTCTGGATATTTAGAATGAAAAGTGACAAAGGGTTCAAACATGGGCACTACTAACATGGCATCGTTAACATCTGTTGCAGACTGGTACAATAGTGAGTACATAGTCAGAGAATAACATGACAGGATTACATCCTTGAAGTGGGTTAGACACAGTTTAGAAAAAACTTGTCTCTTGTAATTCATCTCTCTCTTGAGCTAGTCTCGCAACGGCCGTGATCCCTCCCTGATGCCAGGCTCTCATGACGCTCCTCGAACTCCGGGTGTCTTGAAGACAAGCTATTTCTGAGTTCTCTGATGATCTTGAAGTATTTCCCTACCTGCTGAAAACTCTGGGCCCCGGCTTCCTATTGCCTGCAATGGAACAATAATTGTTCTTAATGATGAAGAACATAATACTCGTTCAATTGGTTATCTTGAATCAAAGCACTCTCATTATGCTCTTCTTGATATCTTGAAGACAAGCTATTTCTGGGTCCTCTGATTATCTTGAGTCTTATTCCTGTGCCGCGCCTGGAATCTGTACTTCCTATTGACCATAATGCTCATTCAATTGGTTATCTTGAATCAAACCTAGCTCTGCTCATTTAATCCATCCCTTGATGTGGAGAAACATGAATTCAAAGTCTTGATCATCTGGCTGAAGTTTATTCCCCCACCTGATGTCTTACAATAGACGACTTATAAAAAACTGACTTTCTTTAACCAACACTCAATTGACCACGCCCGCTTACCCTCATCTGGAAACTCCTACTTCTCACTCAGCATGTACCTGGCATCCTACAAGCTCGCTTCAAACCTGAGATAATGGAACGACCCTTCAATGTCTTCCCTCTCTTGACTGATCATTTGGTAGAGGAAAAATAAAGTTATTTGTTGGAATACAAGGTTTCTTTAGAATTCTTCAATAGAACTCACATATACATTACCCTATGTAATTTGTTCAGTAGCAAAGTCACACTATTTATATGTGAGCACAGTAAAACTAACGCTCTTCTGGGAACTTGGACAAAAGCCCAACTCTACATGTAATATATCTTTAAATGTATAATTTGGAAATTTCAATATAAATACTGAAGAAGGGGTAAATATATCACCCCAATAATTATATACAGTATTTAATTACCGAAACATTTATTCACATTTCCACACGTAGTGGGAATACATTTTAACATGCTATATAAGACTAGTAATGCGAACAAATAAAACCTATAATCTAGCCTTTAAAATTCTTCAATTCTTATTTGACAGAGACCATTCAAGCTACTTACAAGGTTTTTCCCAAAACTTCGTAAACACTTGCAAAAATATTCCCTGAATACCAGGAAAGAACCAGTTATAATGTGTCAAATGTGTTTTGTTTGTGTGCTTGTGTGCATATTTTTCGCTTTACGCTCATTAGAAGAAATAGCATAAGGAATACCCTCTGTACACCCCTAACTTTAGAGATTTTGCGAAAAAAAATAATACAAAATGATTTTACTACCACGTTATTCAACGCAAAAGGTCGATCTAAAAATGATTTACATTCGAGGGGACACATTTTTAAAATTTTGTGCAGTATAATAAGCAATGATAACATTTGACAAGCCCATAGGCTGTGATATTGTCAGAAGAAACTATACAATTCTTATAGCAAGAAATCCTATTAGTAGTGCCATCATAATTTTTGGTATTATTTTAACATTTCAAAAAAATCGTGAATTGATTTCAGCACTGTTTTTCAAACATTCAATCTATTTCACAAAACCGCATCTAAAATATAAATTTATTTCGCTTCATGTTTTAATTTGCATTTACATATTTTACATATCTCGGAATGCATTTTAAGAATCGTCATCAAATTCTTCTACTTTTGGCGAAATGGTGTTTTATTAAATTATCAATTGATATTATTAGGGTTCTTTCCTGGTATTCAAAAATGAAAAATACTGTTCGATCAGTTATATTTTTCAGTTTATCAAAAATTTAGTCGCTGAATCTCTGATTCTGGTAGAGCGCCATCTATCGAAATTAATTGTAACAAAAATCAATTTCGAATTTTTCATTATTTGCCCTAAAATTTCCTATTGCATCCTTAACACAATAGTGTTCACCGCATTGCTCTAGCACAAATATTCGCGGAGTTATTAATTTTTAAATTTGTGCAAGACTTTAGGATCACCCTGTATATATGTCGTAACACAGGCACTATGCAGTCATGGGTCCTCGTTGCAAGGCGTCAATAGGAAACAAAGGATGAAGCAGGTTGGATGTCACCTCAGAAAGAGACCAGCTCCGAAAACGCGACAAGATCCAAGAGGAGTGTGATATACACGAGAGGGAGGGATGATCTGACGTTGTCCGGTCCGTTTGTCGATGTCCAGTGGCGGTCGTAAAACTTATTAGAAGTTCCTCCGGGAGTAAATGACCATGAGTTGGACCTCGTCCTGCCTTAGGCGCGGTGAAGTTTGAATAACACTTTATTGTTTATCCGATTTTTCTACATTAGTCTTGAACGTTCTAAAACATTCTATTCTGGAATGCGCCATTTTTTTCTACGTAACAATATACATCTAGATGAGATTTGTGTAGTAATTCGGTGGAGCACACATCTTTTAAATCTCTTAATCGTCTTTGAATAAAATAAATTGATAAAGTATAGAGATATGGTCAATTTATAAAGGTCATGCTATAAATGTTACTATAAATATATTGAGTCTAAGTCAATTTACAGCGACCTTGTTAGCTTTAACATTTACAGTATGTAGAGAAATTTAGTTTAAAGCCTTGCTAAGATAGAAACATTTGAATTATAAAGCTTATTCACAGGCGCGTCATGGTTAATTAAATTCTTAATGGATCGAGTTAGAAAGGAATTATAGATGTCACCCTTAATGTTACCACCAATATGTATAGTTGAAAGGTAATTTAAGAGCTCTGTATGGATTGTACCTATTAAACCCGATTTACATGCGTCATGGTTGTGGTTTAACTCCGCCTTTGCCGGTCCAAAGCCCAGATGAAAAAGGAGGAGGGGGAGCAGTAACAAGCTCGCTAAAAAATCTGGGCTCAGCTGGCCCGGCTGATAGTACCCTGTAAGGGCTCCAGGGATACAGGATGAGCAGCGTTTGTACTCCATGTTAGGAGCGGCTGTACATGGCGTCTGTTCCTCATGTCAGAGGCGGCCATTTCTTTTGGAGCTAAGTCGGCCTGCCACTGAGTAGTGTCCAGTCTTAATGACAAAGGCAGCCGCATTTTACTTCGCCCAGTGTGGATATAAGAAAGAAGAAGATGGTTGTGGTGGTGATGTCTTGTCCATGGAGCAGATCAGATCGGTCCGTGCACCCTGATTACCGACTAACCCAGGTGCCTTGTTCGTATGGATGTCCTTTGAACCCACTCTAAACATTGAGGCCACAACGACTGCAACCAACATGCCACACTACAGTCATCCTTGTGCCGCCCTCCCCGTCATCATTAGGGCGTAAGACGAGACCCGACCTTGAGGCCTTCCTCAAGAGAAACCCCGGAGTTTCGTTTGCTGGAACGGGCGCCCTTGGTCTTGGGCGGGAGGAGGTCCTGGACCTCCTCTCCTCGAAGACCAAGGCGCGAAAGCGCGGTCAGCATCTAACCCCTCCGCAGAGCAATGCTCTTGCCGGCCTAATAAACCAAATCCTCGACCTAAGGCCCGGAGTAAATAGCAACATTTATAAGGTCTTGCGACAGGTCTTGTCAGAGCTGAGGACCGGTCCAGCCGCAGTGCCCCCTACATCCACACTGCCTGCGCCTCGACCATCTCATCCAACGCCGCTCACTTCCCACAAGAAAAAACTGACACCTGCTATGATAACACCCCCGGCGCCCGCCCCGACGCAGATGGGGGAGGTCGTTCCGATGACGGAGGTAGAGCGATGTGTACCTCCTCTGCCTGCGCCTCAGCCTGCTGAGCCGGCGCCGCCCGCTCCCCAGGAGTCAACTCCAGCCACGACTACACCTCCGCTTCCACCACCTGCCCCGATTGAGGACGACGTCGATCTGATGCCGGAGTTAGATACAATCTTCAATGAAATGATCACTGACCCCGGCTTTGAGCCCCTGCTGGAGCCAGGGATTTCCCTGGATGCCGTCATGTTTGCGGTCTTATACCGCGAAGATAGATTGGATCTACTCGGGGATCTCTCACCTGAGCAGGGAGTAACCTCGCGGGCTTCCTTGACGCTGCTTTCGAGCGAACTCGGAACTGCCATCCCACCATTCGCAGGGGAATTCACAAGCTAAGGATAGCCTTGCCCTCCTGATCAATGTACATTGTTTGCCCTTTTGACTCCTCGTGAGTAATTGTTGACCAGCGGTCAATACAAATTATTTAATTGTCAAATTGTCACACTACAGTCATCCTACAGTATAAACCCACATCACAACATATATATATATATATATGTCATAATTTGTACAATTAGATGCCAACCTAATCCAATATATGTATGAAAATGTATGATTTGTTTCAATAAAACAAGGTAACATTGGAGGACAGAAAGACCTAGAAGAAAGGCCTAGAAAAGAGGCTTAGAAGTTAGCACGATCATTAGCAAAATTATACCCAGTTTTATTATCGCGGAACTAATAAAAGTTGGGTTCAACAAACTATTACTTCCTGGTCAAGCTGGGACATGTTTTAGGATAAAGACGTAACGTAGACCAATAGGGAACCGCCACGTCATACCTTTCCACCAATGGGAAGTAAGAAGGGTTCTCGTGTTAAATCGAGAACCAAGAATTAGCAGTAGTTAGCTAGCCCCCACCGAGGTAACACCTGCTCTAGAGACCTCCCCCGTTCATCTTTTTCAGCTAAGTCAATCACCGCCATGTGAATAGATAGGCCAATAATCAAAAACTGCTCCGCCTTCTCAGCCTTTCTTTCCTCCGACCAGTTGTCTTTTATTTTCAAAACCCCATCACGTGTCCTGGTTATTCCCCACTGTATGCTTCACTTTCCACTCAAACGACTGCGCTTCCAACAATCTACACCATTCTCATCCAACAACAAGAAATTCCGCAACGATATTGCGACAAACGGATTTAGTCGACAGGATAATGACGGAAAAACGGGAGCACTTGACGCACGGAAAGAAGCTGGTGAGAAGCGAGGCGACCAGGCGCCTTCTGGCGGCCATTATATGGCAGATGACAGTGCCCATCCGACGAGTCGACACCACCCGACTAGAAACGGCGTTCCAGAGCCCCAACCCCGGGAGAGATGACGGTCGCGCCGCCGGCGTGTATCACCGCAACCTGACACCGACCACCGAGGAGTCATCCACCGCCATGCCGTACTCATACACCGCACCCGAAAGCAATCCACGCGACCCAGGACAGTGCAAACAGTCCCAAACCGATATCCCAGTGCCAGATCTCCCCCTTCAATTGCGCGGACAGTGCAATCGGTCCCGATCCGGCCCACCAGACTTCCCAAGCCAGCCATCCCAAGCCAAAGACGCCCTCGTGGAGACCTTTCGAGACTGAGGTAGGCACCACACCCTATGACGTCAAGAAATTGACTTTGGACTTATATCTGTGACCCAGGACCTACCCCTTTAACCATGTATCCAACCATGTATCCAATGAATGCAAGCACGGGCTATGCCAAAACCTGTCCCAAAGGACTTGCACTGCAACCAAATCTTTCATACATGGCAACCCTTGCCTGCATTCATTGACCCAACCACAACTCTTTATATGCCACCATTCTAACCCGCACCACACAACTTCTTTCCTAAAACCAATTGCCATTACTATATGCCCTCAACTCATAAAGCCACAACGGCTTCAACCTACAATCACAATAATGCCCAAAAACGTGTCCGTACAACAGCACAGCTCACACACTTACCATACAAAGTCCATACGTGACCATATGTCGTCACGCAACAATCACACAAATGTACCTCACAACAAACACGACATTCCCAACAACAATACACAGACGACATCCATCCAACAGGACGGTTTTCACGCTAACAACACACGCACCCATACGTCATCACACAACGATAACCCACACCACCAGCGCAACAAACACGCACAACCCACACAACAAGCGCGACACTCGCGCCAAAAGACGACAACAACCAGCAAGCGCATGCACAACCGTTAATAACAACAACCTCGTCTACACAAAACACTAAAAAATTTCACATTAAACGTGCCATTCACTAACAATATAAGAATTCTCGATATATGTTCGTGCAACCAGCACCCCTGACTTTAGTAAATTTGTTGTTCATAGTGAGAACAGGTTAAATTTTGTACAAACAAGGGCTTCACGTGACACCTTTTCATTTACAATTTTTTTTTTCGATTCGTGTCACAGGTCACACCACAAAACTTTTCACTTTTCAGGCCAAAGACGCCTTCACCACGCCTGTGACACTTATCACCTCAAAGCGTGTCCACGTCGAAAGTCGCACTTTCACTCAATTCCACTCTGATATCACTGAATAGCATTTTTACTAAAGTCACAACAACCATTCGATTTAATATCAATAGATACAATATCCGGATTTTCAAAATACAAATAATGCCGAAACTACACCAACTCATCTCTTCACAATATTATTGGCAGAACATAACACACGACAATACAAAAACAGGTAAAAACCTGTCCCACCTGCCGATTCTCTAGAAGTATCGATGAATCCAACCAACACCACGTAAAAACACCGACCCAACCCACAAAACAAAACAAAATTCGTACACAAAACATGTCACACACACAATACAACCAATACCGAAATTACACCACCTACGACGGATAAAACGATTACACATTTCCACTTAAAACAATGACTACCATTTCTTCAACAAAACGATTTACATCATTCTTCCCAGATAGAGGAAACTAGAAATTAACAAACCAGTGCCGAAAGTAAAAGATTCAATTAGCACAAAATCAATTAGGCGGCAAACAGGAAGCGAGTAGCTCCCTGCAGCAATAAAGACAAAGACGTCAGGGCTTCAATTACGTGCAAATAGAGGGTGAGAGTCCCGTTTCCGGATCTCAAATTACCGCGGGCCCCTCTCTTGGCCGGCACATAAAATATAGGTCACCGCGTTTCCCATCCACAGATTTTCTCCATGTCACCAATCTTGGATTCCAGTTCGAGTCTGCATATCGACTTTTACAGAAGCAATTCAATTTCAATCTCACAAGAGTCAAGACGTACCGACACATCTCAATGAATTCACACCTCTATTATAGCGCCTCTATTATAATTAAATCCAAATTATTCTTACAGACTTCCAAAAAAAAAAAAAAACGTTAAATATTCCACCTACACGTAGATCTCAAAGTCAAATATGAACAAGGTTCACGCACATTACCACTTTAAATTTGTTAGGATTTTAGATAACTAAGCTATTCAAGCTTACGTTTTCTCCCAGAAGGGATTAAACGACCTTTTAGAAGGATCGATATTCTCCTCGAATCCTGTATTCAAGGTATTAATATAGGTACCGATACCCAATATATAAAGTGGATATTGGGCGAGCACATCTTAAGTGCCCTAGGGGATCGCATAAAAACCCCTAGAACGCATTAAGGCTCGAGACAAATTAAAATACGACACTCGGCTTTTGAGATCTCAAATTACAACAAGGACACAAGACAAAAATACACGTAAAGGTTATATAGATTTCCATGTCTCCTGTATACATAGCATAAATTCGCACTTGAGGTAGGATCACGTTTCCGCCTAAGTGTCGCAACAGAAGAGACAAAAAATTTATAGGGCATAATTAATCAATTAAAAAATCTAAATCATGGCATGTAGATACACAACGGGTTCAAACCACTATATATATATTTTGTTTATATATTAACCATTTTCACTATTTTTTAAAATTAAAATTAAAATATTTAACAAATTTATCAACTTATTCAATTTATTATCACTTATTTTAGCAATTATTTACCATTTTATTTACCACTTAGTTTATTTTATCGTAGTTCCATATCAGCGAAACTCATTGGTTTTCGGTTAAATTTAGACATTAAGTCATCCTTTATTTTGAAAAACCTTTTCATTTTTCTTTTTTTTTTTACGCAACCAAGCATTCAACTTTGATTTCGCTCAACATTTCTTTTATTTTTATTTTTTGATACCTCATGAAATTTCCTCGTTTTCCTTCCCAAACTCGAGCAAAAAGTAATTAGGCATTTTTTCCTTTTCACCAATGCAACAAAGCATTTTTTTCCACGCAACAAGGCATTTTTCTTTTTCAACCACGCCTTCACTTTGATTTCAGTCAACTATTTTTTATTATTTTTATTTTTGATTTCTAAAATTACCTCATGAAATTTCCTCGATTTCCTTCCCAATCTCGAGCAAAAAATGTAGTTAGGCAATTTTTCCTTCTTTTTTTTTTACTATGTACCATAGTACTCAACATATGATGCACCTTTATAAAATTTTGATTTCTATTAACTAAAAACCAACTATATAGCATTAACACTACTTTTTTTCTTATATCCTTATCAATGTTGTATATAACCTCCCTATAACCAATTGATTTTCGCTCAAAATTATTTTCTTTGCTTTACAGAACTTATTCAGACTAAAACCCCTTCATAAATTCTTCACATGTAGGGGGCGCATCTGTCATAATTTGTACAATTAGATGCCAACCTTATCCAATATATATATGAAAATGTATGATTTGTTTCAATAAAACAAGGTAACATTGGAGGACAGAAAGATCTAGAAGAAAGGCCTAGAAAAGAGGCTTAGAAGTTAGCACGATCATTAGCAAAATTATACCCAGTTTTATTATCGCGGAACTAATAAAAGTTGGGTTCAACAAACTATTACTTCCTGGTCAAGCTGGGACATGTTTTAGGATAAAGACGTAACGTAGACCAATAGGGAACCGCCACGTCATACCTTTCCACCAATGGGAAGTAAGAAGGGTTCTCGTGTTAAATCGAGAACCAAGAATTAGCAGTAGTTAGCTAGCCCCCACCGAGGTAACACCTGCTCTAGAGACCTCCCCCGTTCATCTTTTTCAGCTAAGTCAATCACCGCCATGTGAATAGAGAGCAACCAAGAATTAGCAGTAGTTAGCTAGCCCCCACCGAGGTAACACCTGCTCTAGAGACCTCCCCCGTTCATCTTTTTCAGCTAAGTCAATCACCGCCATGTGAATAGAGAGCCAATAGTCAACCCGCTCCCACTTTCTCCAAAGTCTTTCTTTCCTCCGACCAGTTGCCTTATTTCAACAATCAATCGTGTCTCCTGGTTTATTTCCCCTGTTGTGTAAACCTTAGCACTCAGCCACCACGACTGTGCCACCACCTCAACAATCACCAACCCCAAGAGTAATATTTCCCCGCATATAATATTACGATATACACTGCGTGACATTGAAAATGGAACACCAAGAAATAGTGGCCAGAAAATTATGCAAATTTCAGGGTAGACGCGCCTAACCGAGTTATGCAAATGATGTAAAATGCGCAGCTCTCGTGCGCACATGGAGTAAGATATAAGGGAAGGAACTTGCAGAAAGGACAGTATTCGTGTCGTTATTTCTTCAAGGAAAATCATTGTAGAAATTTTGTTCTTGTGTCAAAAGACACGTGTAATAACAGAGAATGCCAGGTCATCGTAAACGGAGGCATTTCAAGCAGAAAGACGCTTTTACGAGGGGCATGGTGATCGGACTGAAAAGGGCAGGTTGGTCCATACGTCAAATCACAGCTGATACACACCTTGGTGCGTCCACGGTGCACCGACTGTGGAGAAGATGGTTGGAACAAGGAAATGTGGCAATTTATAGGAATTTCGGTGCAACCAGAGTGACGTCAGCATGTGTGGATCGGCGTATCCTTCGACAAGCAGTGGCGACCCCACAAGCCACTTGTACCGCCATCCTGCAACATGTGCAAGACACCCTAGATCATTCCATCTCGACCAGAACCATTTCCCGTCGATTGGTTGCTAATGGCTTGCACTCAGGCCGTCCGCTAAGAAGACTGCCATTGACCCCACCGAATAGGCTCCAACGTTTGAAATGTTGCCGGGCTAGATCGACGTGGATGACGGAATGGCACAGGGTCGTGTTCTCAGATGAGTCGCGTTTCTGCTTGTCCAGTGATAGTCGCCGTGTACGCGTGTGGCGTCGACGTGGAGAGAGGTCCAATCCGGCAGCAATTGTGGAACGCCCCACTGTGCGACAACGTGGAATCATGGTTTGGGGCGCAATCGCGTATGATTCCAGGTCACCTTTACTTCGTATTCAGGGCACTATGACGGCCCAACGATACGTTGATGATGTGCTGAGACCGGTGACACTCCCCTACCTTCAGGGGGTACCCAATGCCCTTTATCAGCAGGATAACGCCCGACCGCACACTGCTCGCATTAGCCAACAAGCTCTGCAGGATGTACAGATGCTTCCCTGGCCACCGTACTTTCCTGAACTCTCACCAATCGAGCACGTCTGGGACATCATTGGACGCCGTTTGCATGCCTTGCCACAGCCGCGTTCAGAAGACGAACTGTGGCAAATGGTTGAGAGGGAATGGAGAGCCATCCCTCAGGACGCCATCCGTACTCTGATTGACTCTCTACCTAGACGTGTTGCTGCGTGCATCGCCGTCCGCGGGGGTCCTACTTGCTACTAAGCCGACGCCGTTCTCGCTCTGTATTATGACTATCATTTTGAAATAAAGATCACTTATTGTTCGTCCCTGTCTCTCTCTGTCTGCCGAGTTTCATCACTTTCTGGCCACTATTTCTTGGTGTTCCATTTTCAATGTCACGCAGTGTATATACTCAAATGAAAAAACAATAGAAAAAAATAAAAGATAAGTGGGTCAGGTGTTGATATTAAAAATAAAGAAGGCATCTCCTGACCACAAGCACATGTGCTTTTTAGATGGCAGAGCGCACATGTGCTTGTGGTCAGGAGATGCCTTCTTTATTTTTAATATACTCAAATATTAATTGCTAAAAGTAAGGTGAATTCTACAGTAAAAGTAACATCAAATGAATGCACAGAAAATGTCAAATTTATATATTCAATATAACCCTTCTACTTTCTCTGGTGATGGTGTCTTGTCCATGGAGCAGATCAGATCGGTCCGTGCACTCTAATCACAATATAAGCCAACCCAGGTGCCTTGTCCGTATGAATGTCCTCTTCTGAATTGATATCTGCCATATAGAAGGCTGCAAGGATGGCCGGGCAAATGTATATAGGGTCCGGAGTGAGTTGGGTGTTGTGATAGTTATTGCAGTTCCTGTAGGATCTAGTCATGTCTGGGTTTATATTCATTCCTTCAAAATGTCCCATTCTGATTCCTGAAATTGTTGTTGTTAATTCTCTGTTAATGTTGAGGTTGCATATGGGCTGGGGTATTTTGGTTTTTGTGTTGAGTTTTGCATTTGCTATTGTATTTGCATCTTTCAATGTTATTGAACTGGTTTCCAGTCAT
The DNA here is from genome assembly GCA_030710605.1 of Cordylochernes scorpioides. Taxonomy (NCBI): domain Eukaryota; kingdom Metazoa; phylum Arthropoda; class Arachnida; order Pseudoscorpiones; family Chernetidae; genus Cordylochernes; species Cordylochernes scorpioides. Next base: position 143,876,091 of record CP092864.1, on the reverse strand, counting down.
GGTGAATGTTACAATTATATTATTGACAAATAGAGTTGCAGCAAATTAAAATACGATATATATTTTTTATTGATATCCAATTTAAAATATTTTGGTTATTTTAGCTTATTAATGTAAGGAGTGAAAGCTACTTTATAAACATTTCTTTATTTGTAACTGTTAAAGTGTATGAATAAAATTCCGAGAGTATAGAATAAAAACTACTACTACGGACTTAATGCATCAAAATCGTTTGATCTAATTTCAACAAAAGACAAATATATAAAATTCAACTCATTTTGCAGATTTATTTTGAATTTTATAAAAACTACAAAATTATTTTGAACGCTTTTATTCAAATTTAACTCTGTTTAGTATAGTTTTAATTGAATAATTCTCTAATATCTTGAATATTTTCATTATAAAATAATTCTTAAAACTTTCTTCAATCTGTAAATTGTTTTCCTTGAATACACACAATACTTTACAATTTGATTTCATTTAACTAAATTTGTATACCAACCCTTTGTACATATTTCAATTGTGTTATTTTTCTATTTTCATCTAACTAACTTGCATACTAATTCTTGTACATATTTCAAATATCTTTCTTTCTTTTCTTTCAATGTTTTGTCTACCTTTAAAGTGCAAGTGTCCCTAGGGGGACATAGAGCTCTAAGTCGAAATAAAATGTGAATGAATAAAGGTAATTTAAAGGCGTCATGTGTGGAAAAATCATTACTGTATAGCTTTAAAGCCAATTTACACACATCAAGCTTAAGGAAACTAATGTAATATAGAGTTAAAGCCAATTCACAGGTGATGGGGACAATATTGTTACATGGATGACAAGGCCAAAATACCAGAGTGAAATTGGGGAAAGATGAACTCCAGCTACGGGAAGATGGCCCACGTGTGTGTGGGGAGGACAGGACAGCATTCCAATGTGGGGGAAGGAGGACAGTTTTAGACAGATCTGCGGTGACAGAAGACATTTTGGCTACAGGATGTAGGCTCCGGGCGTGTGGCCGTATGGACTGACCGGGAGTCTGGTTACATCTGCGGCAAGGAGGAGACGTGGCGACTTGTCTCCGGGCGTGTGGATGATCCTGTAAAGTGGTGCCAGGAGAGACTGACATCGGAGGTTTCTAAAATACAGTGTAGTCCAATCTGGACGTGTAGTGTGGAGCGGACGCTTCACAAGAGTGACATCCACGGCGCAAAGGATTCTTATGCCGGGGAGGTTGAAGGCAAGTCCCACTGATTGTACTCCTTCTGTTTAGAGCCATAATAAAGCGTTAACTTTAGCTGCAATCCCTTCGAACTCACATGTATATCTTTGTGGCATACTGAGTAGACAAAGTACACGAATAGCGTCTGGGTACGACGTAACGATACAATGTTGAACTATAGTGTGAAACCCAATTTACAGGCTTCTTATTTAACTCCCTTTTTGAATGAAAACCAATTTACGGCATGTTTAATGTAACTACGTATTGAAATTATATAGTGAAAGTTAATTTTAGAGCAACAAAACCTTTTACTTCTAAATTGAGTAGTTAAAATTAATTTAAAGATTTCATATGCACTGTAACTATAGTGTATTGTATTAAGACCAATTAAAAGGGACGTAGTGCAGATTTTAATTAATAACGGATAAAGATTACAATGGTTTAAAGGACGTTGTATAGAGTTAAATCTTCTATTTATAAGCGTCACTCCTATTTATAATGGCTGATAGGTATAATGAAAGGTACTTTGAAGTGGTCATGTTTATTTTGGCCATTTAGTGAGCAGTGAAAGCCAATTTGAAGGCGTCATATAGAAAGTAATTAAGACATTTTTACCAAAAAATTAAAATGATTCTGAATTTATTTCTCCCGCGTGCACCATTCTCTTTATGAGAACTCTACACACCATTATATTCAAATTATTGAAATTTGATAGCTGATTTATGCAATGCAAGAGCCACAACGCATCTGAACTGTCATCCAGAACGAATATTCTAGACTAAATATTCGGCGCGGCACAAGCTGATTTTCAAAGTTTCCGTTAAAATCTTTTCAGTAAGCCCATTTATACTGTATCAATGCCTCGCTGAATGATTTGTGCTCATTACGAACATATATCAAAGTTTTAAAGAGATCGTGCCATTGGATTGAAAGAGGCTAGTTGGTCAAATCACTTAATCGCACGACATCTGTGTCGAATTGACGCGGCTTTTAGACGATGTTGGCAAGAGTGGGTCAAGAACAGAAGAATGCAACGCTAGGACAGCAGAGGTCGACCAAGGGACACAACGGAACGGGAGGACAGAGCTATTGTCAGAACGGCTGTCGCAGAAACGGTATCGACTTTATCTGCTTTTCAACGTGTGATCGGCACACTAGTGTCCAGAATGACTATCAAAACAAGCCTCAGAGCGTAAAATCTAATAGCTCGCCGAACGATATGATGCCTACCCCACAGCCGAAGATCGCCGAGAAGACCTAAAAGCCATAAGTGCTGTGATCTACACTTTCAGAGACTTACACCAGGATTCCACCGCTGTGTCAAAGCCGACTTTCTTCCAAGATGACGATGTCCCTATAGACGACGATAGGAGGACAAAGCCGCTCTTCACGCCGCAAAGCTACTAGGAACAAAGTTCAAGACTTCGATGGAATCCTTAGCAGAATCACGTTAGATCCATGTCAGAAACTACAATAATTGCAAGCTGTGGGTCACAGCTCCCAAAGGGAAGGAGCTCTGTAACAATGTTTTTATTATTTTATTAACTGAGTATCATTTTTAAAGTGTATATTTTGCTACTCTGTAAACTTTCCTCATTGCTTTTCTTTTGTTTATCATGCATAGTTTGTTCTTTCCTTGAATAAATTTCTGCCATTCTGAAGTGTGACTTACCTAATTTTCCACATGGAAATATATAGATAAGAAAAAGGCGTCTCCTGATATTGCAACTACAAGTTTCTGATGACTTACGTCATATATCTCAATAAATATCAAATAATCGTTGATTTTTATTTAATCCAGATTTCCTCTATCATACTTCCTCTCTCGGCAAAGATATATAAGACCTCCGCCCTAGCCGAAAATATAGTCACTTCACCATCAGCGGATGCCCTCGTTGGTTGTGTCCAAAGTCCACCTCATCGACCATGTAGAACAGTAAGAACTCTTCCATCTCCATCTTTCGCTGCTTAGCTCGACTTTTATCTGTTCATGGAACTTTCCTAGTACAACTGTGTCCTTTCGTTTATTGTGTGACATTCCCAAGCTCTCCACTCTGCCTCGACCACGACTGCCTGTACTCTGTGAGAACTGTTAAAAGTCTTCCAAGGTGCAGAGAGGTACTGGAAAACTCTCCACATCCTGACTGTTTCTCTCGGTTAACACAGTATAGCCAGAGTCGACAAGATCACACACCATATATTAAATCGACTGGATTCAACATATACATATTGAATAGATCAAAGTTTTTCTAATATTGTTTCAAAAATAGAGATATCCATAAATGAATCTTTAAATAAAAAGCCATATATTGGATCAAAATATCATTTATTCTACCAATATTTAAGTTGGCTGAACGCCAACCTTTTTCAAGGTATTATAACATGGAAAAGATTGGCGTTCAGCCAATTTAAATATTGGTAAAAATAAATTATATTGTAACGTGGAAAATCAGGAAAGACAAACTTCAGGATGACACAGCAATTTATTAAAAACACAAATATAAGATACAAATTAAACAATAAGGTAAGTTTTTCCAGAATTGCAAAAAATATATAATAATATTAATATCAAAAATTAATAATCTGTATATAAAATATAATAAATAATTTGCTACAATATTTTGATCCAATATATGTCATTTTAATTAAATATTTCTAATATGTTATATTAAACAATGAATATTTTCTATAAGGGAAAAAGATTAGTAAATAAAATTTCAAATCAAATGTTTCAAAGCATTGAAATATCATCATAAAAATGTTTAATATATTGCTAAATGTCCTAAAGGTATTTCATTTTGCACATTGAAAATATTTAACGAAAGACCTGAAGACAAAAAAGACATTTAAACAAACATCACCGAACACTTAACGTACATTTCCCATTCTATTCTCGTGAGAAATAATAATATATTTAATATATGTCACAGAGGGAGGTCTATTTGCGCTTGGCAAAATATTTAAGTGAAGTACATTTAACCGTGTCACTTAAGGCAGGTATGGAAATGGTGCATAGCTCACGTCGCGTTATTCCATCTGAGAGAGGCAAATATTGCTGCGACATTATTTGATCTTGCTTGTCAACACAAAATTTAAAATTGTAATTTCTCTGGGAGCCTCGTAAATAGAAAGTCAGGTCGCTTATTGTATTGATTCTTTCTTTCTTGTCCTGGCGCCTGGATTGTACTTCACTCTATTTTATTAAATCCTCTCCGTTCTGTTCTTTCGATAACTTTGCTCTTAGGTAGCATGTTGTCTGTGTGGACCATTTCCCATATGTAGATTCTCTCATCTATTTTATATCCTTAATTTCTTATATCACCAAACTCTGCAGCTGTAGCAGAGGCGTCATTACATATTCATTGTACATATAGTTGTGTATATCATACACATACAGATTTATTAAGACCACCGGTCTTATACAGATTCACCACAGATATACCACTCCAGATATAAATTGTTGAGGACTACGCCATCACTATCTCAGCGCTGAAGCATGCAATCTATGTTTTCTTCGTAGATCATTAAATACGTGGTGTCTCTAGAGACCCACTGGTGATTCTCCACCAAACGATGTAGCTGTGGCAGAGGCGCCATATTCATTGTACATATAGATACAGATTATACATTATATATGATTACGATTATATACAGATCATATTGTACATACAGATTTATTAAGACCATCGGTCTTATACGGATTAACCACAGGTGATATATACAATAGATGGAGCTCCTATACTCCAGATATAAATTTTTGAGAAATACGCCATCACCATCTCAGCGGTGAAGCATGCTATCTATGTTTTCTTCGTAGATCGTGAAATACGTGGTGTCTCTGGAGACCCGCTGGCGATTCTCCACCAAACTCTGCAGCTGTAGCAGAGGGGCCATATTCATTGTACATAGTGTTGTTTATATCACACACATACAGATTTATTAAGACCACCAGTCTTATATACAGATTCACCACAGGAAGGAAGCATAGATGGAACTCCTATACTCTAGGTAGCGAAGAGCCCAACAGCCTCTAGGTCAGACGCATGTCCAGAAGCCACAGAATCCACCGTACATAGGTTAGCATATCACTGAAAAGGCGATTTTTATCGGCCGCGTTTTAGTCTTTGCTTTCTTCATCCAAATGGACAACGACATTCAGCGATTCTATTAATATCCTCCGAAGGTTTTATATATAGTTGTACATATCAGTTATTGAAAATTCGAAACTATTATAGACGCGTATGATTCTTTTAAAATTAAAACAATTTCTACTGCCCTTTCTACAATCGAAAAATTAATGGGAGGGCCTGGCTCATCAGTGGTGAACCTACCCAGCGGTTTCGCCAGTTTAATCTACCATACAGCTGTTATATTGAAAAAGTAAGTTCCAAAAATGAAATATAACAGCGGTATGGTAGATTAAACTGGCGAAAAGGCTGGGAGGGTTCGCCACTGATGATCCAGGCCTTCCTATTAATTTTTCCATTTCAGAAAGGGTAGTAGAAATTGTTTTATTTTTAAAAGAATCATACGCGTCTATAATAGTTTCGAATTTTCATAACAGATGGCGATCTAATGCATCATAATATCTAATTATTAATTAAAAATAATAATGCAGACTGTGTACTTTTGCATGTATGTATTGACAAGGTTTTGGCATTTCTGCTCTCTCTTTCCTGTTCTCAAATCAATCTTTCATCGGTACGATGTCTGCAGTAATTAGAGAATGGCCAAACCAGAATTCAAGCCTACGCCATTTAATTTGGTTCACAAAGGACAGTTTTCATTTGCAAAATTACCATTTTTACAATTTAGCAACTCTCCGGTAAGAGGACAACTCCCATAAAGGACATTTTGCCTCTGTAATTAGGTGTCCTTTACAGGGAGGTTCTACTGTATCAATTATTTTTCATACATATATATATATTTTTTTAAATAGAGAAATCCATAAATAAATCTTCAACACCACGTATGCACTGAGCCATATCCTCTTATACATTTATACACGATTTTTATTCTAGTAAATTGAGCAACTCAAAGAAAGGTTTTCAGAACCTATTTAGAATCTCTTCCTTGACTCCTAACCTACTTCAAGGCACCTTTAAATTTAGTTTTCCGTTTTTCATCTAACAGAATATTACAACAGATTTTGTGTGTGTATCCAGCCAACTTGCATCCTCTTTTATACACTTCGAATACAAGGTATACCTGAATACAAGTATATAATAGCATTTTTTTTAAATTCGTTTTTATAATTTTATTTTACTATTTAATTACAGTAGAACCTCCCTTTAGCGGACACCCCGCTAGCGGACACCTCTCTACAAAGGACAGTTTTCATTTGCAAAATTACCATTTTTACTATTTAGCACCTCTCCGGTAAGAGGACACCTCTCTACAACGGACACTTTGGCTCTGCAATTAGGTTCCCTTTACATTTTCAATATATATCCTTTATATCTATAAAAATGAAATGCGAAATCGATATTTGTTATCGCATCACGCAAAATCTACTGACTCAATCATTATGGAATTTCGCATGTAGGTAGCTGAAGATTTCGTTTAACATATAGGCTATTCAAAAAACGAAAAGGTTTAATGTGCTATTTTTAAAAAATGTTAAACCAAAATTCCTTAGTTCAAGCCTTTTACCGCTTGGCGGCGCACTGGTCGCGACGATAAATGAATATGATTGGTTAATAATTTTACACGTTGTTTGTTTTTAATTTGTAATTTTGTAATTTTACCCGATTAATGTGTCTTTAAAAGGTAAGATTATTTTTATATATTTAAACTCTTTGAAAATAATTTTAATCGATCATTATCAAATAAATACGCCCCCGGAACCTGGGTTAATTAAAACTGTATTGTGAAATTTCGCACGTAGGGAGTTGAGGTTTTGGTTTAACATTTAGGCTAAAAGCACAAAAATTGCATTTCGAAAAACTTTCTTTTCCTTTTTAGAAGGTAGATTTTATTTAATCATTTAGTAATATTTTTTCAATTTAAATTAATTGGAATTATTATTTATTTCGCAGCTTATTCATATATTTTGCTTCGTTTAATTTTAATTAGTGTACATATAACGATCTACATTTTTAAAGATAAGTGTACTTTTTTATCTCATAAGGTATATTATTTTTTTTATTAAAGTTGTAAAAAGTATATTTATTGAAAAAAGTATGTTTTACAATATAACTTGCTACATATATTTTACTATATGTTTGTTCCATGTAATATGTTTATGCTCTAATAGCATTTATATTGTAAGCAGCAGCTATGAATTTTCAGTAACTGCTTTATTTAAGGGTTGGATAAACATTTTTTTTCTGTCATTGGTTTAGGTAGGGTTTATATTTATCTTCTTCACAATATATGACTGCTCATATATATTTATATGGTACAACCATATTTTTATATGAATGTATTTAGATATATATATATATGCAAATATACTCATTTATATAAATAAACTAGCCGAGTGGCCCGGGCAACGCCCGGGTTTTACCCGACTGGACCCGGCTTCGCCTGTGTAGTGTTCGAGCGAGGTTTACTCATGAATGAATAGAGGCCCCAACTGTTTGTAAACTCAATGTAATGAATTTTCTTTCAGCAAAATGGAGATAAATTGCAAACAGCAATATCGAAAATGCGTGTGAAAAAATCTGAAATATAGGATCAATTTCACAAACACATCTAATGAATAGAGTGCTGTTTGGAGGAGTGGTCTAAACTGTTAATTTTTAAAAACCATGACCCGGGATCATTGAATGCAGATTTAGACACTTTGTTCTGAAAAAAAAAAATTGCCCCAACGGCCCCTGAATCTTGAAAAAGTCCAACCCCTCCAGTGAGTGCAAGTAACCAAACTGGGCTTTTATTTAAAAAAAAAAGAGCTAATGATTAGTTTGAATAAAGGAAAATGGTCGGCACAACCTGAAAATTTCACTTTGTCCATTTCACTCTAGGCTGTCCAAGAAGAAACAGCCAGAGCAAACATTTTAAAGGGCACCTAATCCGGCATTTACATATCTAAATAGTTAAGCAACTTTTATAAATGTAATATATTTCTGCAATATCGAATTACCTTAACTCGGAAGAATTTTGTATTATTTATTGTTGCAGTTTTAGAAAAGTGTGGGAAATTGGATATTTTAACAAAAGAATACAATTTTTAAAATGGTATAGAAAATAAAAAGGAAATTTGCATAATTTTCTAATAGTCAAGGGCAATTTTAAAAATACCAAAAAAGCAAGACCAAATAAAAAATATATATATATATGTGTAATGTTTCAGTAACAGCATTGTTGCCATATAAAGACAAAATTACTGAATGTATTCAGTACCTTTGTCTGAAGATAGCCAAAATGTAACTGAAACCACACATAATGTAATTATTTGTATTCGGTCTTGCTTCCTTTTTTTTTTAAATTATCCCTAGTACGCGTGGTACAGGCCATGATAACCATGGTGGGTAGGTAGCGACTGCTTTTACTGTAAGCGCACCACATGTCTACAAATGTGATACATTGCTACCAGCTAAATGCATTTTCACTATGGTGTGATTTCCAGATGATCAAAAGACAATGGAAGAAGGCCTAAAAAAAAGTCTAATTTGGTTGAAAAAACTGCTCAATAAATTGAGCCTATATAGATATATGGACCCGGCTTCGCCCGGGTATTGTTCGAGTGGGGGTTGACTCTTGAATGAATAGAGCCCCCAACTGTTTTAAAACGTAAAGTAAAGAATTTTCTTTCAGCACAATGGAGATAAACTGCAAACATCAAAATTAAAAATTCTGGTAAAAATAATCTGAAATATAAGATCAATTTCACAAACACATCTAATGAATAGAGTGCATTTTTGGAGGAGTGGTCTAAACTGTTGATTTTTAAAAACCACGACCCGGGATCATCGAATCCAGTTTTGGGGAATTTGTTCTGAAAAAAAAAAATTGCCCCAATGGCCCCTGATTCTTGAAAAAGTCAAACCCCTCCAGTGAGTGCAAGTAACCAAACTGGGCTTTGGTATCTAAAAAATGAAAAAAAAAATCTAATGATTAGTGTGAATAAAGGGAAATGGTCCTCGCAACCGAAAAATTTCACTTTCTCCACTTCACTCTCGGCAGTTCAAGAAGAAACAGCCAGATTAAACATTTTTAAGGGCACCTAATCCGGCATGTACATCGATAGTTAAGCAACTTTTAAAAATGTAATATATCTGCAATACTGAAATACCCAGACTTGGATTATTTTTTTTATTAGGTTATTGTTGGCAGTTTTAGAAAAATGTGGGAAATTAGATATGTTTACAAAAGAATGTACTTTTTAAAATGGCATAAAATAATTAGGAAATTTGCATCATTTTCTAATAGTCAAGGGCAATGTCAAAAATACCAAAAAAGCAAGACCAAATAAAAAATAAACGAATTATGTGTGATGTTTCAATAACAGCATTGTTACCTTATAAAGACAAAATTACTGAATGTATTCAGTACTTTTGTCCGAAGATGGTAACAATGCTGTTACTGAAACCACACATAATTTATTTATTTGGATTTGGTCTTGCTTCCTTGTGATTTTTATCTATATTTCAAAATATACCTCAATTCTTGTTTACCTAAAAAGCTTTACATATATATTGCCAAGACCATAAATAAAGGTAAAATGTCAAATGAGTTATTAATTAACCCTATATGGGTCAGGACAAGTGAAAATAAGGCCAACAATAGAAATATCTTTTTAAAAAATTAAATTTGAACGCTAGCTTCACAAAGGGCACAAAATTTGCTACCAGCTACATGCGTTCTTTTTTACTATGGTGTGATTTCCACAGGATGGATCTACATTATAATTTCTCCAGAGCTTAAGGTAGCAAACAGTACTTTCACAATAAATAAATATCAATGCAAAAAGCCAGAGTTATGATAGCATGTTGCAGTGTACTGTTGACCTGTAGGATAGAAAAAAAGCAATATTGTTTCCAAAGACTTTAATTTGAAAAGTATTATGAAACGTTAAATATATTATACTTACTTTTAAAAGCATAAAAAAAGCTATCTCGATTTGAATAAATTTAGTCTAGAAACAAACATAACGTAAAATTATGCACCAATCGATCTCTGATTGTATATTTATTTATATAAATGAGTATATTTGCATATATATATATATCTAAATACATTCATATAAAAATATGGTTGTACCATATAAATATATATGAGCAGTCATATATTGTGAAGAAGATAAATATAAACCCTACCTAAACCAATGACAGAAAAAAAATGTTTATCCAACCCTTAAATAAAGCAGTTACTGAAAATTCATAGCTGCTGCTTACAATATAAATGCTATTAGAGCATAAACATATTACATGGAACAAACATATAGTAAAATATATGTAGCAAGTTATATTGTAAAACATACTTTTTTCAATAAATATACTTTTTACAACTTTAATAAAAAAAATAATATACCTTATGAGATAAAAAAGTACACTTATCTTTAAAAATGTAGATCGTTATATGTACACTAATTAAAATTAAACGAAGCAAAATATATGAATAAGCTGCGAAATAAATAATAATTCCAATTAATTTAAATTGAAAAAATATTACTAAATGATTAAATAAAATCTACCTTCTAAAAAGGAAAAGAAAGTTTTTCGAAATGCAATTTTTGTGCTTTTAGCCTAAATGTTAAACCAAAACCTCAACTCCCTACGTGCGAAATTTCACAATACAGTTTTAATTAACCCAGGTTCCGGGGGCGTATTTATTTGATAATGATCGATTAAAATTATTTTCAAAGAGTTTAAATATATAAAAATAATCTTACCTTTTAAAGACACATTAATCGGGTAAAATTACAAAATTACAAATTAAAAACAAACAACGTGTAAAATTATTAACCAATCATATTCATTTATCGTCGCGACCAGTGCGCCGCCAAGCGGTAAAAGGCTTGAACTAAGGAATTTTGGTTTAACATTTTTTAAAAATAGCACATTAAACCTTTTCGTTTTTTGAATAGCCTATATGTTAAACGAAATCTTCAGCTACCTACATGCGAAATTCCATAATGATTGAGTCAGTAGATTTTGCGTGATGCGATAACAAACATCGATTTCGCATTTCATTTTTATAGATATAAAGGATATACAATCAGAGATCGATTGGTGCATAATTTTACGTTATGTTTGTTTCTAGACTAAATTTATTCAAATCGAGATAGCTTTTTTTATGCTTTTAAAAGTAAGTATAATATATTTAACGTTTCATAATACTTTTCAAATTAAAGTCTTTGGAAACAATATTGCTTTTTTTCTATCCTACAGGTCAACAGTACACTGCAACATGCTATCATAACTCTGGCTTTTTGCATTGATATTTATTTATTGTGAAAGTACTGTTTGCTACCTTAAGCTCTGGAGAAATTATAATGTAGATCCATCCTGTGGAAATCACACCATAGTAAAAAAGAACGCATGTAGCTGGTAGCAAATTTTGTGCCCTTTGTGAAGCTAGCGTTCAAATTTAATTTTTAAAAAAGATATTTCTATTGTTGGCCTTATTTTCACTTGTCCTGACCCATATAGGGTTAATTAATAACTCATTTGACATTTTACCTTTATTTATGGTCTTGGCAATATATATGTAAAGCTTTTTAGGTAAACAAGAATTGAGGTATATTTTGAAATATAGATAAAAATCACAAGGAAGCAAGACCAAATCCAAATAAATAAATTATGTGTGGTTTCAGTAACAGCATTGTTACCATCTTCGGACAAAAGTACTGAATACATTCAGTAATTTTGTCTTTATAAGGTAACAATGCTGTTATTGAAACATCACACATAATTCGTTTATTTTTTATTTGGTCTTGCTTTTTTGGTATTTTTGACATTGCCCTTGACTATTAGAAAATGATGCAAATTTCCTAATTATTTTATGCCATTTTAAAAAGTACATTCTTTTGTAAACATATCTAATTTCCCACATTTTTCTAAAACTGCCAACAATAACCTAATAAAAAAAATAATCCAAGTCTGGGTATTTCAGTATTGCAGATATATTACATTTTTAAAAGTTGCTTAACTATCGATGTACATGCCGGATTAGGTGCCCTTAAAAATGTTTAATTTGGCTGTTTCTTCTTGAACTGCCGAGAGTGAAGTGGAGAAAGTGAAATTTTTCGGTTGCGAGGACCATTTCCCTTTATTCACACTAATCATTAGATTTTTTTTTTCATTTTTTAGATACCAAAGCCCAGTTTGGTTACTTGCACTCACTGGAGGGGTTTGACTTTTTCAAGAATCAGGGGCCATTGGGGCAATTTTTTTTTTCAGAACAAATTCCCCAAAACTGGATTCGATGATCCCGGGTCGTGGTTTTTAAAAATCAACAGTTTAGACCACTCCTCCAAAAATGCACTCTATTCATTAGATGTGTTTGTGAAATTGATCTTATATTTCAGATTATTTTTACCAGAATTTTCAATTTTGATGTTTGCAGTTTATCTCCATTGTGCTGAAAGAAAATTTTTTACTTTACGTTTTAAAACAGTTGGGGGCTCTATTCATTCAAGAGTCAACCCCCACTCGAACAATACCCGGGCGAAGCCGGGTCCATATATCTATATAGGCTCAATTTATTGAGCAGTTTTTTCAACCAAATTAGACTTTTTTTTTTAGGCCTTCTTCCATTGTCTTTTGATCATCTGGAAATCACACCATAGTGAAAATGCATTTAGCTGGTAGCAATGTATCACATTTGTAGACATGTGGTGCGCTTACAGTAAAAGCAGTCGCTACCTACCCACCATGGTTATCATGGCCTGTACCACGCGTACTAGGGATAATTTAAAAAAAAAGGAAGCAAGACCGAATACAAATAATTACATTATGTGTGGTTTCAGTTACATTTTGGCTATCTTCAGACAAAGGTACTGAATACATTCAGTAATTTTGTCTTTATATGGCAACAATGCTGTTACTGAAACATCACACATATATATATTTTTTTTATTTGGTCTTGCTTTTTTGGTATTTTTAAAATTGCCCTTGACTATTAGAAAATTATGCAAATTTCCTTTTTATTTTCTATACCATTTTAAAAATTGTATTCTTTTGTTAAAATATCCAATTTCCCACACTTTTCTAAAACTGCAACAATAAATAATACAAAATTCTTGCGAGTTAAGGTAATTCGATATTGCAGAAATATATTACATTTATAAAAGTTGCTTAACTATTTAGATATGTAAATGCCGGATTAGGTGCCCTTTAAAATGTTTGCTCTGGCTGTTTCTTCTTGGACAGCCTAGAGTGAAATGGACAAAGTGAAATTTTCAGGTTGTGCCGACCATTTTCCTTTATTCAAACTAATCATTAGCTCTTTTTTTTTTAAATAAAAGCCCAGTTTGGTTACTTGCACTCACTGGAGGGGTTGGACTTTTTCAAGATTCAGGGGCCGTTGGGGCAATTTTTTTTTTTTCAGAACAAAGTGTCTAAATCTGCATTCAATGATCCCGGGTCATGGTTTTTAAAAATTAACAGTTTAGACCACTCCTCCAAACAGCACTCTATTCATTAGATGTGTTTGTGAAATTGATCCTATATTTCAGATTTTTTCACACGCATTTTCGATATTGCTGTTTGCAATTTATCTCCATTTTGCTGAAAGAAAATTCATTACATTGAGTTTACAAACAGTTGGGGCCTCTATTCATTCATGAGTAAACCTCGCTCGAACACTACACAGGCGAAGCCGGGTCCAGTCGGGTAAAACCCGGGCGTTGCCCGGGCCACTCGGCTAGTATCTATATATAAATGAATGTAGGTCTGTTTGTATGTTTGTTTGTATGTCCGGTATACAAATTCGCAGTAGTTCACTAATTCAAACCAAAATTTCCATACATAGGTAAAAAAAAAATACGGGGAAGACGATAGGCTATTTTAAAAATATATATTAAAACTATATATTTTTAATCAGAAAATGATGATGACGATATTGCTGTATCATGTTTGATTATCAGATACAAAATTATATCGGGAAAAATTCCAAAAAGCAGAGACCACGGGTGAAACCAGTTCATTATTTTGTACGCAGGAACAAAATTCTAACAGAAAAACATTCATTCGAGCAGAAATCAAAAGCCAGATCATCTTTCTATAAAAATATCGCTTCTCAGACACAAAGTTTGGAGCGGGACGTTTCACAAAAGTGACATACACGGTGCCAATTTATAATTGTAACGATTAGTATTTGAATAAAAGCATTTAATCGGGTAAAACCCGGGCGTTTCCCGGGTCATTCGGCTAGTACGAGTATATATATATACTAGCCGAGTGGCCCGGGCAACGCCCGGGTTTTACCCGACTGGACCCGGCTTCGCCTGTGTAGTGTTCGAGCGAGGTTTACTCATGAATGAATAGAGGCCCCAACTGTTTGTAAACTCAATGTAATGAATTTTCTTTCAGCAAAATGGAGATAAATTGCAAACAGCAATATCGAAAATGCGTGTGAAAAAATCTGAAATATAGGATCAATTTCACAAACACATCTAATGAATAGAGTGCTGTTTGGAGGAGTGGTCTAAACTGTTAATTTTTAAAAACCATGACCCGGGATCATTGAATGCAGATTTAGACACTTTGTTCTGAAAAAAAAAAATTGCCCCAACGGCCCCTGAATCTTGAAAAAGTCCAACCCCTCCAGTGAGTGCAAGTAACCAAACTGGGCTTTTATTTAAAAAAAAAAGAGCTAATGATTAGTTTGAATAAAGGAAAATGGTCGGCACAACCTGAAAATTTCACTTTGTCCATTTCACTCTAGGCTGTCCAAGAAGAAACAGCCAGAGCAAACATTTTAAAGGGCACCTAATCCGGCATTTACATATCTAAATAGTTAAGCAACTTTTATAAATGTAATATATTTCTGCAATATCGAATTACCTTAACTCGGAAGAATTTTGTATTATTTATTGTTGCAGTTTTAGAAAAGTGTGGGAAATTGGATATTTTAACAAAAGAATACAATTTTTAAAATGGTTTAGAAAATAAAAAGGAAATTTGCATAATTTTCTAATAGTCAAGGGCAATTTTAAAAATACCAAAAAAGCAAGACCAAATAAAAAATATATATATATATGTGTAATGTTTCAGTAACAGCATTGTTGCCATATAAAGACAAAATTACTGAATGTATTCAGTACCTTTGTCTGAAGATAGCCAAAATGTAACTGAAACCACACATAATGTAATTATTTGTATTCGGTCTTGCTTCCTTTTTTTTTTAAATTATCCCTAGTACGCGTGGTACAGGCCATGATAACCATGGTGGGTAGGTAGCGACTGCTTTTACTGTAAGCGCACCACATGTCTACAAATGTGATACATTGCTACCAGCTAAATGCATTTTCACTATGGTGTGATTTCCAGATGATCAAAAGACAATGGAAGAAGGCCTAAAAAAAAGTCTAATTTGGTTGAAAAAACTGCTCAATAAATTGAGCCTATATAGATATATGGACCCGGCTTCGCCCGGGTATTGTTCGAGTGGGGGTTGACTCTTGAATGAATAGAGCCCCCAACTGTTTTAAAACGTAAAGTAAAGAATTTTCTTTCAGCACAATGGAGATAAACTGCAAACATCAAAATTAAAAATTCTGGTAAAAATAATCTGAAATATAAGATCAATTTCACAAACACATCTAATGAATAGAGTGCATTTTTGGAGGAGTGGTCTAAACTGTTGATTTTTAAAAACCACGACCCGGGATCATCGAATCCAGTTTTGGGGAATTTGTTCTGAAAAAAAAAAAATTGCCCCAATGGCCCCTGATTCTTGAAAAAGTCAAACCCCTCCAGTGAGTGCAAGTAACCAAACTGGGCTTTGGTATCTAAAAAATGAAAAAAAAAATCTAATGATTAGTGTGAATAAAGGGAAATGGTCCTCGCAACCGAAAAATTTCACTTTCTCCACTTCACTCTCGGCAGTTCAAGAAGAAACAGCCAGATTAAACATTTTTAAGGGCACCTAATCCGGCATGTACATCGATAGTTAAGCAACTTTTAAAAATGTAATATATCTGCAATACTGAAATACCCAGACTTGGATTATTTTTTTTATTAGGTTATTGTTGGCAGTTTTAGAAAAATGTGGGAAATTAGATATGTTTACAAAAGAATGTACTTTTTAAAATGGCATAAAATAATTAGGAAATTTGCATCATTTTCTAATAGTCAAGGGCAATGTCAAAAATACCAAAAAAGCAAGACCAAATAAAAAATAAACGAATTATGTGTGATGTTTCAATAACAGCATTGTTACCTTATAAAGACAAAATTACTGAATGTATTCAGTACTTTTGTCCGAAGATGGTAACAATGCTGTTACTGAAACCACACATAATTTATTTATTTGGATTTGGTCTTGCTTCCTTGTGATTTTTATCTATATTTCAAAATATACCTCAATTCTTGTTTACCTAAAAAGCTTTACATATATATTGCCAAGACCATAAATAAAGGTAAAATGTCAAATGAGTTATTAATTAACCCTATATGGGTCAGGACAAGTGAAAATAAGGCCAACAATAGAAATATCTTTTTAAAAAATTAAATTTGAACGCTAGCTTCACAAAGGGCACAAAATTTGCTACCAGCTACATGCGTTCTTTTTTACTATGGTGTGATTTCCACAGGATGGATCTACATTATAATTTCTCCAGAGCTTAAGGTAGCAAACAGTACTTTCACAATAAATAAATATCAATGCAAAAAGCCAGAGTTATGATAGCATGTTGCAGTGTACTGTTGACCTGTAGGATAGAAAAAAAGCAATATTGTTTCCAAAGACTTTAATTTGAAAAGTATTATGAAACGTTAAATATATTATACTTACTTTTAAAAGCATAAAAAAAGCTATCTCGATTTGAATAAATTTAGTCTAGAAACAAACATAACGTAAAATTATGCACCAATCGATCTCTGATTGTATATTTATTTATATAAATGAGTATATTTGCATATATATATATATCTAAATACATTCATATAAAAATATGGTTGTACCATATAAATATATATGAGCAGTCATATATTGTGAAGAAGATAAATATAAACCCTACCTAAACCAATGACAGAAAAAAAATGTTTATCCAACCCTTAAATAAAGCAGTTACTGAAAATTCATAGCTGCTGCTTACAATATAAATGCTATTAGAGCATAAACATATTACATGGAACAAACATATAGTAAAATATATGTAGCAAGTTATATTGTAAAACATACTTTTTTCAATAAATATACTTTTTACAACTTTAATAAAAAAAATAATATACCTTATGAGATAAAAAAGTACACTTATCTTTAAAAATGTAGATCGTTATATGTACACTAATTAAAATTAAACGAAGCAAAATATATGAATAAGCTGCGAAATAAATAATAATTCCAATTAATTTAAATTGAAAAAATATTACTAAATGATTAAATAAAATCTACCTTCTAAAAAGGAAAAGAAAGTTTTTCGAAATGCAATTTTTGTGCTTTTAGCCTAAATGTTAAACCAAAACCTCAACTCCCTACGTGCGAAATTTCACAATACAGTTTTAATTAACCCAGGTTCCGGGGGCGTATTTATTTGATAATGATCGATTAAAATTATTTTCAAAGAGTTTAAATATATAAAAATAATCTTACCTTTTAAAGACACATTAATCGGGTAAAATTACAAAATTACAAATTAAAAACAAACAACGTGTAAAATTATTAACCAATCATATTCATTTATCGTCGCGACCAGTGCGCCGCCAAGCGGTAAAAGGCTTGAACTAAGGAATTTTGGTTTAACATTTTTTAAAAATAGCACATTAAACCTTTTCGTTTTTTGAATAGCCTATATGTTAAACGAAATCTTCAGCTACCTACATGCGAAATTCCATAATGATTGAGTCAGTAGATTTTGCGTGATGCGATAACAAACATCGATTTCGCATTTCATTTTTATAGATATAAAGGATAACGATACAAAGACGTCGACTGCAGCGCCGGCGTGGCTGTTGATTGGTCGATCACACCTTTAATGTTCTATGAATATTTTGATCCAAGTACAAATTCACTTTTTATTACTCCAGAGGATTTTAATTTATTTAACAAATTCACTTTTGTACTATGTTAAATATTAATTTATATAGAGAGATTATTTAAAAGACACAACAGTAGGTTGAGCTGAAAGTATGACCCTTTGGCTTCAAGTTAGTTCAAATATACATAGGTTAATTTAATTCTAAAACGCACTGCGTTATTTCTGCTTCACTTATTCAACTATTTCATGTAACACATGGTCATTGTACTCATGCATACGTTTCACAAACAGATTATCAACAAGAACGAAGACATTAAGACGCGAAATTTTCTTCTCACAAATAAATCATACATCTACTGTCCTTATTTCGATGAAAAGATATATTGGTAGGGCTTGGCTCATCATTGGTGAACGATCTCAGCGGTTTCGCCAATTATATATATATATATATATATCCACCAGACCGCTTCTTTAGAGATCCAATACTGTATTGGATCATTCTGCTTTTTTATGCTACACTGAAGGGTGGAATCTTAGAAACGATATTTAAGCAAATTATGGACATAAGCTTTTAGGATAGTAGAATTACATTTAAATATTTGAATTGAGCAATGCTCTTCCGCAAACAATAAAGACAAGGCCAGTTAGGCATGAATTAATACAAAGCAATAACGCGCCATCTATACATAACAAGTGAAAACATTAAGACGCAATGTTTCTTTTCACAAATAAATTGCAGGTTATAAAAGAAGAATAATTCAATACAGTATTAGTGCTCTAATAAAGCGGTCTGGTAGATTAAATTGGCGAAACCACTGGGAGGGTTCACCACTAATTTTCCAAGCCCTCCCAATATTTTTTCATCGCAGTAAGGACAGTAGAAGTTTGATTTATTTGTGAAAAGAAACATTCGTGTCTTAATGTCTTCATTCGTTATATATAGATGGCGCGTTATTGCTTTGTATTAGATTACAAACAGACACTAATCGTCGGTCCGTCGCTCAAACTGTGGATAAGAGATAAATGGGAAGCAAAGAAAATCCTTCAAAAGAAGAATAACCAGGAAAACCCACTTGAATAACGATATAAAAATTTGCGTAGTATATTATAAAGATATTTTTTTTATAGTTGCAAATATAATTTTTTATATTATTCAGGAAATTTTTCAATCTAGCCTTCGACACATCAAAAAAGATTCTAATTTGACACATAGTGAACAAGATTATATAAAAGGGCGTACCTGGATCTGTAAAGAAAAAAAAAACAATTTTTTTCTCAAAATATTTCGAGAGATTGCTCCCTCTTTATCAATTTATTGCACAAGTAAACTTTATTTACAAATTCTTGTAGATCACAAGAAAACAACTCTGTCATTAGTCAAAAAATAATTAATTATAATAATACATTGAAAATAATAATAATAATTATAATAATATAAAATATTATGACGAATTAAAGGCTTTTGTAAAACTAGTAATGCATTATTTTATATAATGTTTTTTGAAACAAAATGTAAGGAAATAAAAAATAGAAACAAATGAAGTTGACTGCGATTATTAGAATAAAAAAATTAAGTTAAAAGAGACACATAAGGTTCGGGGATTTCTTCATATCTATTTACACCAGCCTTCATTGATGCTATGGTCTCCAGGAACTTCCTCTGGTGTGAGTTACCCCTGTAAATAGTGGAAGTATTTTCCCAATCTTGCTGATGTCCTGATCGGAGACCATGCTCCACCATGGCAAATCTTTCTTTTGCATATTTACAAGAAGATTTGTCCTCTTGGAGTCTGGTCGCAAAGAAGCGACCTGTCTCTCCAATGTAGGATACATTGCAACTTTTAAAGAGTACGCCTTTTTATATAAACTTATTTGATGGATCGACTTTTGACTCAAACATAGTGAACAATCGCTTCCACCTCTTTGTCCTGAGCTTTGTATATATCTCAGAGAACTTTATTTCTAAAATAAATTAGAATTTTTGATGTTTTCTTCTATAATTTCATAGTTAAATTACAAATACAATTTGAACTCAGATAGACAGAACTAAATAAAATCAGTACATGATTTCACAATTGGTTTATTTTGAAATAAAGACCAATAAAATAATTAGAAAAATTATTCATATACATAAACTACTCACGGTCGTGACCGTCTGCTTTCGAAATAAAACAGATTACGTCATATTATCGTTGAGCCTCATTCAAGGTCTGTTACAATGAATATATATATTAAGAAAAAAGGCATCTCCTGATATGTCAATACCTATTCTTGATTAATCACGTGGTTTGATTTTCTTGATTAATCAAAAATGGGTATTTGGCCAATTCTGGAATAATTAAAAATCAATGAGAATAGTTGATATTTATTCCGATAGATGGCGCAACCTATCAGCAACTTTCAGTTGCACGATAAGGAGATACCTTTTTTATAACACAGAATTGTTAGTTTATAATATTTTTTTCCATTACAGTAAGGCAGTAGAAATTATTTAATTTCAAAAAGAATCATACGCGTCTAAAATAGTTTCTAATTTTCATAAAAGATGGCGTGCTAGTGCATCGTAATAATATTATTTATAAACAAATTTTTAGAAATTTATAAATATAAAAAAAATCATAAAGTATTTAAATTGTAAATATATAAAGATCCGCCGTCAATTTTCATTGATATTTAAAATATCGTTTGTAAATTATTTTCTAGAATATTCTGTGGTTTTTTTTACTCAATTCTCCCGCCATTTTGGCTCGGGAATCATTCAGACGAAAGTCCGATAGTCGCGCTCGAATAAACTTAATAATAATCGGCTGCTAAGCAAAAGAATTCTGGTGCAGACGAAAGCGTGAAGAGGTGCCCAGATGTGTTTAATTCATCCCCACAGCTGAGGCGGGAAATAGGGTAATTTGATTGGTTTAGATTGTTTGGCGACAATTTCACTGAATAATAAGTCCAAAAACCGCCTAACTCTGTTAAATTATTTAATTTATCTTTACAAGTACCTTGTTCATACATTTAAAAAAACTTTTACACAATTTTTATTTGACTTAAAGGTTTTATTGAGCGTTCCTTTCTTTAATGTATTATTTCTAAAACTTTTATTTTTGTAAAAAAAAAGTTTTTCTTTTGTTTCATAATATGCTGAGTAATTTAAATAAATTTAATTTTGGCTCGAGATAATTTTTTAAATGTTTTTTTTTTCACCTTAAATTTTTCTCAATTTTTGTAAAATTTATATAAAATATTATTGAGCAAAATTGATTTTAGCTATAACATTACATTTAGCCTATAGAATATGTTTTTTCAGTAGATGATATGCTAATTTTGGAGATTTTATATTTAAAATCTCTTTAAAAAGTAAATAAAGTTAAATATTTTAATGATTAATATAGAAAATTTGTCTCCATTTCTTTGCGGTGGAATTCGCTATTAATTTAAAATAAAGCATTCTTTTATATTGTATGTGTCTTTACAACAAAGGAGGGGGAGCAGTAACAAGCTCGTTAAAAAACCCTGGTTCAGCTGGCCCGGCTGATACTACTCTGTAAGGGTCCCACCTAGGGGCAAATCATCTCTGGCACCAGACGAAGACTTCATCTTCTTCTTTCTTATCTCCACTCTCAATCATATTAGGGTATCAAGTTGTAACCCTTGATGGTGTCTGTTTGACAACCATAATGACTGGGTGAAGTAGAATGCGTCTGCCTTTGTCATTAAGACTGGGAGCACTACTCAGTGGTAGGCCGACTTAGCTCCAAAAGAAATGGCCGCCTCTGACATGAGGAACAGACGCTATGTGCAGCCGCTCCTAACATGGAGTACAAACGCTGCTCATCCTGTATCCCTGGATTAGGAGCCCGTACAAGGTACTATCAGCCGGGCCAGCTGAACCCAGGTTTTTTAGCGATCTTGTTACTGCTCCCCCTCCTCCTTTTTCATTCGGGCTTGGGACCGGCAAAGGCGAAGACTTCATAATTCTAATGGTGTAAGAGTTGCCAGCGTCTGTTCTTCATGTTAGAAGCGGCTGCAGTGACGTCTGTCCTCATGTTAAAGGCGGTCACCTCTTTGGAGCTAAGTCAGACTGCTACAGGAGATGTGCTACCAATCTTTTGTAGAGTACCAACAGACGCATACTACCCAAAATAAAGTTGGGACAAGAAAAAAAAACTACAAAGAAAATAAAATATTGGAAGAGATTGGCTTATCATTGGCGAACCCTCCCAGCAGTTTCTCCAATTTAACCCTCCAAACAGCTTTTAGATCTCTAATACTGTATTGAACGATTTTTTATTTTTATATGAGGCATTGAAGGGTTGAATTTTAGTTATGATATTCAACAAAAGTAGCCTAGTGGTCATGGCATCTGCCCGGTAAGTGGAACACTATGGGTTCGATTCCCATCTGTGGATACTTTATTTTTCCGTTTATCATTGGACTTCACAATTCATCCTTTCATACTTCATCCCTAAGGTTAGAAATAATCGTTATTTCTCCTTAAAATAAATTTCGATTTTTCGTTCAAAAAATACACATGCGGGATAATTTTCAAATGTTGTTCTACAAAAGTATAGACATATTATTTTAGGATAGAAATATTACATATAAATATTTTGAAAAATAGTACAAATGTGATATTGTAATGGGATAAGGTGCATAATTATGAAAAAAGGCATCTCTTTATCGTGCAACTGAAAGTTGCTGATGGCTTGCGCCATCTATCGGAATAAATATCAACTATTCTCGTTGAATTTTCAATATTCCAGAATTGGCCAAATATTCATTCTTGATTAATCAAGAAAAGATAACCACGGACGCATTTCGGGTTGTTGGCCCTCATCAGCGTGGTGCAAGCTGTACCTCAACGACCAAAAAATGTACTATTTTTTCACATTGTGTCGCGGTCTCACGCAATCCTGGCCTTAACTACCCGTTTCATGATCTTTCAGGATGCCTTGAATGACCAATTTTTTAGTCGTTGAGGTACAGCTTGCACCACGCTGATGAGGGCCAACAGCCCGAAACGCGTCCGTGGTTAGCATTTCTTGATTAATCAAGAATGGGTATTTGGCCAATTCTGGAATAATTAAAAATCAACGAAATAGTTTATATTTATTCCGATAGATGGCGCAAGCCATCAGCAACTTTCAGTTGCACGATAAGGAGATGCCTTTTTCATATATAAATATTTGCATCGAGCAATTCTCTACCGCAAACAATAAGAATACATTAAGAAAAAGACATCTCCTTATCGTGCAACTGAAAGTTGCTGATGGCTTGCGCCATCTATCGAAATAAATATCTACTATTCTCGTTGATTTTTAATTATTCCAGAATTGGCCAAATACCCATTCTTAATTAATCAAGAAAAGCTAACCACGGACGACGTATTTGGCCAATTCTGGAATAATTAAAAATCAACGAGAATAGTTGATATTCAGTTGCACAATAAGGAGATGCCTTTTTCATAATTTATGCAACTTATCCCAGTACAATATCACATTTGTACTATTTTTTTCACAATAAGAATACGGTTATGCATGTGTGAACTGAAAATCTGTCAATAATAGGCTATCTATACATAAGAAATGTAACCATTAAAACGAATGTCTCTTTTTTTTTTAATAAAACAAGATTCTAATATTCGTATTGCGATGGAAAATATTGGGGGAGGGGGAGTGATTGGACAATAAATATTTTATTCTGACATCCTTCCTTGTCGGCCATTTCTTTTGGAGCTAAGTCGGCCTGCCACTGAGTAATGCCTAATGACAAAGGCAGACGCATTCTACTTCATACAATCATGATGGCTGTCAACAGATACCATCAAAAAGCTTTACAAGCTTGACGCCCTAATATGATTGAGTGGAGATAAGAAATAAAAAGAAGAAGATACACAGACGACGATACTAACATTATTCCGGGGCTAAGCTCGTCTGATGGCATTGCTGATTTCGTCATGACATTGAGCCCTTGGTGTGTGGAGAAAGTGACCAGATATTTTTGACTGATATTTCCAGCGTTCAGATTGTTATATCCATTGTAAATTTTGCAAAACCCCGTGTCTCAGTTTGGGACGAGTTACTTTGCGAATTTTCCCAAGCCTTTGAAGATTTTTTTTCTTCAAAATTCTTTGGCATGTCATTTGGGATATTTTTGCTCCGCGATGCCTTGTCTTTATCTTCGAGATGCAGTAAGGCCATCCTGCTGACAAAGTCACACTGTGTTCCGAGTCTACAGGCACTACGTCAAATCAGCGTTTCAACAATCGTCAACAGGATCTTCAGTGGTGTGTTTATGGATATCTGCGTCATAAAATCTATATCTCGTGCCCGAGTGTTATACGTATCTTCATAGAACATTGGGCGAATGTCTGACGAAGTCTCTTCGGCATCGAGATATGACACGTCGCTGGCTGTCATCTCCACGGACCTGAAGTTGGCGTCCGACAGCTTGAATAAGGAAGTACCTGCTCGCTCTGTTGTAGAAGCTGGGCTTGTAATCTGTCTTCCTCGGGTATGTTGCCGCTATCTACGTAGAAGCAGACGTCACCATCCGGGTCTGAGATGCCAACACTAAGGCCTTTCCGTTTCTCAACGGATTGTGGGAGCTCTTCAGCCTAAGGGCTACCGTTATCAGTATCGATATCGCTTTCTTTCTGTACCGCCTCGAGAGGATCCTGGGCTGCCGATTCTTAGTCGCCTATATGAATGACAACATTCTCTTCATCGTGGATGACGCTCAGTTTTGGATAGTGACCCCGATCTTTAAAGAAATCCGCATGCCCTCTGAGGTGGTTGCCAACTCAGCAAGAACTACCACCATTAATGTGCTTCCTGGTATATCACCGGACTGATGGGACTCTGGGAATCTTTTGAACGCCCGAGAGGTGACTGTCCTGGACTGCATGAACATTTCCAGGAACATCGTCGCCTCCCAAGTCTCCCACCTGATAGGCATCTAGAGAAAGCAATCGCGAGATAATCTCGCTTGACCCGCGTCCTGTCGTTAGTGGGTTGGGCCCGCACAGCAAACATCCTGGTCCTGGGATTCATCCTGCGCCATCTCCACGGCTACGTCTCACATTAGGTTACCATTGGCAGTATTTAGGCGCGGATGAAGCGTTTCGTGCGAAAGCGAGTCGAGTTTCGTGACTTCCTGAAGACGTATTAGTTCCGCCAAGCTTTGATGGTATCGTCGGCCTGATGAAATCACGGTCCAGCTCCGGCTTTCCTGCCTGAAAGGGATACCAGCCTTACTATGAAGTGTGCCAACAGCCAATTTTCCCAAGCCTTTGAAGATTTTTTCGCCAAAGTTCTTTGGCAAGTCATTGGGATCCTTTTGGCTTCGCGATGCCTTGCCTTTATCTTCAAGACACTGTAAGGCCACCCTGTTGCCAAAGTCATACTGTGCACTCGCAGCTAAACGCTGGCTGACACCGATGACTCCTGATGTCTGGAACACTCGGAAAAGAAGGAAACTGCTGAGACTATGAGAGGGGGGGAGTCTAGCTTCTTTTAGCTAGACCATCGTATTCTCCTCCTCGCTAACCTGAGGGCTCTGCTTCTTCGAGGTGACAACATTATCCTGAAACCGCCAGACCGTGCTGTATTCCTAGACGCTAGACATCCAGGTGTCGTTTGTCAGAGCTTACTGTAGGAGAACACCAGTTCCACCATCAGACAGTATGGGTAGGTCATCGTCCTGAGGTTATTAATGACCCTCCTTACTCATATCACCGCTCAGAGCGTTCTCTGGACACTGAACTCGTTATAACTGCAAGTAGATCAGAGATCTAGTGGCCCAGTGGAATCCCAACGTTGAAATGCCCCACTCCATCCTCTGAGCCGACCTGCATCGCAACTGTTTCTCGAGGTACGTTCCATCATCGCCTTATAGCTAGTCTTTTATTCCCTACCCATCCTGACCAATCTAACTCGAGGCGTTCCACCTGTAATCCCAGAGATAAGTCGCTGACCCATAGATATTGCAGTTGCCGAGCCATTCTGCCCATGCTCCGGGAGTTGTTTCCCTTGTGGGAGATGCTCCTAAATCTGGCTCTTCGGCGTGGCCTCCAACCCAGTGAAGTCTCCCATCTACAAGTGCAATATACGAGGGCCATCCAATAAATAAGTTTCCCTATTTTTTTTTCTGCGAACGAAACGTTGTAAAAATTAGTTAGTAGTGTAAGAAATGGTTACTAGGATGCGTTGGAAGCGCGTGACCTTCAAAATCACGCTACTCGTACGCGAAAGTCCGTAGCGCGTCAGTTTCCATGGAGCTACCACTGCTGAACGTGTCCACTTGCGAACTCCGTTCTGTAATTCGTTTTTTTCACGGCGAAAAATGAAACTACGGTCAATATTCTTCGCAATTTAGTGTCAGTGTATGGTGAAAAATGTATGAGCATCCAAATGGTTCGCCGTAGGGCGTTCATGGTTCTTGGAAGGACGGCAAAACGCGCATGATGACGAGCGAAGCGGCAGGCCCGTTACTGCTACGGACAATGCAGCCGTTGCTGCTGTTCGGAATGTGGTGGAAGCAGATCGCCGCGTCACCATTGATGAAATAATTATTCGACTGCCTCCTGGAATCGAAATTGGACGCTCTTCGATTGGAACAATCATGTCAGATGTTTTGAATTTTCGCAAAGTTTGCGCAAGATGGGTCCCGCGTTTGCTCTCGGAAAATCACAAGCAACAACGGATGGAGGCAGCCCGATCTTTCCTGGAAATGCATCGAAGAGATGGGGATAAACTGTTTTTCCGTATTGTCACTGGAGATGAAAGCTGGGTGCATCATTCAACTCCAGAAACAAAACAACAAAGAATGGTGTGGGAGAAGCCTGAGGAAAGTGCACCAAAAAAAGGCGAAGGTCACAATCTCTGCAGGCAAAGTTATGGCTATCGTCTTTTGGGACTGTAAGAGTGTTTTATTGGTTGACTACCTGCCCCCAAACACTACGGTTAACGCTGCGAGGCACTGCGAAGTCCTCACTAAACTCAGAGCTGCAATAAAACGGAAACGTCCTGGATTTTTGTCTCGGAAAGTGTTACTCGTCCATGACAATGCTCGCCTTCTCCGGAACTTGCCCCAAGCGACTTCCATCTTTTTTCAACATTCAAGTTGCACCTTGGAGGCAAGCACTTTGCGAATTATGACGAAGTGCAGGCGGAGGCGAACCACTGGCTACGAAGACAGGACACGGCTTGGTACAACAGTGCTATCAAAAAATTGCTACAACGCTACCAAAAATGTTTGGACAGAAATGGTGATTATGTAGAGAAGTAGTCTATGAGTTGTATAATGAGAATAAAATAACTGCATAATTGTAAATAATGTTGTTTATTTGTTAAAAAATAGGGAAACTTATTTATTGGATGGCCCTCGTATATCTACAAGTGCAATGAGATAGGCAATGCCAGCTACCTCATCGACCTGCCCACTCTTTGAAACTCTCGCTTCGCCATTGGCGAGGTCTTGCCCACGGTGGAAGCTGTCAATGAAGACATTTGTGTGTGGACAAGTCTACTCTCGTTATAACGCCACCATGCGGATTTTGCAAAAAAAGCGGCGTAAGGCGAGGGTGGCGTTGTATCGAGTGGCGTTATAACGAGAGTAGACTGTATATATAAATCATATATGACTATAATAACCAAATATAGTCTACTTGATATAACTTATTTTATGTATATTTATATTCTTATCAGTAATCTTGGAACCCAATGCCTGCAGGAATGGAAATATAATGCGGCATATATGACTGGTACAGAGCAGGAGGGACAAGCACCAGTTCTGTCCTCCCAAGAGAACAACAGTCGTTGATTTTCAGACTTAAGTCTAGTCATCTACAGACAATGACTTTCCAGAATGGTTGCAAGGTTTTCCCAATATATACTAAGTGTCAACCTGCAACCCCAAAACATATTATTGACTGTATTGACTCATCCATTGATGAGCTCTACTCTTCCCCGGCAGACACCATCAACAAGCTTTACAAGCTTTCTACCTTAATATGATTGAGTGGAGATAAGAAAGAAGAAGAAGAGTAATCTCGGTAATTTATCTAACCACACATCTATAAAAATCTTAATGAGCTATGTAAACTATCAGTGTTAACCTTAAACTACCAAAAGAAACTATAAGCGCGCTTTAAAATAAGATTGTTTTGTAAAGAAAAATTGAATATGCGTTTTAAATACAAGATTAGATTGCTATATAGAAACCTAACTAAAACGACATTTGAAACATAAAAGAAATTATGAATAGTTCCTATTTTCAAATATGTATCGAGAAACAAATATGTAAAAAAAAGTGTATAGCATAAGGAAAAATCATATTTTAATCTCAAACATAAAACACGCTTTCTCCATATGGGTCAAAATAATAATAAAAAAGAGTGAAGTCTATTGTAACTGCATCTAGAAACAAAATTTTAATAAAATAGACGTGAGGGGGGGGGGTGTGCAATAAAAGTTGTCGATTGGTAAAAAAGTCTATTTAGCATGTGTCCGCTCTCTAATTAAGAAAACATCGCCCGGGCCAAGTACCCTAATAACTGCGCTTCTTTCACTCGCTTTTTTATTCTTTCTTTGCGCCTCGAGCACTAGGTCTTTATTAAAGAGACTACGAGGCAATAATGGCTCTAATATTGTAGGCAAACTTGGCGATTGACAGCTGTTTGCTGGCAGTTTTTGCGACAAATGACTGGAGGCCTTGCCAATTTTGACTTTCCACAGACCTACAACTCTGCTTTAGAAGCCTCTAGCCATTCATTATAAAGAAATTCCTCTAAAAATCCAAATATCTTCAAGTATTTCATGAGAGGTTATACCCCTTATTAAGCAATAGAAAAAGCAAAACATTACAAAAACCAAAAATGAAGTCAACATCATTAGTGTTTGGGGGAAGACAATAAGAAGAAGCTGTTCCAATGAAGGTAGTTGTTTGACGTTTATATCGTGTTCTGTTACTTGATCCCGAATTAACGTTATATACGGGAAATCAAAGAAGACAATTTGGAACAAGTACCTGGAAATTGAACAAAATATCCAAAAGCATTATAAAAAAGAGATTTTTCTTCAAGGTAGGAGGATGGTTTTCTAAATTGTGGACATTCATACCTAGGTTATACCCCTTTTAAGCAATATCAAAATCAAAACTCATTACAAAAACCCAAAATACCCCAGTCCATATGCAACCTTAACATTAACAGAGAATTAACAACAATAGTTTCAAGAATCAGAACAGGACATTTTAAAGGAATGAAGATAAACCCAGACATAACTAGATCCTACAGGAACTGCAATAACTGTCACAACACCCAACTCACTCCGGACCATATATACCCGGCCATCCTTGCAGCCATCTATATGGCAGACATCAATCCAGAAGAAGACATCCATACGGACAAGGCACCTCGTTTGGCAGGTATTGTGATCAGGGTGTACAAACCGAGCTGATCTACTCCATAGACAAGACACAATCACCACCTCAGTTGGCCGGTATTGTGATCAGGATGCACGGACCGATCTGATCTACTCCATGGACAAGACACCACCACCACCTCAGTTGGCCGGTATTGTGATCAGGGTGCACGGACCGATCTGATCTGCTCCATGGACAAGACACCACCACCACCTCAGTTGGCCGGTATTGTGATCAGGATGCACGGACCGATCTGATCTACTCCATGGACAAGACACCACCACCACCTCAGTTGGCCGGTATTGTGATCAGGGTGCATGGACCGATCTGATCTGCTCCATGGACAAGACACCACCACCACCTCAGTTGGCCGGTATTGTGATCAGGATGCACGGACCGATCTGATCTACTCCATGGACAAGACACCACCACCACCTCAGTTGGCCGGTTTTGTGATCAGGGTGCACGGACCGATCTGATCTGCTCCATGGACAAGACACCACCACCACCTCAGTTGGCCGGTATTGTGATCAGGGTGCATGGACCGATCTGATCTACTCCATGGAGAAGACACCACCACCTCAGTTGGCCGGTAATGTGATCAGAGTGCACGGACCGATCTGATCTGCTCCATGGACAAGCCCCCACTACCACCTCAGTTGGCCGGTTATGTGATCAGGGTGCATGGACCGATCTGATCTGCTCCATGGACAAGACACTACCACCACCTTAGTTGGCCGGTATTGTGATCAGGGTGCATGGACCGATCTGATCTGCTCCATGGACAAGACACCACCACCCCTTATTAAAAGATGTTTTTTCAATAACGAATTAGATATCACCCTAATTAATATGGTATGTATCGTGCATATTTGGTATAATAAAAGCTATGAATTTTGATAGTGAAAAAAAAATGGTTTGAATATACGGGGAGATCCTTCCAGGGTCACGTCTGCAGCCAGTTCCATTTATGCAAATGGCGTCCGTTCCACGCCATCGGTTCCTAGGTAATCGCCAAATGAATTTAACTTTTTCCACGGCCATTAAAGCTCCAGTAATTGACCATTCCAAGATCTCCCGGCTTTTTCAACTTTTACTTTTAATTGCTTCTTTTTATCTCTTTATCTTAGTTAACTGCGGCGATGAACTTCTTCATGGATGTTAAGTCTGGCTCTGCACGTGTTCGTGCCTAGGTCGTTATGTTTGTTGTACACCTTTGTTGACTTCCACGTGGAACCACAGTCTGTATGTACTACTGGCTCTGCACGTGTTCGTGCCTAGGTCGTTATGTTTGTTGTACACCTTTGTTGACTTCCACGTGGACCCACAGTCTGTATGTACTACTGGCTCTGCACGTGTTTGTAGCCAGGTCGTTATGTTTGTTGTACAGCTTTGTTGACTTCCACTTGGAACCACAGTCTGTATGTACTACTGGCTCTGCACGTGTTTGTAGCCAGGTCGTTATGTTTGTTGTACAGCTTTGTTGACTTCCACTTGGAACCACAGTCTGTATGTACTACTGGCTCTGTACGTGTTTTTAGCCAGGTCGTTATGTTTGTTGTACAGCTTTGTTGACTTCCACTTGGAACCACAGTCTGTATGTACTACTGGCTCTGCACGTGTTTGTAGCCAGGTCGTTATGTTTGTTGTACAGCTTTGTTGACTTCCACTTGGAACCACAGTCTGTATGTACTACTGGCTCTGTACGTGTTTTTAGCCAGGTCGTTATGTTTGTTGTACAGCTTTGTTGACTTCCACTTGGAACCACAGTCTGTATGTACTACTGGCTCTGCACGTGTTTGTAGCCAGGTCGTTATGTTTGTTGTACAGCTTTGTTGACTTCCACGTGGACCCACAGTCTGTATGTACTACTGGCTCAGCACGTGTTTGTAGCTAGGTCGTTATGTTTGTTGTACAGCTTTGTTGACTTCCACTTGGAACCACAGTCTGTATGTACTACTGGCTCTGCACGTGTTTGTAGCCAGGTCGTTATGTTTGTTGTACAGCTTTGTTGACTTCCACTTGGAACCACAGTCTGTATGTACTACTGGCTCTGTACGTGTTTGTAGCCAGGTCGTTATGTTTGTTGTACAGCTTTTTTGACTTCCACGTGGACCCACAGTCTGTATGTACTACTGGCTCAGCACGTGTTTGTAGCTAGGTCGTTATGTTTGTTGTACAGCTTTGTTGACTTCCACGTGGAACCACAGTCTGCATGTACTACTGGCTCAGCACGTGTTTGTAGCTAGGTCGTTATGTTTGTTGTACAGCTTTGTTGACTTCCACTTGGAACCACAGTCTGTATGTACTACTGGCTCTGTACGTGTTTTTAGCCAGGTCGTTATGTTTGTTGTACAGATTTGTTGACTTCCACGTGGAACCACAGTCTGTATGTACTACTGGCTCAGCACGTGTTCGTGCCTATGTCGTTATGTTTGTTGTACAGCTTTGTTGACTTCCACGTGGACCCACAGTCTGTATGTACTACTGGCTCAGTACGTGTTTGTAGCCAGGTCATTAATTTGTCTTCAATATTTTCTTTTCTAAGAGTGATTTTTCCTTTCGTTTTACCTTTGCTAAGAAATAAACTGAAACTAAAATAAAATTAGCTGAGAAAGTCATACATTGATTCTTTTTTAGGTTCTTAAGAGTAACTACGAACCTCATAGAATGTAGGCTTAAATATAGGTAATTAGGAAGGTTGGCCTTCAAACGAATGATGCTAATCTAAGTGTTCCCTTCTTTTAATCGAAGATCAAGCCAAGACTTAATTCTAGAAAACGAGCTGTGGATCAATATTACTTGTTGGAATCCTGCAGAAACGCCTGCTACACAAGTGATTTCATACTTCCAAAGCATCGGTAAATGTAGAACATAGCTAACCACAGCAGTGAGGTAGAAAAGGCTCATCACTACTTCTTGAGGGGGGAATTCTCAAATGAAATAAATGTAGTAAGGGTGGCCCACCATACATAATAAATTATATTTCTACCACAAAAAAAAAACCTCGCTGGAAGCATCCAAAAATGGCAAATCTTCAACCTAGGTGTTCGCGCCTATTATCTACATTTTGTTACTTCAGCTAAATATGCAAATTGATTGTATAAAACTGCCAGATGGCCAATAAAATCCGTCTGTCTGTAGTCAGTCTTTGAATCGGTCTAGTTCTTTGAGTCTGTGCTCCAATTAATTAGAGTTAGGAGATTCACCTAGTTGAAGAGGTTTAACGTTGTTCATGTGGTCAAAAGGTTTTATAAAGAATTGAACGGCTCCAATTCAAGGATATCAATCAGCTGAAAAGGTCTGTCCTATCTAGATACAGTCCACGCTCTGCCAAACCAAAACATAAAGTACTAACCAGGCTTATAGATAAAGGAAGTGGCAAGGAGATTCCTAGCTATCTCTGCTAGGCCCACATCCGCTACCGTCCACTAGGGTATCAGCTAATCGCTAGGGTATATAAGCAAAACTACAAAGATAAAATCTGACCTGGTGATCTTTAAGTTCGTGCCAGGATGCAGCGTTCGTGTGTATGTCTATCTGAGGGGTAGAAGAGCGTTATGACTTGTCAAGTGAGTTGGAGACATTCCTTTTTGAAGGCGAGGAAAAGTAATGGTTTTCCAAAGCGTTGGGAAGTTTTCAAGAAGCAAATTCCTTCTAAATAACTTCGTCAGAAGTGCTTCCAATACTGGTTCACGGAAAGAAGGCGTCAGAATTTGATATTTTCGTGACCATAGGAAAATAAGGCACAATGATGAATTTTTATACAATATAATACGGCCTATGATTGTACACATCATAGGCCGCATTATAATGTATAAAAATCACTTTATATAATATTTACGAACGAAAATTATGTCCAGGGTAGCCTAGTGGACATGGCATCAGCCTGGTAAGCGGAACACTGTGGGTTCGATTCCCATCCCTGGGCACTTTTATTTTTCCGTTTATCATTACTCTTCACAATTCATCCTTTCATTCTTCATCCTAAGATTAGAAATAATCGTTATTTCTCCTTAAAATAAATTTCGATTTTTCGTTGAAAAGAAACACATGCGGGATATTTTTAAATGCCGTTCTACAATGATGAATCTTGAGGAAGACTCTATCTATACTTGAAGAAGGATACCTGGTCGAAGGTTGGAAGATAGGCTGTTAATGGTATAGGTGTTGTATCATCTGTTTAAAGTAGTGCGAAAATTCTTGCCAGCATATTTCTTCTGTTTATTCCATAGTCGTGTTTGAATAATAGCAATTTGGATATGTGTCGATCCATGGGGGCTCCGTGGAGACCTCTTGGAAGAGTAAAAGCCAGAAGATTTTTTAGTCCACATCGAAGGTTGGAAGATAGGCTGTTAATGGTATAGGTGCTGTATCATCTGTTTAATTTAGTGCAAAAATACTTTCCTGCAGATTTATGCCATAGTCGTGTTTGAACAATAGCAATTTGAATATGTGTCGATACATGGGGGCTCCGTGGGAATGTGGAGACCTCTTGGTAATTAAAATCCAGAAGCTTTTTTAATCCACATTGATATTATTTAAATAATTGTCTTCTTCTTTCTTATCTCCACTCAATCATATTAGAGTATCAAGCTTGTAAATCTTAAGACTTTTGATGGTGTCTGCCGGGAAAGAGTAGAGCTCATCATTGGATGAGTCAATACAGTCAATAATGTGTTTTGGTGTTACAGGTTGAGAATTGCACATGGCGTCTGTTCCTCATGTCAAAAGCGGCAATTTCTTTTGGAGCTAAGTCGGCCTGCCACTGAGTAGTGCTCCCAGTCTTAATGACAAAGGCAGACGCATTCTACTTCACCCAGTCATGTGGTTGTCAATAATTGTGAAAACAAGCGAGTGTGTTAAATATGATTTTAAAAAGATTAAAAATATAGAGGACTACATATTAAATACATTATATATGAATCACATATACCAAAAAGATAGACAAATATAGAAATTAAATCATTTAATCTAATGGCTATTTTTTATACTGTGCATCTTTCATGTATTTAGTGCTTTTATCTATTCAAAACAATAAAAAATAATGAAAGCATATCCTGATCAGGAGCACATGTGCTTTTTAGATGGCAGAGCGTCATCTAGTAGAACAAAAATCAACTAAACATTGATTTAACCTGTTCCCTGATATTTTACCAACCCATTTTCTTGACAAGAAAACTACGAAAAAAGGCATTTTCTGATCGTGAAACTGAGAGTTTCTGATGGCTTACGCCATCTATCGGAATAAATATCAACCAATCGTTGATTTTTTATTATTCCAGAATTGGCCAAATACTGTTTCTTGATTAATCAAGAAAAGCTAACCATTTAGGCCAAATCTGGAATAATTAGAAATCAACGATTAGTTTATATTTATGCCGATAGATGGCGCAAGCCATCAGCAACTTCCAGTTGTACGATAAGGAGATGCCTTTTTTTTTTCTTAATTTATCTACCTGATCCAAGTACAAATCCACTTTTGTACTATTTTTCACAAGAAAAGCTTTCCACGAATTTTACTTTGTTCTGTAGAACGATATAAGATTATATAACAACAACAACAACAAAAACCTTTATTAAGACACTATTGTCTTACAAGGGGATTCCCCTAAAAGGTTATATATGTACATGAGTGAGGAGGAAAAGCAATTTAGAGGGGAGGGGGAGCAATCAGCCGTTGTCTGTGGAGTTGAGCACTTCTTCTCTCATTTTATCAATCGCCTTGAAAAATTTAAAATATTTATAAACAAATGTTTTATCCAGCAGGAGAGCATTAAAGATTTTATATACGTACATGTTGTTCATTGTAGTGAGATAGCTCCGAAATTTCGCGAATTTCCAGTCTCTTTTCATGTAGGAATGGGCAATGGAATAGATAGTGGACCAAATTGTCTTGGATGCCAACATTGCAGAAGTAGCAATTTAAAGGGTCGCTGTTCCAAAATCCCGTGATATCCTCGCGGAAAAGTAGCCATAGAATCCTTTGACGAGCTATAAATCGTTTAATTTTCAAAGGGAGGTTTGATAGTAAGTAGTCCTCCATCATAAAGGAGCTACTTAGAGATTGGTAGTGAATAAAATGAGTTGAGCCTTGTATCTTAGCTCGGTCAAATTGGAGTAGCTGGTACACTGTGGTTTGAATAATTCTAGGCATTTCTCCTCGCACAACCATATAATCTTCACAGTTCTTAAGAAAAGAAAAACCCCTAGAGTCAATGATGCTATTCAAGTTATGAATAAAGTTGTTTCCCGCTTTTCCCACAATTGAAACTTTCCAGAGCTGGGACAAGCAAACATAGGGTAATCTTGTCCTGTCCATTTTTAAAATCTGTATCCAGAAATTTAGAATCAATTTCGTAATGTTTAATTCAAGGGACATCCTTCCGGTTTCTGTTCGTAAGATGTAGCCCGGAGTATATTTGGGTAGGTCAAGAAATCGCCGTAGGAAAATATCCTGGATCTGGTTTACAACTACTATCTGATTTGTCGCCCACATGGGGGCCGAGTATAACAACGTGGATAAAACTATGGAGTCAAGTAATTTCATCACTGCTCCGAACGATTTGGTTCTTGACTTAGATAGTATTCTCCATACTGCGTTTGTAGCAACCAATGCTTTGCTTTTAAAGTGCTGCGCCACGTGAGCAGTTGTATTCTTGGTAGTTAAGGGGTAGCCAAGATATGTATATTTTGAAGATGCTGTCAAGGGTTGTTGGCCCCAAAACCAAACGTCAGATCTGGCCAAGCGGCCTCCATTTCGAAACACTACGATTTTAGACTTGGATTGGTTCAGAGTTAAACCATTTTCCTCAAAATATATTTTTATTAGATTAATCTTTATTTGAAGATTTATCTTGGATTCACCAAAGAGGGCTATATCATCCGCGAACAGGAGGAGGTGTATAGTTCCATGACCCGGTAAGTATATACCTGGCAGGTCAGAATCATCCAGTGTAGCAACCAGATCGTTAATAAAAATAATAAATAAATACGGTGGAAGAGGTTCACCCTGAAGAACACCTGATTGTATTTTGATGAATTCTGTAAAAGAGTCGTTCCATCTGACCGCTGCCATCATTTGAGCATAGTAGTTCTGTATGAGTTTGATAAATCGCCCACGTAAACCAACAAGCGCAAGCTTTCTCCATAATAGTAAATGTGGAACCGTATCAAACGCTTTTTTAAGATCAACAAAGAATGCGTAAAGTTTCCTTCTTTTGCGGTTTAATGTCATTTGGATTAGTGATGTAAGCGTGAAGATATGGTCTTGGCACGAGTAACCCCTTCTGAATCCTGCCTGGTTTTCCGCTATGAGTTTTCTATTCTCAATCCAATTACTTAGTCTATTTTTTAATATGGATGTAAAAAGTTTTGACAAGTTGCTTATAAGCGCAATGCCCCTATAATTTGATGGTGCATTCGGATCACCATTTTTGAATATTGGTTGGATTATGGTTTTTGACCACTGTGAAGGAACTTGGGATTTAGTTAATATTTTATTGAATAAGTTAGATAAAAGGATTAAACCATTCTCAGGTAGGGCTTTGATAGCTTCATTTGGTATACTGTCGTAACCTGCTGCTTTATTGTTTTTCAAGCTAGCGATTTCCCTCGCAATTTCCAAAGGTGAAATTTCGGCGTCCAGCTCGGAGTCAATAGGAATTAGTAGAGTAGGTATATCAGCAACAATTCTTTGAGGAGGCGACAATAAACCCTGATAAAAGGATTCTCACTCTGAGATGTCAATATTTCCTTTTGTGCTATTCCGTTTCTTAAAGGACGCAATTATTTTCCAAAATTCGGCAGAGTCCCTAACATTGCTAAGGGCAGCTTGAACAGAATCAGAATATTTGTTCTTTTTGTATTTGAGCAATTATAAGTATTTGCGTTTACTCGTAATAAACAAATCTTTATAAATAGGAGTATTGAGAGTCAAATATAACTTAATATTTTTTTTCATATATGTTTTTGCTGTATAACATTCTCCGTCAAACCATGGCTTAGACCGCGAACTATTCGCTCTTCCCTTTGTTAGCATTCCTGCTCTCATCATTGATGTTTGAATCCTGCTAGTAAGAGTGTCAGCACATAGGTCTATTGAGGCGTCTTCCGGTAGTTGGAGAGCATTTAGGTCTTCGAGACAAAGTTCATATGTCGAAGCTTTATATATTGACCAGGTAAATTTTTTTACAGGAATATACTCTAGAGGTAGGCTTTTCGCTTTTGTATTGTCTGATCCGTTTAGTTTTAGAAGAAGTGGCAAATGATCGGAGTAAGGCAAACTTTCTATACTTAGGTCAAGAACAAGTTCCAGTAGTGCAGGAGAAACCATGAATAAGTCCAAAACTGAAGACGCCTGTTGATATAAGATTATATAAGGTTAAATACAGAATAAATATAAATATGAATAAATATTATTATATAATGATAAATATAGGAAAAAGATATATAAATAGATAAAAATCATTGATAAATTACATATATATAAAAATATATATATAAGGTCTTCATTGTTGGCGCCCACCGCGGGAAAGACTCCGCCACCGATGGACTGCGAGAGTTCTTAGGGAGAGAACTCAGACTTCCCAGTGAGCACAGATGGACTTGTACGGAGACATTACAGAGCGGATTTGTGTAATGCGCCCAGAACTTCTCCCCAGATAACGAGGGCTTAGCTTCAGTGACTAATTAAATGTACGATTTGACCGCGCGTGTTCAAATTTTATTAGGCTGGCATAACTTTTAATAGGCGCCGACTAAACATCTCCATTAATGTCCCCACGTCTAATCACCTCTAATTAACAGAATGACCAATTAAGCTATTAATGTCCGCCTAGTATTGACTGGAAGGGAAAAAAAGGTAATGGACATTACTCCGAAGTTACATTCTTAACAAATCGGAGTTCGATGGTGTTTCTTCAGTGAGTTCCGGGGTTTCTCTTCACTTGTTCTGGAAGCGGTAGCTCTGATAGCTTCCTCTGTACTGGTCTCTCTATAAATACCTCTAAAATATCTCTACCTTACTGTGGTTCTAGAAATACCTCTGACTGTGTCTCTAGTAACAGTAGGGCTCTACATATTTTTTCACAGTATTTATAGTCACAGTTTATAACACAATATAATGCGGCTTATGATTGTAGAACGAAATTTAAAAATTATCCCGCATGTGTTTCTTTTAAACGAAAAATCGAAATTTATTTTAAGGAGAAATAGCGATTATTTCTAACCTTAGGGATGAAGTATGAAAGGATGAATTGGGAAGAGTAATGATGAACGGGAAAAAAAGGTGTCCCGGGATGTGACTCTAGTAACAATGAGGCTCTACAAATATCTCCACAGTATTTATAGTAACAGTTTACGGTGGATCTACAAGCTGATATAGTGCGTCTAACAACTGTGTAGTTATAGCGATGCCTCTACGGTGGCTCTGATAGCTTTCTATGTACCGGTCTCTCTAGAAATACCTCTGGCTGTGACTCTAGTAACAGTAAAGCTCTACAAATATTTCCACAGTATTTATAGTAACAGTTTACGGTGACTCTACAACAGATTTATAGGATATCTAATAACTGTGTAGTTCTTGCGATGCCTCTACGGTGGCTCTGATAGCTTTCTCTGTACCGGTCTCTCTAAAAATGCCTCTGGCTGTGTCTCTAGTAACAGTAAGGCTCTACAAATATCTCCACAGTATTTATAGTAACAGTTTACGGTTGATCTACAACAGTTTTATAGTGCATCTAACAACTGTGTAGTTATAACGATTCCTCTACGGTATATCTAGTGAGAGCTTTGAAAAGTCTTTAAACATTTCTCTACACTATTTATAGCGACAGCTTTGCGGTAGTGCAATCTACAAATTTGATTTATACCGTCTCAAACAACTTGAGTTTTAGCAATGCTTCAAAAATAGCTCTATTAACAGCTTTGTCGAGTCTCTACAAATTTCTTTACAGTATCTCTTGCGATTGAGGATTTAGCAATGCTCCCATGAAGTATCTAGCAAGGGTTTTAGGATTTCTCTAGCAACAACTCTACAGGGATTCTAGCTACCCCTTTGCGCGTACTCTTCCAACGGTTTTGGGATGGCGCTAGCAAGAGTTTATGATACCTCCAGTAATATATCTACAGTAGCTTTATAAATGTCTCTACGGTAGCGTTAGCAATGACTTCATGATCTTTCTAACAACGGCTTTGTCTCTATCTTCAAGATAATCAAAACCAATTTTGGTCCCGATTCTAATAAAAATTGCTTTGTCTGTAAGAAAATTTATGTATAAAACAATCATCAGACCAGGTCTTACGCATAGTTTATAAATTTGGTACAAATTTATTAATAGTTAATGCAAAAAAAAACCAAATTCTCTTCAATATCAAATTCTTCTTTGAGCGATTATTGCCTATAAAACAACTTCTTCCAACTGTGTCCATAGTCTTGCGAACATCCCCTTTCTCACAGATTATATTGAATCAGAAATAATTAAATATGATTTGGCTCAATTTCTATAAATGATCAAAATGCTTTTAGACCACATTCTCCAAGTATAATTAGAGTATTTTTAAGTGTAAAAAATGGATGAATTATTTGTAAGAACAAATAAAAAATTCCAATGCTTTTTTTTTCCGTTAGGAATTCCGTCATTTTCCCGTTCTAACTTTTATAATACCCAGTTTACAACGAACCACGGAATTTTTGAGGGATTTTTGGCAACAATTTAAGCGGTTGAGGACTCTAGCTGTCACTGTGACAAGGAAACCCAGGACTCGAGACATCTACTGCTGGAATGTCCACTCTTCTTCACCGCTAGACAACAGACAGTAAATAAAGTTGTAGATCAAGCATGTCAAACTCAAATCCTAACACGGGCCAAATAAAAAAGTAATAAGATTATGTGGGCCGCAAAAAAAGAAAACAAGTAATTAAATTTTTATAGTAACATTTATGTAGGTTCATTTTAAAAAATACTAATAAGAAAAAAGAAAGTAAAGTTAATATTTTCTCCCTGATATTTGGCATCTCTTTTCTGTTACCATCTTTCCTACTTCGGGGGAAATCTTGTTCGCAGTGATTAATTTTAAAACTGACCCAAGGTGAACGTCAGTAATTCTCGATCTGATTGGAGACTTATTTCCTTTCATAAGTGAAAATAACTGCTCGCACCGATAAGTACTTCCAAACATGGACATAATTTCATATGTTAATTTTCGAGTGTTTTCAAATCTGGCTGGCAAATATTTGTAAAATTCAGAAACGCCAACTTCAATGAATTTTGCCTTTAAATCTGAATCGCACTGGATATCTATTACCTCCATTTGCATATGATTAGGTACTGATTCTATATTTATCGAGAAAATCGAAGAAAACAAAGTAAACTTGCCTTCCAAAGATTTGAAATCAGAAAACCTTGTTTCAAATTCATTTCTAAGACTTAAAATTTTTCCGCATATTTTTGATACAATGCAGTTTCACCTAAACTTGATTTGTGCATGTTGCATGTCGGAAAGTGCATTAAATCTTCGTTTTTCAACTGCTTTTCCCAAAGAACTAGCTTAAATTTGAATGCATTAACTTGGTCAAACATGTTGGTAATGATCTAATCCTTTCCTTGCAGTTTCAAATTTAAATCCGATGAGTGTTTTGTTATGTCAACCATGAAGGAAAAATCTTGCAACCATACTTGATCAGAAAACAAAGTGATGTCTTGATTCTTGGTTATTAAAAACTGACATATTTCTTCTTTCAAGTCCCAAAATTGTTTGAGAACCTTGGAGCATGATAGCCAACGTACCTCGGTATAGTATGATAAACCTGAATATTCGCTTTCTAATTCAGTTAAGAACAGAGAGAACTGTCGCTGATTTAAACCTCGAGATCTTATGAAATTGATTAATTTTTTGATAGGTGTCAACACATTTTCCATTTTTATTACCTTCGTAGATAATACTTCCTGATGTATAATGCAATGCGTATGATGAATATTGGAACCATCAGAAATTTCACTTAGCTTTTTTCGCAGTAATGCTACGAAACCGTTGGTTTTTCCAGTCATTGAAGGAGCTCCATCTGTTGCTACAGAAGTCAATTTTGATTGAGGTAAATTGTATTTTTGCAGAAGATCATAAACGCAATAAAATATATCTTCTCCTGTAGTAGTGCCATGCATCGGTACTAGTTCCAATAATTCCTCAAAAATGTTGAAATCCGTGTCGCAAGCTCGAAAAAAACAGCTAACTGAGCTACGCCCCCAATGTCCGTACTCTCATCACAGGCAATGGAAAATGCTTCGAAACAAGATGATTTTTCTTTTATCTGATCATTTAAATTTCTGGCCATATCAGTAACTCTTTCCACAACGGTATTTCGAGACAAAGATATTGCTTGAAACGTCTTCACACTTCCAGGACAAACAATTTCTGCAGCTTTAATTAAACATTCCTTGATGAAATCACCTTCAGTAAAAGGTTTTGAGTGTTTAGCTATCATCTCCGATAAAACGTAGCTTGCATGCACCGCCGCTTCACTCTCTTGTGATACTTTAGTAAACATAAACTGTTGTTTTTTCATTCCCAACTTGAACTCTTTTAACTTTTCTTGTCTCATTAAACCTTCGTAGGTATCATATTTTGATTTATGTTGTTCATAATGACGTTTAATGTTATATAATTTTGGTACACTAATAGCATTATTACATATCAAGCAGATGATTTTATCTTTTACTTCAGAGCAAAAATACTCTAATTCCCACTTTTCTTGAAAATTCCTATGTTCGTCAGCAATTTTTCGTTTAGTTTTACTGCCACTTGGTTTTGATGAAGACATATTGAATACAAAGGTCTGAAAAAAAAATTAGTAATCGCTAACACAAAATAATAAAACGTTTTAATTAATATTTTATTTTTTTTTAATTAATATTCTTTAACTTACCAGACACAGAATAACTGCACAAATTATTGAACGTAACTTAAAAAAAAAAAATTTCTAGTACTCTGAAAGAATATTTTCATTAAACTTTAAGGCACACAATACTTATGGCGATGTACATACGTTATGTATGTAGGTATAATATTATCAAAACTTACGACTTATGTATGGCGACCAGTGGTTCGTTATTAATAAATAAATTATGTATAATTACAATTTTTAAAAATTAGGCTACAAATTTTTATTAATTTTTTTTTATTTATAATTTTTTTTTTATTAAAATATATTGTCTGGTGGGCCGCAAATTTATTCGTTGTGGGCCGCATGAGGCCCGCGGGCCGCGAGTTTGACATGCCTGTTGTAGATCTATATCAATTTGTAAATACTAGAGATAATTATCACAGATTTAACTATCTTTGTAAATATATTTATGTTTGTCTTTCTAACCTGAAAGGATCAGGTTTCTAATACATCTTATTGTTTTTTTTTTTTTTATTAATTTATTTGTTTGTATAATATGTTTATAACTGCTGCTGTTTAAAAATGTAAATCGACGCAATCATCCTTAGCCGGGATATCGCGTTTTGTGTGTTGAAATAAAATAAAATATAGCCTCCATTTTTTTTATGGAGTGTCTAGCCATAACATTATAAAAAGCCAAACAGCGACTCTACAATGACCCTACCAACAAATCCCCAGTACTTTTAGCAACGGTCTTCTTACTCATCTAGTTGCTATTTCAATTAGCAAATATAGGTGTCGTTTATACGACACCTTGGGCGATCAAATATTGTATGGATATTACGATGCACACTTGCGCGCCATCTGTTATCAAAATTCGAAACTATTTTAAACGCGTAAGATTCTTTTTAAAATTAAACAATTTCTACTACCCTTACTACAATGGAAAAATTAAAGGGAGGGTCTGGCTCATCAGTGGTGTACCCTCCCTCGAAGCATATTATATATTTATAATTGTATGTAATTCTACTGTCCTCAAAGCTTATGTCCATAGTTCATCTAAAATACCCATTCCAAGAGTCTAGCAACAGTATCACTATAAAAGGAAGATCGAAAAATGCAATATACCAGCGGTATGGTAGATTAAACTGGCGAAACCGCAGGGAGGGTTCACCAATGATGAGAAAGGCCCTACCTTTAATTTTTCCATTGCAGTAAGGGCAGTAGAAATTGTTTAAAATTCAAAAAGAATCTTACGCGTTTAAAATAGTTTCGAATTTTGATTGTATGGATATTTTGACAGCTCTTCAACACTATAGCATTCAGACATACAACCGAGAAATCCGATTCTATCTAAACTCATGTATGGATACCAATCATATGTGTTATATTCGTATGCAATCACAAACTGTATATATTTTTACCTTACTATAAAACAGTGATAAATATTTTATTTAAACAGATTGTTTTAAGTTTATATGTTAGATTTGTAATTATTCTTTTTTTTTTTAATTCATAGAAGCATATTTTTGGCAGACATATTCAATTTTTTTATCATCATCATTTT
The DNA here is from genome assembly GCA_030710605.1 of Cordylochernes scorpioides. Lineage (NCBI taxonomy): Eukaryota > Metazoa > Arthropoda > Arachnida > Pseudoscorpiones > Chernetidae > Cordylochernes > Cordylochernes scorpioides. The sequence continues at coordinate 143,831,917 of CP092864.1, read as the reverse complement.
TTAAATTTGTTTTTTTTTTTCTTAGTTAGTTATCAAATCATTTTCAATTGTAATTTCTTTTTTGTTTTGTTATTTTCCTTTTTAAGAAAAAAAAATATATAGAACTAAGGTGTAATATTCAATTCAAGCATATGGAACCAACATCAATTCATTTTTAAAACAAAGCAAATTCATAAACTTATGCAACTTTCACTTTTTCATAAACAGATTATATCAAATATTTCATTAAAAAGGCATATATCGGATGAAATATCATTTATTTACCCATATTTCAGTTGTTTGAAAAAGATTGGCTTTCAGTTTCAACTGAAATATTGGAAATAATTATTTTTTATCCAAATATCCCTTTTTAATTAAATATTTATTTATGGATTGCTCTATTTTCAAATACATATTTATCATTATTATTTAAATTTCGAGTAAATTTTACTCATTTACACATACATTTTTTTTATTTATTTATTGTTACAAGAGCACGAAGTCCAAAGGACTATTGTGCTGTGCTAGTATTATTTATATATATATGATTAATTATTTACACGATGGATTAGTATTGTTTTGTAAATTATTGTACAAATAGTTCTAAACTTAACAAAGTTCTCATAAGATAGAGTATATACACAAAGAGAATTTGGTAATGTTTCAAAGTATCTACATACAATTTGATTAGTCAGAGGGCAAGATAAAAGAAGATGCTCTGGTGATTCAACATCTAAGCGGCATTCACATATTGGATCATTGATAGCATTCAGTTTGAACAGGAAACTTAAGAAGGGTCCTTTGCCAGTTAAGAATAAAGTAGTGAATTTATCCGAAGAAATGAAATTTGGGACAGCAATTGGAAAGAATTTCTTGAACAGTTCATTAGATTGTGAGAAAGATAAAACTTAAATTTTAGATCCAGATATAGTTTGTTTAATTCTTTTTGAAGGGGTTTTTTGAGTGTTCGATCTGTGAGAGAATTTGTCATATTATACTTTGTTTGTAATAATTCAAGATAATCGGACAGTAAAGGGGTTTTCGCTAGTATATGTGTGATGTAAGAAGATGAAGTCCTATAAGCATGAATGCATCTAATAAGAATTTGATATTGTATAGAATTCAACTTGGATCTTTTTGCTGCAGTGATAAAAGGAAACCAAATATTTGATGCATAGCTTATTGTAGAGCGTATCATAGCTTTATATAGGATCAATCTACGCCGAGTATCAATGCCCCAAGTACGTGCACATAATGAGAATAATATATTCTAAAGTTTCGTAGCTTTCATAATTATATTGTCAACATGTGTTCCAAAATTAATCTTATTCCTTTGTCTATGATTTTTAAAAATAACTCCCAAAATTTTAACAGTTTCTGATGGTTGAATTATTTTTCCATCAAAATTAATGGGCAATTTTTCATAGTTATGTAGATAGAGTATACCTGTTTTGTTTGGACTTAGTGAAAGTTTTACCTTTTCACACCATGCTTTGATTTTTACTAAACATTTGGTAATATTATACTGAAGATCATAGATGTTTGAACTCCATACCACAAATGTCACATCGTCCGCGAAAGCAATTACTCTAGCAAAACTTTCGTTAAAAGATAAGTTGAAATCATTAAGTAATATATTCCAAAGAATAGGAGAAATAATACCACCCTGGGGACATCCCTTATTTATCTTTTTTATACACTTTACATTAGTATATTTAAACTCTACACTCCGGTCTTCAAAGTAAGAATTAATTATTTTTATAAGTACCGCTGGAAAATTTGCCTTGTCCAATTGTTGGAGAATTGCCGGATGCCATGCGTTGTCGAAAGCTCCGCTGATGTCCACTGTTACTATTGCCGTATTTTCTGTTTCTCTTTTCAGAAGACTTAATTTAGTTATTTCTTGTAAAGCAGAGATTGTTGATTTTTCTTGTGTAAATCCATGTTGAGCAGGATGCATAACATTATTACTATTAATATGATTTAAAAGTTCAATATGAATTAGACTTTCAAAAATTTTACCTAAATTAGAAGACAAGCTTATAGGGCGGTATGCTTTCGGATCTTTATAATTTTCTTTATTAGGTTGTTTTATAATCATTACTGCTGACTTTCTCCAGGCCTCCGGATAATAATTAAGTCCCATACAAGCATTGAACAATTTTGTTAACACAGGAGATATATGATGAACTGCCGTTTTGATCATCTGATTGCTTATATGATCTATTCCTGGAGCCTTGCCATTTTTAAGTTTTTTAATTATTGAACAGATTTGAATATTATCAAAATAAATGATTTTATCATTAGAAAAAGTATAACTCTTGTCTCTGATTAATTTATGATAGTTTGTGTCAGAAGATTGACAGTCATTTGGAAATAGAGAAGATAAAAGATTTTTCATTTCTGATTCGAGCACATCTTGAGATACATCTAGAATTGGTAAATCAAAAGACCTAGGAGAAATTTTTTGTTTAAAAGTTTTGTAAGTATTACCAAAAGGAGATGTATTTTCAACTTCCTCCAGGAATACCCTCCAGCTTACATTTCTTGTTTTTTCAATAATATTCATATACTTATTTCGTATTTCTTTATACATTTTTTCATCAACTAGCTGTCTATTAGACCGTTTACCCCGATAATATAGATTTCGAACATATTTAAAATGATTTTTAAAAAGTTCCAGTTCATCCGTCCACCAATTAAATGGATTATTATTTAAATATTTTGGTTTTAATCGTAGAGATGCATATGCAGCTTCAATTAATATGTCAGTTATGAGAGAAACTACACAGTTTATATCGTTTTTATTTACTATTTTACCTAATTTCATCATTGCCTCATTTATCCTAGACACATTGATTGCCTGCTCATATTTTTGCCAATTGGCTCTTTTTTCTTGAAAATACCATGTAGAATTATTTTCATGTAATAAACTTTCTGTTTCCAGACTAATGTCGAATGAGATTGCGTGATGGTCTGTGATTTGCGAAAGATTTAACGTTTTCCATCCATTAACAAGTACATGAGCATGACTATTAGTAATAGTAAGGTCTATTATACTTAATCCTCGACATGTTTTGTTTCGATTGTTATGTATGAGCATATTGTGAAAATCAATTATAGGTTGAAGTCTTCTACCGTTTTGATTAATAATATTATCAAACCACATCTGACTTCGAGCGTTAAAATCTCCAGCTAAAATCAATGGATTTGTGTTAAAATTTTTAATTAATTTATCAAGGAATTGAACATGACAGGTATCCATTTTATTAGGGTGTATATAAATATTTGAAAGAATAATTTTCCGTTTAGTAGTTTGTACTGATATAGTGGTTGCAAATGAATTTGAAAACTCTTTAATTAATTTACATGATAAGAAAGGGTTTGTAACGATTGTTGCGGTATATATTGGAACTCCCGGAATATTTGCATAATATATTTTTGAACGCATATTAAAGATTACTTCATTATTTATACTATATGGTTCTTGAACTATAATCATATCATATTTTTCTTTAGAAATAAATTCCCTTATTTCATTATTAACCAAATTGCTTTTCCGCGTGTTTTGTTGTAGAATTTTTAATTTGAACATTGACCAAAAAAAAAAACAAGAATAAGTCTATTCTAATCCAAAGTAACTATATCATGATCTAAATCTGCATAACATGTTCTTTGTATCTCATATTTCATTTGTTGAAGGAACACAGGACATAATTTGTCATTAGAACGATGATTATTGCTATTCCTATATTTAGGATGTGTAGAGCAATTTATGCACTTGGGCAAGGATTGACAGTTAACATGTTGGTCATTGTCTCCGCAATTTTTACATTTTATGATGTTACATGAATTTTTACTATGACCATAACTAAAACAGTTTTGACATTGACGTACAAGCACCTTATCCTTCATATATGTAACCTGTATGTCTGTATATATACGTTGTAATTTCTTCATAATTTGGTATGTAGCCGGGGAAATGCGGAGAACAACATCCTGTACATCAGTATTTGATCTCATAGCGAACAGAACCTTTATCTTCTTCTCTCGACCTTCTAACTCTGGGTTCATATTGCATAAAATCGAAGGCAATTCCTTAATATCTGTAGATTTAGTAATTGACTTAAGAACAATTGTAGGATCTAGTGGTTTTGGTGCATAAATTAATGCTTTTTGATTTACCTCATCAATCTTTTTAAACTCTTCAATCAATGTATTCAAATCTTCACCTGAATCAACTTTAAGTATTACGCCAGATTTTGATTTTATTATTTTATTTATTTTGACTTTAGATCTATCATTTCTCATCTTTTTAATACCATTATTTACCTCGCCTAATACTTCAGCCGGGGAAACATTTAACTTGGATTTAAATATTATTGTTTTATCCGTTACGTTTTGATTTTGCATAACTATTTTATCGTCTTCACTAGTAGCTCTCGTAGCTTGAGCATATGACCTATTATAAAATTGACTTGAAGGAGATATTTTCTTTATTGATTCGTCCAGATTTCCAAGTCTATCACAAATAGAGCAATAGATTACAGCGATATCTCCCATTGTATCCATCAATATATTCAATTGCTTTAGCAAACCCTGTACAATTGTAAGATCATTTTGATTTATGCTTTTATTTGTAGATGAGTACTTTGATTTTAATGTGTCAGCAATTTGTTCCGAGATGATCTTATGCTGAATCCTACATTCCTCAGTACGTTTTTCAATTTTACATACATAAACATAATTATTCTATTAATAGTTTATTTGTTCCAATATTTCATTCTTCCATCGCCAACCAAAGAGGTATTTTATAAATAAAAATTTGAAATAGTTAGGGTTCTACCCGAGAATAAATAAAATTCACTGAATTATTAAGTGAATGATTAATAATATAAAATATATAATTATATACTACTTTAAAAATCGAGCAATCCATAATAATATCTATTAATAAATAAAAGGCAAAAAAAACTTGATAAAGAGAGGCGTTTTGCCCCTAGAAATATTGGTTGAATAATAAATTTAGACTCAATATATGCCTTTTATTTATTTATAATCATATATTTCTTTTGAAAATAGAGAGCAATCCATACTTAATACATTAGATAATAAAAGGCATATATTGGATTTAGTAAAATATTTATTTTGCCAATATTTCGGCTGGCCGAACGCCAACCTTTATCGAGGCATTACATTTTTGTATACAAAAATGTAATGCCTCGATAAAGGTTGGCGTTCGGCCAGCCGAAATATTGGCAAAATAAATATTTTACTAAATCCAATATATGCCTTTTATTATCTAATATATTTCTTTAATTTCAAAAAATCACATTTTTTAACACACATTTAATGATTATAAAAGAAATCTAAATTTTCTTTTGATATAATTACAAATTAATTATTAAAAACAAACTGTGAATTTAAACTATATTTCTATAACGAAAAAATATCGTAAAATAATTCTTTAAAACCCAAACACCAAAATACCATTTCTCTAAATAAAGTCAAGACTATTTTCTAAAAAAGAAAAAAAAATTCTTTACATTTTTTATAGTTCATTTCCTGCCAAAAGGAAGACATGTCAATCAAGTCTATTATTGAATATATAATTTTGGGAAAAGCATCCGGGCATTAATTCTGATTATCAGGTTATTTTGGGGGGCTGCATTAGGCAGCGTGTCATCCGTGACCAAACGACACACTTTTTATAAACGGCTCCATTTTGAAAAAAGGTTTTTTTTTTTTTTGCTTGGCAACCCTGGAATTATTTAACAGCCTCACGTCAAAATCCATAAGCTATCGACTGACAAACAATTCTAGTAGGACTTCCAAATAGAATTCTTGCTGCGTTTTTAACCCTCCTATATGTAAAATAGCTTTCCCTTTAGACATAAAACAAATTAAATTAAGCCGCCTATTTTGATATATATATTTTTAAAATATTGGCGAAACATTTCATGATTTTTAAAGCAATATTTTAGTGTGTTTTATGATAAATTACCTAATATAAAAAGATATTTATATATTTTGTCTTTTTTAACTTTCTCGATAATAATTGTTGCCAAATGAAAAATCATATATTTATTTATTATTGATACAAGACTTTTTTAATTTATTAAATATATATTTTCTTATAACTACTTAACTATATTTAAGATTGGTGAACAAATCAAATTAAAAATAATCAGTGAAATCTTAATATGTTTTTTGACCAAGTTGTGAGGTTTTTTTTTTTATTATTTTGGATTATATAGAAGAAATAGTGGGGTACAGAATTAAGCTTAATTTTTCTGGCATTTTTGTTTCATTAATTTGACTTCTCTTTGCTTTAGAAGGAATTGAATAATATATGTAAATTTATATAAAGCTACATTTATGCTAAATTTAAATTAAAATACAACATGTATATTATATAATCTAGAATGCAAATATTTTATTTTTTAAAAACATATATTTAATTTTTTCATTCATTGACTGTTCTACATTTTTGACCATAGATTCAGAACATAAGACTGAAAATTGTTGTAAATATGTATAGTTGACCTACCTATTTTTTTTAATTCGCGAATATAGAATTCATTTTATAAATTCTATATTACTGTGAAAAATAATTTTATATGTAATTTGCTTCAAGTAAATCAAAATAAAAACTACTTATTAAGTAAATAATTATATTTTGAAGGAGTTTTTTAATTGATGATTTTATTTAATCATACAAACATTACAATTATAACATAATAGAAAGAAAAATAATGGGAAATACAGCAATCAAAAATATATATGTGCTATCGAACAACTACAACAACATCAGAGTAGTCAAATATCAATAAAATGTCATCAATGATAATAAGCTTGGAAATTAAATCCAACATATTTCCTATTTTCACGACTGCACCTTCAATTCTCTATCTTTTTCAACAATAAAACAAAATATTCATAACATATATATAGATTTTTCTTGACTAAATTTTATTTCATAATGCATTTGTATTATGATGCATTAGCGCGCCATCTGTTATGAAAATTCGAAACTATTATAGACGGGTATGATTCTTTTTGAAATTAAACAATTTCTACTGCCCTTACTGCAATATTGAAAAATTAATGGGAGGGTCTGGCTCATCAGTGGTGAACCCTCCCAGGGGTTTCGCCAGTTTAATCTACCATACCGCTGTCATATTGCATTTTTCGATCTTCCTTTTACTGATGTAATTCTGCTGTCCTCAAAGCTTATGTCCATAGTACAAGATGGGATCAATAAATAAGGTGAATTATAATTTATTTAAAATAATAAGAACGATATTAAAAATTAGGACTTGATTTATTCAAATTAATCACCTTGGCTTTCTATACATCGTCTCCATCGTTCTGGCAACTTTTAAATACCCTCTTTATAGGCACTCTTAGGAAGCGTGTGAAAAAAATCTTGCACTACTTTCTGGACATCTTCGTCCGAGTCAAATCGCTTTCCCTTTAACTCCTTCTTTAGTAGTCCAAAAAGGAAATAGTCAGAGGGGGCTAGGTCTGGACTATATGCAGGATGTGTGTTCAAAAAGTTCAAAACCTAATTTAATGATTGTAGATACAGTTTACATGATGTATGCGGCCTTGCATTATCATGAAGGAAGAGAACACCTTTACTAAGCTTCCCTCTTCTTTTGTTTCTTATACCTGACTTTAGCTTATTTACAAGAATGTCACAATAAAGGTCGCTGTTCATACGTTGCCTTAAGGATAAAAAATCAAGACAGATTGGTCCATCAACATCCCAAAAAATTGTTAACAAAACTTCACCGGCCGAACGTTGAGACCTGAGGAACATGTAATTCGTCCATTTTTGAACTCGTTAACCCATTTATAAATGTTTTTTTGAGACAAACAAGACTCACCATAGATAATTTTCATTCTTTGGCCTATTTGAGATGTTTGAATACCTTCTGCATTCAAGAAACGAATAACTGCACGTTGTTCAAGCGTGGTGCAATCCTTCAAGGGAGCTTCCATTTTAGTTTATTTATAAGTCTCGCGCCGCGCGTGGGAAAAAAGAACAGAACACCTTAAATAGTCTCTCGATGTTATATTTTAATATTCTGTGGTTTAAATTATTTTTGCTTTTTTTAATTTTTAAGAAATAAGATAATTCACCTTATTTATTGATCCCCCTTTGTACATATAAAATACCCATTCCAAAAGTCTAGCATCAGTATCACTATAAAAGGAAGATCGAGGAATTCAATATAACAGCGGTATGGTAGATTAAACTGGCGAAACTGCAGGGAGGGTTCACCACTGATGAGCCAGACCCTCCCATTAAATTTTCAATTGCAGTAAGGACAGTAGAAATTGTTTAATTTTAAAAAGAATCTTACGCGTCTATAATAGTTTCGAATTTTTATAATGGATTTGTATTAAATATTAGTGATGGTTCATTTAGGATACATATAAATGAATGAAATTATCAAATCACAACGATAATTCTTTCGTTGGTGTTGTAGAACGAGATTTAGTGCAAATTACAAATATCTTCGATGAATCCAGTATATTTTTACTTCGTACCCAGACCCTATTCGTGTACTTTGTCTACTCAGGATGCTACAAAGATACACATAGAAGCATAGGGTGCCTCTCCCGTCAAAATTGGCATCAGGTTTTGACGTTTATTTTCAAGGGAGAGGCGCCCTATGCTTCTATGGATCAATCTTTTCCCGGCAAATTTTCCAAAGATACACATGTGGGTTCGAAGGGATTGCAGCTAAAGTTAGCACTTTATTGTATCTCACTTAACAGAAGGAATACAACAGTGGGACTTGTCTTCAACCTCCACGTCAGAAGAATTCTTGGCGCCGTGGATGTCACTCTTGTGAAACGTTCCGCTCCACACTATACACGTGCAGCTTGGACTACACCGCCTTGTAGGTCACTCCGATGTCAGTCTCTCCTGGCACCGCTTTGTAGGATCATCCACACGCCCGGAGGCAAGTCGCCACGTCTTCTCCTTGCCGCAGATGTCACCAGACTCTGTCTTACCCCACACAGGAATGCTGTTTTTGGCGCCTGCCACATGGCAGCGGGGGCAGCTGGAGTCCACCCCTCTTTCCCCAACTTTACTCTGGTATCTTTGCCTTGTCATCCACGTTACAATATGATTGAGAAAATTCCATTAGGTTTCTCGTGTGGATCTCATAGAATAAAATCTGCTCTAGACTGCGGATGGCCATTAGCCTGAAATCACGGTCTCTAGGTGGATGCTTCTCAGCTTTCTAAAGCTGGTGTTGTGGCTTTGTCACCGACCTGAGGCCGCTAGTTTGCAGCGACGGTCAATAGATGGCGTATAGCTTTAGCGCTTATTTTGACGGGAGAGGTGCCCTATGCTTTTATACATATTATGTATACATCTTTTAAAGATTTTAGGTCGGTTAAACTGTATTTACGATCAAAATGTCTTCAAATTGCGCATAGTTATTACGCATTAGCGCGTTATCAGTTATGAAAATTCGAAACTATTATAGACTCGTATGATTCTTTTAAAAATTAAACAATTTTTACTGTCCTTACTGCAATGTAAATATTAATGGGAGGGCTTGTCTCATCAGTGGTGAACCCTCCCAGCGGTTTCGCCAGTTTAATCTACCATACCGTTGTTATATTGCATTTTTTATCTTCCTTTTATAGTGATACTGTTGCTAGACTCTTGGAATGGGTATTTTAGATAAACTATGAGAAAGCTTTGAGGACAACAGAATTACATCAGTATAAGAAAGATAAAAATGTAATATAATAGCGGTATGGTAGATTAAACAGGAACACGCTCGATTCCCGACAGTCATGAACCGGGATTGAATCCCGCGTTTAAATTTGTTTAATATGTGAATAACCTTCATATATATTATTCACTGTTTCAATTATCATGAACTAGGTTGCTCTTGCTGAGCGGTACCTATCAATGTGATTTTGAACCAGATTAAACAGGCGAAACCGCTGGGAGTGTTCACCACTGATGAGCCAGGCCCACCAATTAATTTTTCCATAGCAGTAAGGACAGTATAATATTGTTTAATTTTTAAAAGAATATACGCGTCTATAATAGTTTCGTATTTTCATACCAGATAGCGCGCTTATGTATCATAATATATTATGTATTTCTTTAAATATGTATTCTTCTAGGAGGGTATTCGACATACTATGTCAATCCAACACTATGGGTTTATAAGGTAGGAAAGGAAGAAGGATATGTAGACCGAAAGGAAAAAGGTTTCCCACCTCCGTTAAATATTTGACATAAAAAGAGGAGAGTGATAAAGTTGAGTTTTTGTTTCGAGGAAAAATTGAAAGTCAAATATTTGTGAGTGTCGCGAAGAGTGGAGCCGCAGGCAATGTGACAGGCCGGCGGAGACTAAACATTTATCAAATATGGCGGTCTATTTACATGCAGCCTTTTTTTTACCACATTCCTAATTGACTTTTTTGACTACTTCACTTACTCTACGTTATATATTTACATGTCTCTAGCCTATATAATGTAACATTTTAAAGGAATGGAGCTATGTGGAAACTTTAGACACATTTGGACATAGAAACTGAAGCGACTGATTTGATGAGAGCGTTAACTTATGAAGACCAAAAACTATAACTTCTCTTTATCTGATTATCTTCTGATGAACTTCTGTCTCTAGTAGAGTCCTGTAGTTACAATTTCTTATGGCCGTTAATTTCGATC
>CP092864.1:143809852-143821118 GCA_030710605.1 Cordylochernes scorpioides | reverse complement strand
ATAAATCTAACGTTCTATTACAACTCTATTACGTTTCATTACTGTAAGTGCACCACATGTCTACACATGTGAAAAGGAGTTCGACTTTGCACTTACAAATATGCCAGAATCCCGATTGTTTACTTGCACTCGCTGGTGATGTTGAACCTTTGCAAGAATCGAGGGCCATTGTAACATTTAAAAAAAAATCAATCAGAAAAAAAAGTGCCTATTGCGGGAATCGAACCCGGGTCGTAACGGTCCAAAAATAACGGTTTAGACCATCCTTCCATCAACCCCAAGAATAAATATATTTCATATAAATGATGATTATACAAAATAAAAACAAGGTATTAGTATCATATTCACAATCGCCACACTTCAAGGCGGTGTAATTGTTTGAAATGAAACAATGGACCAGATTTAGTGGGGAGAAAAGAGCCCAGCTAATTCTGCCAGCGTGCCCTGATAAAGCGGCCATTTGTCTGGGGGCGAGGGCTCTGGGGGCAGCTGAGAGGGCTCCGGGGATACAGACGATGAAAGTTTAACCTACCGACTGAATTATTAACTTTCAGCCGATACCCCAGCGGTCCATTAGAAGCACAAGAATTCTTCAAAGTCAGCATCATAATTGTACGGCTTTTTCTTCTCTCTTTATTATATATATTACAGAAATCTCTTTAAAACTCTCTACCTTTGATATTTTTCTTAATTTATTAAAATTATAATGCCGCTTAGATGTTGAATCACCAGAACATCTTCTTTTAACTTGCCCTCTGACTAATCAAATTGTATGTAGATACTTTGAAACATTACCAAATTCTCTTTGTGTATATACTCTATCTTATGAGAACTTTGTTAAGTTTAGAACTATTTGTACAATAATTTACAAAACACTACTAATCCATCGTGTAAATATTTAATCATATATATGTAAATAATACTAGGACAGCACAATAGTCCTTTGGACTTCGTGCTTTTTGTAACAATAAATAAATAATTTTAAAAAATAAATAAATAAATAACGTTTTTTTTGTAGTGAGTTGTAAAACGGTTTGATATATTTTTTATCTATCTATATATATGAGAAAACAATAGAAAAAAATAAATAATAAATGGGTCAGGTGTTGATATTAAAAATAAAGAAGGCATATCCTGACCAAGAGCACATGTGCTTTACAGAAGGCAGAGCGCCATCTGGTTGAACAGAAATCAACTTATCATTAATTTAACCTGTTCCCTGATATTTGGCCAACCCAATTTCTTGATAAATCAAGAAAAGCCATCCACGAACGCGTTTCGCGCTGTTGGCGCTCGTCAGCGTGGAGTAGGCTGTACCACTATATATGTATGTTATATAAACACTTTTATTCCATTATATAAAATTATAATTTCTAGAATAAACTACTCTGTAAAGTCTACCGTCAGATGTCGCGGTTTTTCTTATATAAACCTATTGTTATTGTTTCCAGTTGGCCTTTTCCTTTCACCAAGAAGGCATGGGTTCGATTCCCGGCGCGGGAAAGTTTTTCCCCTTCAACAGTGCTTTGTATATATTCCGCTTTATGCGTCCATCGGGGCTCAAAAATCATCCATTCTGGTGAGCAGCCCGGTAAATAAAGATATTTCCGTTTCTCGTTGGCCGGCTCAAAACTTTCTGTACATATGTATTTATTTAATTCAATTTAAAGCGCTATGTCCCCCTAGCGCTGTCATGCATGTATGCCTTTACATTTGTCTATACATATATAAATATAGATGGAAAATTTGCCGGGAGGAAATTAATCCATGGAAGCAATGGTCGCCTCTCCCGTCAAAATAAACGTCAGAATCTGACGCCATCTATTGACCGTCGCCGCACCTAGCGGCATCGGGTCGGTGACAAAGCCACAACACCAGCTTTGGCAAACTGAGAAGCGTCCACCTAGAAACCATGGATTCGGGCTAATGGCCCTCGTCAGTCTAGTTGGTGTTGTGGCTTTGTCACCGACCCGATGCCGCTAGTTGCGGCGACGGTCAATAGATGGCGTCAGATTCTGACGTTTATTTTGACGGGAGAGGCGACCATTGCTTCTATATATATAAATATATATACAATAATTTTAGGCCGTGAATAGAATAGTCATATGATGTCAACAATGATAAAGAGAGAAAAAAACGATAAAAAGAACTGTGTACAAAAGAAAGAAGTGTCTGGCAATATGTACAATCAGCATAATATAAATTATCAGTTTCCTAAAAGATATTTGTTGCTAAATAATTTATAAAATATCTACAAAGGGTATTGAATTTAATATACATTTATTTACTGGAAATAAAAATACTTGGATCTGTTACTATTAAATTATTGTCGATTCTATAGTCTTGAAAAACAGGACAATCCAGTAAAAGATGTATTGAGGTTTGTTCCTCATGTCCACAAAAACAACTCGAGTCTTCCACTGCTTTAATTATTTTTTTTTAAATCTTCTGAAATTTCTATAATTAGAAATTAATTGAGAATTATGAAAGTTTGGCCGGAACTATTTTGGTATGTTGTTAGGGAAGAAGCTTTGAAAAGTTTCGTTTGTGTTGTTCTTCAAAGTAGCCATTTTAAATTCAATAAAATCCGTTATTATGCTTGGGATATCTAAATTGTATTTTTGTTTTTCTTCTAAATTTAAAGTATTTAATTCATATTTCATATCTTTGGATTCAATGAAATCGTTAAACAAAGACATCTTGGCTATGTTATATATACAATTAAAACTCGTCGTTTTATATGATTGCGTTCACCATAATAGCATTTGGTATTGAAATTAATTTAATTTATTTAAATTTTTCTTATTTACGAATTTATACCATATCTCCGATCCATAAGAAAACTTTGTCCTAAATATTGTTTTGTATAATGTAAGTCTCTTTTGGGTATTTAGACCCCAAGATTTTCCGCAAATTAAAAATAGCAGATTTTTAAATCTTTTTGCTTTATTTAGTATAATATCTATATATATTAATTTAAAAAAGTATATATTGGATCAAAATATCATTTATTTTACCAATATTTTACCAATTATGTCTATCAACATCTAACTTCAGGTTTGAAGATAAACTCTACCAACAGATGTGGCTTTCCTATGGGAAGCCCGCTTTCATTGATTGCGGCGGAGATTGCCATGTCTGATAGATGGATCAACAGTTTTGAGGAATTAGGTATAAGAAAATGGTATTGGTATATAGATGATGTATTTTGCGAATTCCAAAAAGGAAAATATAATCAAATTTTAAATACTTTAAATAGATATAACTCCCAAATCAAATTTACTATGGAATTAGAAACCAAATCACCTTATCTTGATATCCTCATTTTAAAAACAGAAATTCCACTCCACAGTCTACTATAAACCCGGCATAGAATCTTCGTATTTAAATTTTAAATCATACAGCCCAATAGGACACAAAATTTCTATAGTGAAAACGTTAACTAAACGAATATGGAAACATTGTTCTCTACCAATTTTCGAGAAAATTGAGAAACGAAATATCATCCAAAATCTAAGAAATAATGGATTTCCAATAGATTTTATATATAAACATTTCTACAACCAATCCCTCCCTAAAAAAAAAAACAATATACCGGGCAAATAGTTATTTACAATATTCACCTGCTAATGAAAGATTATCCCATGAATTGTGGAAATATGGCATAAAATGCTTATTTAGAAATTCCCGAACCATAGGCCAGATCATTAGAAACCCCATAACCAAATCCAATAATAATACAGAGTCTAGAAACAAGCAGAACGCCATATACTCCATCTCCTGCCGACAATGCAACGCCTCTTACATAGGAGAGACTAGCAGATCAATAGACATAAGAGTTAATGAACATAGACGTAATATCAGAAACCAAGATAACAAATCCTTAATATTCCAGCACGAAAATTCTAAAGGTCATCAATTCAACCTACAAGATGTTACATAACATATTCTCCAAATACAATAGACTCATTCTAGAATTTTAATCTCCAAAGACAATAACAGCGTAAACAGAAGAATTGATCTACCCCAACAGTTCCAGCATATTCAACGCAGATGATGCCAACCCCCATTGAAACTGGAAACTATTTTATTTTTGATTTTTAAAATGTATTTCTCTGAATCTCTATTGTATCTGTTGCACGCCTTTGCGGAGCCAGTGGTCTGATGAAGCGCGACCGCGCGAAAGCTTGCCTCCAGATACCTTAATAAAGAAACTCTGCAAATATTTTAAATTTATTTAACTCAAAAAATATATTTATTTACCAATATTTCGGCTGGCTAAACGCCAACCTTTATCGAGGCATTTCAAACCAATATATGCCTTTTTACTATCTCATATGTAAATATGTAATCTTATGTATTTTTCTTCAAACCTCAAGTAACGTAGTACTTTTCAAATTATGTCTTATATATTTCATTAGCACAATTAAAGCAAATTGTGATTTGAATTTTTTCTATTATATTTTCCAAGATTCGAAGACTCAATGCAATACTATAGTATTCATGTATTCCCAAATCAAGAAAATGGTCATTAATTCTCTTTCAAAAATAACAAGCAAATAATATATTTTTATATATACCATAAGATATATGTATACATATGGTAATTTAAACCAACAACCCTATATTGTATAATACTTATAACAAGTTTGTCATGTTGTATATAGAAACACATCTATAAATAATTATACGCATGATTGACATGTGTCATTGCATCACCATATGTAATGTACTTTGTACAAACTGAGGATGAATAAATAAAACTATGTAATAGATTAAGAGCTGAGCTAAGGCAAGATTGAGAAGAAGTCCCACAACCCTAAAGAGGAATTTGGCAGGTCGTTCCATCAAGGTCATTGGGTGTAGAATATCGCAGACGTCCCACGCTCTTTGCACCCGCTCAAAGTCCATTCTCTCGCATACCTCCCCCCTCGGCAAAGATATATAAGACCTCTGCCCTAGCCGAAAATATAGCAACTTCACCATCAAGGTGAAACCTCGTCGGTTGTACCCAGGTCCACCTCATCGACCATGTAGAACAGTAAGAACTCTTCTATCTCCATCTTGCTCTCTTAGCTCGACAGTAGTAGTAGGAAAGTTCCGTGTCTATTCGTTTTTTGTGTGTGGACATTCCCAAGCTTTCCACTCTGCCTCGACCACGACTGCCTGTACTCTGTGAGAACTGTTAAAGGTCCTCCAAGGTGCAGAGAGGTACTGGAAAACTCTCCACGCCCTGACTGTCCCTCTCGGTTACTACAGGTTTGACCCTCGGTTATCACAGCTATAGCGAGAGTCGACAGGATATCTCATCACAGATAAGTCGACAGGATGACCAAAGCTAAGAATGAGACCACAACGAAGAAGGTAAGAAGCCTGTCCAGATAGAAGCGAGAAAGAGCAAAGATGGAGGAACAAGCCCGCTGCCATTCCAACGAAACGACCGAGCAATCTCTCCCCCAACAAGATACTATATTTCAGGAGCAAGCAAGCTTCCCTCCAACGACACAGCCGAAGATCCCGCAAAATAAGCCGGTGAGAAATTTCCCACCTTCGGCCTTACAACGCAACCATCTTCCAGGCGACATGCCGCCTTAAAAACCTACGTAACTTTCTCCTCATGCTCACAACTTGATTCTCCATAAATTTAATGTTTATTTTCACTGTAATAATTTTAAATCAATTTTTACCATTTTTATATCATTTCAACTCAAATTTTAAATCTATTACACCCTCATTTATCAATTTTTACTTTATTTAAAGCAACTTATAAGTTTTAATTCATTACTTTCAATTTTACATAAGAAAAATATTTTTAATTACTCGAATCATAATTATAAACTTATTTATGTGTTTTTCTTAATATCTTATTTTTATACCAAAGCACCAATTTCTTAATCAAATACTCAAAACTTTGCAAAAACATTGTCATGTTCACTATTTTATGTAAACGCCCCATTCAAATTATAATTCACTATCACGCCATTGCCCTTTTACAAAGATAATTTTCGCACCACCATAATAAACGATTTAAAAAATATATTCAAATTTTAATAAACATAGGTGGAACGCATTTTTTAAAATTGCAAAAATCGAAAGATACCCTCTCTTCAAAATCACAACTAGAAAAGTAACTGTCCTTCCTCAAAACAAGTTAAAAATCCAACATAGTTTCACTCCCTCGTCCTTTCTTTTTACATGCATAATTATTAATCATCCACACATCTCTCTCAACAAACTTCAACACATTCCCCATCACTTTCTTCAATTGGCCACCATCTATTAGCGCGCGACTTAGCAACAAATCAATCTCGAGGCACACAAGCTCCAAATCGTCGCCACTAAACGTGCCACATCCACTAACAGCCAAAATATCTCGATGTGTTTTGTACAACCACCACCCATGACTAGTAAATTTGTTATTCATGCTGAAACAAGTTAGATGCTGTACCAAAACAACGACTTCACGTGACACCTTTCCATTCAATTAACTTCACTCGTGTCACACAGCGCAACACAACAATTTTACTCACTTTCAGGCCAAAGACGCCTTCACGCCTGTGACACATCTCACCTCAAAGCGTGATTCGACTCAATCTCTATTGATACCATTGCTGGATTTTCGAAATATGGACACTCCAAGACATATCTACACGTAATAGTGGATCATTTAACACGATATGCTTGGACCTTTCCATCGAAGTCCGCCAGTACACTAATGTACATTCAAACCCTCAAAACTGTACTACAACAAGGATCTCCAAAACGTCTGTTATCTGACAGAGCGCCCGCTTTTACCTCAGAAAAATTCCGTAAATTTCTAATAACACATGGAATACAACCCCTACTCACCACAAGCAAACAGTTTAATAGAACGCTTAAATGCCACTATTACAGGCAAGCTCAGACTAGCTTATCTAGAAATTCCGAAAGCTTCCTGGACTCAACTAGTTAAGGGGGTCACTCAGACGTATAATAATACACCCCCATTCCGTCACAAGTTTTCCACCCACCTACTTAATGTTCAATGTTATCCCCTTAGATCTAAGAACTCATCTTAGCCCATACCCCGAAATAACTATAGCTCAAAAGATAGCACGCTCTCGTACCCAAAATAAGCATAAAAAAGATGAAGAAACACAGAAAGCCAGCACAGAACACTACATTTCGAAGTGAATGATCTTGTCTTGGTAAAAAATTATAGACATCCCGACACAGGTAAATTAGCACCATATTTTACTGGACCGTATATAATAATGATAATAATCTCACCCAATGTCGTTCGAATAGATCGCCCCAATCAACCTCTCAATAGAGACAGTGACACCATAAATGTCAATAAATTACGATACTATACAGAAAATGTCCTATATATAGCACCTTCACAAGTAACAAATCCCCATAGGTATCCTTGTGCTAAGTCCAAACTAGACCTATCCCCGTATAACCATATGCAGCCAGACATATTCAATGCTGATGCAACTCGCATAATTCCTCCTCAAACTTCCCAGCCATTCCTACATTTAAATCCAGATTTATTTAACATCGATCGTTTTAAAACAAACCTCAAGTAGCGACCAGAAAATTTCCCGTTAAATTCACAAACCTATTCTATCTACATACTCTACACCAACCCATTTGGATCTGAATCACCTACTTACTTACTCTCTTTCACGCAATATAAAAATATCTTTGAACCCACCAGATCCAGACTAGAGGAGAAAGAATTTAACGCACGTGCGCCGCAGACAAGCCCCATGTCTCCCCCTTCAAAAACAATACACATCATTGTCCCATCGCACCCCGGTCGTAAAAATGGACATGGACACCGCTAGTTGACATACCAAAGGCCCCAGTGATGATAGACTAAACACATCTCTAGACAAAATTCCCGCGTCACTAAAGCCATCGCCACCCTTCCCCCTAACTCGCCTCCAGTAAATTAGGGCCGTGTCCTGCATTCCTTTTATTCCACACCTTTTACTACATTAGCAGTCGATATCTTAACCTAACTTTTAAAATATTTATATATTGGAATTTGAATAAGACCTACCCAAAATTGAACATTTTGATATTTTTTGATCCTGTTTAAATCTCTATTTTTTTTTCTACATATCAAACATTTTACATGTTAATTGATAACTTCTCTCTAGAAGAAATACTTTTTGTCCCATTCCACTACCAAACCTTCATCTAATCATTATAACAATATTTAATTATATTCTATTTTTGTATAAATCTCTCTTTGAATGTTATTTTTATCTTTCGATTATACAGAGCAGAGCCTACAAAACTACATCTTCCAACTGTGTTCATAGTCTTGCGAACATCCTCCTTCTCACAGATTATATTGAATCTAAAATAATTAAATATATGATTTGGCTCATCTTTCAATAGAGGATCAAAATACTTATAAACCACATTCTACAAGTATAATTAGATCATTTTTAAGTGCTAAAATAAATGAATTATTCTAAAAACAAATTAAATATTCCAAAGCTTTTTCCCGTTTGAAATTCCAACATATTTCCGCTCCAATTTTTATAATACCCAGTTGATAACGAACCATGAATATTTTAAGGGATTTTTATCAAAAATTGGCGCGATTGAAGACTCTAGCTGTCATTGTAGCAACGAATTCCAGGACTTGAGACACCTACTGCTGGAATGCCCACTCTTCTTTGCCGCTAGACAACAGACAATAAATAATGTTGTAGATCTATATCAATTTGTAAATAGCAGAGAGAATTATCATTGATTTAACTATTTTTGTAAATATATTTATGATTTTCTTTCAAAACTTAAAGGCTCAGGTTCCTTATATTATTGTTTCTCTTTTTATTTCGATTATTTTTTCTTGTAAAATATATGTTTATAACTGTTTCTGTTTTTAAAAAAATGTAAATCGACGCAATTATCCCTAGCCGGGATATCGCGTTTTGTGTGTGAAATAAAATAAAATCACAAATTTTTAATCCAACATTATTTTAAAAAATTCAATTTTACTTTTATTTTTCATAATATTGTTTTAGCATTACAAAACATTTATTTGTTGTCAAAAATCACTCTAATTCTTCATTATTATTACTTTTATATATTGTATGTTTGATTTTGTCCACTTAAACTTTATTCAACCACAATGATATTTCTATATTTTTATTCATTTTATATTTGTTTTTATACCTTTATATAATATGACCATGTTTATCATTAACTATCGGGCATCCACAGCAATCGTTTACAACAATCTATTTCTCTAACCACTTCAGTGTACTTTTCACTACTATCTTTCTCTCTCTCTCTCTCTCTCAGCCATTGCTTCACATTAATGCAGAAAAACGACAGTACTGCCTGACAATTTTTTTTATTTCATAATTTCAAAAAACTCTTTGAACACAGTTCCCCAGATTTAAAAATTCCAACTTCTGGCCTGAACACGTTTCAAAAGTTTATTTCAATCATCCGCAGAGCACAATCACCAACGCATGCACAAAGCGTTCACAACTTTCAATTTTTTTAGCTCTAGCGGACCACAATCAACCGTTGATTTTGAGTCAAGTCAGATCACCAACTGTCGATACAACAATTCTACTTATCGCATGGCTCCATTTCACCCCTTTCAATCATGTTAATGAACAACTTTTTCTTCAACAACTTTTCACCCCAATAACTCTACAATTGTGACAAAGCACTATAACCCTTATACAGGATCACAAATGAAACATTGCCTAGGAAGTCGCTCAAGTCTATATCCTCGCTTTGCACTTGGATCTAAGTATTTGGTTGCATGTGTAATACTTACAATTGCATATTCATTAACCCCCAACCCTTTCCAACGCCCGCCAATAATCTCTTAAAAGGTTAATTTTTTTATCATCATTATTTTTTTTCAAACAAAGGTTTTATCTAAATTTCTCTTTTATAATGAATATCATAACTTTTAAATATGTTAAACATAAGTTTTTTTATAATTTTCAGATATATCCAAACAAAACATCTTGTTATTGCCCTTTTTAACCTCACAGTTTAAATTAATTAAAAGAAAATTTAATTACTTACCTGTGTTAGAGAGGCTTTACCCGTTTACACCCGGATAAACTTCATGCTCTTAGCTCGACTTTTATCTGTTCACGGAACTTTCCTACTACTACTGTGTCTCTTCGTTTTTTGTGTGTGGACATTCCCAAGCTTTCCACTCTGCCTCGACCACGACTGCCTGTACTCTGTGAGAACTGTTAAAAGTCCTCCAAGGTGCAGAGAGGTACTGGAAAACTCTCCACGCCCTGACTGTCCCTCTCGGTTACTAATGGTTTGACCCTCGATTATCACAGCTATAGCGAGAGTCGACAGGATACCTCATCACAGATAAGTCGACAGGATACCTCATCACAGATAAGTCGACAGGATACCTTATAACATATATTATATACACTGATTTAAGAGAGAAAGAGATAAGATTTTAGAATAAAATAATATTGAGTTAGAAATAGTGTCAGTATAGCAAGCTATTGTAGAACGAAGTTTGACAATTACCGAGCTACGAGGGGTGTCCCATAAGTCCGTGGCCCGACCATGAGAACGAAATATTAGAAACTAATAAAGTTTACCATATATACCTTAAAGCCTTATATAGAGATATATATATATTTTTTTTAAGTTTCAACAACTAACCGTTTTTTTTTATAGGTTCTGAAAGAGGACAAGAAACAGGAATTATCTAAAATGGAGACAAACGAGATTCGTGCTGTAATAAAATATCTTTGTAAGAAAGGAATGTCGCCGAAGAAAATCTATGAGGATATGGTGGATACATTAAGGGAAGATGCTCCTTCCCATAGCACAGTAAAAAAATGGGTAGCTGCGTTTAAATTAGGGAGGATCAGCACCGAAGACGACATCGACCAGGAAGACCTGTTGAGTCAGTTACTCAAGAAAAAATCGACAAGATACATGATTTGGTTATGTTGGACAGAAGAATGACAGTTCGCCAGATAGAAGAGACCTTGGGTATTCCAAAAACAACAGTGGATCGGATCATGAGAGAACACTTGGGCCTCAGGAAACTTTCTGCCCGTTGGGTTCCCAAACTTTTGACACCCGATCAAAAGGCTGTAAAGAGAAAGTTATCTTCGGACAATCTTGCGTTATTTGAAGCCAATCCAGAGGAATTTGTTAATAGATTTGTTGCCATGGATGAGACTTGGGCCCATCACTTTACACCAGAGTCCAAGCAACAATCCATGCAATGGAAACACTCCAATGTAAAGCC
>CP092864.1:143792431-143809752 GCA_030710605.1 Cordylochernes scorpioides | reverse complement strand
TCAGATGTCCCCATGTATCTCTATCACAGCAGTCGCAATGTTCATATCTTGGATGAGAGCAATATTTAGAAATATAGCATATATTATACAAACACAATAATAAAAAATAAACATTTTATATACAAATTAAAATATGCTGGGAAATTAGAAGTATTTTCAAAATGTTCTATTACGTAATCCCATTGAAAAAAAAATCAGCATTAAGATATTATATTAGTAATACAAAGCCACAACCACAAAATATTTTAAATTGTAAGTTTGTCATCATTTTTAAGTGATTCACAAAGCGGCCAACAAATTTCAGTTTTTGGTTCTTTTAAAATAAATATATATTTATCCCAAACCTCTCTTATAACGAAGAACAACACATCCTTAAATATTTTTAAAAGATTTTTCTTTCTTTTGAAGTCGATAATTATTCTGAAATTTTCGAAGAATTTCCTAAACACATTCAAATGAATATTTTAATTAAAATGTTGCTGTTCAAATTAAAGATACTTCGGCCAGTAAATCGTTTTTATTTAAAACCTTTTTATTATCTAATGAATTAAATATGGATTGCTCTATTTTCAAAAAAATATATAGTTAAATGTAATTCTATTGTTCTAAAAGCTTATGTCCATAATTTGTTAAATACCATTTATAAGATTCCACCCTTCAGCATATAAAAGCAGAATGATCCAATACAGTATTAGAGCTCTGAGAAGGGGTCTGGTGAATTAAATTGGCGAAACCACAGGGAGGGTTCACCACTAATTTGCCAAGCCCTCCCAATATTTTTTCATCGCAGTAAGGACAGTAGAAGTTTGAGTTATTTGTGAAAAGAAACATTCGTGTCTTAATGTCTTTATTCGTTATATATAGATGGCGCGTTATTGATTCGTATAAAATGTTGTTATAAAACTTTTAAAAATATACTTTTACTTTTTACTTAAACTTTAAAATGTATACATTGAATATATTTATTGATATCAAAAAATGTGTTCTTTAAAATTAAAAATGACTTCAACTAAAAAATAACATCACCAAAGTAAACTAATTTAATTTAAAATTAATGTAATTTTAATCAAATATTTGAAAAGGAAAACATTAAAGAATAAAATGTTTTCTTAATTGCTCAAAATCAATATATTATAATTTTAAAAGACAAATATATATTATAAAACAAACACACATGTATATCGCTATATTATTATTTTCTATGAATCATATGAAAAAGTGTTCCAAAAGAAAAAAAATATATAGATATACTAGGAGTCAAGAAAAAAGAAATCAAAAGATAGTTTGCATGTATTGCAGAAGACAAAAAAAATGGCGTCATAAGTCACAGCGGGGGTTCAGGTGCGGGCCAGTTACAGTCGTCTGCACACGCTTCTTCCAAACTTTTTTTAATTAATTGTTTTCAGTTTGAATCGATCCGTGGCAGTAGAACTTTTCATTTTTATGTTCCACGGAAAATATATTGGTATTGTGTGCTTCCTAAATAATATAAAGAAACTTCAGCTCAAATGTTTTCAAGTTTCATTTTAAAAAAAGGGTTAAAATAGTTTTTTTTTATCTTTTAGTTTATAATCTTAATTGTTTTTTTTTTTGTAAGAATTATAGTTTTTCTGTATAAAAATCTATGCGCAATTTACAATGATAACTGTAATATACCTTATAATAATATTATAATATACTCTGTTTAATTAATTTATTTTTGAATATTTGGATTTGGCAGCACTTTAATTGTTGTTATGAATATATTCCGAAGTGTATATATAACATTAGAAAGATATATAATTAAAATTTGTTTCTTAATTTGGTAAAGTGGAATAAGTGGAATTAGGATTCAAAGTAATCATTCCGGGAGTTAAACCATTGGTTGATGTGGCTGTGTTTTTCTCTGAATCAACTTCCAACAAATGAGCTTCAGAACTATCAAGTCCAACTTTAGACAATCTACGCTCAAAAGAACAAGAATCCTAGAAGCTATTCTTATAATATTCCCCTGAAGAGAGTGATAGGAATTCACAAACGTCGAGAGTTAAACTAGAGGTTGATGTGGCTATGTTTTTCTCTGAATCTACTTCCAACAAATGATCTTCAGAACTATCAGGTCCAACTTTAGACAATCTACGATCAAAAGAACAAGAATCCTATAGAAGCTATTCTTATAATATTCCCCTGAAGAGAGTGATAGGAATTCACAAACGTCGAGAGTTAAACTAGAGGTTGATGTGGCTGTTTTTTTCTCTGAATCTACTTCCAACAAATGATCTTCAGAACTATCAGGTCCAACTTTAGACAATCTACGATCAAAAGAACAAGAATCCTATAGAAGCTATTCTTATAATATTCCCCTGAAGAGAGTGATAGGAATTCACAAACGTCGAGAGTTAAACTAGAGGTTGATGTGGCTATGTTTTTCTCTGAATCTACTTCCAACAAATGATCTTCAGAACTATCAGGTCCAACTTTGGACAATCTACGATCAAAAGAACAAGAATCCAATAGAAGCTATTCTTATAATATTCCCCTGAAGAGAGTGATAGGAATTCACAAACGTCGAGAGTTAAACTAGAGGTTGATGTGGCTGTTTTTTTCTCTGAATCTACTTCCAACAAATGATCTTCAGAACTATCAGGTCCAACTTTAGACAATCTACGATCAAAAGAACAAGAATCCTATAGAAGCTATTCTTATAATATTCCCCTGAAGAAAGTGATAGGAATTCACAAACGTCGAGAGTTAAACTAGAGGTTGATGTGGCTGTTTTTTCTCTGAATCTACTTCCAACAAATGATCTTCAGAACTATCAGGTCCAACTTTAGACAATCTACGATCAAAAGAACAAGAATCCTATAGAAGCTATTCTTATAATATTCCCCTGAAGAGAGTGATAGGAATTCACAAACGTCGAGAGTTAAACTAGAGGTTGATGTAGCTATGTTTTTCTCTGAATCTACTTCCAACAAATGATCTTCAGAACTATCAAGTCCAACTTTGGACAATCTACGATCAAAAGAACAAGAATCCTATAGAAGCTATTCTTATAATATTCCTCTGGAGAGAGTGATAGGAATTCACAAACGTCGAGAGTTAAACTAGAGGTTGATGTAGCTATGTTTTTCTCTGAATCTACTTCCAACAAATGATCTTCAGAACTATCAGGTCCAACTTTAGACAATCTACGATCAAAAGAACAAGAATCCTATAGAAGCTATTCTTATAATATTCCCCTGAAGAGAGTGATAGGAATTCACAAACGTCGAGAGTTAAACTATGGGTTGATGTAGCTGTGTTTTTCTCTGAATCTACTTCCAAAAAATGATCTTCAAAACAAAAAGTATTATAAATTCTTCTCTGCCTTCGTTAGGGTCTTGAGGCGTAACCCACTGGTCGCTATTTCGTATCATGGACCTGAACGAGGACTGCTCCGATACCATAACCGCTAGCGTCAGTATGAAGCTGGGTTGTCAAGCTAAGACAGGTTCAGACATCAGGGCCCATTTCAGGTATTCAAAAGCTTCTTGTTCTTCTAAGTACCAAGAGAATTTCTTTTTTTTTTTTTTTTTTTGAGAAATTCATGGAGAGGGGCAGCTTTATCGGCAAAGTGTTCAATAAATCGGCGAAAGTACGAACAAATGCCGATGAAACTCCTCACTTCAGTGATAGATCGTTGGGTCGGAAACTTGGCGATAGCTTCTATCTTTTCAGGGTCGGGATAGATGCCGTTGCCATCGACGAGATGTCCAAACACTCTTATTCGTTTGGTTCCAAAAAGACACTTTTTTTAATTGAGGCTCAAATCTGCCTCGATAAGACATTGTAGGATGATTTTGAGTCGGTACAAGTGTTCGTCAAACGTTTTGGAGAAAACTACAATATCGTCTAGATAACACAGACACTGCGTCCACTTCAGCCCCCTTAAGATTTTGTCCATCAAACGCTCAAACGTAACGTAGGGGTGTTGCACAGCCCGAAGAGCATCAAGAGAAATTCATATAGACCATCTGGGGCTATAAAGGTGGTTTTCTCTCAATCTGCCTCGTTTACCTCTATCTGCCAATATCCAGAGCGTTGGTCCATTAACGAGTAAAATTGGACACCTTTTAAAGAATCGAAAGTATTGTCAATTCGAGGGAGTGGATAAGCGTCTTTTTTAGTTATCTTGTTCAATCGCCTGTAATCAACGCAGAAGCGCAAATTGCCGTCTTTCTTCTTCACCAAAATAATAGGCGATGACCAAGGGCTTTCTGATTGGCGTATTATCCCGGCATCTAACATCTTGTCCACATCCTGTTGGATTGCTTGTCGTTCTGTTGGGGAAACTCGTTAGGGCCTGTGTTTAATAGTCTCCAGTTTCGATTTTATGCTTTGTTAAAGGCGTCTGTCTTACTGTATGATTATTGGTATCAAATACCTTATCAATTTTTTTTTTAGAATTGATAAGACTTCAGATTGTTGATCTGCTAATAAGTCGTTACTAATCAAATTCTGTAAAAATGCAACGTCACCCTTATTGTCATTCTTGGGACTAATATCTCGTGCCAAATTTTCTTCAGGATCAGAGCACTCCGAGATAGCAGTCAAGTGATTTTCATCAAAAAATTGTATTCTCCCTAAAAACATTCCTTTAGGGATAATTTGAGCTGTTGGGCTAGAGTTTGCAATCCAAAGCTGTCCTTTATTGTGATTGATCGAAAGGAGTGTATTGGCAACTGATAGTTCTTTATTAATAATGCGCATTTTGAAGGTTCAAAAAGTTTGTTGTTTCGTCCATTGAGTTCTGAGACCATTACATTTATTTGTTTGATGGATTCGGGTGGAATGATTATGTTCTCAGAGGCCACGATTCTATCCTCGGTCGCTAGCGAATTCAAATCGTCTTTAGCTTCTTCAAGCCTGATTTCGGCACGTCCACAATCGATCACGGCATTTGTTGCTTCCAAAAAATCCCATCCGAGAATGATGCTGGGGTTGCTACTGGGAAAGACGATAAATTAAAGCGGCTGTCTCAACCCATTTATGCTCAAACTTATTGTGCATCGACCCAGAGACGTAACCTTTTTGCCATCGGCGACTCTAAGAGTTATTCCTTCATCCTTGAACATCGTATTTTTCAAGTGCCGTCTTAACCCGTTCGAGATAACAGAGAATGAGGCTCCTGAGTCGAACAAAGCAGAAAATGCAACGTCATCTATAATTATTTCAACGAATTTTCTGTTCTAATTTGGCTGCTGTCGTCGATGGAGGGTTTTTAACACCCGCGGCCTCCCCCTCTAAAGAAGACGCGACGCTTAGTTTTTTCTTGATTGTAGCGGCGTGGGCTTGTATATTGGCTTGTATGGTGGCCTTGGGAAATGGACTGACGTCTTGGGGATCTTTCTCTGTTTGGGTATGGCGATTGTCGGCGGTAGTTTGGAGATCTTGAAGAATGTTCCTCATTGAATTGAGTAGTTTGGCGGGTCTGTATGTATATTTTAGGTCTTTCTAATTCATATTGGTCTACTGGCTGGCGATCTCTACAGTAGCGTTTGACATGGCCTGGACGGCCACAATGAAAGCAGATTGGCTTGTTGTCTTTGGTCCTCCATTGGTCTGTTCGTCTTTGGCTTGGCGTCTGGTTAAATACCGGTGTGTCTTGGTCAGGGTACCGCTGTCTAGGTGCCCGGGTGAATACCCTTGTTTTGGTTTTGTACTGGGGTTGTGGTCTTTGGACCGGATTATAAATCGCGGGTAGATTTTTTCCGATTTCTTCTCTGTAACTGTCTCGAGAGGAGAGGGTTCTGGAGCGGTTGGTGTGGCGTTTAATGCACGACGGACTTCTTCGCGGACTATCCGTCTGATTAAGTCCTCCGTCGATACGGACTCTACTGGGTCGATCGAAGCAACGTTGGGTAGTCTATCGAACACTATGTTCACACGTTGCTTGCTTGAATTTTCGATTTTTCTGCACAACCTAATAAAATATTCAGTGGTGTCTATTTCCAAAACGACAATTGATCTATAAATATTATCCGATATACCTTTCAATAAATGTGCAACTTTCTCGCTTTCGCTCATTTTGGGGTCGATTTGCTTGCACAGGTTGAGGACTTCTTGAATGTCAATTTCATAAAGCTCGCTTTTTTCCTGAACTCGGGACTTTAATTTTTGAATTAAGTTTTCTTTTTGGTTGGCGTGATGACCGAAAGTCCGAGAGAGCAAGGCTTCTCAAACGAATCCCACGAGTTTACCTGTTCCTCGATATTCTCGTACCAGCTTCTTGCTGTTCCCGAAAGAAAAAAATAAACGTTCGCAAGGCACATTGTGTTGTCCCAGTGGTTAAACTGAGCGACCCAATGAAATTCCTTTAGCCATTTTTCGGGATTTTGGCCAGGTTCTCCATAAAAAAAAACAGAGGGGTGTCTAAAGGGTTGAAAATTTTGCTCACCTTTGGTGACTTGAATAACTTGTTGTCTTCATTTTTTCTTCTAAAGGCTCTAGTCCTTGGATTCTACGGCTTTTTCTGACGGCTTGGGCGACGTAGGGATGTCCAGCTTAATCTCCACCAAATGTCACGGTAGAGAAGACAAGTATTCCAAAAACTTAATTAAAAATATTTTTTGTGTTAATGTGTTAATTAATTTTACAAGTGATAATTATCTTGAATACTCTGTTGTCAGTTTATCATCATAAATATTTGCCTAGTCATCACCCCTTACCATGCTTGTAGATTATAATCTACATGATTACCATGGCCTGTACCACGTGTACTAGGGATAAGCAAAAAAAAAAAACATTTGAAATCCATATAGACTGATTTCATATCCATTTTATGTTTAACACATAAAGGAATTATAGTTTATGGGTTCAGAAATATCTTTTATAGACAGGGATATAACTTACCACCACTTTTTACCAACACAACGCGTTCTTAATATAACAAACAAGATATATAAAATTATAAAACAAAAAAAGATATATTGTCACTGAATAATTATTTTGAATACCCTGTTGTCTGTTTATCATAATAAATATTTGCCTAGTTATTATCCATTACCATGCTTGTAGATTATAATCTACAATAATCATGGTGGGTAGTAGTAGGCGACTGCTTTTACTGTAAGTGCACCACATGTCTACACATGTGAAAAGCAGTTCAACTTTGCACTTACAAATGTGCCAGAATCCCGATTACACTCGTTGGTGATGTTGAAATTTTGGAAGAATCGGGATTATTTGTAACATTTTTATTTATTTTTTATCTGAAAAAAAGTGCCCAATGTGGGAATCGAACCCGGGTCGTAGCAGTCGAAAACCAACGGTTTAGACCATCCTTCCACCGACCCCCATAGAATACAATGTGAATTATAGCAGTTATATTGTTGTGTGGAGAAGATGACATAGCTAAAGTAGAAACTAGAGAAATGCATTAAGAACTTTGAGAGATTGACTACAGAAGACAAAGACATATAATCCAAATCCAAGTCAGCTTCCGTTCTTGGTTACTACTTGAGAGATTTTGTAACAAAAATCTTCTTATTCCATTCATTCTCTGGTATTTATTTATTTATTTAGCCGGGGAGAGAAGAAATAAAAGGACGAAATAAATCCAAAAGAATAAAAAAAGAATGTTCTTTAAAAAGTTCGGCTGCCTGATAATGTTTATTAGGAACCGGGGGTGAGTTTTTGTTAAGGAAAGTCCTGTGAGTTTGCCCTTAGTTTTAAATGAAAGACGTTTAAACGTTGTGTGGGTCAAATGTGGTTTTTATTTCGTATTTTAATTCTCTCGAATATAAGAAATTTGATATTTACTTTTATAAAAATATTCGAGAAACCTTTCATAATATGAAAAATAGTACAAAGGTGAACTTGGATCAGGTGGATAAATTAAGAAAAAAAGGCATTTTTTGATTGTGCAACTGGAGGTTGCTGATGGCTTGCGCCATCTATTGGAACAATTAGTTGATAAATCAACGATTTGTTGATATTTATTCCGATAGATGGCGTAAGCCATCAGCAACTTTCAGTTGCACGATAAGGAAATGCCTTTTTTCTTTCCCAATATGTTTCTTTATTAGATAAACACCGCAAGATTTCAAACTCACGCTTTTCAAAAGGCAAAATTATAATCTAAGAATGGGCGAGGGAGATGGTTATTTATACTGAGAGTGAGCACATGAGGTGAGATTTGCATAGATAGATATTTATAATATATATATATATGTCATAATATATACACTTCCAGGAATAATAAAGCAAACCTACAGTTGTTGACCCAGAGAGAGACGGGAGGGTAAGGACCGGTCACTTTAGACATCAGCGACATTCCAAGGGGCTCCTGGGGTCCGTCACTTAACACCTCGGGACTTTGAAGACAGTTGAGGATTGTATGCGAAACAAACGTCCGCCCGGCTGTTGCCGGGCCCGTCTTTCTCTCTCTCTCTCTCTCTCTGGTTGCCTGGGTTCCTCTTCCAACTTGTGGTGTCATTATTTCTCTTTCCACCTTATTATATTATACCACATATATATATTAAAATAGGGGCATATTTTGGATCAAAATATTTATTAAATTTCAATATTTCGACGAGGCTCTTCGCCCATCTTCTTCTCGGAAAAATTCAAAAACCTTGCAAGCTTATTGTCCTCGTGATCCGCGCACGAGAAGTGTTATTTTATATAACATATGTTGGTGTGACCAGACCATACAGAAATCAGGTGTTGATATTAAAAATAAACAAGGCATTTCTTGACCAGGAGCACATGTACTTTTCAGAAGGCAGAGCGCCATTTGGTGGAACAAAAATAAACTAAACGTTTATTTAGCTTGCTCCGTGATATTTGGCCAACCCAATTTCTTGATAAATCAAGAAAAGCCATCCACGAACGCGTTTCGCGCTGTTGGCGCTCTTCAGCGTGGAGCAGGCTGTACAACTGCAACCAAAAAAATTTTTTGTCCCAGAGGCTTCTTGAGAAACCAAGAAATGGGTGTTAAAGGCCAAACTTGCGTAAATACGCTTAACCTGATATACCTGACCTCTTCATTATCTATTTTTTCTATTATATTTTCACATTTTAAGCGTATTTACGCAAGTTTGGCCTTAAATACCCATTTCTTGGTTTCCCAAGAAGCCACTGGGACCAAAATAATTTTGGTTGCAGTGGTACAGCCTGCTCCACGCTGAAGAGAGATGAATATGATGAAGGCAAATCGAAGGCTCTTTTCAATGTTATTACAGGTGACGAAACTTGAATTTATAATTTTGATCCAAAAACAAAACGTCAATCTACTCTTTGGTGCTCTTAAAAATCAGCTCATCCTAAGAAAGTTCGCAGAGCTCGAAGTGTTGAAAAACAAATGGGCGCTTGTTTTTTTAGAAACAAAAGTGTTTTCATTGATATTGTGAAGTTAGAAGATCGAAAGACAGTTAATAGTGACTGGTATACAACAAAATGCCTTCCAGCAGTATTTGAAAAATTCAAGCAAAGCAGACCAAGAACTAAACTTAGAGGAGTCCTTCTTTAACATGACAATGCAAGACCGCGCACATCTCAGCCCAAACATTAGACTTTTAGCCAACTTTGGTGTCCAATTAGTCACTCATCCACCATGCTCACCAGACCGAGCACCTTGTGACTTTTTTTATTTCCAAAAGTTGAGTTATTGTTGAAAGGGATAAAATTTGACACTGAGGATGAAGCACTGCAAGCCTTTATCAATGCCGTAAATTCCATCCCCGAAGATGACTGGTGTAAGTGCTTCGATAATTTTTTTTCACGGATGAAATCTTGCATAGGTGCTAAAAAATGCACGTAGATTTTAATGATAATATATATATATATATATATGGTAATTTAAACCAACAACCCCATATTGTATATAACTTATAACAAGATTTTAATGTTGTATAGTAGAAACACATCTGTAAATGGTTAAATGCATGATTGACATGTGTCATTACATCATCATATGTAATGTAATTTGTACAAACTGAGGATAATAAATAAAACTCTGTAATAGATTAAGAGTTGAGCTAGAGAGATAGAAGTCAAACACGTCTAAATTCGAGATAGATGGAAGCCACAAAGCAACATCTAAAGATAGATTGGAAGCTGTCAGGACGGCGCCAGTAGAATGTCACCAGACGACCCACACTCTTCACATCTGGTGACATGCAAAACCCTCTTTCTCAGAAACGGTACATAAAGCCCCCGTCCTAGCTAAAAATACAGTTAGTTCAGCATCTGCGTCAGCCCTCGTCGGTTGTACCTCAGGTCCTCCTCATCCATCATGTAGACCAGTAAGAAATCTTCTATCTCTCCATCTTTCGCTCCTAGCTCAACTTTTATCTGTTCACGGAAATTTCTTAGTGCAACTGTGTCTTCGTTTTTTTGTGTGGACATTCCCAAGCTTTCCACTCTGCCTCGACCACGACAGCCTGTACTCTGTGAGAACTTTTAAAGGTCTTACAAGGTGCAGAGAGGTACTGGAAAACTCCCCATCCTGACTGTTCCTCTCGGTCAACACAGTATAGCGAGAGTTGACAGGAACTCGCCACATATATATATTTTTTAATTATTTAATATTGATTTCAAAACCTTTTGGAGTGACCCTTGTACATAGATATATATTTTGAAAATAGAGCGATCCTTATCTAATAGATATATATGTAAATAGATAAGACATCAAGAAATTCTCGTAGAAGAGATAGGGATTCGAAACCATCTCTAAACCTATCTTAAAATAAAGCAATAAGATTTATTTTTATACTCTTAATTTAATCTAAATATCGTTAAATCTTATTGTTTTAGGTTTTTATGAAGTTTCGGAGGGTGTTCTACGGAGGGGAAGCAATAATTCTTGCCACTCAGGCAAACTATTACATCTTCCTGGAGTATATGGGCGGCCAAGGCAATCTTTTGAGATAAAGCTGGTGGTGATGCTGAAATAACATTCCCCCTGCCGGAATAGCAGCAGACAAAGAAATGGCCCCGACCTGCTGCGAAACAATTGTCGCTAGATAGACTTATCTCTGTGGCGGCAGAAATGATAAATGGCGGCCTGTTTGGTCGTCGGCTGCCATTAAAATATCGTGCCGAACACATTTGAAATGTTCTTCTGCTTATTTTTTTCTATTTATATATATTATATAATCTAAAATGCAAATATTTTATTTTTTTAAATATGTATTATATTTTTATCATTGACTATTCTTTTATTTTTGACCATAGATTTAGAATAATGAAGAATATTGTAATTATGTGTGTAAATTAGAATGTTGTAAATATGTATAGTTAACCTACCTATTTTTTTAATTCACGGATATAGGATTCATTTTATAAATTCTATATTAGTGTGAAAAATAATTGATGTGTTGTTGTGTGTGTGTGTAAATATTTTCAAGTAATTGAAAATAAAAACTACTTGAAGCGTAAATAACTATCTTTCCTTTTTCACGACTGCACCTCCAATCCTTTATCATTCCAACATCAAAATATTATAATCATAACATATATATGTTATGAATATTTTGTTTTGTTGTTGAAAAAGATAGAGAATTGAAGGTGCAGTCTTGAAAAAGGAAATATAATTATTTGCTTATCAAGTAGTTTTTATTTTGAATTACTTGAAGCAAATTACATATAAAATTATTTTCATAGTAATATATAATTTATAAAATGAATCCTATATTCGTGAATTAAAAAATAGGTTAACTATACATACTTACAATAAATATTCAAAGTGTTATGTTCTGAATTTATGGTCAAAAATAAAATAAATACAATGATTAAAATAAAACATATGTTTTAAAAATATATATATATATTTGCATTTTAGATTATATCTCTATATATATAAAACTCAAAAACTACTGAACCAATTGGTACCAAATTTTGCATGTCGCTTTTTATAAACCTGAGGAAAATTTTCGGCTACATTTCGATTAGTATATTTGGCTATTTCTTTTTTTCATTTGAAGAACTTTTTTTTACGCGGAGTAAATACGAGGCGAAGTAACAACACGAGGCCAATTAAGAGACCAATGAGCGTTCTGCATTTTTTTTTTTCAAGTTGCTTGCGTACTTCTCTTTGAATATCTTTTTATACGAGTGTCACTTTTTTTTACAAAAGTATTGAGAGAGAAATTTATATTACTAAGTTACGGTAAGTGCACACAATGCAATTTAAAAAAAAAACTTTACAAAATTAGCGTTACTGTATGTAAACAATGTCTTTCGTATTTTTTATTAATTTTTGTTCTGGCCTTTGTTTTTTTTTTATATAATAAAAGTTACAGTCAATATGATAATTCTTAAAATTAAACAAACAATAGTCAATATGCAAAAAATACAAACTAACTTAATAAAATATTCTAATATCAAGCAATATGCGAATACCTCTCCTAATATTTAAATGTACATATTATTAGCATCTTAACGGCGTTTATTCGTTTTTATGTACTCCTGCAGGAAGGCAGAAATACTCGAAAGTTCGATATTGTTTTAATAAAGTGTAAAGAATCTCCAGAACTATTTTTTGCGCGGCAGTAAATACGAGGCGAAGTGATAACACCAGGCGAATTAACCGACCAATAAACGCTCTGCATATTTTCCAAATCGCTTGCCCAACTTTTTTTTTTTTTTTTAAATATCTTTTTATAAGAGTGTTACTTTTTTTACAAAGTATTTAGTATTAAGTATTGAGATAGAAATTCGTATTACTAAGTTACGGTAAGTGCACACAAAAATGCAATTTTAAAAAACTTTACAAACCTATCGTTACTATGTACACAATGGATTTCGTATTTTTATTAATTTTTGTTCTAGCCTTTATTTTTTAAAAATATATTTACAAAAAATCATATGTAGTGAAAATTTAATATGAATTACTGTCTCATTTAACAGCCAAAACATGTGTTTGTCTATAATCCATATACCCTTGAAATAATTTTGCCTGTGATAATGTATTACTTCGGTGTTGCTATTCTATGGCTCTAATACTATTTATTAGTAATGTTCTTTCAGTATGAAGGAAATTGCACTCGGGGGAATTCCCGGGCGAAGCCGGGTCATTCGTCAAGTAATATATATATTTAAAAATGAGGCTTATTTTGGATTGTAATAAGATTATTTATTATTTATTATTTATTATAATCCGATATTTCGATGGACCAATCGTCCATCTTTTACGAGGGTTTTTGTTATGAAGCACGCAGCAGGTCGCGTGTTTCAGGTGAGCCACGGACGTCTTACAAGCTTATTTGGCGATAAACCATCTAATATATACATTTTAAACAAAGTAAATATAATCAAAAGAAAAACAGTATTTATAAATAAATATTGATAATTAAGAGATTTTGAATTAATTAAACAAATAAAAATACCATAAACATTGAAATAACTGTTAAATAAATATATAAATAATAGTAATAAATATCTGATTTAAAAATGAAATAAAATAAACATATAAATAACATAATCATCTAAGAGGTTCTAAACTGAGTATATACATGTGGTAACCGAGGGTCAAACCTGTAGTAACCGAGAGGGACAGTCAGGGCGTGGAGAGTTTTCCAGTACCTCTCTGCACCTTGTAGGACCTTTAACAGTTCTCACAGAGTACAGGCAGTCGTGGTCGAGGCAGAGTGGGAAGCTTGGGAATGTCCACACACAACAAAAACGAAGAGACACAGTTGTATAAGGAAAGTTCCATGAACAGATAAAAGTCGAGCTAAGAGCAAGATGGAGATATAGAGTTCTTACTGTTTTACATGGTCGATGAGGTGGACCTGGCTACGGGCGACAAGGGCTCACGCCGTCGGTGAAGAGTGAAATATGCTAAACCGAGGGAGGCCTTATATAACGCCTCCGACAAAGAGAATTGCATTACAGCACGTGTCGATGATACTGGACACTGGCGCCGGCCTGTCGGCTTCCAATTTGTCTTTAGAAGTTACTTTGTGATTTACTTCTCAATCTTGCTTTAACTCAGCTTTTAATCTATTACATAGTGTTATTTATTAATCCTCGGTTTGTACAAAGTACATTACATATGGTGATGCAATGACACATGTCAATTATACGTATAATTATTTATAGATGTGTTTCTATATACAACATGACAATCTTGTTATAAGTATTATATAATATAGGGTTGTTGGTTTAAATTACCATATACATCTGTGGTAAGTCAATTTTTCTATTAATACTATTTTTATTTTCTAATGAGCTCCAGCTTTCTAAATATAATCGGCAATGTTTTTCTTTGATATTTTGATGTATTATAGATGTGTGATCGAAGTCTGGAGTGTGACTATTGTTGAATGCGTGATCTACCAGTAGGGATGTCGGACTATGGTGCTTTAGTGCAGATTTGTGTTGGTTGATTCTTTCAGATAAAGATTTGCTGGTTTCTCCTATATATATTGCCTGACAGGATTTACATGGTATTTTATAAATTACATTGGTTCTATCTTCTGGTTTATAAATTTGTTTTGTGTCGGGGTGACGGAAGATGCTTCTTAAATTTTGGTTGGGTTGATATCTTGTTGTTATATTGTGTTTTTTAAACTTCTGGTTATTCTTTCACAGTCATAGCTGTAAGGCAAGGAGCAAAATATGTTCGGGGTTAAGACCTGTCTATTGTTCGTGGATGGAATATTTGGTATATATAATTGCTTTTTGATGAAATGTTTAGGATAATTATTACAAGAATTTATCGCAAAACAACCCACACAGGAAGTTACCTGAATTTAAATTCTTTTGATCCTATCTATCATAAAATTGCGGTAGTTAAAACACTTTCCAAGAGGTTGACTACACATTTTACAAATAAAAATGATGAAAAAAGTGAAAGAGCAAGACTATTTCAAGAACTACAAAGTAATAATTATCCTAAAGAATTCACTATAAATATATATATATATATATATATATATATCCGAAATTAGAAACGAATTGTGAGCTAAGTATTCCATAAATATACGGACAATGGATTAGAGAACAGTAGAAAAGTAGCAAGAAGTTTTTTCTTGTATAATACGAGTGTATTGTATAGTACTTATACCTTATTTCTTGTTTAACCTGGCTATATATGTATACTGGCTACGCGGTGAATACCTCTCAATTATAAGGTATTATATTCTTATCTACACACAGAAGGTATCTCGAACAGGGATTCTCCTGAGTTTGGTCTTCTCGTCAATTAGCCAGCTTGGAATTGTTTGGGAGATTGTTTCCCCAAGTTGGGGAGAAATATTAAAATTTGAAACGACCTAATCTCTCCCAACATCTGTTATGTCGTCTTTTAAATTCCTCGCCATCCCTCAAATCTGTCTCGTCATTTGTTATCCTCCCGACCCAATCTGCCCTCGCCCTCCGATTGGCTGGAAGCTTAGGGTCACGTGGTCGCTCACGTGGCCTGCAATACCAACCTTGTCAGGCCAAATTTTTTTATGAATATTCAATTCGAATAATTATACTCTGTTTAGCATAGTTTTAATTAAATAATTCTCTAATATCTTGTTTATAGTAGACTCTCCTATAACGCGAGTTTTTACAACGCGATAAAAAGATTGCGACAAATTTATTTATACAACGCGAATTTTCGTATAACGCGTTATAAAATAAAATGCGTAAATTTCCATATTGACAACTGTACAATGCATTTAATTTTTATGTACACGCGTTTATAATTTACATGTAAATATTTTGCAAATATAAAAAATTACGAAACTTGCTCCCCAGGCATGATGAATAAAGTTGTAAACAAAGAAAAATTGAAAAGGAGATATACTGTATCATGTAAAAATGTATTGTATAAAATGATGTATATAGCAAAAATAATTATATACTAAAACAAAACTAAATGTTATATTATTTTATATGCAAATGTATATTTAAAAAAAAATTACATAGTGAATAAACTTTAATTCCTATAACGCGATTTCATACAACACGGAACACATTCATTAATCGCGTTATAGGAGAATCTACTGTATTTTCATTCTAAAATATTCTTTAAAACTTTCTTCAATCGGTAAATTGTTTTCCTCGAAAACACTACAATTGATTTCATTTAGCTAAATTTGCATACCAACCCTTTTTACATATTTCAATTGTGTTGATATTTTTTATCTTTTCATCTAACTAAATTGCATACTAATTATTGAACATATTTCAAATATCTTTCTTTTCTTTCTATGTTTAATTTACCTTTAAAGTACAAGTGTTCCTAGGGGGAAATAGAGCTCTAAGTCAAAATAAAATAAAATAAAAATAATTATATTTTAAAGAAAAATATAATAATATTATTATTTTCGTATCAAAAAATATCTTATGAAAAATTCCAAAAAAATTAAAAACGGGCGTTCTACAACAATCTCTTTCAAAAATTACTATAAATTCAAATTATTTATTACCAATGATGCATTAAAGAGGAAATTATGAGAATATATTTTGGTGAATATAAAAATAATTACGAAATAAAAAATATAAATTTACTATTTTTCTTATTTTAGTATTAATTGTTGGAATAAAACAAATATACTGTATCAAAGTATTTATTATTTTATTAACAGAGTATCATTTTTTATGTTTATATTTTGATACTCTGTAAACTTCCCTCATTGCTTATCTTTTGTATATCATTCATAGTTTTTTCTTGTCTTGAATAAATCGTCGTGCCATTCTGAATTTTTACATCGCTTCTCGGTCTTTTGGCTAAGTTCAAAGTGTAGTATCCTGAAGTTTGTCTCTCCTAATTTTCCACGTGGAATTTTAGTAGAGACGCTAAGTAAATTAGAAAAGACAAACTGAAGATCTCCGCGAAGACCTAGAGGCCATGGATGCTGTGATTTACATTTTCGGAGACTGGCTCCAGGATTCCACCGCCGTGTTAAAGTCAAGACTTCCCTCCAAGATGACGTTGTCCCTATAGACTGACAAAGCCGCTCTTCACGCCGCAAGAAAAAGGACGCAAGGGTACTAGGGACAAAGTTCCAAGACTTCAATGGAATCCTTGGTTTGCTCCTTGCTCTTGCTGTGTCATCCCGAAGTTTGTTTTGTTTGCTACGTTATTTTGGGCTCAAAAATCATACACTTTAGTTACTATCCCGTAAAACCAGATTCTCTCTTTACTTTAGGCCAGCGGCCCTCCTGACCTGCAGAGCTGGATCTTCGGGCATGACCTGGAGGATGACTCCTTGGCCATCATGGCATCTGCCAAGACCTGCATCTACAAGCACTTCCTGGGCCTGGAGTTGCGGGGAGTCCAAGAAGAACCCTCCTCGTCTGGAGGAGGACCTTATCAAGGTGGTGGAGCCTCCCTAGCTACTAAAAACATTGTACATTCT
>CP092864.1:143741599-143792331 GCA_030710605.1 Cordylochernes scorpioides | reverse complement strand
ACAGGCCAGGTCCGTGATGCCCTTAGATGTCCGGGGCCGCGCTACACTGAAGGAATCAGCATGTGTCTACCCTTGTCCGAAAGGACCGGGTAACCCTCTGAACCTCCTTCGTGATGGGGATAGGAGATTGTTCCCCTCGAACGAGGAATTCTCAGTAAGCGCGAGTCATCAGCTCACGTTGATTACGTCCCTGCCCTTTGTGTACACCGCCCGTCGCTAATACCGATTGAATGGTTTAGTGAGGTCTTCGGACTGGTTCATCGAGAAGCCCGCTGTTCTTTGAGCCGAGAAGATGATCAAACTTGGCCATTTAGAGGAAGTAAAAGTCATCTCTCTTTAAATTTCTTTATTTCTTTTCTTATACTATTTTGAAAATAAAATAGCAAAAGATATCATAAAGATTTACTCTAAGAGAAGCGAGAGTAATATAAACTAATTTAATCTCAATGAGAGAATTTCCCCTTATTGAATACACTGTATATTTAGGGGATTTTCCTTTCCCGGTTGTAAGACTACTTGCATAAGTTAGAATACTTTCAAGTTTTTTTAGAGAAAACCACACCAAGGTGCTCTGCGGTGAGGACCCGATTTGTACCTTCTGTAATTCAAAACTAAAAAATGAAATCACTCACTATATTTTTGATTGCTCTGCTCTGAAAGAAGAAAGAAGAACCCTTATGCTCAAAACTGGGCAACTCTGTGCTTCACTTCCATCAATAATTGACAATATGATCCAGAATAAGTATATTGCTACGGCGTTTTATGGTTTCCATAAGTCCATATCTCAGAAGAAGGCCAAGTGACACTCACTCCTCACTTTCTTACTGCTACTCTTTTTGTGTTGTTTTTCTTGCTTCCCTCTTTCTCTTTCTTATTTTTTTCTCTTTTTTATTTCTTTTTCTTCTGTCTATATCGTTGTTTCCTTTGTCTCACTGCTTTTGTTCTTATGCATACCTCTGGTGAATCCTGTATAGGGTCAGTGACCTTAAATAAAGGCTTTTTGTTGTTGTTGTTGTTGAATACACTGTATATTGTTACAATGTGAAATTCGCTACTAACCATGGAAACTTCGGAGATTTTCTGTTTCGAATATGAGCTATAGACGATCCAGGGTGTGGAGAGAGAAGGCAGGGTCACCTGCTTATTGAAATGTCTTCCAGAACTACAGAAATCTGTAAGATATTGAATACAAGGATCTTTTTATGTTTATAAACAGTAAGGACTCATATTTAAAATTTAGAAAATTCTGTAAATATATCTATGATTTTCTCTCTTGGTTAAAAAACCGTAATTGCTAACTATGTATATACTTGTATTTATTTCATTGGTTGTTTTGTTTTGGTTTCAATTGTTTATGTAAAATAGTTCTCTGATTTCAGTGTTGTTGCTTGATGCAAGCATCCCTTGTGGGGTTATCGCGTCTGATTTGATAATTATATATAAATAATTTGACAGACGATATTAACCACAGTAAATCGATCAAATGATGCTGTGTATTTGACAATAAATGTATTTTATTAAATTTTAAGCTTGTAAGACGTCCGTGGCTCACCTGAAGCGCGCGATCTGCTCTGTGCATCAAAACAAAAATCCTCGTAAAAGATGGACGATTGGTCAATCGAAATATTGATTTTATTATTTTTTGCTTTGTTTTGGTTTCAATTGTTTATGTAAAATAGTCTCTGCTTTTAGTGTTGTTTCTTGACGCAAGCATCCCTTGTGAGGATATCGGGTCCTGATTTGATAATAATAAATAAATAATCTTAAAAATCGATGTGGATTAAATTATTTCAAAGTGTTCATATAATCAGTCTAGTTGTTCAGTTTAAATATCTGGATATAAAATAACCTTCCAGAAGTTGTTAAACGTGAAACTGAGAAGTGCACACACGCGCACACATACAATAAATATTCTTAAATAAATTAATTAATGTATATCATAGAGAGCAAGATTTGTTGTTGTTGTGGTGTCCAATGAAGAGCTTCAGATGTCCCCATTCATCTCTATCACATCAGTCGCAATGTCCACTATCTTGGGTGTGTATACTGTATTGTTGTTGTCGTGTCCAATGAAGAGCTTCAGATGTCCCCATGCATCTCTATCACAGCAGTCGCAATGGCCACTATCTTGGGTGTGTATACTGTATTGTTGTTGTTGTCATGTCCAATGAAGAGCCTCAGATGTCTTCATACATCTCTCTATCACAGCAGTCGCAATGTCCACTATCTTGGGTGTGTATACTGTATTGTTGTTGTTGTCATGTCCAATGAAGAGCCTCAGATGTCTCCATACATCTCTATCACAGCAGTCGCAATGTCCACTATCTTGGGTGTGTATACTGTATTGTTGTTGTCGTGTCCAATGAAGAGCCTCAGATGTCCCCATTCATCTCTATCACATCAGTCGCAATGTCCTCATCTTGGGTGTGTATACTGTATTGTTGTCGTCGTGTCCAATGAAGAGCCTCAGATGTCCCCATGCATCTCTATCACAGCAGTCGCAATATCCATTATCTTGGGTGTATATACTGTATTGTTGTTGTCGTGTCCAATGAAGAGCCTTAGATGTCCCCATACATCTCTATCACAGCAGTCGCAATGTCCACTATCTTGGTGTTTATACTGTATTGTTGTTGTTGTCGTGTCCAATGAAGAGCCTCAGATGTCCCCATTCATCTCTCTCTCTATAACAGCAGTCGCAATGTCCACTATCTTGGGTGTGTATACTGTATTGTTGTTGTCGTGTCCAATGAAGAGCCTCAGATGTCTCCATTCATCTCTATCACAGCAGTCGCAATGTCCACTATCTTGGGTGTGTATACTGTATTGTTGTTGTCGTGTCCAATGAAGAGCTTCAGATGTCCCCATGCATCTCTATCACAGCAGTCGCAATGGCCACTATCTTGGGTGTGTATACTGTATTGTTGTTGTTGTCATGTCCAATGAAGAGCCTCAGATGTCTCCATTCATCTCTATCACAGCAGTCGCAATGTCCACTATCTTGGGTGTGTATACTGTATTGTTGTTGTCGTGTCCAATGAAGAGCCTCAGATGTCTCCATACATCTCTATCACAGCAGTCGCAATGTCCACTATCTTGGGTGTGTATACTGTATTGTTGTTGTTGTCATGTCCAAAGAAGAGCCTCAGATGTCTCCATACATCTCTTTCTATCACAGCAGTCGCAATGTCCACTATCTTGGGTGTGTATACTGTATTGTTGTTGTCGTGTCCAAAGAAGAGCCTCAGATGTCTCCATACATCTCTATCACAGCAGTCGCAATGTCCACTATCTTGGGTGTGTATACTGTATTGTTGTTGTTGTCAAGTCCAATGAAGAGCCTCAGATGTCTCCATACATCTCTATCACAGCAGTCGCAATGTCCACTATCTTGGGTGTGTATACTGTATTGTTGTTGTTGTCATGTCCAATGAAGAGCCTCAGATGTCTCCATACATCTCTATCACAGCAGTCGCAATGTCCACTATCTTGGGTGTGTATACTGTATTGTTGTTGTTGTCATGTCCAATGAAGAGCCTCAGATGTCTCCATATATCTCTTTCTATCACAGCAGTCGCAATGTCCACTATCTTGCGTGTGTATACTGTATTGTTGTTGTTGTCATGTCCAATGAAGAGCCTCAGATGTCTCCATACATCTCTTTCTATCACAGCAGTCGCAATGTCCACTATCTTGGGTGTGTATACTGTATTGTTGTTGTTGTCATGTCCAATGAAGAGCCTCAGATGTCTCCATATATCTCTTTCTATCACAGCAGTCGCAATGTCCACTATCTTGGGTGTGTATACTGTAT
This sequence comes from Cordylochernes scorpioides, assembly GCA_030710605.1. NCBI lineage: Eukaryota > Metazoa > Arthropoda > Arachnida > Pseudoscorpiones > Chernetidae > Cordylochernes > Cordylochernes scorpioides. The sequence continues at coordinate 143,788,517 of CP092864.1, read as the reverse complement.
TGTTGTTGTTGTCATGTCCAATGAAGAGCCTCAGATGTCTCCATACATCTCTATCACAGCAGTCGCAATGTCCACTATCTTGGGTGTGTATACTGTATTGTTGTTGTTGTCATGTCCAATGAAGAGCCTCAGATGTCTCCATATATCTCTTTCTATCACAGCAGTCGCAATGTCCACTATCTTGGGTGTGTATACTGTATTGTTGTCGTCGTGTCCAATGAAGAGCCTCAGATGTCTCCATACATCTCTATCACAGCAGTCGCAATGTCCACTATCTTGGGTGTGTATACTGTATTGTTGTTGTTGTCATGTCCAATGAAGAGCCTCAGATGTCTCCATATATCTCTTTCTATCACAGCAGTCGCAATGTCCACTATCTTGGGTGTGTATACTGTATTGTTGTTGTTGTCATGTCCAATGAAGAGCCTCAGATGTCTCCATACATCTCTATCACAGCAGTCGCAATGTCCATTATCTTGGGTGTGTATACTGTATTGTTGTTGTCATGTCCAATGAAGAGCCTCAGATGTCTCCATACATCTCTAACACAGCAGTCGCAATGTCCACTATCTTGGGTGTGTATACTGTATTGTTGTTGTTGTCATGTCCAATGAAGAGCCTCAGATGTCTCCATATATCTCTTTCTATCACAGCAGTCGCAATGTCCACTATCTTGGGTGTGTATACTGTATTGTTGTTGTTGTCATGTCCAATGAAGAGCCTCAGATGTCTCCATACATCTCTATCACAGCAGTCGCAATGTCCACTATCTTGGGTGTGTATACTGTATTGTTGTTGTTGTCATGTCCAATGAAGAGCCTCAGATGTCTCCATATATCTCTTTCTATCACAGCAGTCGCAATGTCCACTATCTTGGGTGTGTATACTGTATTGTTGTTGTTGTCATGTCCAATGAAGAGCCTCAGATGTCTCCATACATCTCTATCACAGCAGTCGCAATGTCCACTATCTTGGGTGTGTATACTGTATTGTTGTTGTTGTCATGTCCAATGAAGAGCCTCAGATGTCTCCATATATCTCTTTCTATCACAGCAGTCGCAATGTCCACTATCTTGGGTGTGTATACTGTATTGTTGTTGTTGTCATGTCCAATGAAGAGCCTCAGATGTCTCCATACATCTCTATCACAGCAGTCGCAATGTCCACTATCTTGGGTGTGTATACTGTATTGTTGTTGTCATGTCCAATGAAGAGCCTCAGATGTCTCCATATATCTCTTTCTATCACAGCAGTCGCAATGTCCACTATCTTGGGTGTGTATACTGTATTGTTGTTGTTGTCATGTCCAATGAAGAGCCTCAGATGTCTCCATACATCTCTATCACAGCAGTCGCAATGTCCACTATCTTGGGTGTGTATACTGTATTGTTGTTGTTGTCATGTCCAATGAAGAGCCTCAGATGTCTCCATATATCTCTTTCTATCACAGCAGTCGCAATGTCCACTATCTTGGGTGTGTATACTGTATTGTTGTTGTTGTCATGTCCAATGAAGAGCCTCAGATGTCTCCATACATCTCTATCACAGCAGTCGCAATGTCCACTATCTTGGGTGTGTATACTGTATTGTTGTTGTTGTCATGTCCAATGAAGAGCCTCAGATGTCTCCATATATCTCTTTCTATCACAGCAGTCGCAATGTCCACTATCTTGGGTGTGTATACTGTATTGTTGTTGTTGTCATGTCCAATGAAGAGCCTCAGATGTCTCCATACATCTCTATCACAGCAGTCGCAATGTCCACTATCTTGGGTGTGTATACTGTATTGTTGTTGTCATGTCCAATGAAGAGCCTCAGATGTCTCCATATAACTCTTTCTATCACAGCAGTCGCAATGTCCACTATCTTGGGTGTGTATACTGTATTGTTGTTGTTGTCATGTCCAATGAAGAGCCTCAGATGTCTCCATACATCTCTATCACAGCAGTCGCAATGTCCACTATCTTGGGTGTGTATACTGTATTGTTGTCGTCGTGTCCAATGAAGAGCCTCAGATGTCCCCATTTATTTCTATCACATCAGTCGCAATGTCCTCATCTTGGGTGTGTATACTGTATTGTTGTCGTCGTGTCCAATGAAGAGCCTCAGATGTCCCCATGCATCTCTATCACAGCAGTCGCAATATCCATTATCTTGGGTGTATATACTGTATTGTTGTTGTCGTGTCCAATGAAGAGCCTTAGATGTCCCCATACATCTCTATCACAGCAGTCGCAATGTCCACTATCTTGGTGTTTATACTGTATTGTTGTTGTTGTCGTGTCCAATGAAGAGCCTCAGATGTCCCCATTCATCTCTCTCTCTATAACAGCAGTCGCAATGTCCACTATCTTGGGTGTGTATACTGTATTGTTGTTGTCGTGTCCAATGAAGAGCCTCAGATGTCTCCATTCATCTCTATCACAGCAGTCGCAATGTCCACTATCTTGGGTGTGTATACTGTATTGTTGTTGTCGTGTCCAATGAAGAGCTTCAGATGTCCCCATGCATCTCTATCACAGCAGTCGCAATGGCCACTATCTTGGGTGTGTATACTGTATTGTTGTTGTTGTCATGTCCAATGAAGAGCCTCAGATGTCTCCATTCATCTCTATCACAGCAGTCGCAATGTCCACTATCTTGGGTGTGTATACTGTATTGTTGTTGTTGTCATGTCCAATGAAGAGCCTCAGATGTCTCCATACATCTCTATCACAGCAGTCGCAATGTCCACTATCTTGGGTGTGTATACTGTATTGTTGTTGTTGTCATGTCCAATGAAGAGCCTCAGATGTCTCCATATATCTCTTTCTATCACAGCAGTCGCAATGTCCACTATCTTGGGTGTGTATACTGTATTGTTGTTGTTGTCATGTCCAATGAAGAGCCTCAGATGTCTCCATACATCTCTATCACAGCAGTCGCAATGTCCACTATCTTGGGTGTGTATACTGTATTGTTGTTGTTGTCATGTCCAATGAAGAGCCTCAGATGTCTCCATATATCTCTTTCTATCACAGCAGTCGCAATGTCCACTATCTTGGGTGTGTATACTGTATTGTTGTTGTTGTCATGTCCAATGAAGAGCCTCAGATGTCTCCATATATCTCTTTCTATCACAGCAGTCGCAATGTCCACTATCTTGGGTGTGTATACTGTATTGTTGTTGTCATGTCCAATGAAGAGCCTCAGATGTCTCCATACATCTCTATCACAGCAGTCGCAATGTCCACTATCTTGGGTGTGTATACTGTATTGTTGTTGTTGTCATGTCCAATGAAGAGCCTCAGATGTCTCCATATATCTCTTTCTATCACAGCAGTCGCAATGTCCACTATCTTGGGTGTGTATACTGTATTGTTGTTGTTGTCATGTCCAATGAAGAGCCTCAGATGTCTCCATACATCTCTTTCTATCACAGCAGTCGCAATGTCCACTATCTTGGGTGTGTATACTGTATTGTTGTTGTTGTCATGTCCAATGAAGAGCCTCAGATGTCTCCATATATCTCTTTCTATCACAGCAGTCGCAATGTCCACTATCTTGGGTGTGTATACTGTATTGTTGTTGTTGTCATGTCCAATGAAGAGCCTCAGATGTCTCCATATATCTCTCTCTATCACAGCAGTCGCAATGTCCACTATCTTGGGTGAGAGCAAGATTTAGAAATATAGTATACATTATACAAACACAATAATAATAATAAAACATTTTTATACAAATTAAAATATGCTGAAAAATTCGAAGTATTTTCAAAATATTCTATTACGTAATTCCATTGAAAAAAAATCAGCATTAAGATATTATATTAGTAATACAAAGCCACAACCACAAAACATTTTAAATTGTAAGTTTGTCATCATTTTTAAGTGATTCACAAAGCGGCCAACAAATTTCAGTTTTTGGTTCTTTTAAAATAAATATATATTTATCCCAAACCTCTCTTATAACGAAGAACAACACATCCTTAAATATTTTTTAAAGATTTTTCTTTCTTTTGAAGTCGATAATTATTCTGAAATTTTCGAAGAATTTCCTAAACACATTCAAATGAATATTTTAATTAAAATGTTGCTGTTCAAATTAAAGATACTTCGGCCAGTAAATCGTTTTTATTTAAAACCTTTTTATTATCTAATGAATTAAATATGGATTGCTCTATTTTCAAAAAAATATATAGTTAAATGTAATTCTATTGTTCTAAAAGCTTATGTCCATAATTTGTTAAATACCATTTATAAGATTCCACCCTTCAGCATATAAAAGCAGAATGATCCAATACAGTATTAGAGCTCTGAGAAGGGGTCTGGTGAATTAAATTGGCGAAACCACAGGGAGGGTTCACCACTAATTTGCCAAGCCCTCCCAATATTTTTTCATCGCAGTAAGGACAGTAGAAGTTTGAGTTATTTGTGAAAAGAAACATTCGTGTCTTAATGTCTTTATTCGTTATATATAGATGGCGCGTTATTGATTCGTATAAAATGTTGTTATAAAACTTTTAAAAATATACTTTTACTTTTTACTTAAACTTTAAAATGTATACATTGAATATATTTATTGATATCAAAAAATGTGTTCTTTAAAATTAAAAATGACTTCAACTAAAAAATAACATCACCAAAGTAAACTAATTTAATTTAAAATTAATGTAATTTTAATCAAATATTTGAAAAGGAAAACATTAAAGAATAAAATGTTTTCTTAATTGCTCAAAATCAATATATTATAATTTTAAAAGACAAATATATATTATAAAACAAACACACATGTATATCGCTATATTATTATTTTCTATGAATCATATGAAAAAGTGTTCCAAAAGAAAAAATATATATAGATATACTAGGAGTCAAGAAAAAAGAAATCAAAAGATAGTTTGCATGTATTGCAGAAGACAAAAAAAAATGGCGTCATAAGTCACAGCGGGGGTTCAGGTGCGGGCCAGTTACAGTCGTCTGCACACGCTTCTTCCAAACTTTTTTTAATTAATTGTTTTCAGTTTGAATCGATCCGTGGCAGTAGAACTTTTCATTTTTATGTTCCACGGAAAATATATTGGTATTGTGTGCTTCCTAAATAATATAAAGAAACTTCAGCTCAAATGTTTTCAAGTTTCATTTAAAAAAAAGGGTTAAAATAGTTTTTTTTTATCTTTTAGTTTATAATCTTAATTGTTTTTTTTTTTTTTGTAAGAATTATAGTTTTTCTATATAAAAATCTATGCGCAATTTACAATGATAACTGTAATATACCTTATAATAATATTATAATATACTCTGTTTAATTAATTTATTTTTGAATATTTGGATTTGGCAGCACTTTAATTGTTGTTATGAATATATTCCGAAGTGTATATATAACATTAGAAAGATATATAATTAAAATTTGTTTCTTAATTTGGTAAAGTGGAATAAGTGGAATTAGGATTCAAAGTAATCATTCCGGGAGTTAAACCATTGGTTGATGTGGCTGTGTTTTTCTCTGAATCAACTTCCAACAAATGAGCTTCAGAACTATCAAGTCCAACTTTAGACAATCTACGCTCAAAAGAACAAGAATCCTAGAAGCTATTCTTATAATATTCCCCTGAAGAGAGTGATAGGAATTCACAAACGTCGAGAGTTAAACTAGAGGTTGATGTGGCTATGTTTTTCTCTGAATCTACTTCCAACAAATGATCTTCAGAACTATCAGGTCCAACTTTAGACAATCTACGATCAAAGAACAAGAATCCTATAGAAGCTATTCTTATAATATTCCCCTGAAGAGAGTGATAGGAATTCACAAACGTCGAGAGTTAAACTAGAGGTTGATGTGGCTGTTTTTTTCTCTGAATCTACTTCCAACAAATGATCTTCAGAACTATCAGGTCCAACTTTAGACAATCTACGATCAAAAGAACAAGAATCCTATAGAAGCTATTCTTATGATATTCCCCTGAAGAGAGTGATAGGAATTCACAAACGTCGAGAGTTAAACTAGAGGTTGATGTGGCTATGTTTTTCTCTGAATCTACTTCCAACAAATGATCTTCAGAACTATCAGGTCCAACTTTGGACAATCTACGATCAAAAGAACAAGAATCCTATAGAAGCTATTCTTATAATATTCCCCTGAAGAGAGTGATAGGAATTCACAAACGTCGAGAGTTAAACTAGAGGTTGATGTGGCTATGTTTTTCTCTGAATCTACTTCCAACAAATGATCTTCAGAACTATCAGGTCCAACTTTAGACAATCTACGATCAAAAGAACAAGAATCCTATAGAAGCTATTCTTATAATATTCCCCTGAAGAGAGTGATAGGAATTCACAAACGTCGAGAGTTAAACTAGAGGTTGATGTGGCTGTTTTTTTTCTCTGAATCTACTTCCAACAAATGATCTTCAGAACTATCAGGTCCAACTTTAGACAATCTACGATCAAAAGAACAAGAATCCTATAGAAGCTATTCTTATAATATTCCCCTGAAGAGAGTGATAGGAATTCACAAACGTCGAGAGTTAAACTAGAGGTTGATGTAGCTATGTTTTTCTCTGAATCTACTTCCAACAAATGATCTTCAGAACTATCAAGTCCAACTTTGGACAATCTACGATCAAAAGAACAAGAATCCTATAGAAGCTATTCTTATAATATTCCTCTGGAGAGAGTGATAGGAATTCACAAACGTCGAGAGTTAAACTAGAGGTTGATGTAGCTATGTTTTTCTCTGAATCTACTTCCAACAAATGATCTTCAGAACTATCAGGTCCAACTTTAGACAATCTACGATCAAAAGAACAAGAATCCTATAGAAGCTATTCTTATAATATTCCCCTGAAGAGAGTGATAGGAATTCACAAACGTCGAGAGTTAAACTATGGGTTGATGTAGCTGTGTTTTTCTCTGAATCTACTTCCAAAAAATGATCTTCAAAACAAAAAGTATTATAAATTCTTCTCTGCCTTCGTTAGGGTCTTGAGGCGTAACCCACTGGTCGCTATTTCGTATCATGGACCTGAACGAGGACTGCTCCGATACCATAACCGCTAGCGTCAGTATGAAGCTGGGTTGTCAAGCTAAGACAGGTTCAGACATCAGGGCCCATTTCAGGTATTCAAAAGCTTCTTGTTCTTCTAAGTACCAAGAGAATTTCTTTTTTTTTTTTTTTTTTTGAGAAATTCATGGAGAGGGGCAGCTTTATCGGCAAAGTGTTCAATAAATCGGCGAAAGTACGAACAAATGCCGATGAAACTCCTCACTTCAGTGATAGATCGTTGGGTCGGAAACTTGGCGATAGCTTCTATCTTTTCAGGGTCGGGATAGATGCCGTTGCCATCGACGAGATGTCCAAACACTCTTATTCGTTTGGTTCCAAAAAGACACTTTTTTTAATTGAGGCTCAAATCTGCCTCGATAAGACATTGTAGGATGGTTTTGAGTCGGTACAAGTGTTCGTCAAACGTTTTGGAGAAAACTAAAATATCGTCTAGATAACACAGACACTGCGTCCACTTCAGCCCCCTTAAGATTTTGTCCATCAAACGCTCAAACGTAACGTAGGGGTGTTGCACAGGCCGAAGGGCATCACGAGAAATTCATATAGACCATCTGGGGCTATAAAGGTGGTTTTCTCTCTATCTGCCTCGTTTACCTCTATCTGCCAATATCCAGAGCGTTGGTCCATTAACGAGTAAAATTGGACACCTTTTAAAGAATCGAAAGTGTTGTCAATTCGAGGGAGTGGATAAGCGTCTTTTTTAGTTATCTTGTTCAATCGCCTGTAATCAACGCAGAAGCGCCAATTGCCGTCTTTCTTCTTCACCAAAATAATAGGCGATGACCAAGGGCTTTCTGATTGGCGTATTATCCCGGCATCTAACATCTTGTCCACATCCTGTTGGATTGCTTGTCATTTCTGTTGGGGAAACTCGTTAGGTCCTGTGTTTAATTGGTCGATGGTCTCCAGTTTCGATTTTATGCTTTGTTAAAGGCGTCTGTCTTACTGTATCATTATTGGTATCAAATACCTTATCAATTTTTTTCAGAATTGATAAGACTTCAGATTGTTGATCTGCTAATAAGTCGTTACTAACAAATTCTGTAAAAATGCAACGTCACCCTTATTGTCATTCTTGGGACTAATATCTCGTGCCAAATTTTCTTCAGGATCAGAGCACTCCGAGATAGCAGTCAAGTGATTTTCATCAAAAAATTGTATTCTCCCTAGAAACATTCCTTTAGGGATAATTTGAGCTGTTGGGCTAGAGTTTGCAATCCAAAGCTGTCCTTTATTGTGATTGATCGAAAGGAGTGTATTGGCAACTGATAGTTCTTTATTAATAATGCGCATTTTGAAGGTACAAAAAGTTTCTTGTTTCGTCCATTGAGTTCTGAGACCATTACATTTATTTGTTTGATGGATTCGGGTGGAATGATTATGTTCTCAGAGGCCACGATTCTATCCTCGGTCGCTAGCGAATCCAAATCGTCTTTAGCTTCTTCAAGCCTGATTTCGGCACGTCCACAATCGATCACGGCATTTGTTGCTTCCAGAAAATCCCATCCGAGTATGATGCTGGGGTTGCTACTGGGAAAGACGATAAATTCAAGCGGCTGTCTCAACCTATTTATGCTCAAACTTATTGTGCATCGACCCAGAGACGTAATTTTTTTGCCATCGGCGACTCTAAGAGTTATTCCTTCATCCTTGAACATCGGATTTTTCAAGTGCCGTCTTAACCCGTTCGAGATAACAGAGAATGAGGCTCCTGAGTCGAACAAAGCAGAAAATGCAACGTCATCTATAATTATTTCAACGAATTTTCTGTTCTAATTTGGCTGCTGTCGTCGATGGAGGGTTTTTAACACCCGCGGCCTCCCCCTCTAAAGAAGACGCGACGCTTAGTTTTTTCTTGATTGTAGCGGCGTGGGCTTGTATATTGGCTTGTATGGTGGCCTTGGGAAATGGACTGACGTCTTGGGGATCTTTCTCTGTTTGGGTATGGCGATTGTCGGCGGTAGTTTGGAGATCTTGAAGAATGTTCCTCATTGAATTGAGTAGTTTGGCGGGTCTGTATGTATATTTTAGGTCTTTCTAATTCATATTGGTCTACTGGCTGGCGATCTCTACAGTAGCGTTTGATATGGCCTGGACGGCCACAATGAAAGCAGATTGGCTTGTTGTCTTGGGTCCTCCATTGGTCTGTTCGTCTTTGGCTTGGCGTCTGGTTAAATACCGGTGTGTCTTGGTCAGGGTACCGCTGTCTAGGTGCCCGAGTGAATACCCTTGTTTTGGTTTTGTACTGGGGTTGTGGTCTTTGGACCGGATTATAAATCGCGGGTAGATTTTTTCCGATTTCTTCTCTGTAACTGTCTCGAGAGGAGAGGGTTCTGGAGCGGTTGGTGCGGCGTTTAATGCACGACGGACTTCTTCGCGGACTATCCGTCTGATTAAGTCCTCCGTCGATACGGACTCTATTGGGTCGATCGAAGCAACGTTGGGTAGTCTATCGAACACTATGTTCACACGTTGCTTGCTTGAATTTTCGATTTTTCTGCACAACCTAATAAAATATTCAGTGGTGTCTATTTCCAAAACGACAATTGATCTATAAATATTATCCGATATACCTTTCAATAAGTGTGCAACTTTCTCGCTTTCGCTCATTTTGGGGTCGATTTGCTTGCACAGGTTGAGGACTTCTTGAATGTCAATTTCATAAAGCTCGCTTTTTTCCTGAACTCGGGACTTTAATTTTTGAATTAAGTTTTCTTTTTGGTTGGCGTGATGACCGAAAGTCCGAGAGAGCAAGGCTTCTCAAACGAATCCCACGAGTTTACCTGTTCCTCGATATTCTCGTACCAGCTTCTTGCTGTTCCCGAAAGAAAAAAATAAACGTTCGCAAGGCACATTGTGTTGTCCCAGTGGTTAAACTGAGCGACCCAATGAAATTCCTTTAGCCATTTTTCGGGATTTTGGCCAGGTTCTCCATAAAAAAAAAAAACAGAGGGGTGTCTAAAGGGTTGAAAATTTTGCTCACCTTTGGTGACTTGAATAACTTGTTGTCTTCATTTTTTCTTCTAAAGGCTCTAGTCCTTGGATTCTACGGCTGACGGCTTGGGCGACGTAGGGTTGATCCAGCTTAATCTCCACCAAATGTCACGGTAGAGAAGACAAGTATTCCAAAAACTTAATTAAAAATATTTTTGGTGTTAATGTGTTAATTAATTTTACAAGTGATAATTATCTTGAATACTCTGTTGTCAGTTTATCATCATAAATATTTGCCTAGTCATCACCCCTTACCATGCTTGTAGATTATAATCTACATGATTACCATGGCCTGTACCACGTGTACTAGGGATAAGCAAAAAAAAACATTTGAAATCCATATAGACTGATTTCATATCCATTTTATGTTTAACACATAAAGGAATTATAGTTTATGAGTTCAGAAATATCTTTTATAGACAGGGATATAACTTACCACCACTTTTTACCAACACAACGCGTTCTTAATATAACAAACAAGATATATAAAATTATAAAACAAAAAAAGATATATTGTCACTGAATAATTATTTTGAATACCCTGTTGTCTGTTTATCATAATAAATATTTGCCTAGTTATTATCCATTACCATGCTTGTAGATTATAATCTACAATAATCATGGTGGGTAGTAGTAGGCGACTGCTTTTACTGTAAGTGCACCACATGTCTACACATGTGAAAAGCAGTTCAACTTTGCACTTACAAATGTGCCAGAATCCCGATTACACTCGTTGGTGATGTTGAAATTTTGGAAGAATCGGGATTATTTGTAACATTTTTATTTATTTTTTATCTGAAAAAAAGTGCCCAATGTGGGAATCGAACCCGGGTCGTGGCAGTCGAAAACCAATGGTTTAGACCATCCTTCCACCGACCCCCATAGAATACAATGTGAATTATAGCAGTTATATTGTTGTGTGGAGAAGATGACATAGCTAAAGTAGAAACTAGAGAAATGCATTAAGAACTTTGAGAGATTGACTACAGAAGACAAAGACATATAATCCAAATCCAAGTCAGCTTCCGTTCTTGGTTACTACTTGAGAGATTTTGTAACAAAAATCTTCTTATTCCATTCATTCTCTGGTATTTATTTATTTATTTAGCCGGGGAGAGAAGAAATAAAAGGACGAAATAAATCCAAAAGAATAAAAAAAGAATGTTCTTTAAAAAGTTCGGCTGCCTGATAATGTTTATTAGGAACCGGGGGTGAGTTTTTGTTAAGGAAAGTCCTGTGAGTTTGCCCTTAGTTTTAAATGAAAGACGTTTAAACGTTGTGTGGGTCAAATGTGGTTTTTATTTCGTATTTTAATTCTCTCGAATATAAGAAATTTGAGATTTACTTTTATAAAAATATTCGAGAAACCTTTCATAATATGAAAAATAGTACAAAGGTGAACTTGGATCAGGTGGATAAATTAAGAAAAAAAGGCATTTTTTGATTGTGCAACTGGAGGTTGCTGATGGCTTGCGCCATCTATTGGAACAATTAGTTGATAAATCAACGATTTGTTGATATTTATTCCGATAGATGGCGTAAGCCATCAGCAACTTTCAGTTGCACGATAAGGAAATGCCTTTTTCTTTCCCAATATGTTTCTTTATTAGATAAACACCGCGAGATTTCAAACTCACGCTTTTCAAAAGGCAAAATTATAATCTAAGAATGGGCGAGGGAGATGGTTATTTATACTGAGAGTGAGCACATGAGGTTATTATTCCAGGAATAATAAAGCAAACCTACAGTTGTTGACCCAGAGAGAGACGGGAGGGTAAGGACCGGTCACTTTAGACATCAGCGACATTCCAAGGGGCTCCTGGGGTCCGTCACTTAACACCTCGGGACTTTGAAGACAGTTGAGGATTGTATGCGAAACAAACGTCCGCCCGGCTGTTGCCGGGCCCGTCTTTCTCTCTCTCTCTCTCTCTCTCTGGTTGCCTGGGTTCCTCTTCCAACTTGTGGTGTCCTTATTTATTTCCCCACCTTATTATATTATACCACATATATATATTAAAATAGGGGCATATTTTGGATCAAAATATTTATTAAATTTCAATATTTCGACGAGGCTCTTCGCCCATCTTCTTCTCGGAAAAATTCAAAAACCTTGCAAGCTTATTGTCCTCGTGATCCGCGCACAAGAAGTGTTGTTTTATATAACATATGTTGGTGTGACCAGACCATACAGAAATCAGGTGTTGATATTAAAAATAAACAAGGCATTTCTTGACCAGGAGCACATGTACTTTTCAGAAGGCAGAGCGCCATTTGGTGGAACAAAAATAAACTAAACGTTTATTTAGCTTGCTCCGTGATATTTGGCCAACCCAATTTCTTGATAAATCAAGAAAAGCCATCCACGAACGCGTTTCGCGCTGTTGGCGCTCTTCAGCGTGGAGCAGGCTGTACCACTGCAACCAAAAATATTTTTTGTCCCAGAGGCTTCTTGAGAAACCAAGAAATGGGTGTTAAAGGCCAAACTTGCGTAAATACGCTTAACCTGATATACCTGACCTCTTCATTATCTATTTTTTCTATTATATTTTCACATTTTAAGCGTATTTACGCAAGTTTGGCCTTAAATACCCATTTCTTGGTTTCTCAAGAAGCCACTGGGACCAAAATAATTTTGGTTGCAGTGGTACAGCCTGCTCCACGCTGAAGAGAGATGAATATGATGAAGGCAAATCGAAGGCTCTTTTCAATGTTATTACAGGTGACGAAACTTGAATTTATAATTTTGATCCAAAAACAAAACGTCAATCTACTCTTTGGTGCTCTTAAAAATCAGCTCATCCTAAGAAAGTTCGCAGAGCTCGAAGTGTTGAAAAACAAATGGGCGCTTGTTTTTTTAGAAACAAAAGTGTTTTCATTGATATTGTGAAGTTAGAAGATCGAAAGACAGTTAATAGTGACTGGTATACAACAAAATGCCTTCCAGCAGTATTTGAAAAATTCAAGCAAAGCAGACCAAGAACTAAACTTAGAGGAGTCCTTCTTTAACATGACAATGCAAGACCGCGCACATCTCAGCCCAAACATTAGACTTTTAGCCAACTCTGGTGTCCAATTAGTCACTCATCCACCATGCTCACCAGACCGAGCACCTTGTGACTTTTTTTATTTCCAAAAGTTGAGTTATTGTTGAAAGGGATAAAATTTGACACTGAGGATGAAGCACTGCAAGCCTTTATCAATGCCGTAAATTCCATCCCCGAAGATGACTGGTGTAAGTGCTTCGATAATTTTTTTCACGGATGAAATCTTGCATAGGTGCTAAAAAATGCACGTAGATTTTAATGATAATATATATATATATATATATATTAGATAATAAAAGGCATATATTGGATTTAAAAATATATTTATTTTGCCAATATTTCGGCTGGCTGAACGCCAACCTTTATCGAGGCATTACATTTTTTTGTATACACAAACTCAGCGCCGCATAGTGTTATAATATCACAGTTGAAATCAATTAAAATACAGAGTAGGTGGGAGAAATTTGTGAATGTAAAAAATAATTATTATAAAAAATTGCAATCAAAATGTAAAATATATTAAAATATTAACGGAAAAATATGGGTTCTATCTTTATATTTTAAAATGTTTTTAAAAAGTACATAAAAATAATGTAAAAATATATGTATCTATTAAAACATTTGAAAATGAATTTAAAATTATTTAAACAATAAACTGTAAGAACTTTTTAAAAAGGTTTAACAAAAAATGTGGGTATTTAAAAATTCATTTCAAAATTGATGGAGATCGATTTAAATGTAAGTAAAAAATATTTTATAAAAATGCATTGAAATGGAAGTTAAAGCAATTTAGGAAGAATATATGAGAAAAAAAAATAGATTAAAAAGTGGAAACTAAAAAAGTTTAAAGTATTTCATGTAATAAGTTATATATTTAATGTATCAATACTTTTGTGTATTAAAGCGATAAATGTAAAAATAATTAAACAAGTGGTATGTATTAATTACAGGTAATAACTAATGTGTGAAAAAATAATTTAAGAAATCGCGGGTATTACAACAAAATTTAAAAATTCATTAAAGCAAAAATAAATAAATAAATAAAGCAAAGTTATGTAATTTAAAGAAACGGCACCTCTCCCTTTAAAAAAGTATAAAATAAGTCAATTTAAAAATAAAAATTGACTAATTGAAATTAAAATAATTAGACAAAAAAAAAAAAAAATTAAGAAGATCTAAATGGTGTGTAGATGTCTGGTAAATCAATTTTCCTATTAATGCTTTCTTTGTCTTCTGCAGAGGCCCAGCTTTCTAAGAACAATCGGCAGTGTTTCTCTTTAATGTTCTGGTATAAAATAGCTGTATTTTCGAAATCCGGAGTGTGGTTGTTTTTTAGTGCATGATCTACAAGGAGAGACAGTGGGTTGTAATTCCTTAGTCCTGATTTGTGTTGATTTAAACGATCTTTAAGTGGTTTGCTGGTTTCACCTATATAATTAGCTTGGCAATTGTTACAAGGTATTTTGTAAATTACGTTGATTTTGTTTTCCATTTTGTTAATTTGTTTAGTGTCTGGATGGCGTAAGGCCTTTTTTTAAATTTAAAGATGATTGATAGGTAGTTATGATGTTGTATCTCTTTAGGACTCTGGCGATGCGTTCAGAGCCGTAGCTGTAGGGGAGGGAGCAGTAAAGTTTTTTTGATTGATCAGGGGTGTTATTTAAAAGTGGAGATTTTGGTTTATAAAAATGTTTTTCGACAAATTTGCTAGGGTAATTGTTGTTTTTTAATTCTCTGAAGATTCTATTTCTCTCCACTATATCATTAAATTTTGAAGAACAATGTGTATCTAATCTTTTGGAGAGAGCTTTAACCACAGCGATTTTATGATGAACTGGGCCAAAAGAATTGAAATTCAAATAATTTCCTGTGTGGGTTGGTTTTCTAAAAATACTAGTTTCTATTTGATTAACCTTTCTTTTAAGCTGTAGATCTAAAAATGCCAGAGAATTATTATTTTCAATTTCATGTGTAAAATTTAAAAATGGTCTTAAATTATTTAAAAATTTTGAAATTACAACAAAATCTGATTCTGTTATGCAAAAAATGTCATCTATGTACCTTTTCCAAAAAATAATTTTGAGTTGCTTTGATTCTGTGACAGCTTGATCAATTTGGTCCATGAAAATGTTGGCTAAGGCCGATGAGATTGGGTTTCCCATCGGTAAGCCTTTGATTTGTCTGTAGAATTTATTTTGGTGGCTAAAATAATTGTGTTCCAAACAAAGTTTAATTAAATCAATCAAAGCCTCTGTGGAGAGAGGAAAATCTAGATTTTGATGGGTTTCTGTAAATTTTCGAAGTGCTAGAATAGCTTCATTGTGTGGGATTGAGGTGTAGAGTGATTCAACGTCGAAAGATACCATACGGCTGTTATTAGAAATTGAAAGGTCTCTAATCGTTTTAGCAGCTACTGTAGAATTAGGGACAGTGTGGGGAAGTAATTTCTGGAGGGGAGAGATGATGGATGAAATAAATTTAGTGAGGGGGTAAAGAGGAGAACCAGCATAGGAAACAATCGGACGTAAAGGTGTGTTTGGCTTATGTACTTTTGGGAGGCCATAAAAGTTTGGTAAATTCTTGTCCTCAGCCTTTAAATTTTCAAACGTTTTTTTTGTCTAATTTATGTGAACGTATGATTTTATTAAGTTTTTTATTAAAATCTTTAGTAAAATTAGGTGAAGGGTTTTTTGTTAAAGGTTCATAAATTTCTTTATCTTGAAGTAACTCTTCTACCTTAGTGTTGTAATTAGTTGTGTTCATAATTACTGTGTTTCTTCCTTTATCAGAGGGTGTGATAACAATATCTTTATTTTGCTTTAACGATCTAATAGCTTGTCTTTCTCCTTGATTTAAATTAGTCTTGTTTTTTCGTTCTAAATTTTTAATAATAGGAGTAACTTCTGTTCTAATTTTAGCCTTATTATTATCTGGTAATTGTTTTATCGAATTTTCTATAGCAGCTAGAGTTTTTGGAATATCAATTTTTTTGGAAGGTACGAAGTTTAAGCCTTTTGATAGAAGTGTCTTAATTTCGGGTGTAATTGATTGATTAGAAAGATTAATAACAGAATTTTGGTGAGATTGGGGTTGTGTTTTTTGTTGCCAAGTGTTTAATTTTTTTGAATGAATGTTGCGAATAGCAGTGGCTTTATTTTGACATTTGATATCTAAGCACTTATAAAATTTGTCAAATACTTCATCATTTAAAATTCCTTTTAGTTTAGGAATTAATTGATCAATATTTAATTGTAATTTGTTTAAATTATAATGACAATTTTTTATTCTAGCATTTAAAAGTTTCTTACCTGTATCAAATAATATTTTTTTAGAATAATTTGTGCGGACAGGATCTTTTAAAATTAAAGAAGGTGGAATTATGCTTGCGGCGAGACACTGGTGATTAAAATGTAAGTGTAATTTCCAACTGTTGATAGAAAGTCTAAGCCTTTCCATTGTTCTGGCTAGGCGAAGCGCGTCGGTACCAAAACTGGTTAAAATCGTTTTGAAAATAGAGTAATCCATACTTAATTCATTAGATAATAAAAGGCATATATTGGATTTAAAAATATATTTATTTTGCCAATATTTCGGCTGGCTGAACGCCAACCTTTATCGAGGCATTACATTTTTTTGTATACACAAACTCAGCGCCGCATAGTGTTATAATATCACAGTTGAAATCAATTAAAATACAGAGTAGGTGGGAGAAATTTGTGAATGTAAAAAATAATTATTATAAAAAATTGCAATCAAAATGTAAAATATATTAAAATATTAACGGAAAAATATGGGTTCTATCTTTATATTTTAAAATGTTTTTAAAAAGTACATAAAAATAATGTAAAAATATATGTATCTATTAAAACATTTGAAAATGAATTTAAAATGATTTAAACAATAAACTGTAAGAACTTTTTAAAAAGGTTTAACAAAAAATGTGGGTATTTAAAAATTCATTTCAAAATTGATGGAGATCGATTTAAATGTAAGTAAAAAATATTTTATAAAAATGCATTGAAATGGAAGTTAAAGCAATTTAGGAAGAATATATGAGAAAAAAAATAGATTAAAAAGTGGAAACTAAAAAAGTTTAAAGTATTTCATGTAATAAGTTATATATTTAATGTATCAATACTTTTGTGTATTAAAGCGATAAATGTAAAAATAATTAAACAAGTGGTATGTATTAATTACAGGTAATAACTAGATCAATTGTAGGTAATTGTAGATCATGCACTAAAAAACAACCACACTCCGGATTTCGAAAATACAGCTATTTTATACCAGAACATTAAAGAGAAACACTGCCGATTGTTCTTAGAAAGCTGGCCTCTGCAGAAGACAAAGAAAGCATTAATAGGAAAATTGATTTACCAGACATCTACACACCATTTAGATCTTCTTAATTTTTTTTTTTTTTTTTTTTTTGTCTAATTATTTTAATTTCAATTAGTCAATTTTTATTTTTAAATTGACTTATTTTATACTTTTTTAAAGGGAGAGGTGCCGTTTCTTTAAATTACATAACTTTGCTTTATTTATTTATTTTTTTGCTTTAATGAATTTTTAAATTTTGTTGTAATACCCGCGATTTCTTAAATTATTTTTTCACACATTAGTTATTACCTGTAATTAATACATACCACTTGTTTAATTATTTTTACATTTATCGCTTTAATACACAAAAGTATTGATACATTAAATATATAACTTATTACATGAAATACTTTAAACTTTTTTAGTTTCCACTTTTTAATCTATTTTTTTTCTCATATATTCTTCCTAAATTGCTTTAACTTCCATTTCAATGCATTTTTATAAAATATTTTTTACTTACATTTAAATCGATCTCCATCAATTTTGAAATGAATTTTTAAATACCCACATTTTTTGTTAAACCTTTTTAAAAAGTTCTTACAGTTTATTGTTTAAATCATTTTAAATTCATTTTCAAATGTTTTAATAGATACATATATTTTTACATTATTTTTATGTACTTTTTAAAAACATTTTAAAATATAAAGATAGAACCCATATTTTTCCGTTAATATTTTAATATATTTTACATTTTGATTGCAATTTTTTATAATAATTATTTTTTACATTCACAAATTTCTCCCACCTACTCTGTATTTTAATTGATTTCAACTGTGATATTATAACACTATGCGGCGCTGAGTTTGTGTATACAAAAAAATGTAATGCCTCGATAAAGGTTGGCGTTCAGCCAGCCGAAATATTGGCAAAATAAATATATTTTTAAATCCAATATATGCCTTTTATTATCTAATGAATTAAGTATGGATTGCTCTATTTTCAAAATATATATATATATGGTAATTTAAACCAACAACCCCATATTGTATATAACTTATAACAAGATTTTAATGTTGTATAGTAGAAACACATCTGTAAATGGTTATATGCATGATTGACATGTGTCATTACATCATCATATGTAATGTAATTTGTACAAACTGAGGATAATAAATAAAACTCTGTAATAGATTAAGAGTTGAGCTAGAGAGATAGAAGTCAAACACGTCTAAATTCGAGATAATGGAAGCCACAAAGCAACATCTAAAGATAGATTGGAAGCTGTCAGGACGGCGCCAGTAGAATGTCACCAGACGACCCACACTCTTCACATCTGGTGACATGCAAAACCCTCTTTCTCAGAAACGGTACATAAAGCCCCCGTCCTAGCTAAAAATACAGTTAGTTCAGCATCTGCGTCAGCCCTCGTCGGTTGTACCTCAGGTCCTCCTCATCCATCATGTAGACCAGTAAGAAATCTTCTATCTCTCCATCTTTCGCTCCTAGCTCAACTTTTATCTGTTCACGGAAATTTCTTAGTGCAACTGTGTCTTCGTTTTTTGTGTGGACATTCCCAAGCTTTCCACTCTGCCTCGACCACGACAGCCTGTACTCTGTGAGAACTTTTAAAGGTCTTACAAGGTGCAGAGAGGTACTGGAAAACTCCCCATCCTGACTGTTCCTCTCAGTCAACACAGTATAGCGAGAGTTGACAGGAACTCGCCACATATATATATATTTTAATTATTTAATATTGATTTCAAAACCTTTTGGAGTGACCCTTGTACATAGATATATATTTTGAAAATAGAGCGATCCTTATCTAATAGATATATATGTAAATAGAAAAGACATCAAGAAATTCTCGTAGAAGAGATAGGGATTCGAAACCATCTCTAAACCTATCTTAAAATAAAGCAATAAGATTTATTTTTATACTCTTAATTTAATCTAAATATCGTTAAATCTTATTGTTTTAGGTTTTTATGAAGTTTCGGAGGGTGTTCTACGGAGGGGAAGCAATAATTCTTGCCACTCAGGCAAACTATTACATCTTCCTGGAGTATATGGGCGGCCAAGGCAATCTTTGAGATAAAGCTGGTGGTGATGCTGAAATAACATTCCCCCTGCCGGAATAGCAGCAGACAAAGAAATGGCCCCGACCTGCTGCGAAACAATTGTCGCTAGATAGACTTATCTCTGTGGCGGCAGAAATGATAAATGGCGGCCTGTTTGGTCGTCGGCTGCCATTAAAATATCGTGCCGAACACATTTGAAATGTTCTTCTGCTTATTTTTTCTATTTATATATATTATATAATCTAAAATGCAAATATTTTATTTTTTTAAATATGTATTTTATTTTTATCATTGACTATTCTTTTATTTTTGACCATAGATTTAGAATAATGAAGAATATTGTAATTATGTGTGTAAATTAGAATGTTGTAAATATGTATAGTTAACCTACCTATTTTTTTAATTCACGGATATAGGATTCATTTTATAAATTCTATATTAGTGTGAAAAATAATTGATGTGTTGTTGTGTGTGTGTGTGTGTAAATATTTTCAAGTAATTGAAAATAAAAACTACTTGAAGCGTAAATAACTATCTTTCCTTTTTCACGACTGCACCTCCAATCCTTTATCATTCCAACATCAAAATATTATAATCATAACATATATATGTTATGAATATTTTGTTTTGTTGTTGAAAAAGATAGAGAATTGAAGGTGCAGTCTTGAAAAAGGAAATATAATTATTTGCTTATCAAGTAGTTTTTATTTTGAATTACTTGAAGCAAATTACATATAAAATTATTTTCATAGTAATATATAATTTATAAAATGAATCCTATATTCGTGAATTAAAAAATAGGTTAACTATACATACTTACAATAAATATTCAAAGTGTTATGTTCTGAATTTATGGTCAAAAATAAAATAAATACAATGATGAAAATAAAACATATGTTTTAAAAATATATATATATATTTGCATTTTAGATTATATCTCTATATATATAAAACTCAAAAACTACTGAACCAATTGGTACCAAATTTTGCATGTCGCTTTTTATAAACCTGAGGAAAATTTTCGGCTACATTTCGATTAGTATATTTGGCTATTTCTTTTTTTCATTTGAAGAACTTTTTTTACGCGGAGTAAATACGAGGCGAAGTAACAACACGAGGCCAATTAAGAGACCAATGAGCGTTCTGCATTTTTTTTTTTTTTCAAGTTGCTTGCGTACTTCTCTTTAAATATCTTTTTATACGAGTGTCACTTTTTTTTACAAAAGTATTGAGAGAGAAATTTATATTACTAAGTTACGGTAAGTGCACACAATGCAATTTTAAAAAAACTTTACAAAATTAGCGTTACTGTATGTAAACAATGTCTTTCGTATTTTTTATTAATTTTTGTTCTGGCCTTTGTTTTTTTTTTTATATAATAAAAGTTACAGTCAATATGATAATTCTTAAAATTAAACAAACAATAGTCAATATGCAAAAAATACAAACTAACTTAATAAAATATTCTAATATCAAGCAATATGCGAATACCTCTCCTAATATTTAAATGTACATATTATTAGCATCTTAACGGCGTTTATTCGTTTTTATGTACTCCTGCAGGAAGGCAGAAATACTCGAAAGTTCGATATTGTTTTAATAAAGTGTAAAGAATCTCCAGAACTATTTTTTGCGCGGCAGTAAATACGAGGCGAAGTGATAACACCAGGCGAATTAACCGACCAATGAACGCTCTGCATATTTTCCAAATCGCTTGCCCAACTTTTTTTTTTTTTTTTAATATCTTTTTATAAGAGTGTTACTTTTTTACAAAGTATTTAGTATTAAGTATTGAGATAGAAATTCGTATTACTAAGTTACGGTAAGTGCACACAAAAATGCAATTTTAAAAAACTTTACAAACCTATCGTTACTATGTACACAATGGATTTCGTATTTTTATTAATTTTTGTTCTAGCCTTTATTTTTTAAAAATATATTTACAAAAAAATCATATGTAGTGAAAATTTAATATGAATTACTGTCTCATTTAACAGCCAAAACATGTGTTTGTCTATAATCCATATACCCTTGAAATAATTTTGCCTGTGATAATGTATTACTTCGGTGTTGCTATTCTATGGCTCTAATACTATTTATTAGTAATGTTCTTTCAGTATGAAGGAAATTGCACTCGGGGGAATTCCCGGGCGAAGCCGGGTCATTCGTCAAGTAATATATATATTTAAAAATGAGGCTTATTTTGGATTGTAATAAGATTATTTATTATTTATTATAATCCGATATTTCGATGGACCAATCGTCCATCTTTTACGAGGGTTTTTGTTATGAAGCACGCAGCAGGTCGCGTGTTTCAGGTGAGCCACGGACGTCTTACAAGCTTATTTGGCGATAAACCATCTAATATATACATTTAAACAAAGTAAATATAATCAAAAGAAAAACAGTATATATAAATAAATATTTAAAATACAATATAACGCGGCTGATTATTGTAAAACGAAAATTAAAATTATACCGCGAATGTTTCTTTTAAAAATCGAGATTTATTTTCAAAGAGAAATAGCGACATTTCTAACTTTGAGGATGAGGTATGGAAAGGTGAAACATGAAGAGTAATGGAGAACGGAAAAATAAAAAGTGTCCAGGGGCGGGAATCGAACCCACACCCTTCTGCTTACCGGGCAGGTGCCTTGTCCACTCGGCTACCCTGGACGTATTTTTCCGTTCATAACTTATATTTAAAGTAACATTTAAAATACAATATAACGCGGCTGATGATTGTAAAACGAAAATTAAAATTATACCGCGAATGTTTCTTTTAAAAATCGAAATTTATTTTCAAAGAGAAATAGCGACATTTCTAACTTGAGGATGAGGTATGGAAAGGTGAAACATGAAGAGTAATGGAGAACGGAAAAATAGAAAGTGTCCAGGGGCGGGAATCGAACCCACACCCTTCTGCTTACCGGGCAGGTGCCTTGTCCACTCGGCTACCCTGGACGTATTTTTCCGTTCATAACTTATATTTAAAGTAACATTTAAAATACAATATAACGCGGCTGATGATTGTAAAACGAAAATTAAAATTATACCGCGAATGTTTCTTTTAAAAATCGAAATTTATTTTCAAAGAGAAATAGCGACATTCTAACTTTGAGGATGAGGTATGGAAAGGTGAAACATGAAGAGTAATGGAGAACGGAAAAATAAAAAGTGTCCAGGGGCGGGAATCGAACCCACACCCTTCTGCTTACCGGGCAGGTGCCTTGTCCACTCGGCTACCCTGGACGTATTTTTCCGTTCATAACTTATATTTAAAGTAACATTTAAAATAAAATATAACGCGGCTGATGATTGTAAAACGAAAATTAAAATTATACCGCGAATGTTTCTTTTAAAAATCGAAATTTATTTTCAAAGAGAAATAGCGACATTTCTAACTTTGAGGATGAGGTATGGAAAGGTGAAACATGAAGAGTAATGGAGAACGGAAAAATAAAAAGTGTCCAGGGGCGGGAATCGAACCCACACCCTTCTGCTTACCGGGCAGGTGCCTTGTCCACTCGGCTACCCTGGACGTATTTTTCCGTTCATAACTTATATTTAAAGTAACATTTAAAATAAAATATAACGCGGCTGATGATTGTAAAACGAAAATTAAAATTATACCGCGAATGTTTCTTTTAAAAATCGAAATTTATTTTCAAAGAGAAATAGCGACATTTCTAACTTTGAGGATGAGGTATGGAAAGGTGAAACATGAAGAGTAATGGAGAACGGAAAAATAAAAAGTGTCCAGGGGCGGGAATCGAACCCACACCCTTCTGCTTACCGGGCAGGTGCCTTGTCCACTCGGCTACCCTGGACGTATTTTTCCGTTCATAACTTATATTTAAAGTAACATTTAAAATACAATATAACGCGGCTGATGATTGTAAAACGAAAATTAAAATTATACCGCGAATGTTTCTTTTAAAAATCGAAATTTATTTTCAAAGAGAAATAGCGACATTTCTAACTTTGAGGATGAGGTATGGAAAGGTGAAACATGAAGAGTAATGGAGAACGGAAAAATAAAAAGTGTCCAGGGGCGGGAATCGAACCCACACCCTTCTGCTTACCGGGCAGGTGCCTTGTCCACTCGGCTACCCTGGACGTATTTTTCATAACTTATATTTAAAGTAACATTTAAAATACAATATAACGCGGCTGATGATTGTAAAACGAAAATTAAAATTATACCGCGAATGTTATGAACGGAAAAATACGTCCAGGGTAGCCGAGTGGACAAGGCACCTGCCCGGTAAGCAGAAGGGTGTGGGTTCGATTCCCGCCCCTGGACACTTTTTATTTTTCCGTTCTCCATTACTCTTCATGTTTCACCTTTCCATACCTCATCCTCAAAGTTAGAAATGTCGCTATTTCTCTTTGAAAATAAATTTCGATTTTTAAAAGAAACATTCGCGGTATAATTTTAATTTTCGTTTTACAATCATCAGCCGCGTTATATTGTATTTTAAATGTTACTTTAAATATAAGTTATGAACGAAAAAATATGTCCAGGGTAGCCGAGTGGACAAGGCACCTGCCCGGTAAGCAGAAGGGTGTGGGTTCGATTCCCGCCCCTGGACACTTTTTATTTTTCCGTTCTCCATTACTCTTCATGTTTCACCTTTCCATACCTCATCCTCAAAGTTAGAAATGTCGCTATTTCTCTTTGAAAATAAATTTCGATTTTTAAAAGAAACATTCGCGGTATAATTTTAATTTTCGTTTTACAATCATCAGCCGCGTTATATTGTATTTTAAATGTTACTTTAAATATAAGTTATGAACGGAAAAATACGTCCAGGGTAGCCGAGTGGACAAGGCACCTGCCCGGTAAGCAGAAGGGTGTGGGTTCGATTCCGCCCCTGGACACTTTTTATTTTTCCGTTCTCCATTACTCTTCATGTTTCACCTTTCCATACCTCATCCTCAAAGTTAGAAATTCCAGGGAACACTTGGGGATATCCATCGGTGCACAGAGGAGGCCCTGGAGTGGATTCGTCACCTCGACATTCCACTCTAGAGAAACTTGCCAACATTGTTGTATTGTGCTGTAAAAAACAATATCATACGCAATAAATAAATAAATAAAGTTAGAAATGTCGCTATTTCTCTTTGAAAATAAATTTCGATTTTTAAAAGAAACATTCGCGGTATAATTTTAATTTTCGTTTTACAATCATCAGCCGCGTTATATTGTATTTTAAATGTTACTTTAAATATAAGTTATGAACGGAAAAATACGTCCAGGGTAGCCGAGTGGACAAGGCACCTGCCCGGTAAGCAGAAGGGTGTGGGTTCGATTCCCGCCCCTGGACACTTTTTATTTTTCCGTTCTCCATTACTCTTCATGTTTCACCTTTCCATACCTCATCCTCAAAGTTAGAAATGTCGCTTTTCTCTTTGAAAATAAATTTCGATTTTTAAAAGAAACATTCGCGGTATAATTTTAATTTTCGTTTTACAATCATCAGCCGCGTTATATTGTATTTTAAATGTTACTTTAAATATAAGTTATGAACGGAAAAATACGTCCAGGGTAGCCGAGTGGACAAGGCACCTGCCCGGTAAGCAGAAGGGTGTGGGTTCGATTCCCGCCCCTGGACACTTTTTATTTTTCCGTTCTCCATTACTCTTCATGTTTCACCTTTCCATACCTCATCCTCAAAGTTAGAAATGTCGCTATTTCTCTTTGAAAATAAATTTCGATTTTTAAAATAAATATTGATAATTAAGAGATTTTGAATTAATTAAACAAATAAAAATACCATAAACATTGAAATAACTGTTAAATAAATATATAAATAATAGTGATAAATATCTGATTTAAAAATGAAATAAAATAAACATATAAATAACATAATCATCTAAGAGGTTCTAAACTGAGTATATACATGTGGTAACCGAGGGTCAAACCTGTAGTAACCGAGAGGGACAGTCAGGGCGTGGAGAGTTTTCCAGTACCTCTCTGCACCTTGTAGGACCTTTAACAGTTCTCACAGAGTACAGGCAGTCGTGGTCGAGGCAGAGTGGGAAGCTTGGGAATGTCCACACACAACAAAAACGAAGAGACACAGTTGTAGAAGGAAAGTTCCATGAACAGATAAAAGTCGAGCTAAGAGCAAGATGGAGATATAGAGTTCTTACTGTTTTACATGGTCGATGAGGTGGACCTGGCTACGGGCGACAAGGGCTCACGCCGTCGGTGAAGAGTGAAATATGCTAAACCGAGGGAGGCCTTATATAACGCCTTCGACAAAGAGAATTGCATTACAGCACGTGTCGATGATACTGGACACTGGCGCCGGCCTGTCGGCTTCCAATTTGTCTTTAGAAGTTACTTTGTGATTTACTTCTCAATCTTGCTTTAACTCAGCTTTTAATCTATTACATAGTGTTATTTATTCATCCTCGGTTTGTACAAAGTACATTACATATGATGATGCAATGACACATGTCAATTATACGTATAATTATTTATAGATGTGTTTCTATATACAACATGACAATCTTGTTATAAGTATTATATAATATAGGGTTGTTGGCTTAAATTACCATATACATCTGTGGTAAGTCAATTTTTCTATTAATACTATTTTTATTTTCTAATGAGCTCCAGCTTTCTAAATATAATCGGCAATGTTTTTCTTTGATATTTTGATGTATTATAGATGTGTGATCGAAGTCTGGAGTGTGACTATTGTTGAATGCGTGATCTACCAGTAGGGATGTCGGACTATGGTGTTTTAGTGCAGATTTGTGTTGGTTGATTCTTTCAGATAAAGATTTGCTGGTTTCTCCTATATATATTGCCTGACAGGATTTACATGGTATTTTATAAATTACATTGGTTCTATCTTCTGGTTTATAAATTTGTTTTGTGTCGGGGTGACGGAAGATGCTTCTTAAATTTTGGTTGGGTTGATATCTTGTTGTTATATTGTGTTTTTTAAACTTCTGGTTATTCTTTCACAGTCATAGCTGTAAGGCAAGGAGCAAAATATGTTCGGGGTTAAGACCTGTCTATTGTTCGTGGATGGAATATTTTGGTATATATAATTGCTTTTTGATGAAATGTTTAGGATAATTATTACAAGAATTTATCGCAAAACAACCCACACAGGAAGTTACCCTGAATTTAAATTATTTTGGTCCTATCTATCATTAAATTGCGGTAGTTAAAACACTTTCCAAGAGGTTGACTACACATTTTACAAATAAAAATGATGAAAAAAGTGAAAGAGCAAGACTATTTCAAGAACTACAAAGTAATAATTATCCTAAAGAATTCACTATAAATATATATATATATATATCCGAAATTAGAAACGAATTGTGAGCTAAGTATTCCATAAATATACGGACAATGGATTAGAGAACAGTAGAAAAGTAGCAAGAAGTTTTTTCTTGTATAATACGAGTGTATTGTATAGTACTTATACCTTATTTCTTGTTTAACCTGGCTATATATGTATACTGGCTACGCGGTGAATACCTCTCAATTATAAGGGATTATATTCTTATCTACACACAGAAGGTATCTCGAACAGGGATTCTCCTGAGTTTGGTCTTCTCGTCAATTAGCCAGCTTGGAATTGTTTGGGAGATTGTTTCCCCAAGTTGGGGAGAAATATTAAAATTTGAAACGACCTAATCTCTCCCAACATCTGTTATGTCGTCTTTTAAATTCCTCGCCATCCCTCAAATCTGTCTCGTCATTTGTTATCCTCCCGACCCAATCTGCCCTCGCCCTCCGATTGGCTGGAAGCTTAGGGTCACGTGGTCGCTCACGTGGCCTGCAATACCAACCTTGTCAGGCCAAATTTTTTTTATGAATATTCAATTCGAATAATTATACTCTGTTTAGCATAGTTTTAATTAAATAATTCTCTAATATCTTGTTTACAGTAGACTCTCCTATAACGCGAGTTTTTACAACGCGATAAAAAGATTGCGACAAATTTATTTATACAACGCGAATTTTCGTATAACGCGTTATAAAAATAAAATGCGGAAATTTCCATATTGACAACTGTACAATACATTTAATTTTTATGTACACGCGTTTAGAATTTACATGTAAATATTTTGCAAATATAAAAAATTACGAAACTTGCTCCCCAGGCATGATGAATAAAGTTGGAAAAAAAGAAAAATTGAAAAGGAGATATACTGTATCATGTAAAAATGTATTGTATAAAATGATGTATATAGCAAAAATAATTATATACTAAAACAAAACTAAATGTTATATTATTTTATATGCAAATGTATATTTAAAAAAAAATTACATAGTGAATAAACTTTAATTCCTATAACGCGATTTCATACAACACGGAACACATTAATCGCGTTATAGGAGAATCTACTGTATTTTCATTCTAAAATATTCTTTAAAAACTTTCTTCAATCGGTAAATTGTTTTCCTCGAAAACACTACAATTGATTTCATTTAGCTAAATTTGCATACCAACCCTTTGTACATATTTCAATTGTGTTGATATTTTTTATCTTTTCATCTAACTAAATTGCATACTAATTATTGAACATATTTCAAATATCTTTCTTTTCTTTCTATGTTTAATTTACCTTTAAAGTGCAAGTGTTCCTAGGGGGAAATAGAGCTCTAAGTCAAAATAAAATAAAATAAAAATAATTATATTTTAAAGAAAAATATAATAATATTATTATTTTCGTATCAAAAAATATCTTATGAAAAATTCCAAAAAAATTAAAAACGGGCGTTCTACAACAATCTCTTTCAAAAATTACTATAAATTCAAATTATTTATTACCAATGATGCATTAAAGAGGAAATTAGGAGAATATATTTTGGTGAATATAAAAATAATTACGAAATAAAAAATATAAATTTACTATTTTCTTATTTTAGTATTTATTGTTGGAATAAAACAAATATACTGTATCAAAGTATTTATTATTTTATTAACAGAGTACCATTTTTTTATGTTTATATTTTGATACTCTGTAAACTTCCCTCATTGCTTATCTTTTGTATATCATTCATAGTTTTTTCTTGTCTTGAATAAATCGTCGTGCCATCCTGAATTTTTACATCGCTTCTCGGTCTTTTGGCTAAGTTCAAAGTGTAGTATCCTGAAGTTTGTCTCTCCTAATTTTCCACGTGGAATTTTAGTAGAGACGCTAAGTAAATTAGAAAAGACAAACTGAAGATCTCCGAGAAGACCTAGAGGCCATGGATGCTGTGATTTACATTTTCGGAGACTGGCTCCAGGATTCCACCGCCGTGTTAAAGTCAAGACTTCCCTCCAAGATGACGTTGTCCCTATAGACTGACAAAGCCGCTCTTCACGCCGCAAGAAAAAGGACGCAAGGGTACTAGGGACAAAGTTCCAAGACTTCAATAGAATCCTTGGTTTGCTCCTTGCTCTTGCTGTGTCATCCCGAAGTTTGTTTTGTTTGCTACGTTATTTTGGGCTCAAAAATCATACACTTTAGTTACTATCCCGTAAAACCAGATTCTCTCTTTACTTTAGGCCAGCGGCCCTCCTGACCTGCAGAGCTGGATCTTCGAGCATGACCTGGAGGATGACTCCTTGGCCATCATGGCATCTGCCAAGACCTGCATCTACAAATACTTCCTGGGCCTGGAGTTGCGGGGAGTCCAAGAAGAACCCTCCTCGTCTGGAGGAGGACCTTATCATGGTGGTGGAGCCTCCCTAGCTCCTAAAATCATTGTACATTCTCATCATTTATATTATCATTATTTTTTGTGTAAAAATTGACTGATTGTCAATAAATCATTTCAAATGTCAATGTATCTCTCTTTACTTTGTCCGCTCTGGCTGCAACAGTGCATTGCGGTCTGTCTGCTCTCCACAGTCACCCCTGGGCTCAATAATATTGGACCCGTTTACCCCTGATCTACGCGGATCACCACCCTGCCCCTCTTCTACATCCCGGCTCTACTGGCCTCACCCGGCGATGATCCCCTGGCCACCCATCCCCAGGCCCCTCCAACAGTGCTTTGTATATATTCAACTTTATGCGTCCATCGGGGCTCAAAAATCATTCATTTCTGGTTAGCAGCCCCGTAAATAAATATATTTCCGAAGTTTGTCTTTCCTAATTTTTAACTTGGCAATACTCAACGATTTGTGTATTGAAAAAATTATAAAATACAATTAATAACACAGGTCTACAAAATTTTAAAAAAGTTTTTTGATGTTTGAGCATTTAAAATGCTTTTTTGGGTAATCCAATAGCGCTGATTCCGAATCTGCCCTTAGTTTTTCTGTATTTCATCAAAATCTATAGATAATGACAATAAAGTGTATTTCACCAAAATAATATATTTCATAAAGAATGATTATAATCATCCCTTTTTTTTAAAGAAATTGATTTTTTTCATTATCCCTAGTACACATGTTGGTACAGGCCATGATAATCATGGTAGGTAGAAGTAGGCGACTGCTTTTACTGTAAGTGCACCACATGTCTACACATGTGAAAAGCAGTTCAACTTTAGTTGATTTTTGAATTCTTACAGTGATAACAGTTATCATTAAGATGTTTAACGCTTATTCACGGTAAGCTTTTTGAATGCTTTCTTATAAAAACTTCAGCAAAGGATTCACTGAGCAAGAGACAATCAGGTTCAAATAATAATTCCAATTTCAGAAATGTCTATATACCTATTTTAGTTAGTGAAAAGCGCGTAACATATAGAAAGATTTAAATTTTAACTAATTACATTGAAAGCCTAACGTAATTCTGAAAAATATTTAGAAATATTCTAATGTTGTGTGTTTAGCAGGTTCTCTAGAAAGAGATCAAGTATTCTTTTGGGATATTGTTTTTTCAGAATGGTTCATGCTCTTGCAATGCTTAATCTATAAAAACGCTGTTATATAGTCACGACTTAGTCAGAAATGAGGAATAAACCTCAATACATCTTTTACTGGATTGTCCTGTTTTCAAGACTACAGAATCGACAATAATTTAATTGTCACAGATCCGAGTATTTTAATTTCCAGTAAATAAATGTACGGTATATTAAATTTAATACCTTTTGTAGATATATTTTAAATTATATTGCAACAAATATATTTAAGAAACTGATAATTTATTATGTTAATTGTAGATATTGCCAAACATTCTTTTGTACAAAGTTCTCTGTTCTCGTTTTTTTTTCCTCACTTCCTCCTTGTTAATATCATATGACTATTCTTTACGGCCTAAATTTATTGTATATATATATATATATATGTAGTAAACCCGATGTGGAATGTACTGGGCAGTCGTGGTTGTGGGTGTGTGATGGGGTTCCCGCACTGGGACAGCAAGAGACAGAGGCAGGTCTAGATGGTAAACTACAAGAAGTAGAGGTAGACCACGGACGAAGGTAGTCGGACCATGGACGTCACGGATGCCCTAAGTCTACATCGCGGATAGGGGTGAGAAGTCTGACTGACCGTATAACGGCGTCGCTCTGAAACAACTAAAACTACAACTCCCTTTGTCCCAATTCTTGGGGGCTTTTATATGAGACGCTCGCAGATGGCGATGAGTTCTGATTGGTTCCCATTAAATCACGCCACCTGTCAAGCGCTGATTAATTATGTCTGGCCACGTGTCGGCCACCTGCTGACGGGGGGGGGGGGGGGGGAATGAACTCATTATCATAAACACCTGTTGTCTGGTTATTGCGTCGTCTGATCTATAGTGTCGTCTTGGTCTACCTTTACCCCTTCTTTGTTTTATTGTCACTTCTATTATTACAAGTATGATACATATTTTTACATAGATATGGTGTTATAACAAATATTAGAATAAGGCTGTGAACTATATTACTCAAAATATACTACAGAATGTGTCCCCGGTGATGAAGGTTTGGTTGGGGAATGATATGTAATGAATGATAACCTAACAAACCTATATAAAAAATAAAAGAAATAATTTGTATACAAATTAGTTAAAATTATTATGAAGTTACAAGTTAAAAAGAGAAAGATGTTGTAAGGGTGGTGTATCAATAAAAACGTACAAAATGAATGATAAAAGATTAAGAGAAGGTATATAATACAAAATGGTAACTATGGTAAAATGAATCGTACAAGGAAAATAATATATTATTGTATTAAAGATGAGAGAAAAAATTAAGTTAGTTTATTAATTGAACGTATAATGTGACGCTAAGGTTGAAAAAGGGAAAGGGGGTATCTGAGCATGTTTCTGCAAAAGTAGTATCCCAAGCATCCTGCAATGCAATGCGAACTTGTTTAAGTGAGGCATTGTTTTCATTAACAGAAGGCCTAAGATATTCCGTCTGCATCATTAGCTCAGACAGCGGAAAGAGTTGGGAAGATAGATGGAGGTAAAAGGGGGAGGTAGAGGTAAGAGGGATCCCTGTTGTCCATAATGATTATGCCCGGTTGAATGATGAGAGAAAAAAGTGAAAAGTTGAAAATATGATTAATTGATATGATGAGTCGGGCGATGAGAAAAAAAAATAAAAATATCGCGCTGGATATCCTGAACTCACCATCGGAATGGTATAGCGAGGAAGGATTGTTCCAGTCGGATTAATCAATGAAAAAAAACAAAAAGGTTCGGCGAACTGGAATCCCTTGGAAGGTTGGAGGTTTGAAGGATGCGGAAAAGGAGAGGTGGGTGTAAGAGAATTATTGCTGTCAATTTTGATTGTGTCCGGCTTGTGTGGTGAAAAGAAAAAGTTGAAAAATGAAAAAGATGATGAGCCGGACGATGAGAGAAAAAAATAAAAAGCTAACTGGGTCTCCTGAGCTCACTGTTGGGAGATGTACAGCGAGGAAGGGTCTTCTAGTTAGGTTAATCAATAAAAAAAAAAGAAAATGGCTGACGAACAATAAACTCTTGATGGAGGGAAAGGTTCATGGGATAGAGTTAGAGGTTGTAAGGGAAGCGTCAACAATAACATTTTGAAATCTACAAAGAAAAATAGAATGGTAAATGTTTTATCTGTTAAAGAAATATTATAAATATTGTTAGGTGTAGGTTTTTTAAAATGGTGGCCTAAAATAGTTGAAGTTGTAAAATGCTAAGTCTAAACATGATGAGAGAAAGAAAATTAAAATTACATAAACATATTAAAGGTAATAATATATAAAGGATTGATTGGTAGTTGAAGGCATTAATGTTGATGGTTAATAAACAAAATGATATTATCGATTAATAGTGAAATGTTTTATCTACATCTGCAAGTTAAAAAACAAAGTCCAACACCACTAAACTAGTAGAAGTGTAAGTCTATTTACAAATAAATGAGAGAAAAGCTAGCAAACCTATTAAATGGGAAATAATTTGGGGCACAAAAAAATTAGTTACTAGAATAAAAATAAAGATAAAGGGGAGTAGTGGTGACACATTGATATAAAATTATAAAACTATAAAAAAGATATGAGAGGAGTACATAGGAAGGATAAGTATAAAGTGAACACACAATAGCTAAAGTAAATATTTGGGAAAGTTGGTATACTATTTACAGTTTTTTGTTACTTAAGGTGCCATGAGTATTTACAACATAGTTTCAGGGATGTAATACAGGAAGGAGGAGAAGTAGAGGTAATAAAAGTGAAATTAAAATATAAAAGAAAATTGACTTAAGCAAAAGGTTTGCGATAGGTAGTGACGCAGTGAGAAATAAAGGAAGAAGGTCTGAATTGGTTTCTGCAAAGGACATCTCAGGAGTCCTGCCCTGCAATACGAGCTTAGAAGCGAAGTATTGTTTTCAGGGTTCAGCAATCTCAAGATGCTCTGTAAGTAGCATTAGATCAGATGGGCAAAAGGCGTGAAGATCGAAGGAGAGGTAGTTATGGGAGAATATGGGGAAGAAATCTTTTCTGAGAGAAGGTTAAAAAGAGATGGTGACTCTATAATTGATTGATGGACAGGCAAGAGTGTTGAAGTAGGAAGGGCTATCTGCTAATGATGGATACAAAAGTCATTACAACCCTTTAGAAGTAGTGGGGAAAGACGAAGTAAAAAAAAAAACAATTAGGGGGGAGATCAGTGCGTCCTTGACTTGTTTATCGTTGGAATGAAGACTGGAATTGATTGTCCTTTTCTCTTTGTCGTGCTGTCATTTGTACGTGGTACTGTTAGTTTTCTACTTTCTATTATACTGGGATTTATATCATTACATAACTCGGGGAATTTTCAATTTTGGGATGTTATAGTATGGGGCGTGTCTTTATATTTATTAGTAACTATCTTGATTAACTTCATCCACGAGGTTCTGGGATGCTCTAGGTGAAAACCTTAGTTTCCCGGTGAGTGTCGCGTTAAGACGCTCAGGCAATTGTTTAGAAAAATTATAAAATAATGAATTTACGAAATTTTTTAAGAGAAAATGTTATGGCATGGGTACAAAATTCGGTAGTTTTTGTAAATAACAATTTAACACAGGCAGGAATGAAATGCGATGGGGTATGGAATTTTTATGGAAA
Organism: Cordylochernes scorpioides; assembly: GCA_030710605.1. Lineage (NCBI taxonomy): Eukaryota > Metazoa > Arthropoda > Arachnida > Pseudoscorpiones > Chernetidae > Cordylochernes > Cordylochernes scorpioides. The sequence goes on along the minus strand of CP092864.1, from coordinate 143,754,557 downwards.
GATATTTAGTTTTCGCATATAACATTTATAGTTGTATTTGTAATTGTGGGAAAAATGGGAGGCACATTTTGAGATAAGATAATTTAAAATTGATATTTAATAAAAATACAAATTTAGGACTAGTTTTTAAAACTTTTAAATATTGAGAAATATCAATTGGAATAGTAATAGGTCAAGTAAAATAATGAGCGTAATAAATTTAATTATTAATACTATGGCCATAAATAAGGTATTAAAAAAAACTCACAAATAAGTTTAGAAAATATGATTCGAGTAATTAAAATACAATATGATTTTTTTTATGTAAAATTGAAATTAATGAATTAAAATATAAAAGTTGCTTAAAATATAAAGTGAAAATTGATAAATGAGGGTGTACAAGATTTAAAATTTGAATTGAAATGCTATAAAAATGGTAAAATAATGAACTTGATGGATTTATAATAATAATGTTATTGCTATCAAAATGGTATCGAATAATTAATTCAGGGCAAACGGAAAAAGTGTTACATTAAATAGTTATGTAGAGAAAATTCTCCTACCAGATATATATATTGCGTATGATATTGTTTTTTACAGCACAATACAACAATGTTGGCAAGTTTCTCTAGAGTGGAATGTCGAGGTGACGAATCCACTCCAGGGCCTCCTCGCCTACCAGATGGATGTCTTGAATGGGTCTTGTGGAGTGGGCTGCGATGAGGCTTGGTGATATTTTTTGCGGTGGTTGCCATGGGACAATCGTCGATGCTGGTTGGCGGGCAATGTCAGGATTTCTCGATGAATCTCGTCTGCCTGTTCGAGCCGATGGGGGGAGATGTTCGTGGCGCAGGAGATGTCGATGGGGGCGCTAATGACCTTCTCGATGCGAGGTGCAGCTAGTCCTCGCATGGGCGTCTTTTAGATGGCTTACTCGGTATTCGCAGTGGTGTTGCATGTTGGTGAGGGCATCCGCGACGTGATCGTCCTCCAGCCTCCGTCATCCTCTGCATGCCGCTGTCCTCAGTTATCCTGTCGACTTTTAACGGGTTCTGTAGTAAACTCGATGTGGAATGTACTGGGCAGTCGTGGTTGTGGTGTGTGATGGGGGTTCCCGCACTGGGACAGCAAGAGACAGAGGCAGGTCTAGATGGTAAACTACAAGAAGTAGAGGTAGACCACGGACGAAGGTAGTCGGACCATGGACGTCACGGATGCCCTAAGTCTACATCGCGGATAGGGGTGAGAAGTCTGACTGACCGTATAACGGCGTCGCTCTGAAACAACTAAAACTACAACTCCCTTTGTCCCAATTCTTGGGGGGCTTTTATATGAGACGCTCGCAGATGGCGATGAGTTCTGATTGGTTCCCATTAAATCACGCCACCTGTCAAGCGCTGATTAATTATGTCTGGCCACGTGTCGGCCACCTGCTGACGGGGGGGGGGGGGGAATAACTCATTATCATAAACACCTGTTGTCCTGGTTATTGCGTCGTCTGATCTATAGTGTCGTCTTGGTCTACCTTTACCCCTTCTTTGTTTTATTGTCACTTCTATTATTACAAGTATGATACATATTTTTACATAGATATGGTATTATAACAAATATTAGAATAAGGCTGTGAACTATATTACTCAAAATATACTACATATATATATATATATATGGAAAATTTGCCGAGAGGAAATTAATCCATGGAAGCAATGGGCGCTTCTCCCGTCAAAATAAACGTAAGAATCTGACGCCATCTATTGACCGTCGCCGCAACTAGCGGCCTCGGGTCGTGACAAAGCCACAACACCAACTTTGGCAAACTGAAAAGCGTCCACCTAGAGACCATGGTTTCGGGCTAATGGCCCTCGTTAGTCTAGGGCGGACTTTATTCCATGAGATCCACACGGGATCTAATGGAAACTATATGGCGTCTGGGTTTAAACGTCTATTTTGACGGGAGAGGCGACCCTTGTCTCTTTAGATCAATTTCCTCCCGGCAAAATTCTCATCAATATTTTAGCCATAGATATGGCCCAGCCACTTTGCCAGCTAAACACCTCTTTGGCAGATTGTCAAGTTTCCATTAGATCCGGTGTGGATCTCATGGAATAAAGTCCGCCCTAGACTGACGAGGGCCATTAGCCCGAAACCATGGTCTCTAGGTGGACGCTTTTCAGTTTGCCAAAGCTGGTGTTGTGGCTTTGTCACCGACCCGAGTCCGCTAGTTGCGGCGACGGTCAATAGATGGCGTCTGGGTTTAGACGTCTATTTTGACGGGAGAGGCGACCCTTGTCTCTTTATATATATATATGTTAGATATAAAAAGGCATATATTGGATTTAATAAAATATTTATTTTGCCAATATTTCGGCTGGCTGAACGCCAACCTTTATCGAGGCAATACATATGTAATGCCTCGATAAAGGTTGGCGTTCAGCCAGCCGAAATATTGACAAAATAAATATTTTATTAAATCCAATATATGCCTTTTTATTATCTAATGAATTAAATATGGATTGCTCTATTTTCAAAATATATATATGTGTATAGACAATTGTAGAGGCATATATGTATGACAGTGCAAGTGTCCCTAGGGGGACATAGCGCTTTAATATAGACCCTTAAACCTTAATCTATTATGCATCGTATTGTGTAAATATATTTGCATAAGTAAATAACAGGCATCGTCTGATAACTCTCCCCTTATTTACTGCCAAACCCCGCCTTTGCCGTCCCAAGCCCGGAAGAAAAAGGAGGAGGGGGGAGCAGTAACAAGCTCACTAAAAAACCTGGGTTCAGCTGGCCCGGCTGATAGTACCCTGTAAGGGCTCCAGGGATACAGGATGAGCAGCGTTTTTACTCCATGTTAGGAGCGGCTGGACATGGCGTCTGTTCCTCATGTCAGAGTTGGCCATTTCTTTTGGAGCTAAGTCGGCCTGCCACTGAGTAGTGCTCCCAGTCTTAATGACAAAGGCAGACGCATTCTACTTCACTCAGTCACGATGGTTGTCAAGTCTCAAGCTCTACAAGCTTGATACCCTAATATGATTGAGTGGAGATAAGAAAGAAGAAGACTGTCACACTAAGTTTCTGGCAGTGGGTTATCACTCTATTTTTTATCGCTTGTATCAAGTATTCCTGGAGATTTTCCATTATTATATTGTTGCACCAAGTTGATGCTTTTCAGGGTCGTCGACCTTGTTTCCTCCTTCTTGGTGTTATACACCGAGCGGGTTTCCATACTTAAAGCAAATAAAGAAAAGTAAATAAAAATAAATTACCTTTTAAATTTATTGTTTTTATTATTTGTTGCCTTCCTCGTAGGTCGTGATCCGCAGTCTTCCTCTAGGTCCTCTCTCTCCAATAAACAATCAAGATATATGTACAATAGCAATATTACAAAAGGAATTGAACTATAAAAAGGAATGATACCTTTGCATATAATCTGTTTTAAATAAATATTAAATATCATAGAATATTTTGAATAAATATAGGGCATATTAAAATCGGTGCAACAATATTTATAATTGTATGTATTTCTACTGCCGTCAAAGTTTATGTCCATAGTTCATCTAAAATACCTATTCCAAGAGTCTAGCATCAGTATCACTATAAAAGGAAAACCGAAAAAATGCAATATAACAGCGTATGGTAGATTAAACTGGTGAAACCGTTGGGAGGGTTCACCACTGATGATCCAGGCCCTCCCATTAATTCATCCAAATGATTTTTGAATAAATGTAAAGCGTATTAAAATTGATGTAACAATATACAAAGTTGCATATGTACCGAAATAGACACCTTTCTTTTAATTATACATGAGAACGATGCACTGTTCATCTCCTTAGTAAAAAAAAACTTTACTAGATATGATAAAGAATGGGCTATAACACGATTTTCAGCAAATCCAGACAAAAAAGTCAACAACCTGTATACCATTTAAAATGAAAGGATTTAAAAGCACGAATGTTTCTTTTATACATAATGCAAACTTCTACTGCCCTTACTGCAATGAAAAAATATATTGTGAGGGCTTGGCTCATCAGTGGTGGACCCTTCCAGCGGTTTCGCCAATTCAATCCACCAGACCGCTTCTCAGAGATCTAATACTGTATTGGACAATTCTGCTTATATACGCAGCACTGAAGGATGGAATCTCAGAAATGGTTTTCAAGAAAACTATGGACATAAGCTTATAGGACAGTAGAATTACATTCAAATATTTGCTTCGAGCAATGCTCTTCAGCAAACAATAAAGAAGTTTGTATTATGTATAAAAGAAACATTCGTGCTTTTAAATCCTTTCATTTTATATGTATAGATGGCGCGTTATTGCTTTGTGTTAATGTATACCATGGTTTAGGGTTAAGGTCCTCATCAGTACACGGACGGTTTCGATTTCCTAACATCTTACAAGTATAATATAATATTGTATCGCGTATATAGAAATCAGGTCTTGGAATATCTTAAGAAGTAAAAGTATTTATTGATGACGTCAGTACGACTAGTCGACAATTATCAAACAAACTATCTACAGCTAGAGAATATCGAGTAAGTAAACTAGGTAACTAAATGATGATTTTACAAATATAAAATAATAAATCTGTTTCAACTATTTTCATTGAATAATTAAATTAAATAATAAAATATGAATGATCTCTTCGCCACAATATAAATGTCAAAAATAAAACTACAACCTTTCGCAATGAGTTTCTTTCATTATGATATGTAAAATATGTATGATATCATAATAAAAGAAACTCATTGCGAAAGGTTGTAGTTTTATTTTTGAAATTTGTAACGCAATTTTTCGTTTACTTACAATATAAATGCCTTAAATAGATTTGACCATTGACCAATATTATTGTTTATATATATATATGTGTAAAATAGAATATTTATAATATTAGGTTTGTTACACTTTGTTAATTAAATAAATAAGTATTTTATAGAGATATATCTTTCTTTAATAAAAATAATAAACAAAACATATTACAACAAGAAGGGTTATGAATACGGTCCAATTTGCCAAACGAGTGTTTAATCTGGTGAAGTAGCAAGGGCCGATTTCATGTCAAAGATACAACATACAAGTTAAATATGGAAATAATGAAATAATTACCTTTTGAGATGTCAAATTCCTCGATGTGTTGTGGTCCAACATGAGTTTGTCGACTTCTCCCAGCGTCCTCACGCTAACGTTCTAAGTGAGGTGGAGTGGTGACAGAGAGCGTTACCAAATATAGTAAAAATGTAACTCAGTCAAAATATATCTTTGAAATAATCTACATATAATACACCAAATACTGTATGTACATGTTAAATACTCAATATATACAATTTTAAAATATGTAAATATAATACACACAAGATATAAATATTGCCGCGTATTAAGGCCTGAAAACACCTACAACCTCCACCAATAGATGGCGCTTTCGCCTGTTTCCGATCTGAAACTAGTGTTGGAATCGCCGACTGCTGTGGTCCTGTTTCCTGGGGCAAATATTTGTAAATATCCGTTGTTATTGGCCCTAGGAGGTAACGTAATGTAAATACCCGTTGATTGTTATTCTAGTTATATGTAATGTGTAGTAGAAATGACAATAAAAGAGGAATGTTAAAAGTCTTGTTGCCGGTTGCTGTTGTTACTCTCGCCAACGCCACAGTATCTTCTGGTAAGTCTCTCGTGTCTCCCCACCAGTGGTAAGGCTGAGAGATACTGCCAGAGGAAAGGAGATCCACTCTAGTGGTGGATCTCAGAAGGTCTATGGGTGGCCTGCAGGGTGCAGAGGGAGAGCAACAGGAGCCCGGGGCAGGTGATCCAAGAAGGAAGAAGCGGCGTCTTCGCGAAGAACCGGAGGAGTCAAGCGCGACAATATTATATACTCCTTTTTCGTCCAAATTTTTACAACGCACAATTCATTACAAATTATGGTAATTTTGGGATCATTTTTGGCGAAAATCGGGGCAACAGATGATCCTAGCTGCTTCTGTGGAAAATAAAACCAAAACTCAATACATTTATTGATAGAATGTCCAATCCTTCACAGTTTCAGAAGTAATCATTTTTATCCCATCGAAGAAATGTAAGAATTTGTAAATAATAACGAAATATATTATGAAAAAGGCATCTCCTTATCGTGCAACTGAAAGTTGCTGATGGCTTGCGCCATCTATCGGAATAAATATCAACTATTCTCGTTGATTTTTAATTATTCCAGAATTGGCCAAATACCCATTCTTGATTAATCAAGAAAAGCTAACCACGGACGTGTTTCGGGCTGTTGGCCCTCATCAGCGTGGTACAAGCTGTACCTCAACGACCAAAAAACTGGTCATTCAGGCATCTTGAAAAATCATGAGCGGGTAGTTAAGGCCAGAATTGCGTGAGACCGCGACACAATGTGAAAGAAATATATGTAAAATTCATAAATTTTAGCGCAAAAATAAAAATATTCTATTTATATTTTCTTTTCTGTTTGAGAAAAAACAATCTTTCAGTTTTATTTTTGTTTTTAGTCTTGTTTATTGAATTGTATATAAAATGAATTATATATAAGTTGCTAAAATGTATTTAGGCGCAAGTATCCCAAGCTGGGATATCGCGTTCGATATGTCAAAAAAACTCTATAGAATGGTTTATAATATCCTAAATCTTGAGATAATATATGATAAAGTAATAAATTTATCCTCGAAAACCGTTTTTATAATTAACTATATACCCTGCTGGCCACCCAAATTGCATTACCAAGAAAGACAAGAGATATCACAACAAAATATATTTTATAGATAACATGTTGACCAAGTATCAAATGATAAATTTATAGACCTCTGTGAAGTGTGGTCTTGCCAGAATCAGTAGCCAGAGTGGCGGTTACCTGGTGGTGGTGTTTTGTGCGTCCACTTGTTCCCCGGACTACAGGCCCCCAGCAGGTCGGGGCCCTCGGACGCACTAGTCGACAATAATCAACAAATTAACCAAACTATCTACAGCTAGAGAATATCAAGGAAGCAAGCTAGGTAACTAAATGATGATATTTTCAAATATAAAATAATAAATCTGTTTCAAATATTTTCATTGAATAATTAATTAAATAATAAATATATAAATTATATTTCTTCGTCACAATATTCTATTAAATTACATGTTAAATATCTCCATAAAAAGAGTTGTGGAGAAAGTCATATAATAGAGAGACTAGAGTTGGTCAATTATGTGGACAAAGGGAACGATATGGCGCGAGGTATTCCATTTTAAACCTAGTATCTTCCAATATGAGGGTTGTGATGACTCCAAAAGACAATATTAGTAAAAAAAGAAAGAAAGGCCCAGTACACACACACACACAGAAGCTGAGTCGGCGGTGGCCCCAGGGTATTTGGCATCGTGTGTTTGCCCACCTGCCCCACCCCTCTGATGAATTCCCGGCCAATTGGATTAACCCAAGGGGGCGCCAGCGAGCCCTGGTCCCCTGGGTATCCCTCTCATATAGTTTTGATTATTTCCCACCACATTGTTGTCAGTCCTTCCATGTTGACGCTGCTAGTTACCGCACTCTGGGATATATGTAAGTGAGAGGTTATGTAAAGTGTAGATTATCTTGAACTGAAGAATGAGATAGTAGGCGATATTCGTACACTTCAGGCAACTAAATGGACTGAATAAGTAATATTCGGTTCCAAAATCACTTTATTAGGTACCACTCAAAAAGAGCAACCTAGTTTATTATATTTACAACAATGAATAATATGTGAAGGATATTCACATATTAAACAAAATGTATGGGGGTCGGTGAAAGGATGGTCTAAACCGTTGGTTTTCGACCGCTACGACCCGGGTTCGATTCCCGCATTGGGCACTTTTTCTAATTAGAAAAAAAATTATCCAATGGCTCCTAATTCTTGCAAAGTCCAACCCCACCAGCGAGTGCAAGTAACCAAACGGGGATCTGGCACATTTGTAAGTGCAAAGTCGAACTGCTTTTCACATGTGTAGACATTTGGTGCACTTACGGTAAAAGCAGTCGCCTACTTCTACCCACCATGATTATTATGGCCCACGTGTACTAGGGATTAGCAAAAAAAATGTTAACGTGGGATTCAATCCCAGTTCATGGCTGTCGGGATTTGAGAGTGCTACCTACTTGTCCGCCGATTTTTTTTATTATTAATAAGTAATGTGATTCACCCTTGTGTCCAGCATGGGCCTAGATGTACAGAGCAAAAGCTTTAGTTCTCATGCTACAGACAAATGTGTAAGGCTTGTAACTGATCCTAACAATGGGGTGGATCCAATATTCTATTTGAACGTCAAGCTCTCGTGTAAAACAACAATACAGAAAACAGGCATCATATTGTCGCGCGTGTCCCCTCCGATTCTTCGCTACGACACCGCTTCCTCCTTCGTGGATCACCTACCCCGGGCTCCCGTTGGTCTTCCTCTGCAGATCTACCCTGCAGAACACCCAAAGACGTCCGAGAACCACCACTCGAGTGGATCTCCTTTCCTCTGGCAGTATCTCTCGGCCTTACCACTGGTGGGTAGCGAAGAGTAGCTACTGTGGCATTGGCGAGAGTAACAACAGCAACAAGACTTCCAACACTCCTCCCTTTATTGTCATTTCTACTACACATTACATATAACCAGAATAACATTCAACGGGTATTTACATTACGATACCTCCTAGGGCCAATATAAACGTGTATTTACAAACATTTGCTCCAGGAAACAGGACTACAGCAGTCGGCGATTCCCACATCATTTCCAGACCGGAAACAGGAGAAAGCGCCATCTATTGGCGGAGGTTGTAGGTGATTTCAGGTCCATATACGCGACAATATATACAAATACACGACAAATAGTATGCTATCATATCTTCCTTCCCCAGGGTGTTATGAACAAAGTGGCTTTACATCAGGACACTCAAGTAATCATCTTCTTCTTTCTTATCTCCACTCAATTATATTAGGGTATCAATTTGTGACCCTTGATGGTGTCTGTTTGACAACCATCATGACTGGGTGAAGTAGAATGTGTCTGCCTTTGTCATTAAGACTGGGAGCACTACTCAGTGGCAGGCCGACTTAGCTCCAAAAGAAATGGCCGCCTCTGACATGAGGAACAGACGCCATGTACAGCCGCTCCTAACATGGATTACAAACGCTGCCCATCATGTATCCCTGGAGCCCTTACAGGGTACTATCAGCCGGGCCAGCTGAACCCAGGATTTTTAGAGAGCTTGTTACTACTCCCCCTACTCCTTTTTTATCCGGGCTTGAAACCGGCAAATGTGGAGTTACACTAGTAACACACACACACAAGTAATACGTGTAGGGAGTGGTATGTAAGATGTGAGAGATATGTAATGGGAAGTCTATCATTAGACTGACTTTACTTACATTGCATGAAACCGATTAAAGTCTGAAAGAACACAGCTTAGTTTTATCGGCATCTGAACATTCCATGAAATGATATATACATATTATATATTGAAAATTCAAAATTATTATAGACGCGTGTGATTTTTTTTTAAATTAAACAATTTCTACTGCCCTAACTGCAATTGAAAAAATAATGGGAGGGCCTGGCTCATCAGTGGTGAACCCTCCCTGCGGTTTCTCCAGTATAATCTACCTTACCGCTGTTTTATTGCCTTTTCCGATTATCCTTTTATAGTGATACTGGTGCTAGACTCTTGGAATGGGTATTTTAGATGAACTATGGACATAAGCTTTGAGGACAGTAGAATTACATACAATTATTAATATATAATATTGTCAAGCCGCTCAGCGGCTCCAACCACGTGAGGCCCCATAGGACGCCTGTCATCATCCCTGGACACCGGGTGTGAGAGGTTTCTGGGAATCTGGTCGGCGGGGGGAGCTGACGTCGTTCATTCAGGATTAGCTTTAACTGGGGGTAAGTTGTACTTTCTCTCTCTCCCTATAAATACCCCTTATAATAAATTAATTATCTCCAAACTTGCTTTATTTATCTCCGCGACATATTTTGGTGGAGACGCTGGGTAGCGTGACGGAACTTCGAAGAAGTCGACGTCTACAGGGACGTGAACCAATTTTTCAACCTTTGCCACAACGAATAGAAATGGAAGACGACCACAGACCTACTGTTAGCGGATCCTACCTCCCTTGTCAGCGCCAACGAGATCCTTCTACCTTTTCTGGAGATGGAAATATAAACCCTGGACAGTGATTGAAGGAGTACGAGAGAGTGTCGAAGTACAACAGATGGGACGACACCATGAAGCTTGCCAACGTCGTATTTTACTTGAACGGAACTGCTGGAAGGTGGTTTGATAATAACGAAGAATCACTCATCTCGTGGAGAAGCTTTGAAGACGCATTCCGCGGTGTGTTCGGAACTCAGGAGGATTCTGCTCGACGCGCCGAGGAAGTTCTGAAGTCAAGAGCACAGAAGGCCGAGGAATTCAGCGAGTCATACATCCAGGAGATTCTTTGTCTCTGCCACTAGGTGAACCCTCGCATGGAAGAAGGTGAGATAGTTGCTCACATTATAAAGGGAATTTCGGAGGACACATACCAGGTATTGGTGGCGAAAGACATACAGACAGTAGATGAGATCCTGAAGTTTTGCCGTCATCTGACAACCGTCAAGCAGCGCAGGATCGGCCGTACGAAATTCGCCAGGTTGTCAAACGTAATGCCCATTTCGTGTGTTGACGACTCAGACGACTTGGCCGGCTCAATTCGCTGCATCGTTAGAGAAGAGATACAAAAGGTTTTCTCAGCACCTGAAGTGGTCAATCCTCTCCGAGAGGTGAACGCCCTGGAACACACTGTGAGGGAAGAGGTCAGCCGTGCTCTACAACCTACCAGACCACAAGTCAACGTGGTACAACAACAACCACGAACGCCCTATTATAATATTGACCGACCAACCCAACCCAGGAAGACGGAACATTAGAGAACCTACGACGACAAACCAATCTGCTTCCAATGCGGACGACCCGGACATGTCGTCCGTTATTGTAGGGAACGACGGCAGGTCTTCGCTGAAGCCAGGTCAAGGAATGGCGGAGAAGGAAGAAATGTTGGATTTTCGAGTCGACCCCCGAGATATGACGCCGACGACGACTATGTAACGCCCCAAACCTCGACGTACTTCTACCGGAGCTCTTCCCCACATCCAAGCCGCGCAAGGTCGCCAGCCCGAAGACAATCCCAGTCGCCAGCCCGTCATTTCAGCCGTTCTCCCAAGCCTCAGAATGTGAAAAACTAAGTGGAGCGGCTTCTAACGGGGGTGAGGTCGCCATTGAGGAAAATCCTCCAGGGTATATCGCCGCTAAATTAAAAGAAAATTTTGTTATGGTCGAAATAAATGGACGCAAAATTAAAGCATTGGTGGATTCAGGAGCCGACTTTTCTGTTATTTCAGACAAATTTCGACGCAAACTAAAGACACCTCCCTTCAAAGAACCAGGTCCCATTCTTAAAGCCGCAAACAAAAATTTAATAGAAACCATAGGAAAATGTGTCCTGAACATAGAAGTTAATGGTCTGAATATCTCATTTGAATTTGTTGTTATGGTGGAATGCAGCCATGACATCATATTTGGATGGGACTTCTTCAAGGCCACCGAGGCCGTCATTGATTGTGGCAGAAATGAACTCCATCTCGGGGAAACCTCCGTCCTGGAATCTCGAGAGGAGGAAAACCAGAGATTGTTTGCTTCCGACGACTTCGTCATCACGCCTAAATCAATAAAGAAGATCAGTGTGATAAACGAAGAAATATGTGGTGTTAGAGATGTTTTAGTCTCAAATTCTAAGGACTTATTATTAAGAAAGGAAGTTCTTATACCAAACTCATTGGTTACATTTCGACACGGCCGAGGTAGCATTGGGTGGCGAATGGAGCGTCTTGGCCGCAACTGATTCCATCAGGAATGAATATGTGCACCATGGAAATTTATGAGAATGGAATATCTGCAGTCTTATTGAATCCAGCGATAAGTTACAAGAAACGCAGCTAAAGTCACGTGAATGGTCACAGAAGATAAACCTTACTCTAGATTCAGGGCTGTCTGAAATTCAAAGGTTACAGCTTGTTTCATGCCTTGACGAGTTTATTGACATATTTGACTTTGGGAGTACTGCTATTAAGCCCACCAGTACTGTGAAGCACAAGATAAACACAGGAGACCACTATCCTATCAAACAGAGGCCTTATAGAGTAGCACCAAGTGAACGACGACTAATTCAAGATGAAGTGAACAAGATGATTGAAAATCACATCGTGAAGCCCTCTGAAAGTCCTTGGTCATCTCCAGTTATTCTAGTTCGAAAGAAAGACGGACCTGGAGATTCTGCGTAGATTACCGTCGATTAATAATATAACAAAAAAAGATGTTCACCCGCTGCCACGCATTGACGATGCCTTGGACAGTTTAGGCCGGCTCTAGTTACTTCTCCACGATGGATCTTCGGTCCGGGTATTGGCAGATTGAAGTGGACGAAAAAGACAGGAAGAAAACTGCTTTCATCACTCCAGATGGGCTGTATGAATTCCAAGTAATGCCTTTCGGTCTTTGCAACGCTCCAGCAACGTTTGAAAGGATGATAGATAGTGTTCTGGGCAGTCTTAAATGGAACATGTGCCTTTGCTACCTGGACGACATCGTAGTTTACGCACCTACCTTTGAGGAACATCTACGTCGTCTACAACTTGTATTAAGCTGCATCCAGAAAGGCAGGACTAAGCTTGAACCACAAAAAGTGTATTTTTGGATCAAGAAGGATAAAGATTTTGGGACACCTTGTTGACGCAATGGAATTCATCCAGATCCAGATAAAGTTGAAGCCGTCTCTAAATTTCCGAGGCCAAGGAATATCTCTGAACTGAGGAGCTTTCTTGGATTATGTTCCTATTACCGAAGATTTATTGAGAACTTTGCCGACAAAGCTAGATCTTTGCATGACCTACTGAAGACTGAAAAACAAT
>CP092864.1:143727213-143741499 GCA_030710605.1 Cordylochernes scorpioides | reverse complement strand
CATCATTTATTCATTTATGTTATCATTATTTTTTGTGTAAAAATTGACTGATCGTCAATAAAATTGTTTAAAATGTCAATGTCTCTCTCTTTACTTGGTAGAGAGAGAGTTTGTCCGCTCTGGCTGCAACAGAGCATTGCGGTATGTCTGCTCTCCACGGTCACCCTTGGGCTCAATACTATTGGACCCGTCTCCCCCTGATCTCCGTGGATCACCACCCTGCCCCCGTCCTCTACATCCCGGCTCTCCTGGCCTCACCTGACGATGATCCCCTGGCCACCTATCCCCAGGCCCCTCCAACAGTGCTTTGTATATATCCCGCTTTATGCGTCCATCGGGGCTCAAAAATCATTCATTCTGGTTAGCAGCCCAGTAAATAAATATATTTCCGAAGTTTGTCTTTCCTAATTTTTAACTTGGCAATACTCAACGATTTGTGTATTAAAAAAATATATAAAATACAATTAATAACCCAAGTCTACAAAATTTTAAAAAGTTTTTGATGTTTGAGCATTTAAAATGCTTTTTTGGGTAATCCAATAGCGCTGATTCCGAATCTGCTCTTAGTTTTTCTGTATGTCATCAAAATCTATCGATAATGACCATAAAGTGTATTTCACCAAAATAATATTTTCATAAAGAATGATTATAATCATCCCTTTTTTTTAAAGAAATTGATTTTTTTCATTATTCCTAGTACACATGTTGGTACAGGCCATGATAATCATGGTTGGTAGAAGTTGGCGACTGCTTTTACTGTAAGTGCACCACATGTCTACACATGTGAAAAGCAGTTCAACTTTAGTTGATTTTTGAATTCTTACAGTCAAAATTCGAAACTATTTTAAACGCGTAAGATTCTTTTTTGAAATTAAACAATTTCTACTGTCCTTACTGCAATGGAAAAATAATGGGAGGGACTGGCTCATCAGTGGTGAACCCTCCCAGCAGTTTCGCCAGTTTAAAATAGTTTCGAATATCGATTACAGATGGCGCGCTAGTGCACCATATTATAATTCTTACAGTGATAACAGTTATCATTAAGATGTTTAACGCTTATTCACGGTAAGTTTTTTGAATGCTTTCTTATAAAAACTTCAGCAAAGGATTCACTGAGCAAGAGACAATCAGGTTCAAATAATAATTCCAATTTCAGAAATGTCTATATACCTATTTTAGTTGGTGAAAAGCGCGTAACATATAGAAAGATTTAAATTTTAACTAATTACATTGAAAGCCTAACGTAATTCTGAAAAATATTTAGAAATATTCTAATGTTGTGTGTTTAGCAGGTTCTCTAGAAAGAGATCAAGTATTCTTTTGGGATATTGTTTTTTTAGAATGGTCCATGCTCTTGCAATGCTTAATCTATAAAAACGCTGTTATATAGTCACGACTTGTAGATATATTGCCAGACATTCTTTTGTACAAAGTTCTCTGTTCTCGTTTTTTTCCCTCACTTCCTCCTTGTTAATATCATATGACTATTCTTTACGGCCTAAAATTATTGTATATATATATATATATATATATATATATATATGTGTGTATAGAAGCATAGGGCGCTTCTCCCGTCAAAATAAACGTCAAAAACTGACGCCATCTATTGACCGTCGCCGCAAACTAGCGGCCTCGGGTCGGCGACAAAGCCACAACACCAGCTTTGGCAAATTAAGAAGCGTCCACATAGAGACCTTTTGATGTTTATTTTGACGGGAGAAGCGCCCTATGCTTCTATGGATCAATTTCCTCCCGGCAATTTTTCCATCTATATATATATATATGTGATATGATCCTGTCGACTCTTCTGTGATATGATCCTGTCGACTTTCAATGTGGCAATATAATAATAATGTGGGGAAAGAGAAATAATCACACCACAAATTGGAAGAGAAAGGACCCAGGCAACCAGAGAGAGATCGAGATGGCGGACCCGGCTGTCGCCGGGCGTCCGCTCGCGTCGAACACAATATCATCCAACAGTCTTAATTACTCCTGAGGTTCTACGAAAACGGGCCCCTTGGAATGTGGCTGATATATCAAGTGATTGGCCTTTACATCCTCCTCTCTACGTCTCTCTCTGGTCGACTGTAGATTTACTTTATTATTCCTGGAAGGGTAATATTATGACATATGGCCCCCGTTGAAGAAGGCTGAACATGGTTTGAGTATACTTAAAGTTGGAGAAGCCAGGAATAGAGAAAATAATTTTACAGTTGAAATTAATTAAGGTAATGGTGACATAGTTTTATGTAAATAAAATATTGTATAGTACACAAGTAAATATTATTTACAAGCAGTTTTACAACACCGGAGAGTTTGATATTTAAGGAAATTTTTGAAAATATCAAGGTTATAAAAGGCTATATACAACAAAATCTAATGTATTATAAGGGAAATGATATTGAGGAGTGTGAACAAGGAGAAGGGGAGTCACAAACACATTATGAAATTCTGAAGATCATTAAGACTGGGGAACTCTACACTTTAAGATATTTTTCAGGCGGACATGGCAAGAGGAAACTTGGCATGGGCTTTCTAGGCTATAGGTGTAAAGTACGAGAAATGAGGTTGAGGTTGAAAATTGCGTGAGCTCAGGACTGAGGTAAATATAGAACTACATACAATGTTAGAATTTTGGCGAACAGAGCGAGGGGAAACTTGCTTTGGGCCATTCTACCTTATCTATGCAGTTACTTGTGTAGCGAGTCCGAGGGGAAAAGTCCCCTTGTGTAGGTGAGGAAGTCGCATGGACTTATAGTTAATTTGAGAAAATAAAATAGTTCGAGATACTAAGGTAGAATATAGGCGGACAGAGCGAGGGGAAACTTGCTTTGGGCCTTTCTACCTTAATTATTTCGATACTATGAGACTTTAGTAGTTTTAACCAATTGGAGGAAAGTATGCGCGCACAGTGCCAAAAATTGGGACGAGGACGGCGTTGTCCTTTACAAGTGACAAGCTGCTCGGACACGAGGTGTTTGAACTGTCGTGGGAGCTTGTGCAAGGCGATGATTTCGCGGTGGGTTGAACGTAAAACCCATGTCTGCGCGAAATGATGACGGACCGGACAGAATCAGCGACGATGTTTAACGTACCTCCGTGGGAAATATCGGAGGTAGGCTATATCGTGCTGGTTTGGACAAGGGACAAACATAGATTTGAAGACAGGGTCCGTGTGGCGCGAGAAGAAGAAGCGAACTGTGCCGCTCGATGCAGATTGTTCAAGTGCGAACAAAAAGGAGTTGATAAACATCTAGCAGTTAGTCAATCTGCATCCTGTGACGAACACACCAGTGGCTAGATGGTGTGGGTCGGTGGATATGCTAGAGGGAACTACAAAATATATTATCGTAAATAAAGAGTGGAGATTAGTGGCAAAAGTAGTTCGATAAATGATTAATCAATAATTTCATAGAGGGTCATGGGCTGGTAAAAGGTTAACAAAGTTGTAAGAATGAGAGGGACATTAAGGGGAAGATAGATAAGAGTCACCACGGGTTGGTTGTAAGCAAGGCTCACGTGGTGGTTGGAATTCTTCGACGCCTGAATTACAGAGTGAATTTTGAGTCGTTTAGGGAAAGAAATTATATTTCGTGAGCCGTGCTTACAAGTAGGAGAGAAGGTCATATACAAAAGGGTAAAGATGTTTAGGTACTGGAACCCTATTGTGATTGAGCACTATTATGAAATTGATTGTTGTTATTATTAAAAATCGTAAAGTATGCATAGATAGAATGCCAATTTTAAGGAATGACTTTAAAATAAAAATATTTCATTAAAAGGTCTATTATTAATTCGATTGGTAAGGTACAAATTTAATGGGTTACAATATCTAGATAAATAGTATTGAGAATAAAATCATTGTTAATAGGCGTGGAGAGAATAAATTGAACTAAACTAATTATAGAAAATATTGGCATCAGAGTTTACAAGGAATGACTTTTTTGAAGAATGAATGGTAGGGGTGGAAACAATTACACTCACAGATTATGCTGGTTGAGGGCGTAAGTAGGTTTATTAAGTTCATTGAGGGAGGGTTCTTTCTGCTGATATTGTACGGGACAGTGTTGTCCGCCACAGTAGTGTCAGGGATATGGCGGAGTCTTGTCCATGATGATGGAAGGTGTCCTGCTCTGGCGCGGCGATCGTTCTTGGGCAGGTCTAGTGCTGGGAGAAGTGTGCGGCAGGTTCATCACCGTCGTAGGCGATCACTTCTTCAGGGTAACGGTTCAAAAGTTAGCGAGGAAGGGGGTAAGAGCTCGAAGAGAAGTGGCTACAGTTGAGTTGGGTTTGTCCGATCATCGTGGTCTTGCTTCTTTTTTCTTCAGATTACAGTAGGTATGGGAATTTGTTTCCCGGCCAGGTCTTATCCTGTCGACTTTCAATGTGATATGATCCTGTCGACTTTCAATGTAGCGATATAATAATAATGTGGGGAAAGAGAAATAATCACACCACAAATTGGAAGAGAAAGGACCCAGGCAACCAGAGAGAGATCGAGATGGGGGACCCGGCTGTCGCCGGGCGTCCGCTCGCGTCGAACACAATATATCACCCAACTGTCTTAATTAGTCCTGAGGTTCTACGAAATGGGCCCCTTGGAATGTGGCCAGTGGCTCAGATGACCGTACTTTAGCTGCGTTCTCTCTCTGGTCGACTGTAGGTTTACTTTATTATTCCTGGAAGAGCATATATTATGACATATATATATATATATATATATATGTATAGACAATTTAAGAGGCATATATGTATGACAGTGCAAGTGTTCCTAGGGGGACATAGCGCTTTATATAGACCCTTAAACCTTAATCTATCATGCATCGTATTGTGTAAATATATTTGCATAAGTAAATAACAGGCATCGTCTGATAACTCTCCCCATATTTACTGCCAAACTCCGCCTTTGCCGGTCCCAAGCCCGGAAGAAAAAGGAGGAGGGGGAGCAATAACAAGCTCACTAAAAAACCTGGGTTCAGCTGGCCCGGCTGATAGTACCCTGTAAGGGCTTCTAATCCAGGGATACAGGATGAGCAGCGTTTGTACTCCATGTTAGGAGCGGCTGAACATGGCGTCTGTTCCTCATGTCAGAGTTGGCCATTTCTTTTGGAGCTAAGTCGGCCTGCCACTGAGTAGTGCTCCCAGTCTTAATGACAAAGGCAGACGCATTCTACTTCACTCAGTCACGATGGTTGTCAAGTCTCAAGCTCTACAAGCTTGATACCCTAATATGATTGAGTGGAGATAAGAAAGAAGAAGACTGTCACACTAAGTTTCTGGCAGTGGGTTATCACTCTAATTTTTATCGCTTGTATCAAGTATTCCCTGGAGATTTTCCATTATTATATTGTTGCACCAAGTTGATGCTTTTCAGGGTCGTCGACCTTGGTTTCCTCCTTCTTGGTGTTATACACCGAGCGGGTTTCCATACTCAAAGTAAATAAAGAAAAGTAAATAAAAGTAAATTACCTTTTAAAGTTATTGTGTTTATTTATTCGTTGTCTTCCTCGTAGGTCGTGATCCGCAGTCTTCCTCTAGGTCCTCTCTCTCCAATAAACAATCAAGATATATGTACAATAAAAATATTACAAAAGGAATTGAACTATAAAAAGGAATGATACCTTTGCATATAATTTGTTTTAAATAAATATTGCCACGTGGAAAATTAGGGAAGACAAAAACTTCAGGAGGAAACAAAATTTATTTCAGGGAAGGACGTACTAAGAACGGTAAACAAAAGATAAGCCACGAGGGAAATTTACAGAGTCGCCAGATATAAAAATAAAAATGACCACTCTGTTAAATAAAAAATAATAAAATTAAGAAATACTATGTTACATAAATTAAATTAATACATACTATGTTACATAGCTTCTTCCCTATGGGAGCTGTGACCCACAGCTAGCAATTATTGTAGATACTGACGTGGATTTGACGTGCTTCTACCAAGGATTCCATCGAAGTCTTGGAACTTTGTCCCTAGTACCTTTGCGTCCATTTTCTTGCGGCGTGAAGAGCGGCTTTGTCGTCGTATCGTCTATAGGGGCATCGTCATCTTCGAGGGAAGTCTTGGCTTTAGCACGGCGGTGGAATCCTGATGTCAGTCTCCGAAAATGTAGATCACAGCACCCATGGCTTCAAGGTCTTCTCGGCGATCTTCAGTTTGTCTTCCCTAACTTACCCAGCATCTCCACCAAAATGCCACGTGGAAAATTAGGGAAGACAAAAACTTCAGGAGGAAACAAAATTTATTTCAGGGAAGGACGTACTAAGAACGGTAAACAAAAGATAAGCCACGAGGGAAATTTACAGAGTCGCCAGATATAAAAATAAAAATGACCACTCTGTTAAATAAAAAATAATAAAATTAAGAAATACTATGTTACATAAATTAAATTAATACATACTATGTTACAATATTAAATATCATAGAATATTTTGAATAAATATAGGGCATATTAAAATCGGTGCAACAATATTTATAATTGTATGTATTTCTACTGCCGTCAAAGTTTATGTCCATAGTTCATCTAAAATACCTATTCCAAGAGTCTAGCATCAGTATCACTATAAAAGGAAAACCGAAAAAATGCAATATAACAGCGGTATGGTAGATTAAACTGGTGAAACCGTTGGGAGGGTTCACCACTGATGATCCAGGCCCCCCCATTAATTCATCCAAATGATTTTTGAATAAATGTAAAGCGTATTAAAATTGATGTAACAATTTACAAAGTTGATATCGTCTCTACAACTGCAAACTATCGAATGTGAAAAATTCAATTTTGAAGGAGAGAGAAATGAAGAGACCATGTGGCCTACCCTCTGTAGAGGAAGGCATTGAAGGAGGGAGAAATGAAGAGACCATGACAGGGTCTCTTCATTTCTCCCTCCTTCAATGCCTTCCTCTACTGAGGGTAGGCCACATGGTCTCTTCATTTCTCTCTCCTTCAAAATTGAATTTTTCACATTCGATAGTTTGCAGTTGTAGGGACGATATGTACCGAAATAGACACCTTTCTTTTTAATTATACATGAGAACGATGCACTTTTCATCCCCTTAGTATAAAAACTTTACTAGAGATGATAAAGAATTAGCTACAACACGATTTTCAGCAAATTCAGACAAAAAAGCCAACAACCTGTATACCATGGTTTAGGGTTATGGTTC
Organism: Cordylochernes scorpioides; assembly: GCA_030710605.1. Classification (NCBI taxonomy): domain Eukaryota; kingdom Metazoa; phylum Arthropoda; class Arachnida; order Pseudoscorpiones; family Chernetidae; genus Cordylochernes; species Cordylochernes scorpioides. Next base: position 143,734,325 of record CP092864.1, on the reverse strand, counting down.
TCATCAGTACACGGGCGGTTTCGATTTCATAACATTCTACAAGTGTAATATAATATTGTAGCGTAGAAATCAGGTCTTAGAATATCTTAAGATGTAAAAGTATTTATTGATGGCGTCAGTACGACCAGTTGACAATCATCAACAAACCAACAAACACTATCTACAGCTAGAGAATATCGAGCAAGTAAACTAGGTAACTAAATGAGATGATTTACAAATATAAAATAATAAATCTGTTTCAACTATTTTCATTGAATAATTAAATTAAATAATAAAATATGAATGATCTCTTCGCCACAATATAAATGCCGTAAATAGATTTGACCATTGACCAATGTTAATATTATTCTTTTTTAAATATATATATGCAAAATAGAAGATTTATAATATTAGGTATGTTGCACTTTGTTAATTAAATAAATAAGTCCTTTATGGTGTGACGGTGTTTTGACCCACCGCCAATTTTGAACAGCCCTTTCAACCGCCACCACCTCTGCCGGCGGTGACGCCAAGTCGGCGCATGCGTGGCGGCGGTGACGTGGTAAGCACGTGGGAGGATACCATTGTTTTTGACGGCCACCACGAGCCAACGTCCATATTCATCCATCCATTTTCATCAAACCTTTTTAAACTCTTCTTTACTAGATTTTAATTTGTAACAATAATAATTAACATTGATATTTATTTTTATATTTTATCTGTAATAATTAATATACCTTGTAATGAATAATTGAATAATTTCTTCAAAACCAGACGAACCACCACAATAGAGATATATCTTTCTTTAATTAAAAATAATAAACAAAACATATTACAACAAGAAGGGTTATGAATACGGTCCAATTTACCAAATGGCCGTTTAAGCTGGTTAAGTGGCAAAGGCCGGTTTTATGTCAAAGATACAACATACAAGTTAAATATGGAAATAAAGAAATAATTACCTTTTGAGATGTCAATCTATTTTCTCGATGTGATGTGATCCAACATGAGTTTGTCGACTTCTCCCAGCGTCCTCACGCTAACGTTCTAAGTGAGGTGGAGTAGTGACAGAGAGCGTTTATAAATATAATAAAAATGTAACTCAGTCAAAATATATCTTTTAAAAAATCTACATATAATACACCAAATACTGTATGTAAATGTTAAATAATCACTATATAAAATTTAAAAAAAATATATGTAAATATAATACACACAAGATATAAATATTGTTGCGTAAAAGGCCTGAAAACACCTACAACCTCCGCCAATAGATGGCGCTTTCGCCTGTTTCCGTATGGAACTAGTGTGGATATCGCCGACTGCTGTGGTCCTGTTTCCTGGCAAAATGATTGTAAATACACGTTTATATTGGCCCTATGTAAATACCCGTTAATTGCTATTCTAGTTATATGTAATGTGTAGTAGAAATGACAATAAAGGAGGAATGTTAGAAGTCTTGTTGCCGGTTGTTGCTCTCGTCAACACCATAGTCGCTACTCTTCGGGTAAGTCTCTCGTGTCCTCCCACCGGTGGTAAGGCCGAGAGATACTGCCAGAGGAAAGGAGATCCACTTGAGTGGTGGTTCTCGGAAGATCTATGGGGGGTCTGCAGGGTACAGCTTCAGAGGAAGATCAACGGGAGCCCGGGGTAGGTGATCCACGAAGGAAGAAGCGGCGTCGTCGCGAAGAACCGGAGGAGTCAAGCGCGATAATAATATACAAGGTGCGTTCATTAATTTCCAGGACTGGTTAAAAAATAAAATAAATAAAAAAGCTAGAGAAAATATTTTTACAGAGTTGAATATTGGACATTCGACCACACCTGACTGAAAGCACGAGTCTCGTGGCGCACGCGCCGATCTAAAAATAGAACAAAACAACTTCCTTGTAAGGTTCGCATTTCTAATTTTAAAATGGCCATTTTCGAAGAGCAGAGAATCTGCATTAAGCTTTGTTTTAAATTGAAATAAAAGTGATACTGAGACGTATGAATTGATTAAAGAAGCTTTTGGCGATGCAGCTTTATCCCGTTCAAGAACTTTTGAATGATTTTCACGCTTCCAAAAAGGTCGGGAAAAGGTAAACGATGATCAGCATACTGGGTGTTCTACCGCGTTAGGGTAAAGGTTCGAGCTGCAGTGAGAACTATAAATTAATAATTTATATTTTAATAAGTGTCCAAAAATTACATACAATTATAAGAGGCAGGTGGAGTACAGTTTTTACTCCACCAGCGCCTAGAGTATTATATAATGGAAGGAACCGCCGCAGGTTGTAGCGACGCGCGGTAAACAGCCGGCGACATCAGGCGGTGTTCGAAAAGTGCGCGCGCAGCCCCCGGTGCGCGCGCAGGCCGGCTGGCCAGCCGCCGCTTCTCGCAGAATTCCCAGCGTCCCAGGCCAGCGTCGCCCGCTGGCATCCTCTTATCTCATGCCCCCCCTGGAGATTGGGACTTGGGACCGATCCAACGTAGTTGCTATAACGCGGGTTCGGTTCTCGGGTTCGAGGGGATAAGGTCTGCTGATGTTGAGCTGAGTTGGGTGGGGTGGTGTACGGTGGAGGCACGAAAGGTCGTAAGAATCTGCGATTACGGCGAAGAAGGCGTCCGGCGTCGGTCCGGATGAGGTAGCTGCGACCGCGTGGAAGTTGTTCGAGAACCTCAGCAAGGAGGGTCCAATGTTTTGTGCGGTGATCCTGGACAAGGACTATTGCTCCCACTTCCAATTGTGAGAGTGGCTTGGCGTTGCGATTGTATCGCTTGAGGGCTTTCTGCCTTAAGTTCTGGGCTCGTTGATCGCATTCTGAAATCCTTGTTCTCCATTCCCTTCGCGTACGCTTAGTTGGTGCAATACTCTCCAGTAGGGGCGAAGATCTTCGTCGAGGTCTTCTTTACGTTGAATCTTTTGAGGGATGATATTGCGTATACGTTTGTACTCTCCATCATGCTCTGCGGCTGCTCTGATTTGTCGTATTAACGAATCCTCCATTACCCTGGATCCGTCGACCGGGTCTACTACTGCAGCGGCAATGAGAGGTGCGGGATCAGAATCAGGATGATCATCGGTATCGTAAACGTCGGGAACTGGGGATGGGTGGCGAGAGAGCACGTCGACAACGGTATGTTTCTTTCCCGGACGCCAAACTGCCGTAATGAGGTACGGAGTCAGCTTTTCCTTTAGCCGGAGGAGCCTTGGGTTTTCTATCTCGTCCAGAGTTTTGGAGTTCAGTATGGGAATAAGGGGACGGTGTTCGACTATAAGTTCGAAATGAGATCCCATAAGAAATAACTTGCATTTCTTGGCTGCCCACACGACAGCTAATAACTCAATTTCCGTGGCGCTATACCGGGACTCTGCAGGAGTCACATTGCGGGATCCTACCTGGAGAAGTCTCCATTGACTATCAGGTTGTTGTTGATAAAGGGCATATCCTAGTCCCTGGGTCTGTGCTGCGTCCGTTTCTAGGCGGAGGGGTTGTCCTGGGGAGAACTGTGCTAGGATGCGTGAGCTGCAGGGTTCTTGAATGACTGCGTCAAAAGCTCGCTGGTGGGGGTCCTCCCAAACGAAGGCGGCTTTGGCTGACAAAAGTGATCGGATTGGCGCGGATAGCTCGGTTAGATGATGGGAAAAGGCCTCAAACTGTTGAACAAGGCCGTTAAAGGAACGCACGTCGGTCTTGTTGGTTGGTATCGGGAAATTCTTTAGAGCGGAGTACAAATGTGGAGAAGGTGTGTAACCGGAAGAATTTATACGGAAGCCGCACCAGTCGACTTCTGGCTGAGCGAATACGAACTTCTTCTGGTTGAGGGTGATTCCATGTTCCTGACACCGGGAAATGACCTGTCGAACACGTTGGACGTGTGTTTTGTAGTCTGAATCGAAGATAATGATGTCCTCTACCACTTTTTCTACGTTCTGTATTCCAAATAGGGCTTCGTCTCCACGACGGTTGTGCTCGTCTCCGGCGGAACACAATCCCATCACGTTGCGACAATAGCGGTAACTTCCCCATGGTGTGATGAAGGTGGTTAGTTTTTTACTCTTTTCATCGAGGGGGACTTGCCAATAACCGTGACGGGCATCTAGCGTGCTGAAAAACTGCATGCCTGGTGGGATGCGAGCAACAACCTCGCGGGGTACCCTGACTGGATAGGCGGGTCGTCGGACGTATTTGTTCAGTCCGGTGAGGTCCACGGTTACGCGCGGTTCTGATGAGCCTTTTTTCGGGACGACTACCATAGGATGGCACCAATCGATGGCTTCGCCGACGGGTACCTGTTCGATTATTCCTTTCGCCAACATGGTGTCGAGTTGAGTTTTGACGGGGTCTCTCCAGTGAAAGGGAACGTTGTATGCCCGGTAGCGTTTGCAAGGAACGGCATCTTTAACTAGTTCGATAGACATGGGGGGTCCTTGCATGGGTTTTAACACTGTGTCGTCGAACGCTCTAGCATAATGGGTAAGGATAGACTGCTTATCGATCTCATTGGCTCTCACCGGGGTCGGCGGGAACGTTAGAACTTGTCCGTTGGTTATGGCATTGACGATCATTGAATGGGGCCAGTTATCCGGCAGAAGTCCTAAGGCTTTGCATCCGCTCTTGCTCAAGAGAGGGGCGTTCAGGTGCTTGCAGACTCCAACGGTAGTACTGTATGTTTTCCCGTTGAGATGCAGTGCCGCGACGAACGATCCACAAGGACTTAAGCTGATGCCGTTGGCTCCTACGCAAGGGACGTTCTTCGGGTTGAGTGCTGATCGGGTCTGCTCATCCAGTAACAGGAATTCTGATTCTGGGATTAGATCCAGATCTGACCCCGGGTCCGCCAGCCAACGGATTTGGTGTAACTTATGGTTGATATCGGTCGTAATGGTTATGAGTTCGTTGCGTACTCCAGCTGCAACAACTGTGTTTGAGGGTCCTGGTTGGGACTGATTGTTTCTGGTTGCGGGTGGCGGGATATTAGGTTTGGTTGTGGGTTTCCGTTTCAGTTGTCGGCAAACCCTTCCGTAATGCCCGGTGATGCCGCATTTGTTACACTCTATGTCTTTTGCTGGGCACTGGTCACGGCGGTGTCTTGGGTTCGCCCCACATCCGGAGCAGGGGTCATTAGGATCATAGGGTTTCTGAAAGAAACGGTTGGCCTTAGGTGAGGTTTCAGACGAGCTGGCTTGTTGATGCTTGTAGGTTGATGGTGCACGTCTGGTTGCAATGAAGGCTTCGGGGGAGGTGGTTGGGGAGAGTGAAAGAGTCGCGCCCACGGCGGTAGCACTCTCATGTGCGATGCAAATTGAGAGGACTCGGTCCAGGGAGAGGTCGGAATTGTACTGCTCCGCCAGTACTTTTCGTTGGAGGTCTTTATCAAACAGGCCACATATTAACCTGTCACGGATACGGAGTTGCTGTTGATAACCAGCAAGGGCAAACGTTTTCCCACAAGCTCTTTTTGTGCATATTGTAATACACGGGTCGCCGCATGTGCTGCACTTAAAATCCAGCTCATGTGCACACGAGTCATCAAGAGCTTTAAGGGCTGCGAAGTAGCGATCCACCGATTCTCCGGTTTGTTGGTCCCTACGATGAAAATCTTGCCGATCAAGGAGGGGGTTTCGCTTCTTGCGTAGGTAGGCCTCGAGAGCATTCACGGCTTCATCGAGGGTGGTGGTGGTAGAAATATGAAGGCGGCCTGATTGCCAAAGGATGGTCCATTCGGAATGGAGGGCGGCACGCAAAGTCACTTGCTGTGTGGATAGCGGGAAGGTGGCTACTTGTTGGGCGTCCACGTAGTCGTTCCAACGTTGTTTCCAATCGCGGAAAAAAGACATCGTTAACTCCTCCGGGGAAGCCAGTTTAGGAAGCTGGATGATTTTTGTGGCGTGGTGAGGAGGAGCTCCTAATGGGACTGTCGGTGTCGGATTCCGAGTAGCCATCTGCTGCAACAGTGCGGCCATGGACCTGAGGATGTCGGTGCTGGTCGGCGAGGCAGGGTTCTCTGGAGGGTTTGGGATGGTCGGCGATTCCTTCTTGAGGGCATCTTGATTACTAATTGTCACTGAGCTGTCACTTAAAAAACGGCTATAATTAACCGAATGTCGACTGCGCCATGTTCTACCGCGTTAGGGTAAAGGTTCGAGCTGCAGTGAGAACTATAAATTAATAATTTATATTTTAATAAGTGTCCAAAAATTACATACAATTATAAGAGGCAGGTGGAGTACAGTTTTTACTCCACCAGCGCCTAGAGTATTATATAATGGAAGGAACCGCCGCAGGTTGTAGCGACGCGCGGTAAACAGCCGGCGACATCAGGCGGTGTTCGAAAAGTGCGCGCGCAGCCCCCGGTGCGCGCGCAGGCCGGCTGGCCAGCCGCCGCTTCTCGCAGAATTCCCAGCGTCCCAGGCCAGCGTCGCCCGCTGGCATCCTCTTATCTCACTGGACGTCCAAGATCATTTCGTTGCGAGGAAAACAAGCTCAAAATAAAGGAGTTAATTAAATCTAACAGAAGAATTATCTTCAGTGACTGGACTATCTGTTTATTTGGGCATAATGAGGTGCTTAAGGGAGGCAGTGCGCCTTAAAAGACCTGAAAGATGGCAAAACAATGACTGGATACTTCACGTCGGTAATGCGCGGCCGCACACAGCCCATGTTGTTTTGCAGTTTTTGGCCAAGCATTCAACCATACAGATCCCTCATCCACCCTATTCCCCCGACTTAGCCCCCAATGACTTTTTCCTCTATCCTAAATTGAAAATTAACTTGAAAGGACGGAAATTTGACAACGTTGATATGATACAAGCTGAATCGAAGGCAACCTTGAGGAAACTCTCAAAAAGTGATTTTATCTCCTGCTTCGACAATTGGAAAAAAGATGGAACGGGTGTATTGAGGCAGGAGGGGCATATTTTGAAAAATATTGAATTAGTTTTTTTATTTGTTTTATTTTTTCAAAGATACAGAGCAGTCCTGGAAATTAATGAACGCACCTTGTATATTCCTTTTTCGTCCAAATTTTTACAGCGCACAATTCATTACAAATTATGGTAATTTTGGACAGATTACAACAGATTATCCTAGCTGCTTCTGTGGAAAAGAAAACCAAAAATCAATTAATTTATATATATTGATAGAATG
>CP092864.1:143647107-143727113 GCA_030710605.1 Cordylochernes scorpioides | reverse complement strand
TATTACAGATAACTTCATTAAATTAACTTCCATCATTGCTTAACATAATGTAAATATCTACCTTGCGATTTCTTCTATCTGCTTATGTTGTTGCTTATTTATTTAATGTATATGTTTATTCAATGCTCTTTTTCTTAATTGTTTATTTTCTTTTTGATAATTCTGTTACCTACTCTACTACAATATTAATTATTGTAAATAGTTTCACACGAAATTATCCAGATCGGATATAGCGTGTCTTGTTTGCAACTGGTAATAAATGAATGGTTATTATGAAATATGATGTACTATAAAATCATCGGTATTTTTATACACTGAATATACAACCTGCTTCAAACTTTGATATAATAAATAAAGAGATATTCGAGGGGTTACCTAAAAATATAGTTGTCTTATTATTGACTGGTCTAACCTTGTAGGATGGTTGAGACACGTTTTGGAAAGATGCAAGACGTGTCTGAGGAGAGAGTCAAGACTGAAGAATCTGCCAAACCGTAACCTGGTGCAACAATTGGTGGAGATGCCGGGGAAAAAATCTAAATCTAAAAGGCATGTCTCAGTAACCGATGCTGATGGACGTCTTCTTCATGCCATGGCCTTCAAATGTTTCCAAAGATCATCGTTTATTTAAATCGGCACTTCTCCAGAAAGTCATTCAGAATGAAAGATAAACCGATTGAAAGTTGGTAATTTTTCTGTAAACAAGATACCTTCGAAATTTACAAGTAATATGGCGAAGCCTTTGAGAGAATATCCAGCCTTATTCAGTGAAATAACAGACCTAATAAAGGTATTCATGTTCTCAGTAAATGTGTGTTGTGCGAATCCAATATCTAATAAGGCTCGTCCAGTGTCTTTTGCTATTAGAATGGCAGTGACAGAAGCTTTGGGAAAGCTGGTGGATAAAGGTTACATATATCGAGTGACGAGAAGTGGGCAACTCCTGTGGAAGTAGTGCCCAGGAAAAATAAAGAGTTCAGAATAAATATTTGGACACTGCTGTATGTCCGCTTCCTAATAAACAAGATTTATTCTCCACCTTGGCTAAGGTAAGATATTTTTCTAAGTTAAACTTGAGCAATGCCTACCTATAGGTAGAATTAGACAAAATCTCCCAACCATTGCTGACGATCCATACACATGAAGGACTTTTTTGGTTCAAGAGAATGCCATTTGGATTGGCGAATGCCCCTAGTTATTTCCAATCTGTGATGGATAGGATTTTAGCTGGAATAGAGGGAGAAATATGGTATATCGATTATGTACTCATTGCAACCGCATCATATGAAGAACACCTAACGGTGTTGAAAGCTGTATTTTTTCGGTTAACAAGGTACAACATTAAATTGAAGCGTTTACCTGTTTGCTATGAAATGTTCATTATACGTAAGAATTTATTTTTAGCTTTGTCTCCAAGGTGTTCAATCATCTGACCAAAGATTAGATCATCTCCTGGTGACCTCTTGGGATCAACTTTTCTATTGATGAGTTTATCTCATTCAGTGTGAAGTCTCTCTCGAGAAAATATCTTGTTGACGGTACTTTCTTGCTTGTTTAACTAACTTGTTTATATTATTTATAGAGTTCTGTCTTCATTCGTATAGCTGAGTCTGGAAGTGCTTGAAAGATATTCAGCAATTATGTCAGCCATCTGTTTGTTCGTTCTCGCTGTTCTATTCATATCGGTTAGTGTATTGGAGGATTGGTGTTGGTTTTGATTGTTTTCTAATACTTAAATTATATTCCAGTGTTGACTGTTCTTTCTTGGATCCATTTTCTCTGAGAATTCTTTCCACTTTTCTTGTTTGCATATCAATTTTTTTTGTTCTATTTTATGAGTAATTTCAATGAGTTTCTCTTTCTGTTTTCTTCTGTTTTATTTGTTTTAAGAAGTTCATTGATATTGTCTCTCTCTGCAATCATTGCCTCGATATTGTGGTCCTTCCATTAAGGTATTCACAGGTCTTTACGTCTACCTCTGGGTATCGATGCTTTTGCAGCTTTGGATATGTTCGAAGAGAAATTTTCCAAGTTTTTGCCAAGCGTTCTGTAATTTAATTCTTCGTTGCACAGTTCCTCAAGCTTTTCTTTGATTTTTTCCAATCGACTTTCCTAAAGTTCCATGTTCTTTTATTCTGTTGAACATTCTCAATTTTGAAGTTTAGGGTTGTTAAAATTGGTCTATGGTCACTGATTGCACTTTTCAGTATTTTCCATTGTGTTGCGGGATCGATATTGTAGTTTATCGCTGTGATGTCTATTGCGGATTCTGTGCCTGTGGACTTGGATAGATAGGTGTTCTCTTCGTTATTTAACGGTGTAAGGTCGAGGTCGGTTAGCATGTCCTCAACCTGCTGATCTTTGTTATCCTGGACAGGTGATCCCCAAGTTGGACCTTTGGCATTAAAATCTCCGAGTAAGATTGTGATATCCAAAGACGCTTTACTTAATGTCTATATCAGGCCTGTATTGATGCTAGTATTATCGGGATGATGCACATTTATGATTGATATTGTTTTATCTGGGAGATAGATTTCTATTGCCTGAGCTTCTGTCGTGCTTTCCGTAGGCTTACTCTGATTAAAGACAATTTCCTTAAATTTGATTTCTGAAGTGTTAATCAAAACGGCAAGTCCTTCTCCAAATTTTCCCGGTCTGTCCTTTCGTAGTATTGTATAACCGTTGATATTGAATCTCAGATTCTGATTCAATTTTGTCTCCTGAAGACAAGCAATATGCACATTATTGTCATGAAGAATAAAAGTCAGCTCTTCAGTTTTTCTCTGGGTGCCATTTATATTTAGCTGTAGTAGATTGTCCCCGTAGTATATTTCTCATCAGGAGCCCGGGCTGCAGCTCCTGACGCGGCGGTTACCCCCGACATGGCTCTTCATTGGAAAATGGGTGCCTTTGCCACGTTGGTCACCTTGGACCAGAGTTTGGTCAAATATTCCAAGGGTCCAGGGAGACTGGTGTGGTCGAACTTCTCCCCCCTTGGCCGAAGTTCGTGTAACTCAGCCTATCTAACATGGAGTCAGATGCCACAAGATCTACACTTTGAACACACCATAGAAGTTACAGAACTGAAAATATAACTATCCTCAGTTATTGTACGTTACCTTTTAGTCACCACAAAAGACTTTTTTTATATTTTTAAAATTATTTTCAAGTTATGAGAAATGCCTAAATATATATAAAGATGGGTTTATTGATTTATTTAACTCAAAATATAGCTGATACTGCATGAATACCAAGTTATAAAGAAGGGGCTTGGTGATTTAAGGAGGGAGCTTAAAGAAAGACATTTACCTAAATGTTAACTAGAAACGGTGAGGGCTCCACGTGATATCTAGATACATAACACAGAGGGGGTTAGAGGTAGACTATACACACCGTCATGTATTGCTACACACCCCTGAACCCAACTTCCCAATTCCGACAACTCGATGAACTCGTTGAGTTCACTATTGGACAACAAAGTGGAATGGAGCGGACTAGAGATCGAAGACAGAACTGCTGACACTGCCAACGCTGAAAGCCGGACTTAACGTCACACGCGAGGCCTCCCATCGGAGTTTTGCGCCAGAACCAGCAGACTAGTAATCAGTACCTAGTCCTGGGTCTGTGGAGCGGGCCAAGCTGCCGGAGGAGAAGTTGAGTACCAATCCACGTTATGTGACACAGGGTTAAAGTAGTGGGTCCTCCCGCCCAACGTGGAATGGTAAATGACCACAGCCCCTGCTGTGACCATCACAGAAGTGTAAGCGCTAAAACCCGCCCCGCTGTCAATAGCTACTGTCTAACACTAGCTAGATCCTGCAACAACGCCGTTAGTAGAGCTGGAACACAGGGAAGTCACGGCTCTCCATCTGGAACATCTGTTACACACAGCAGCCTATAATTCAGACTTTATGGTCAACATATTGCTATTGTTACCGAGTCCCTTTTTTATCCTTGGTATTAAAGCGGCTTGTAAGTTTTTTTCTACCTGAATTTTGTTTATTTGAATTAGAAAATTCAGAGTTCACAAGAGCTTTTAATCAAGACAAAGAACTCGTCACATTTTCGTTGAAACCAACCAAATGATGAGCAGCTCTAATCAGCAGCCTGAGAGACCAAATATCTTCAAGAACCTCAGGAAAGCCTACAACCTCTAGATCCAATTCGTATTTCTTCAATTTATATTGTGGTGGTTCGTCTGGTTTTGAATAAATGATTCAATTATTTATTCCAAGGTATTTTAATTACTAAAGATATAATATAAAAATAAATGTCAATGTTAATTTTTAGTTATTACTAGCGGACGTACCCGGCTTCGCCCGAGGTTTAACCCGAGTAAAGGTTTGTCTAGCGAACATTTGTTAAAACAATCCTCTAAAAACTTATTTAAAAAAAAAAGATATATTTTGATAATTTGAAACTCTTAAATTTGAATCTCTCGATAAAGTGAACATTTTTTCCCGGTCCCTGTGTGCCGTGTCATCCTGAATTTTGTCTTTCCTAATTTTCTACATTAGAAAATCATTGTTTTATCTAGTGAACATTTTTTCCCGTGTCACATTGCCGTGTCATCCTGAGATAATCTTACTTTTGATAAATAATATTTAGGATAACAAACTTAGTGATAGGAAAACCTGTTATCATCGTCACAATGGGGGCGCTGCTTGCGAGTTAAATCTACAAATCTGCAAATAACTCTAAGGATATTCAAGATATTCATGAAATTATTTTTCAAAAACCTTCCCGGTGATATACCTAATAATATCCCAAAATTTCACGGCGATTGGATGTATGGTTTTTGAATCTATAGAGTACAGACAAACAGACAGACAGACAGACATTCAATTTTATATATATAGATTATTGTTACATATTAATAGCTAGTTAAGAAGAGTTAAAAAGGTTTGTTCAAATGTCAGAATGAATGGCCGTTGGCTGGTGGTGGCGTCAAAACATTGTATCCTCTCCCGTGCTTACCATATCGCCACTGCGCATGCGCCGACTTGCCGTACCCGCCGGCCGAGATGGTGGCGGTTGAAAGAGCTGTTCAAAATTGGCGGTGGATCAAAACACCGTCACAATATAAGAAACTACGTCAGGGATATCTTTTAAAATCTTGTTGAACTGTAAACATTTGCGTGGCTGTTACTACTACACTTCTTTAAAGGGTAATTGTATAGGCAGTGAATATATAAATATTATCGTGTTTAGTGCTTTCTTTGATAGTTTTCAATGCAATTTGAACGTGGGATTTATTGTCTTACCTAAGTGTTTAATGCTCATAAGCTCATATTTTTAGATTGGGATAAAAATATGTTCAACTGGCGTCACGTTGATTTCTATCAATCCAACCAATCAATTAGGCCAGTTTACACCACGTGATATTTAGCCAACATCAGGTTGGCTCTGGCTGCTGGTGTATCAAAATTTGGTAAAGGATCAGCTTGGTCAGTCAATCTGATAAGGATATTGAAGTTCTTCGTCAATAGAGAGGTGACACCAAAGTTGACATCTGAGATTGAAACAAGAGATGGATAACTCTGGTTTAGTTGAAATTTCTTAAGTATGGCTAAGTCTGTGGGAGCCAAGAGACTTCTTTCCAGCCTGCTGGGATGACAGACCACGGCAAACATACAAGCGGGGCCTGGAAATAGTACGGATGGCCACCGCTGTGTGGCGCGGCAGATCGGCGGAAGTCAATCAGAACCCAATAGACATTCTAGGGTGTTGTCCTTTTGTCTTCCTTTATCAACTTCTTATAAAATATAGCTAAGGCGTAATACTAATAAACACTAACTTTAGAATACTTTTCTGGGCCATCGCTGGACTTAATAAATCTACACACAACAAGTTTCAGAGTGATTATAGAAATTCTTACCTTCATTCTTCAACATATTGGTATTTAGATTTAAAATAAATTTGTAAATATTTTGTATTAATATGTATTACTTTATTCCTTCTAATGTGCACCAGTATTTTATCATTATCATCAATTTTTTTTTTTTTTAATTATATCAAAATTTGAATCATAATTCCTCAATTCACTCTTTTACAATTTTCAACGGAATATTTTTTTATTCTCGTTCTTTTTTACATATTTTATTCGTTTATTCAATCATACTTTATAGTTTATTTTAGCTCTTTTTAAATAATAATGAAGAATCATTGAGAATTAATTGCTTTTTTTGTGTGTGTTGTTATTGCAAATCGTTCTTTCACATGTGGTCAAATTTCATTTAAAAATATCGTAATATATCAATGAATATACATTTTTTCGATTTTTTTTATATGGATTTAAAAAAATTAAATTAATTTATTTCAAATTTTTTAATTAGAAATATTAGATTTTTTTTTATTTAAATTATATTTTTTGAAACTATATTTTTCTACAAATCTGATTTACAAATGGTCAGATTTTTAATGGGAAATATTTTTTTAAAACTAAAAATGATTTGAATCCATTGTTATATTCTGAAAAGGGTTTTAATTTATTTAAAACTAGCCGAATGACCCGGGCAACGCCCGGGTTTTACCCGATTAAATGTTTTTATTCAAATACTATTCGTTACAATTATAAATTGGCGCCGTGGATGTCACTCTTGTGAAACGTCCCGCTCCAAACTTTGTGTCTGAGAAGCGATATTTTTATAGAAAGATGATCTAGCTTTTGTTTTCTGCTCGAATGAATGTTTTTCTTATAAATGACTGCGGCGTATAATTATAAAGCTATACAACCAGTTTAACCGCATAAGTTTCTTTTTATTTATGAAAAATCATTTTTAATTTCAAAGAGAAATAATTTAATATTTCTAACTTTTGGATGACGTATGAAAAGGTTGAATATATGAAGAGTGATGGTCTATATATGAATGGATGACGTATGGAGGGTGAAAAATATGAAGAGTAATGGCGAACGGAAAAATAAAAGTGTCCAGGAGCGGGAATCGAACCCACAACCTTCTGCTCTTCATATATTCAACCTTTTCATACGTCATCCAAAAGTTAGAAATATTAAATTATTTATCATTGAAATTAAAAATGATTTTTCATAAATAAAAAGAAACTTATGCGGTTAAACTGAATGTTTTTCTGTTAGAATTTTGTTCCTGCGTACAAAATAATGAACTGGTTTCACCCGTGGTCTCTGCTTTTTGGAATTTTTCCCGATATAATTGTGTATCTGATAATCAAACATGATACAGCAATATCGTCATCATCATTTTCTGAATAAAAATATATAGTTTTAATAATTGATTTATATATTTTTTTAAATAGCCTATCGTCTTCCCCGTATTTTTTTACCTGTGTATGGAAATTTTGGTTTGAATTAGTGAACTACTGCGAATTTGTATACCGGACATACAGACAGACATACAAACATTGATTTTTATATATATATAGATATAACAAATCTCAAATAAATCATTAGAATTTTTTTTTCGTATTAAGAAGAAGGAACATAGAAGTAGAACTCTCCCTGATAGAGTATCTGCAATATAAAAACATAATCTTACGTAGCAGGGAATCAAGTTGACTCCTATTGTGGAATTCCAAGTCCCAATATATATCATTTCTGGATATACATTGCCAGTTTTATAATATATAAAGAGAATGTGGTGAGATTTTTGTTAAATTACCTTCAAAATGGATTATATTCGGTCAAATTAAGTTAGATGGTTCTGCTTGGCCAACATATATCTCCCTAGTGTATTCACTGTGTTACATTGAATGTTGGGGTTGAGGCCACGTGTCTGGTGTGTGTGAGGTTCCAATTGACGTTGTTACTCACGTCTTGGTGTTCTGTATGGAGGGAGGTCCGATAGTTCTTGTTCTGTCCAGACAGGTCTGTGGTAGTCCAGGTCCCGTGTTGAGGAATGAACATTGGTTCGGATACGATCACTGCCTCACTTACTAAGCTCGGAAAGCTTGGTTTTAGCTATTACAAATGGCCATTGGAATTGTCGCCGTAGACCAAGTTCTAAAGATAATATTTGAGTACCGTACGTGGAGATTTCCGTTCCATTGGCTGCATATAGCTTGAAATCGTTCAGGGTGGTCCCAATTTTTCCTTTGAAAGGTATTAAGGAAACATCAGCTCCACTATCTACTAAGAATCGCATGCCAGTATTTTTGTCACTTACAAATAAACGGCTATTGCGACGTATGTTCTGTCCAGCAGCAGAGTGCGTCGCACCACTTACTGCTGGTTGGAGTTTTCCGCATTGACCGATTCACATGGCTTTTTACATTTTCCAGGTAGGCAGTTTTTTCCATACCTATAATGGAAATAGCAAAATTTTCCCTTTGGATTATATCCGCCTTTAGATCGGGAACGGGAGCGTGCATTGTAGCGATAATCACGTGAACTTCGGTCACGAGATCTACCTTGATGCTCCATTTTCATACTTTCTATTTTCTGTTCCAGAGATTCTATTTTTTAATAACATTTTTGTTTCATTCTCCGGCTTATCTGCCTCGTAAATCTCCGCCTTGGGGTTTAATTCGGCTATTCTATCAGCCATTACTGCCAATTTGTCGAGCTCTTCCTCGCTAATTATTAAAATTTGCTGAATTGCCTGTGGTAGTTTTTCGAGCCATAGCGTCTTTATAAATTTATCGGATAAGTCCTCTGTTGCTAATGATTTCAATTTCTGCAACAGCTGGCTAGGCTTTAGATCACCTAGTTCAATTCCCGATAGCAGTTTTCGAATTCTTTTTGATTCGCCATCTTTAAATATTCTAAGAAGTCTCTCTTTTGCCTCTGAATATTTATTTATTTCTTTAGAGGTAATTATATCCCAGAGGTTTTCGACATACTTTGGTTCCAATTGAGCGATTAAATAATTGAATTTCGTATTTTCTGTCTTTATATATTATTTATCAAGAACTGAGCCTCAACTTGATGGAACCATATATCAGGTCTTTCAATCCAGAAAGGTGGAAGTTTAATATTTACCTTATAGGTCTCAACTTTCTCAGTTTCCTCACTTTTCATTTTATCAATTCGTTGTGCTGGTTCTTTTGTTCGGCTCACCAATTTATGTGGTGGTTAATAACGACAATCCACATAAATAATTTCTTAAAATTATATTTGATAGCGATTTTGTTTTAAGTTTAAAATTTGCCTTGAATTAAATACCAAACGATGTACGTTTTGTTAGAAATAATATTAATTCAAAGAATTTTTCTATGTAAATAAATTATATAAATATATGAATAAATATAAGTTGATGATGATAATATTAGCTAGCATATGTTAATTAACAATTTGGCAACGTGGTTAGTGCCTTCTTGATCCTTTCTTGTTATTTTGTATTTCTTCTTAATTCTTAAATTTTACTTTTGTAGTTTCTATGCATAAAGATAATATTAAAAAATATATTTAAGTAACATTTTCTCTTTTTTACCCCCAAAAACACCAACAATTGGTAGCAGATCGTGGTTTACGCAAAAAAGGTAAACAAACGCCATTTTGAAAAAAGAAAGAAAATATCTTTAAGGTTCGAAAAGAACATATTAAGTAAAAATTCAAAATGGCTGAATCATCGATGAATATCCAAAAATTCGATGGAAATAATTTCACAAGTTGGAAATTTCGCATCATTTGTATTTTGGAAGGCAAAGATCTAGATGGCTTTATAAAAGAAGATCCTCCAAAAGATGAAAAAATAACTGTCGAATGGAAAAGAAAAGATGCCCAAGCTAGAGGGATAATAACTTGTGCAATGGATGATACACAAGTAAGTTTAATTTTAACATGCAAAACAAGTAAAGAAATTTGGACTGCTTTGCATTCTAGATATGAGGGTAACATAAAGAGAAAATGCATAGAGGCTAAAAACAATGTATCTAGATTAACAATGAAAAAAGAGGAAACCTGGGAACAATATTTGCTTAGAGCAGAGAAATTATTGCAAGAAGCAAGAATTTTGGGTGGATCAATAGAAGATGAAGAATTCATCACAGCTTTTATTAGAGGGCTACCCCCAAAATACAATCTTGTCTCAATGCAATTTGACAATTACCCAGATGCTACTATTTCTGATATAAGAATAATTTTTGAGCTCCATGAAGAAAGAAACAAGAACAACAAGGATGAAAATGCTGCATATAATATGGGCCATAAATTTAACAAAAACTTTAAGAAAAATTCAAGTGATTCTAATAGAGAAAGAAAACCCAAATGCTTCATTTGTCAAAAGTTTGGACATAAAGCAGCAGTATGCTGGTTCAACCCAGTTAACAAGAGAAAAGAAAACAATCAAGGGAATTCTATACAAACAATCCCCAAACAAACATTTTCAAAAAATAAAAAATATCCTACTAGGGCTTCTTTGATAGGAGAAAATCATAATCAAGAAACTGCCATGAACTTAAGTTCCCCAGAGTTCAACAATAAATGCAAGTGGATACTAGACAGTGGAGCAACAAGCCATATGTCTAAAGACATTAATCTAATGGATGATCTTCAAGATGATAGCAGAAAATTCACTCTTCCTGATGATAGATTCATCAAATCAAAAGGTATTGGCACTGTTGAAATATATCAGGAAGATAATCATCTTTTAACACCAAAAGAAGTTCTATATGTACCTGAACTCAACAATAATTTAATATCAGTAAGTAAAATAACTGAAGATGAAAAACAGGTTATATTTGATGAGAATGGTGCAAGGATAATAGATAACAATGGATCCAGCATTATAACTGCAAAAAGGGAAGATAACATTTATACAATTGATGCATGTACAAACATCAAACTGGAAGAAAATGTGTTCAAAACACAAGAAAATAATTGGAAAATTTGGCACAAACGCCTTGCACATATAAATGAAAATTATATGAATATGATGCTAAAAGACTCCATGGTGTATGGGTTCAGTTGTTCACCAATTAATAACTTAGAACCATGTATCACATGCATTCAATCAAAGTTTACTAGATTGCCATTTAAAGAGATTGATTCAAAGCAATCAACCAAACCCCTTGATCTCATTCATATGGATTTAATAGGTCCATTTCAGCATGAATCCATTGGCAGAGCAATATATGTGCTGAACATAGTTGATGACTTTTCAAGGAAAATATTCCCAAAGTTCCTTAAAAGCAAATCAGAAACCTTTGCCAAACTAAAGGAATTTATTGAACTTATAGAAAACATAAAAGATACAAAAATCAAAAGAATAAGGTCTGATAATGGAGGAGAATTTACAAATAGACAATACAGCTCTTATTTGATAGAAAAGGGAATAGAACAACAATTTACAACCTTCTATTCACCTTCTCAAAATGGAATAGTGGAAAGAGCAAATAGAAGTTTAATTGAAGGTACAAGAGCACTATTGATAGAATCACAATTGCCACCAAAATTCTGGGCAGAAGCCATGAACACTTATTCTTATATAAAAAATAGAACTCCACATAAAAGGAATGATAAAACCACCCCTGAAGAACTATTTACAGGAAAGAAACCTACTATAAAACATTTAAAAGTTTTTGGATGCAGAGCTGAATACTGGATTCCTAAATTCAAAAGATACAAATTTGAAAAAATCACAAAATCAGGTATATTTGTTGGATACTCAAATAAAAGAAAAGCATTTAGAATCTGTGACCCTAAAAATTATGCAATTACTGAAACAAGGGATGTAAGCTTCATTGAAAAAGAAAAGGGAGCTGAACTACTTAGTAATGAAGTAAAAGCTGAATTGCCAGATCATGTATTAATTGACCTAAATTTTTGCCATAAAAATGGCCAAAAAGAAGAAGAATCAATTCCTATTCACCAAGGAAATGTTCCAGAATCCACAGAGCCAGATGAAGATAAAAATGTCTACAACTTGAGACCTACCCCTGAACAAGGATTTTATTATGAATCATCATTATCTGATGAAGACACATCACAAGATGACACCACTTCTGATCCTACCTACCATCCAGGAGATAGTGTAATGAAAGTTGATTCATTACCAATTATACCAACTAATTATGAAGAGGCAATAAACTCCCCAGATAAAGAAAAATGGCTTCAAGCCATGAAAGGTGAAATAGTTTCTTTAAAAACTCACAAGGTGTGGGATGTTTTACCTATAACTAAAACCATTAAGCCTATCAAATCAAAATGGGTGTTTTCAATTAAAAATAGCCAAGATCCTTTAAATCCCATATATAAAGCAAGATTGGTTGCTGTAGGATGTTCACAAAAATTAGGAGTAGACTATTCAGAAACTTATTCACCTGTGATAAAATCAGATTCTCTAAGGACTTTAATTGCTTTTGCAGCAATGAAAAATTTGCATATTCATCATTATGATATAGAAACTGCCTTTTTGTATGGTAAGTTGGAAGAGACTATATTCATGTCACAGCCTAAAGGATTTGAATATCAAGAAGAAGGTAAGAAATTTGTTTGTAAACTTAATCAGGCCATTTATGGACTTAAACAAGCAGGCAGAGTCTTTTATGAAACCTTTACTAAATATCTTCTTCAGATAGGATTTAAAATTTTTAATTCAGATAAATGCCTATTTTCATGCCAAAATAATGACTCAATTCTTCTTTCGGGACTTTATGTTGATGATATCATTATTTGTAATACTGATTCTAAAATTTTAAATGATATTTTAAATAAGTTAACACTTTGTTTTAAAATAAAGAAAAATGCTAATCTTTTAAATGTTTTAGGAATTGAAATATTAAAATATAATGACAAAATAATTCTAAAATAACAAAAATATATTGAAAAACTTTTATTAAAATATAATATGTTAGATTGTAAAACTGTTAATACACCCCTTGATGTATATACTGATTTGGAAAATTTTAATAATTCAAAGGTAATTGATAAAAAGAAATATCAGGAAATTATTGGATCTTTAGTTTACCTTGCTACTAAAACTAGGCCTGACATTTCATATTCCACTTCACTTTTAAGCAGATTTAGTCAGGATCCAAGAGAAATCCATTTTAGTGCAGCAAAAAGGATTATAAGATATCTTAAAGGAACAAAAGACCTTGGATTAGTTTACTCTAAGGGAGAAAATATTTTAAATGGCTATAGTGATGCATCATGGAAATGTGGTAGAGGAACACAAAAATCAACAAGTGGTATGACTTTTTATTTTGGAAATAATTTAATAAGCTGGCAAGTAAAAACAATCCCTACAGTATGTTTATCTACATGTGAAAGTGAACTTTTTTCTCTTGTGCATTGTTTAAAAAGAGGCATATATTTGCAATACCTTATTGAAGAACTTACTAGTGTAAAATATAAAATTAATTTGTTTTGTGATAACACACACACACACACACACACACACCAATCAACAATATTTCTTTGTAAATCAGGAATGACAAATGATAAATCAAATCATATGATTAGAAATATTTCATTTTTACATTCTAATTTGAATAAGGTTGTATATAACTTAAATTTTGTGCCCACCAATGAAAATGTTTCAGATATTTTTACTAAGGCCTTAACAAGGGAAAAACATCATATGTTTATACATTCTTTAAATATGGAAAGATATATATAGCTTTATTAAATATGTATGTACATAAATTCACTTGTTATATTTTTAAAATGTGTTTTTTGATATATGTTTTTCACTTTATGTAAAATGTGGGATGAAAACAAAAATTGTATATAAGTGAAAGCAATGGGGAGGTAACGCCATCTATGTTTGATTTTTTAAACTGTTTATATTTCTGAAGAAAAATTGAGATTGAATTAAGGGGGGATTTGTTAGAAATAATATTAATTCAAAGAATTTTTCTTTGTAAATAAATTATATAAATATATGAATAAATATAAGTTGATGATGATAATATTAGCTAGCATATGTTAATTAACAATTTGGCAACGTGGTTAGTGCCTTCTTGATCCTTTCTTGTTATTTTGTATTTCTTCTTAATTCTTAAATTTTACTTTTGTAGTTTCTATGCATAAAGATAATATTAAAAAATATATTTAAGTAACATTTTCTCTTTTTTACCCCCAAAAACACCAACACGTTTTCGTTGTTTTTAAATATTGCGAAATATGTTATATTTTTTGTTTTAAATATAAATATTTAATATGCATTTCTTAAATATTTATAATTTGATATTATGAGTAATTTTATTTTTCACTTTTGATCAAATTGAAATTCTTGTTTGATTGCTTGCGAATGTTCGTTAAAGTTTATATTTTAAATACGCGGCTCACCAATTTATGTGGGCGGCATAGATTTATAAGCGGAGTCATTAACAAATTATTTATTGTAAAATCAACTTTTGATTACATTTATTTATACAAATTATCAGAAGGGTTAAATTGGTGTATATTACACGTTAAAGTTCTTTTTTGTATATATGTGTGTGGTCAAAAATCATTTCTAGATTATATAATGTTAGATATATGTGTTTGATATATTATAGATAAATATTTACATTTCATATGATTTATGTTTTATATTTAAAATGATGTATAATTATTTTATTATATTGATATGATGACAACAATTAATATGATATTAATGTTAATATATGGAAGCCGCTACAACACTAATAATTCACCAACACCCGATTGTTACTGACACACCTTTATTAAACTTACACATCCTTATATACAGAATTATATTTACAAATATGTAAATATTCTGGCTGAATAAGCAAAAAGAGAGAAATTTACATAACCGGCATCTCCAAACATAATTCTGCAAATCCTTGGTATCAGGTGTGGGGAAGAATGAAGCAATTCCTCGTGTAGCCTAGATAGGAGTCATGTGGTCCAGTGGAATAGAATGGATTATTGGTCATTATAGCTCCAAGTCTTGGATCGTCCAGGACAATAATGGCTATAGACCAGGGGTCGGGAAACTTTTGAGTCGGAAATGTCAAAAATTACCATTTACAAAATTTCAAAGTTTTTAAAGAGTCACAATTTTTTTTTTTTTTTTTTTTTTTGCTTAACCCTAGTACACGTGGTACAGGCCATGGTAATCATGGTGGATAGAAGTTGGCGACTGCTTTTACTGTAAGTGCACCACATGTCTACACAGGTGAAAATCAGTTCGACTTTGCATTTACAAATATGCCAGAGCCCAGTTTGGTTACTTGCACTCGCTGGTGGGGTTAGACTTTTGCAAAAATCGGGGGGCCATTGGACCATTTTTTTTATCAGAATAAAGTGCCCAATGCGGGAATCGAACCCGGGTCGTAGCGGTCGAAAACCAACGGTTTAGACCATCCTTCCACCAACCCAAATTTTTTTCTTGCCAACAATAAATAACACTCGTATAAATAATATTTGTGCGTCTGGAACTATATAAAAAGCCGCAACTTCACAGCCAAATAGCCGCATGTGCTCGCGAGCCGCAGTTTGCCGACCCCTGCTGTAGACATATAAATGCATTGATACAGCTGTCAACAATCTAGTAAAAAAAAGATATATCTATACAGTCTAAATAAGCTGTCTAGGAATTTTTAGACTTAAAGACTCTATTCAGCGTGTGTCACACTCTAAGTGGATAAAAAAAATTGTTGATTTGATAATGATGCTTTCTTTGATATTTCAATGCCTTTTTAAACTTGGTTTATTAAAAAAACGCTTCTATATAAGTCTTCTCTGAACGTGAAGGATTCGTTAAAAAAAGGGAAAATAGGAGCTATTATCTTATCAAGATCCTTATAGATTAATCCTGATTAGATTCTTGCTTGTTTTGTAATATTAATTATCCCTATATATATATGTTAAAAATGGCATATCCTGACCAGGAGCACATGTGCTTTACAGAAGGCTGAGCGCCATCTGGTGGAACAGAAATCAACTAAACATTGATTTAACCTGTTCCCTGATATTTGGCCAACCCAATTTCTTGATAAATCAAGAAAAGCCATCCACGAACGCGTTTCGCGCTTTTTGGCGCTCGTCAGCGTGGAATAGGCTGAACCATTGAGACCAAAAAATATTTTTTGATCCCAATGGCTTCCTGAAAAACCAAGAAATGGGTATTTACGCAAGTTTGGCCTTAAATACCCATTTCTTGGTTTTTCAGGAAGCCATTGGGATCAAAAATCTTTTTTGGTCTCAATGGTTCAGCCTATTCCACGCTGACGAGCGCCAAAAAGCGCGAAACGCGTTCGTGGATGGCTTTTCTTGATTTATCAAGAAATTGGGTTGGCCAAATATCAGGGAACAGGTTAAATCAATGTTTAGTTGATTTCTGTTCCACCAGATGGCGCTCAGCCTTCTGTAAAGCACATGTGCTCCTGGTCAAGATATGCCATTTTTAATATTGATTTCAACACCTGATCTTTTTATCTTTTATTTTTTTATTTCGTTTTAATATATATATGTGTGTGTGTGTGTCAGTGTATGTTTGTATGTGTCGGCTATACACGTCCACAATACGTAACTAATTTGACTGAAATTTTAACAGTATATTGAGTTGAATCTGGAAAAACTTATAGTGAAAGTTTCAGGTCTCTATCCCGAATATTCGTCAAGTTATTTGCATATTTGCTTTGCAAATTTGCCCTTTCGCTCGCGAGCAGCGCCTCTAGCGGTGAGGATGGGAGGTAATATCAGCTGACCTAATGTACATGTAAAGTTTGGAGAGGGATGTTTCACAAGAGTGACATCCACGACGCTAATTTATAATTGTAATGAATAGCACTTGAAAATCAAAATAATAGAATTTTCAGATATCGTTGCGAAAATTTACATTTTTATTTTTATATTTTAAAAACTCACACAAAGTTTGGAGCGGGATGTTTCACAAGAGTGACATCCACGATGCCAATTTATAATTGTAACAAATAGTATTTGAATAAAAACATTTAATCGGGTAAAACCCGGGCGTTGCCCGGGTCATTCGGCTAGTATGCATATGAAATAGTGAAAGATGTGATTGAGAGAGATTTATATTTTTCAGAGGAATCGAGTAGTGTTGTTCCTGTTCCAAAATAACTTTGTTAGGTACCGCTCAAAAAGAGCACCCTAGTTTATGATATTTGCAACAATGAATAATATGTGAAGGTTATTCAGATATTAAACAAAAATGTTAACGCGGGATTCAATCCCGGTTCATGTCTGTCGGGAATCGAGGGTGTTACCCACTCGTCCACCGACTCTTATATTCCTCGAAATTAATAATTTAGCATACTCTGATGATATTTATTAGGACACTTTAACTCCGCCTTTGCCGGTCCCAAGCCCGGATGAAAAAGGAGGAGGAGGAGCAGTAACAAGCTCACTAAAAAACCTGGGCTCAGCTGGTCCGGCTGATAGTACCCTGTAAGGGCTCCTAATCCAGGGATACAGGATGAGCAGCGTTTATACTCCATGTTAGGAGCGGCTGCACATGGCGTCTGTTCCTCATGTCAGAGGTGGCCTTTTTTTTTTTTTTAGCTAGGTCGGTCTGCCACTGAGTAGTGCTCCCAATCTTGGTGGCAAAGGCATTCTACTTCACCCAGTGTGGAGATACGAAAGAAGAAGAAGAAGAAGATATTTTTGTTGAGTGAGGTTGCATTTAATAAATATATATTTGATTTTTTTCTATTAGTATATTCTTTTTTAATGGCATTTCTCATCTTAAAAAGGGCCTCTTCATTTTTGCGAACCTAAATTAAGTTTTTTATATATACGCGTACACTGTGTGTGTGCATGAACAAAATTTAATATGGGATACCAAGAAAGGGAGATCAGAAAATCATTGAAAATGTACCAGGTCTATTAGTATGAAACGCGAAAATGGCTGCCAAAGGGCGCTGTGCAACTTTATTTGAGCCGACGGTGGCGCTGTTGAAGGCATTTTGTTTTTTGACTCACGTGGCATCAGCATGCGTGGAGTTTTAGAAAAATTCAATTCGTGGAAAATTTCTGGAGCCCGTGGAAAATGGTGATTTCCGAGCCAAAAAGTGCCCATTTGCGGGAAGTTTTGTTGTCCGCCTTCAACTGGAAGAAAAGTGACACTGAAGCCCACCGAATGCTCGAGGAAGTTCACGGCGACCACGCTCTGAGCAAATCACAGTGTTACAGGTGGTTTAAAAAATTCCAAAGTGGCGATTTCGAACTTGATAATGAACCCCGTGGAAAACCGCATCAAAAGTTCGAGGACGCTGAACTGCAAGCTTTGTTGGATGACGACAGTACCCAAACGCAGGAGAAACTCGCGAAACAGCTCCAGGTGTCTCAAGGTTCTGTTTACCTACGTTTAAACAGCCTCAGAATGACCCAAAGGCTTTCCAGATAAGTCCCCCACGAGTTGAGCGAAAGGCAGCAAGAACGGCGTCTGGTAACCTGCGAAGGGCTGCTCGCCAGGCGTGAAAAGAAGTCATTTTTTGCACCGAATCGTAACTTCTGATGTGAAATGGTACCACTTCAGCAATCCTATGCGCCAAAAGTCGTGGGGCCTGCTCGGCCAATTTCCAAAACGGAAGCCTAGGCTCAATCGCTTAGGAAAAAAGGCAATGCTTTGCGTATGGTGGGACCAGACCGGCGTAGTATATTTCAAGCTCCTGAAACCTGGCGAAACGGTCAATACTAATCGCTACGAACAACAAATGCACAGTTTGAGAGAGGCATTGAATGAAAAAAGACCGGAATTGCGTGAAAAGCACAACAAGCTGATACTGCAGCATGACAGCGCTCCAGCCCACAACGCTACAGTGGTCAAAAACACCATAAAAGACTTGGGCTGGGAACTCTTACCCCACCCGCCGTACTCACCAGACTTAGCGCCGTCGGACTATCACCTTTTCATATCTTTAGGACACGCCCTAAAAAACCAGGAATTTTCGAACTCAGACATACTCCGAAAATGTCTTGTTGACTGGTTCGACTCAAAAGGAATAGAATTTTTCAGACAAGGAATTCGAAAATTGCCTGAAAAGTGGTCCGAGTGTATAGCTAATCAGGGCAGTTACTTTGAATAAAAAATTATTTTGTTGTATGGAATTGGTGAACTTTTGAATTCACTGAAAATTTTCGCGTTTCATACTAATAGACCTGGTAAAGTAGAGAGAAGCAGAAACGAACTATATGTGATCTTTATTTCAAAATGAGTCATAATACAGAGCGAGAACGGGGTCGGCTCAGTTGCTAGAAGGACCACCGCGGACAGCGATGCACGCAGCAATGCAAGGCGATGCACGTCTAGGTAGAGAGTCAATCAGACTACGGATGGTGTCCTGAGGGATGGCTCTCCATTCCTTTTCAACCTTTTGCCACAGATCGTCTTTGAACGCGACTGAGGCAAGGCATGCAAACGGCGTCCAATAATGTCCCAGACATGCTCGATTGGTGAGAGGTCAGGAGAGTATGGTGGCCAGGGAAGCATATGTACATCTTGCAGAGCTTGTTGACTAATGCGAGTAGTGTGGTCGGGCGTTATCCTGCTGATAGAGGGAATAGAGGGTACCCACTGTAGGTATGGGAATATCGCCGGTCGCAGCACATCATAAACGTATCGTTGGGCCATCATAGTGTCTTCAATACGAACTAAAGGTGACTGGTATCATACGCGATTGCGCCCCAAACCATGATTCCGCGCTGTCTCGGGGTGGGGCGTTCCTCAAATGCTGCCGGATTGAACTTTTCTCCACGTCGACCCCAAACGCGTACACGGCGACTATCACTGGACAAACAGAAGTGTGACTCATCTGAGAACACGACCCTTTGCTATTCCGTCATCCACATTGGCATCTATTCAGTGGGGTCAATGACAGTCTTCTTATCGGACGACATGAATGCAAGCCATTAACAACCAATCGACAGGAAGTAGTTCTGGTCGTGATGGAATGATCTAGGGTGTCTTGCACATTTTGCAGAACGGAAGTATAAGTGGCATGTAGATCCGCCACTGCTTGTCAAAAGATACGCCGATCTACGCGTGCTGACGTCACTTTGGCTGCACCGGCATTCCTATAAATTACCTCATTTCCTTTTTCCAACCATCTTCTCCACAGTCGGTGCACCGTGGACGCACCCAGGTGTGTGTCAGCTGCAATTTGACGTATGGACCAACCTGCCCTTTTCACTCCGATCACCATGCCCCTCGTAAAAGCATCTGTCTGCTGGAACTCCCTCCGTTAACGACGGCCTGGCATTCTCTGCTATTACACGTGTCTTTTGAAACAAGAACAAAATTTCTACGATGATTTTCTTTAAAGATAAATAACGGCACGAAAACTGTCCTTTCTGCAAGTTCCTTCCCTTATATCTTACTCCACGTGCGGACGATAGCTACGCATTTCACACGATTTGTATAACTCGGTGAGGCGCGTTTATTCTTAAATTTTTATAATTTTCTGGCCATTCTTTCTTGGTGTTCTATTTTCAATGTCGATCAGTGTATATAATGATTACGATAATTCTTTATATTCCATAATTAATGGAATGTTTTCCAAACTGTGTGTCAAATTATATTGACAAACATTTTCAGTTTTTTTTCTGAACAGTTTTTAGCAGGAAGAATGTTATCTTCGTTTGTTAGTGAACCAATCTCACACGCCTTCTCATTGTACGAATTTGGCCATGTCTGTATATAAGAGGGAACTAAGGGAATGCGAAGGAAGCCCAGAGCGAGGAGAATTGGTGTGGAGACGCTTAAAGTGTTTTCTACGTGATTTTTCCGTGTCTGGGGATCTCTTCGCATCCCGGTGTGACCCGAGTCCGATCCCTACCAACGCTACAATAAAGATAAGTACTGTTTTGTTTTTATTTTACCAATCGCGAGTTGTATTTACTTCCTTCTTGTTGTTGGTGTTGTACTCTTGAGTGTACGCTTTTCTGTGTATTAGGTTACTCTTACTTTAGGCCCTAGTATATTCCATTTTTGTGTGGTAACCCGTAATAGTAACCTTTGTCATGTGTACATAATTATAGGATGCCGTTTTGTATGCTTGTATGTCCAAAATAATATTTGATATTAAAGTGAATTTTCAATTTATGTATACCATTTTTATTTAAAATTTAAACCAAATTTCATATCCATATTTAAGTAGAGAGTGATATTTATAACCCAGGGAGCGCAGAACGCCAACTACTCGAGGAGTCCAGCTCACTAGTATGGACCAGTGTTGAGCTCTTTTACTCCCTTATGTAAGTATTGGTCTAATTGATGTTGTTGTTGTTGTCGTGTCCAATGAAGAGCCTCATATCTCTCCATTAATTTCTATCACAGCAGCAGCAATGTCCACCATCTTGGGTGTGTATACTGTATTGTTGTTGTCGTGTCCAATGAAGAGCCTTAGATGTCCCCATGTATCTCTATCACAGCAGTCGCAATGTCCACTATCTTGGGTGTGTATACTGTATTGTTGTTGTCGTGTCCAATGAAGAGCCTTAGATGTCCCCATGTATCTCTATCACAGCAATGTCCACTATCTTGGGTGTGTAAAGCTGCTGCTCTGGGTCCATGTCAATTTTCTGCAAGGCTGCGTCCATTGATAGGCATGAGAATATGTGGGTAGGTGTTAGTTCCACACCAGGACAGTTGTTGCATGTCCTATAGGTTCTTGTGCCATCTGGATGTATTGTCATTCCTTTATAGTGTTTTGTTCTGAGTCTTGTTATAGATTTTATAATTAACACAAAGCAATAACGCGCCATCTATACATATAAAATGAAAGGATTTAAGCACTAATGTTTCTTTTATATACAATACAAACTTCTACTGTCCTTACTGAGATGAAAAAAATATATTGAGAGGGCTTGGCTCATCAGTGGTGAACCCTCCCAGTGGTTTCGCCAATTTAAAATCCACCAAGCTCCAACAATGTATTGGCTGATTCTGCCCATATACGCAGAATATATATAATAATAGAGTTTTTGAACACTCAAACCCCAAGTTTTACCAACTAAAGAAAAATTAAATCCAATGATGTTGTTGTTTCTTATCCCCTTGTGTAAAGATTACACAAATTCCATGAGTTCTCATGGAATGGGGTATAGGGGTGCAGCTTTCGTTGATCATGGCACCATGATCCAGGCACACTTTGGTGAAAGTCTGACTTTGCCTGTAATTTGAGGGTTTTCCTAACATGGAAGCCTTTACTGCCGACTCTAACATGAGTACAGACACAGCTCCTCTGTATCCCTGGAGAGGGATCCTTGCTGAGGTCTATCAACTGGGTCAGTTGAACTAAGGATTTTAAAAGAGGTCTTTCTCCTCTTCTTCAATGATGGAATCTTAAAGTGAAAAAAAAATTTTTTTTAATGGTGAAAGCACAGAGGTAGATCCTCGATAAAACAAGAAGGATAAAATCTCCCACCTCACATGGAGCAACTTCATCAGGTGATTCTACCAAGAGATTTTCAGCACCGAATGTTGCCATGTGGTGAAATAATACAATAAATTGAATACCTCATCATCACTAAGTGACCTCAACAAGGTACGTACACATGGCAAATATATCTTCTCTTCTTTCTTATCTCCACTCAATCATATTAGGGTATCAAGTTGTGACCCTTGATGGTGTCTGTTTGACAACCATCATGACTGGGTGAAGTAGAATGCGTCTGCCTTTGTCATTAAGACTGGGAGCACTACTCAGTGGCAGGCCGACTTAGCTCCAAAAGAAATGGCCGCCTCTGACATGAAGAACAGACGCCATGTGCAGCCGCTCCTAACATGGAGTACAAACGCTGCTCATCCTATATCCCTGGATTAGGAGCCCTTATAGGGTACTATCAGCCGGGCCAGCTGAGCCCAGGTTTTTTAGCACGCTTGTTATTGCTCCCCCTCCTCCTTTTTCATCCGGGCTTGGGACCGGCAAAGGGGGAGTTCATTATGTGCCATCCCTCAGTGAACAAAATGACATTTTACATTTATTAATTTTTGGTCACTTCAAATCAAATCCTGTGAGATCATGGTCTTTAAAGCAGTTAAGTCATTTCTTCTGTTGTTGTTTCTTATCCCCTTGTGTAAAGATTACACAAATTCCATGATCTCATGGAATGGGGTGTAAGGGTGCAGCTTTTGTTGATCATGGCACCATGATCCAGGCACACTTTGGTGAAAGTCTGACTTTGCCTGTAGTTTGAGGCTGTTCCTAACATGGAAGCCTTTGCTGCTAACTCTAACATGAGTACAGACACAGCTCCTCTGTATACCTGGAGTGGGACCCTTGCTGAGGTCTATCAACCGGTTCAGTTGAACTCGGGATTTTTAAAGAGGTCTACTCCTCTTCGTACTTTCTTCTGTTTCCTATATAGAAAGTGGTTTCACCCATTCCATTTCAGTATATGCTAGGCAGTGGCCTGTACCAAATAAGAAGTAATAATTCCAAATAAAGGAAGAACCACAACTTCAGACCATGGTAGGCAATGGCACATACCATATCCTAGGGTCTTCAGGAGGTGAATGGATGATCAGTGTAAAAATCTAATGAGCAGTTCCAAACATCATCAAAGTGTATGGTAGACAAGCCTGTATAATAAATAAAAAGCTACAAAACACAAAGTAAGCAGTACAGTAGAACCTCCCTGTAAAGGACACCTAATTGAAGAGCCAAACAAGAACTGGAGGATCCCACCTAAGCACAGCTGGTACATTTGACCCAGGAGGAGCTCTGAACCTCAGAAATAGACAGCATCAAACAACACTAACAAGATTTAGAACAGGCCATCTCAAGCCATTGAAGAAAGAAAATAATAACAAAATCTACCCCACTTGCCCAAAATGTAACTTGGCACCTGCAGCTCCAGAACACATTTTGGCTTGCATTAGATGCATTAAACAGGACCTTTGGGAGAGGCCGCTGCTTATCATAAAACAACTGGAGGAGCATGAACTCATGGAATTCGTGTAATCTTTACACAAGGGGATAAGAAACAACAACAACAAAGTGTCCTTTAGGGAGAGGTGTCCTCTTACCGGAGAGTTGCTAAATTGTAAAAATGGTAATTTTGCAAATGAAAACTGTCCTTTGTGGAGGTGTCCACTAGTGGTGTGTTCACTAAAGGGAGGTTATACTGTACTACCAACCAACTGAAGTCAAGTTAAAAGAGACCTCATCTGAAGCTGTCACAGTATGAGCTTCAATGAATCAATGGAAAATGTGCATTTACTCATCATGAAGGTATATATCAAGTTGTCTGAATTTTAGGTATAATGGGATAATAAGACATTTTCTATAATATAGTACACTAATGGACAAAACTTAAGGAATTTGTACCTTTTAGCATGTATATCGGGATTCAGACAATAACTCTGAAAGATATTTGATACATAATGACCTTTATAGAATACACACAAAATAACCAAGTGTGAACAAAATTGCCTCCGTTTTCTTTAAAAAATATATATATATAGACGACCAGTGCCACCAAAGACTTTCCATTTCCTTAAATTTTGTCCATGAGTGCCCTGTTGAGTCTGTTTGAAGCATGGCCAATATATGGCATCCCATTGGCTCCCTAATGTCATGTGACCTTACTCAGCCAATCAACATCGATAGACCATTCCTCCAAACAACCCCCCCAGTAATAGTAAAGTTCATTAAAGCTATATTTAATCTGTAATATAAAAACATATGGTAATTTTACAGATATCTCTTCCTTGTATAGAAAATACTCTCTGTACAAATCACCATTGTTACATCTCCTCACCGTATTACAACTCCGCCTTTGCCGGTCCCAAGTCCGGATGAAAAAGGAGGAGGGGGAGCAGTAACAAGCTCACTAAAATACCTGGGCTCAGCTGGCCCGGCTGATAGTACCCTGTAAGGGCTCCTAATCCAGGGATACAGGATGAGCAGTGTTTGTACTCCATGTTAGGAGCGGCTGTACATGGCGTCTGTTCCTCATGTCAGAGGCGGCCATTTCTTTTGGAGCTAAGTCGGCCTGCCACTGAGTAGTGCTCCCAGTCTTAATGACAAAGGCAGACGCATTCCACTTCACCCAGCCATGATCTTGCAACCCCAAAACACATTATTGACTCATCCATTGATGAGCTCTACTCTTCCCCGGCAGACACCATCAAAAGTCTCAAGCTTTACACCCTAATATGATTGAGTGGAGATAAGAAAGAAGAGGCTAGATTTAATATGTAATATAATGCATATGGTAATTTTTCCACATACCCCTTCTTTGTATAGAAATTACTCTCTGTACAAATCACCATTGTTACATTTCCTCACGGTACTAATAGGTTTATAAATAGCCACTAGAGAATGATAACGGGGTCGGTGGAAGGATGGTCTAAACCATTTGTTTTTGACCACTACAATCCGGGTTCAATTTGATTCCCTCATTAGGCACTTTTTTCTGATTAAAAAAAAAAATGCTCCAATGGCCTCCAATTCTTGCAAAAGTCCAACCCTACTAGCAAATGCAAGTACCAAACGGGGCTCTGGCTCATGACCTGTACCACATGTACTAGGGATAAGCTAAAAAAAAAAAGATAATGATAAAGCACAATTTGGATTATGAATACAAGGTAATAAGACCAAATCCAAATAAATAAATAGTGTGTGACATTTCGGTAACAGCGTTGTTGCCATCATCAGACAAAAGTACTGAATGACTTCAATTCTGTTGTTGTTTCTTATTCCCTTGTGTAAAGATTACACGAATTCCATGAGTTCAGGATCTCATGGAATGGGGTATAGGGGTGCAGCTTTTGTTGATCATGGCACCATGATCCAGGCACACTTTGGTGAAAGCCTGACTTTTCCTGTGTTTTGAGGGTGTTCCTAACATGGAATCCTTTGCTGCTGACTCTAACATGAGTACAGACACAGCTCCTCCGTATTCCTGGAGTGGGACCATTGCTGAGGTCCATCAACCGGGTCAGTTGAATTCAGGATTTTTAAAGAGGGAGTGTCCCTCCTGGTTACAGCATCAAGTCTACCAGAACAAGACTTGATCGTGTAGAGGGTTTACTGTACCTCCCAACAATGTCCACTGCACCACAGGCCAATTACAGAGGGGTAAGCATGGGAGGCCAGACTTCAATTCTTATTACCTTGAGTCACTAGAGGATTGTGAGCAGTGCTGCTTTTCACCCAAATCTTGAAATATTCCCTCATAGATAGATACCAGAAGTGTCATTGCTATGGAAGGGCCAACCCACCATGGAATATAGAAGAGATTGTTAGAATATAAGCCAAAAAAAAAAAACTGCATTTGGATCAATTGGTTTAAAACTTAGATAACATGTTTATTAACAGTGTTTTTTTTATCAAAAATACATTTAAAATAATAAATAAAATTTAATTTCAATTTTGACTGTTGGTGCCTAAAAAGTGAGATGTAATGAAGAACTGTACAATACAATGGGGTCAGTAGGGTGGAGGGGGTTGTTGGGGGCGGGGGTATGGCATCCATCTGGAGGGGGCCCTGGGCCACCAGTCCCTTACTGGGGAGGTGACAGGGGGTGGAGGGGTGTTCCAGGCTTGAGGGGGCGGGGGCACTGTGGTGGGAGGTAGGGCTAAGGAAGGGGGAGGCACATCTGTCCAAGGGTTAGGGGCAGAAGTAAAGGCAGATGGAATGATAGGAGGAGTAAGGGGTGCGTAATGTTCCCCATTCTGGGATCCATTCAGGTTCCGGTAGTCCATATCCTTCCCACTGAAGAGGTCCGTGTCTCCGTCAATGTGAACAGTGGTGAGATTGGGGACAGCTTGCCATTCCTTCAAGCCAAAAGGGTCAGGAGGTGAGGTACTGCGACTAGGGGAGTCAAAATGCTCCATGGGCATGGGGCTATCTTCACTGGTGGTCAAGGTAACAAGGCAACTCTGTTTGACTGTGGCTCCTGCAGGGGTCTCTCGGAGTGGGGAGGCTGTGAGGGAGATGATGTTGGTGATGTGAGACAGCACAGGCTGGTGAGGTGGTGGTGTGGGGGGCCGCTGCGGGGAGCCCAAGAAGGTCTCCGTACCAAATGCCTGTCGCATAGTGGACAGTCGGCTCTCCAAGCTGCTGCCCTTGGTGGAGTTACCCAGCCGTGGGGCGAAGGAACCCAGCCAGGAGGTCATATGGCCCTGCACTCCTCCTGCCACAAACATTTCATGGCCTCATAGTGGATATCAAGCAACCTCGATCCTCTTCTCCAAAAATAAATTTACAGTCCATTACAGACCACTGTTTTCAATAGCAAACCTCTTTATTGAAGATATCTACCAAACTTTATAGACCAAGCAATACACCTAGCTGCTTGAGATGACACACCAGAACCAACAATTTGATGATGTATTTTTTTTTTTTAATTATTCCTAGTACACTGGGTAAAGGCCATTGTTATGGCTTGAATGTTCAGTAAATGATATAAAGAAGCATTTTACCACTTGTCTTGAATTATTTGATTTATTTGAGTTTTAGAGTTAGGAGTAGCTATAACATTAGTTATCTAAATTGAGTCTTTTTCTATTCCTGATAGAAATTTACATATCTTACTGAATCATCAACAATATACAAAAATTGAAATTTTAAAGGATTTACAATTATTTACATATAAGAAAAAAATTTAAAAATTGCTTAATACAAAATTTAATTTAAAGAAAAATCCGACTTCCAAAATTATATCACAGAATCCAACATACTCCCCCGGCTGGGAAGAGATGACCAGAAAATAAAAATAAAAAAAAGAGTTCCAATAGTATAGATGCTGGACTAATTGATTCCGACTATGTAGCTAAGATTACAATTTTCATTGTTTGAAAGGTAATGGAATAAGCTTTGTAATGGGTCTCTTGAAGACTCCTTTTGAAGTCTTTATCTGGACTACCCTGACATTCTTGTCCTCTCCTGGAAATATCTCCTGAATCCTAGCCAAAGGCCAGTGAAGTGGAGATATTTGAGCCTCTTTGAGGTAAACTAGTTGACCTATTTGGATATTGTCTTGTTTGATTCGCCATTTACCACGGCCTTGGAGGTTGCTCAGATATTCCTTGGACCATCTTGACCAGAATGAGTTTTTTAGTTTTTGAATCAGCTTCCATCTTGTTTGTAAGTTTAAGACTTCAGAGTTTGAGGTTGGAATTTCTGAAAACGAAGATCCTATTAAGAAATGAGCTGGTGTCAAGGCCTCATAATCATTGGGATCACTACTTAGAGGGGCCAGTGGTCTTGAATTTAGGCAAGATTCTATCTGAATAATCAAAGTGTTCATTTCTTCATAATTCAGGGTTGTTGATTTAAAGGTTCGGACCAAGTGTCATTTCACACTTTTGATTCCGGCTTCCCAAAGGCCACCAAGGTGAGGTCCACCTGGGGGGATGAAATGCCAAGTGATTAATTCCTCTGTAACCAATCTTTGCACTGATTGAGAGTTCAATAATTGAAACTGAGTGCGGAAAAAATTGGATGCTCCTTTAAAATTGGTAGCATTATCTGAGTAAATGTCAGAGGGCTTCCCTCTTCTGGCCATGAATCTTCTCAACGAGGCCATGAATGAATCAGTTGATAAACTTGTTGTCAATTCTAAATGAATGGCCTTAGTAGTAAAGCAAATGAATAGTACAATGTAAGATTTGCTTATTGTTTTAGATCTGCCCAGGCTTCTCTTTATTAAGAATGGTCCTGTAAGATCAATGCCAGTCTTTGAGAATGGCCTTGATGGGATGATTCTTTCCGGAGGTAGATTTCCCATGATTTGATGAATGGTAGTAGATTTAAATTTTAAACAAATCAGACATTTTTTAATGATTTTTTTGACTGCATCTCTTGCTCCCAAAATCCAATAATTTTTTCTGAGTATTGACAATACAAGTTGAGGTCCTGCATGTAGGTATTTCCTGTGAATATCATCGATTATAAGATTGGTGATGTGGTGATTCTTCGGTAGTAAGAGAGGGAATTTTTGATTTTCATTTAAATAGGAATACTTGAGTCTACCTCCAACTCTTAGAAGTCCTTGAGTGTCTAAAAAGGGATTTAGAGAAGTTAGCTTGTTGGACAGAGGTAGTTGCTTGTTTGACTTCAGTAATTTTATTTCCGTGCAGAATTCAACTTGCTGGATTGATTTGACTAAGACTTGAATTGCCTTTGTTAATTCTCTTGTTGTCAAAGGTCCTTTCTGACGAATTGGATCAAAGAGGAGACAATTGTAGTAGAATCTCCAACACCAAGCTGTTATTCGGATCAATTTGGTCTCATTGTGGAATACCTTTCAATGAATTCTAGATTTAACATAGTTTCTGAATTTTGAATTAAGGTTGTTTGATCCAACACTTGACCTTCACCGACTTCTTCTTGAATGATATTGAGGTTTACTTGGGTTGGTGAAGAAGGAATATATCGAACATTATTTTCTTGAAGCCAAATAGGACCCCGTCACCAAATTCTATGATTGACCAAGTCTTGAGGCCAGATTCCTCTGGATGCGCAATCAGCTGGATTATCTTGACTGGATACATGGAACCAATCAGTGATTTGAGTCAAATTTTGAATTGACGACACTCTGTTCGAAACAAAGGCTTTCCATCTGCTGGCATCTGATCTTATCCAATCTATGCAGATTTGTGAATCAGTCCACAAAAAGGTTTTGTCAGGTTGAAAAGGAAATGATTCAAGAATGACTTGATTCAGTTGAGCCAAAAGCAATGCTGCACTTAGTTCAAGTCTTGGAATTGTAATGGTCTTTAATGGTGCAACCTTAGTTTTTGAGGTTATCAGAATAATTTTGATCTTTTGATTTTTGAATCTAGTTTTCAAGTAAAAAACTGCTGAATAAGCATTAAGGGATGCATCACAAAATCCATGTAGTTGTAATTCTTCTATTTCAGATGAGCTGTTCAGGTATCTTGGTATTTTGATTTCCTTTAGGCACGATAGTTGAGTTTGGAATTTATTCCAATTTGACTTTATATCTGATTCAATTGGTTCATCCCATGAAGTTTTCCTCTTCTCACAGGCATTCTTTGTACCCAACTGGGCCTTAGAAATTGGGACATCTTCAAGTTCCCAGAATTTTCTTATGCTGGAATCAAGTTCAGTGGTACAGTGATTGATTACCGAAGTATTCGACTTAATAGTTGAATGGATTCTCCCAGAAACAAGCCAACCTAACTTGGTATTAAGTGCTATAGGATGGTGCTTTAAATCTGTTTTATGACCTAGAATGATTTCTACAAAGGTATCTGCACCCAAAATTAGGTCTATGGGCTTGGTGACATAGAATTCTGGGTCTGCCAAGAGCAAATTTTCTAAATGAGGAAAGTCTGCTGACTGAATTTGGAAGTTTGGAAGGTCTGCAGTTACCCTCCCAACCACAAATGCTCTGGCAGAAAATAATTGATCATTATGATGTGGGGTGAACTCTATTTCAACCTGCGATGTTGTCCTGTTGACAACAATGTCACCTACACCTTTTAGTGTATAAGGATTTTTCATTTTTTCAAGTCCCAACTTGTGGCAACATTGTTCTGAAATTAGGCATATTTGGGACCCATTGTCCACTAATGCTCTACATAGCACAAATGAGCCATCCTTCGCCTTGACTTTAATAAGGGCTGTTGACAGTAGAATATTTGTTTCCGTTTCCAAAGGCATCACATTACAGATGGTATTTGTTGAAATCAACATCTCTTGAGAGGTTGTTGGTTGTGGAATGGATGGTTCAGAGTTGTATTCATGCAGAAGAGTATGATGGTTCTGCTTGCAGTTTTTACATCTTGATGTGATGAGACATTTGGATATCTCATGATTTGCTCTAAGGCAATTTTGACAAAGTTTATGTTTTTTAACTAATTCCCATTTTTTGGCAAGGGAAGATTTATGAATCTATGGCAGTCATTTAGTTTATGAATTTGATGACATAAAATACAATTTTGACCTTTGTTGACATAAAGGCCGTGAGCCATCATATTTTTGCTAGAGGTTTTTTGTTCCTGGAACAAAGGAATTCTCATACCTTGCAGGCTTCTAGCATGTTTTTCTAAAAAATTCACAAAGTTTTCAAATGTTGGATATTCTTCATTTTGAAGGGTTAATTCCCATTCTTTCCTGAGGGGGCTTCACCAATTCTTTTTTCAAAAAAATTGATCAGGATTAGATCTGTTAATGTGTTTTTCTCAAGTCCTAGCACTGAGAGATTTCTAATGCCTTCATTGCAAACATCAAGGATTTCATAGAGAGAACCAGTTGAAATAGATTTTAATGGCCTTATGGAGAATATTTTGTTGATTTGTGAAAAAGCCAATTCTCTTCTGTTATTAAATCTATTGCATAAGGTATCCCATGCTTGCTGGTAGTTTCTGTCAGAAATGGGAAAACCCCGAATCAACTTTTCCGCAGGACCCTTAACTGATGCATTTAGATATTGAAATTTTTGTATTTCAGTTAGTGTTTGATTTGAATTAATGGTGGAGTTAAATATTTCTCTAAAACTAAGCCAATTGGCTGAATCACCATTGAAATGGGTAAATTTATCTTAGGTAAATTGACATTGGATTCGGGCAGTTGATTCGGGCACTATGAGTATTTTCTTTGGTTTCAATCAAAGATAAAGCTTCTTCAATAGACACCAACATATTAAAAAAAAAACAATGGTTGCCTGTAAAGTCGGTTTTACAGGCGAAGATTTTACGTGACAACGGTAGAATATTTATTGATATGAATATAATTAAATTGCACAATAGGAACAAGGAATTGAATGAAAATAAGAATTGCACAAATTTTAACTATAGAAATATATTTTGTTTACTGAAACATTGTACATGTAAACTTAAACTTAACTAATTCCTATTTGAGTGATTTTGTTGAGGATAGGACGATGATAGGAGAAATATGAAATGAAAGGAATGTTTCTGCTGTAATGTGTCTTGCGAAAGTCAAGTCGATAGTTGTTCCTTTTAACGTAGTTGACTTAGAAACGTTTGATACGCAATCAAGATTATACGTATTTTTCATGAATTTAAGAAACGAGTTGTCAGGCTTTACGTTTTTGTTAAAATCACCACACAGAAGAATCGGTATACTAGAATCAACTTGCACGAACGGTGGCACGTACTGGCTGTTGTGAATGTACGGACCGAGTCCTTGCCATAGTAACATTCCAATATCCTGCATACTAGCTCCTGGATGAATATATACAGCACCGAGTATAAACTTGAAGCTAGTATTAGCGGCGAAGCAAGTAACTTCAGTCATGCACATGTCACCCTTGGTTTTAATGACACGAGTTACGTCTGTAATCGCAACTTGGAACACTTCCGCCGTAGATGTCGATGATAATTTACGATAGATCGCCACTCCACCAGCCGCGTTGGTATTTGAAAATCAAAACACTTATTCAGATCGAAGGTTCAAATTTTTGCTAAATAAATTTGAAATTAAATAAAATTTGTAATTGTAAATGATGAAGTTGAAAATTAAAACATTTACTTAAATTAGATGTTAAAATTCTTGCTCAACACAGTTTAAATAAAGTTTTCTTATATCTGCCACTTTTTCTTAATATTTGTAATTTTAAAGAATCAATTCGAAATTCAAAACATTTATTCAGATCGAAGGTTCAAATTTTTGCTAAATAAATTTGAAACTATTTAAAATTTGTAAAATAATAATTAATTAATTAATTAATTTTAAACTAATAATTTACTTAACACTATCAACATTTATCAATAGTATGACATAACCTATAAACTCAGTTTCTCAACTTTTGTGTCAATCTAACAATTAATCAATCAATCATAGTTTACGATAATGAAATATCAGTGTACAATTATTTACCTTTATTGTTGTAGTTGTTGTAAATGACGAATCTAAGCACTCCACATTTTCACTACAGACACAGCTGACGATACTTTAACCACACGTGTGAACTTGTATTATGACGCTTTCTTGTTTTTCCAACGCCAAGAACGTTCGAGAAAGACAAAGACAGAGACAAGCATGCGCCGATTCAATGCGCCTAATTCTCTAGCGCTG
Source organism: Cordylochernes scorpioides (assembly GCA_030710605.1). Classification (NCBI taxonomy): domain Eukaryota; kingdom Metazoa; phylum Arthropoda; class Arachnida; order Pseudoscorpiones; family Chernetidae; genus Cordylochernes; species Cordylochernes scorpioides. The sequence goes on along the minus strand of CP092864.1, from coordinate 143,694,259 downwards.
CGCGCGCAGCACTCTCGTTCGATGACTCATCGTAACGTTACCGGGCGTTACACTTTTTCATAAGTGACTCCCAGCCGCAACCTAATTTAAGACGTTGTCACGTCAATATTATCTTCGGCTTTTGAATAATCCTCATATTGTGTCTCATCTAACTCTGATTCTAATAATGTGTTGACAATTTGATTTAGGCTAATTTTCCTTTCATTAACTTCTTGTTGGAATAGCTTTAATCTATGTATATTTTTGGATTCTAAAATAGATTTATTCCTTGATTCCAGATCCTTTATTTCCTGAATAATAAAGTTGAATTTATGCCGAATTTTAACTTCTGATTTAGGCATGACTTTATTTTAATAATTTTAAGTTTTCAAATGGCTTACCTTAATTTTTTAAAGAATCCGGCTCGAGGGACCATACTGTTATGGCTTGAATGTTCAGTAAATGATATAAAGAAGCATTTTACCACTTGTCTTGAATTATTTGATTTATTTGAGTTTTAGAGTTAGGAGTAGCTACAACATTAGTTATCTAAATTGAGTCTTTTTCTATTCCTGATAGAAATTTACATATCTTACTGAATCATCAACAATATACAAAAATTGAAATTTTAAAGGATTTACAATTATTTACATATAAGAATAAAAATTAAAAAATTGCTTAATACAAAATTTAATTTAAAGAAAAATCCGACTTCCAAAATTATATCACAGGATCCAACAGCCATAATAATCATGATGGGTAGAAGTTGGCAACTGCTTTTACTATAATTTTACTGTGTAAAATGTTAAAATACACTCGGAAATGGGGAAACCAAGTATCCAGCGTTTACATTCAGGCAACTTACTCATGCTTTAAACACATTATTTACAGAAGTGGGTCTAAAAATGAACTTACATAAAGCCTCCATTGACATCCTATATAGAGCTCTTGCATGTGCCAAGATTGCTCTACAAGATGCCAACATTTGGATCAACTTTATACCAATCCTAGCCTCCAATTACATTTGTTGTTGTTGTTGTTTCTTATCCCCTTGTGTAAAGATTGCACGAATTCCATGAGTTCATGCTCCTCGAGCTGTTTTATGATAAGCAGCGGCCTCTCCCAAAGGTCCTGTTTAGTGCATCTAATGCAAGCCAAAATACCAATTACGTTTAACCACATCCACAGGCCCTTCATTCACTGGAGCAAGGGGCTCTTTCTGATTTAAAAACAAAAAATGCTCCAATGGCCCCCAATTTTTGCAAAAGTTCAATCGTACCAGTGAGTGTAGGTAACTAAATGGGGATCTGGCACATTTGCAAGTACAAAGTCGAACTGCTATTCACATGTGTAGACATGTGGTGCACTTGCAGTAAAAGCAGTCGTCTACTTCTACCCACCATGATTACCATGGCCTGTACCATGTGTACTAGGGATAAGTAAAAACAAAAGAAGAGAGAACATACCTGGGATGGGAGAATTGCCCTTCTTTGGAGAGAACCCTATGGGAGAACCTTCAGGGGAGGGAACAGCTCCTGGAGAAGGGGGCTGGTCCCCGACCCCCTCGACTTTAGAAAGCAGCAAGGCTCCACCTTCAAGCTCTTCTTCCTCCTCCACCAGAGAAGCACCTGGACACCCAGCTGTTGGATATGGCACAGTACCTCACAACTAACTCCATATATACACACAAGGTCCAAATAAATAAACGCTGTTACCGAAATGTCACACACTATTTATTTGGTCTTATTACCTTGTGTTTATAATCTACTAGCCGAATGACCCGGGCAACGCCCGGGGTTTACCCGATTAAATGCTTTTATTCAAATACTATTCGTTACAATTATAAATTGGCGCCGTGGATGTCATTCTTGTATAATATATAAATGAGTTTTCAAAATTGTAAAAAAAAAAATGCATCGGCCGGGAATCGAACCCGGGGCGCCCGCGTGGCAGGCGAGCATTCTACCACTGAACCAAAAGCAAACGGTGACAGAATTAAGAAAGAATTGTGCATTATGCTGATAACTGTATATATTAATAATCCAAATTGTACCTTATCATTGGATTTGGTCTTATTAGCTTGTTTTTATAATCTCTTATATATAATCTCCTTTATACATAGACAGGAAAAGCACATATATTTTAATAATATAAATGAGTTTTAAAAATTGTAAAAAAAAAATGCATCGGCCGGGAATCGAACCCGCGTGGCAGGCGAGCATTCTACCACTGAACCAAAAGCAAACGGTGACAGAATTAAGAACACATGCCGCTGATAACTGTATATAGTATAATCCAAATTGTGCCTTATACCTCCCTGAACAACCAATCTACTTCCAACAACCACCTTTGCCAAATCAAATGTCAACAGGGATCTGCCAGAAGTGGCCCCCTGGTTAAGGGGAATTGCTGATGAGTTTACGGCTAACTTATCGTCTTCATTACATGGATTTTCTACAGTACAGTAGTTCTCTCCTTGCTTTGCAAGTTTACATTTCTACACAACACTAATATCTTGCTGTTGTTTCTTATTCCCTTGTGTAAAGATTACACGAATTCCATGAGTTCATGCTCCACGAGCTATTAATATCTTAAGTGTCCATTATATCGACTTATAGGCTATAATTTTTAGCAATACTCTTTAATGCAAATTTAAAGCATTTTAAGAGTGAATTCGTCACTTTTAAAAATAAATTTGTCACTTTTAAAAATGAGTTCAACTCCACCTTTGCCGGTCCCAAGCCCGGATGAAAAAGGAGGAGGGGAAGCAGTAACAAGCTCACTAAAAAACCTGGGTTCAGCTGGCCCGGCTGATAGTACCGTATAAGGGCTCCTGATCCATGGATACAGGATGAGCAGCGTTTGTACTACATGTTAGGAGCAACTGCACATGGCCTCTGTTCCTCATGTCAGAGGCAGCCATTTATTTTGGAGCTAAGTCGGCCTGCCACTGAGTAGTGCTCCCAGTGATGACAAAGGCAGACGCATTCTACTTCACCCAGTCATGATGGCTGTCAAACAGACACCAACAAGGGTCACAAGTTGATACCCTAATATGATTGAGTGGAGATAAGAAAGAAGAAGGCAGTGAAACCCCTCAACTCCACCAAGGAACAATAAAAGTAGGGCTACAGTCTAAATGTCCACCACCTTTTTTGACACAGGTTCTCAGTTGATCAGGTCAGGTTGCATGCCTGTATCCAGGGGGATTTTGACTACTGCTTACTCTCTTGATAAGGTACAATTTGGATTATTCTATATACAGTTACGAGCGTCATTCCTCATCTCCTAATCAATCAGTCATCAGTTTTCATCTCTGTCACCGTTTGCTTTTTTTTTTGGAATGGCGCCCTCCTATTGGTTGGCTACGGTCACGCCACCTTTATGTCGGGCCACCGACTTATGGAACACCCCTCGTATAATCTCCTTTTAGTGAACACCTCTCTACAAAGGACAGTTTTCATTTGCAAAATTACCATTTTTACTATTTAGCAACTCTCTGGTAAGAGGACACCTCTCTCTAAAGGTCACTTTGGCTCTGCAAATAGGTGTCCTTTATAGAGAGGTTCTACTGTATTAAAGAACTACTACATTACTAGGGGGTCGGTGGAAGGCTGGTTAAACCGTTTGGTTTTCGACCACTAAGGACCCGGGTTCGATTCCCGCATTGGACACTTTTTTCTGTTTAAAAAAAAAATGCTCCAATGGCCCCCGATTTTTGCAAAAGTCCAACCCCACCAGCAAGTGCAAGTAACCAAACGGGCTCTGGCATTTGTAAGTGCAAAGTCGAACTGCTTTTCACATGTGTAGACATGTGGTGCGCTTATAGTAAAAAGCAGTCGCTGACTACCCACCATGATTATCATGGCATGTACCACATGTACTAGGGATAAGCAAAAAAAAAAAACTACTACATTACTAAATTCTTATTATCCTTAAATCCCTTTATTATATTAATAATCTTAAAATTAACCTAAAAAAACTCTACATAATTGTATTACTATTATTTTGTACTTTTCATGTGTAGGCATATGGTGCACTTACAGTAAAAGCAGTCTCCAACTTCTTTCCACTATGATTATCATGGCCTGCACCACATCTACTAGGGGAATAATTTGAAAGAAAAAAAAACTATTACAGTAGGACCTCTCTATAAAGGACACCTAATTGTAGAGCCAAAGTGTCCTTTAGGGAGAGGTGTCCTCTTACCGGAGAGTTGCTAAATAATAAAAATTATAATTTTGCAAATGAAAACTGTCCTTTGTGGAGAGGTGTCTCCTAGCGGGTTGTCCACTAAAGGGAGGTTCTAATGTTTTTTTTTTTTTTTTTAAGTACCTTTTTTTAATAGACAAGTTAAATTTATAATACAATATAATGTGGCTTATGATTGTAGAACGCAGTTTGAAAATTACACCGCAAATGTTTCTTTTGAACGAAAAATCAAAATTTAAGGAGAAATAACGACTATTTCTAACCTTAGGATGAATCAGGAAGAGTAATGATAAATGGACACTTTATTTTTCCATTTATCATTACTCTTCACAATTCATCCTTTCATACTTCATCCCTAAGGATAGAAATAGTCGTTATTTCTCCTTAAAATAAATTTAGATTTTTCGTTCAAAAGAAACATTTGCGGTATAATTTTTAACTTTGTTCTACAGACAAGTTAAAATTTCCAAGGAGAACCCCCTCTTTGTTCAACTTAAGGAAGGACTGTGCAGTGGTATCAACAAGGTTACCTGGAGGGACCTCAGCCAGGGGGAGCAGGGGGCCCTCGTCAGAATTGGTGGGTGAGGGGGCATCTGTAGTGGGCGGAGATGGGACAGGACTCCTAGCCAGCTTTGGCTGAAGTTTGGTGCTCACCACTTGGACCCTGTTGGCAAAATTCTTGTATGCCTGCACACCAGAACACACATTCCTGCTTCAATGGTATCTCAGAGGAAATGGGGGAAGAGAAGACTTTAATGACACAAGATTTAACAAACAACACCAGAGGAAACAAACACAGAACTTCCAATTACATACTTAATTGGGAATCCAATCTAAGACTCAAAAAAGAAGGCCCTCTCCACCTGGCCAAAAGAAATGGATTTTTAAAATATAAAGTAGAAAAAAAATTATTTAGCAGAAAAAATTTCTCCATGCGAACCACTACAAAATGTTATTTTTAATGCCACTTTAAATGAACCCACCAACAAACAATGCCAAAATCCAGAATACTTAAAATAATTATCATTAGAAATAATTAATAACATTCCTAAAAATGCAATAACTATTTATACCGATGGTAGCAGAGACGAGCTAGGACACACTGGCAGTGGCTGTCTCATCAAAACCACAAATGGCATTGAGAAAATGTACAGAAGAAACCCAGATTTTTGCTCAGTCTTCAGATCAGAACTTATAGCCATCTATGAAGCCTTAAAATCCATCAGAAATACTAATTATCAAGATATCTGGATTCTTACTGATAGCAGAAGTGCCATACAACACTTGAGTCACACAGGGGAACTTGGAGACAAAGTAAGCAGGAACATAATTGGCTATCTCCAAAAACTCTCAAAAACCTCAAAAATTCACCTTCAATGGATACCCTCACATGTTGGAATTGAAGGCAATGAAGCTGCTGATGTGCTAGCAAAAAAAGGCACAAAAGAACCCTTGCCACAGAAAAATAAACTTACTTTTAAAGAAATAGAAACAGTAGCCAAAACAAAAATAAACAAGAACTGGAGGATCCCACCTAAGCACAGTTGGTACAGTGGGGTGAACCCAGGAGGAGCTCTGAACATCAGAAATAGACAGCATCAAACAACACTAACAAGATTTAGAACAGGCCATCTCAAGCCATTGAAGATAGAAAATAATAACAAAATCTACCCCACTTGCCCAAAATGTAGCTTGTCACCTGCAGCTCCAGAACATATTTTGGCTTGCATTAGATGCACTAAACAGGACCTTTGGGAGAGGCCGCTGCTCATCATAAAACAGCTCGAGGAGCATGAACTCATGGAATTCGTGTAATCTTTACACAAGGGGATAAGAAACAACAACAACAGAGTTTACAAGAAAAGTGGAAGGATGGTCTAAACCGTTGGTTTTCGACCGCTACGACCCGGGTTCGATTCCCGCATTGGGCACTTTTTCATGTTTAAAAAAAAAATGCTCCAATGGCCCCCGATTCTTGCAAAAGTCCAACCCCACCAGCGAGCGCAAGTAACCAAACGGGGCTCTGGCACATTTGTAAGTGCAAAGTCGAACTGCTTTTCACATGTGTAGACATGTGGTGCACTTACAGTGAAAGCAGTCGCCTAATTCTACACACCATGATTATCATGGCCTGTACCACGTGTACTAGGGATAAGCAAAAAAAAACAAGAAAATAAGACCTAATCCAAATAAATAAATAGTGTGTGACGGTAACAGCATTGTTACCATCATCAGAGAAAAGAATAAATGAGGAAAAATATCACAGCATGTTCTTAAATAGTACTGTTATCAAGTGTGTAAACAAGATATCTGTATAAACTCCCTGTATAGGACACCTAATTGCAGAGCTAAAGTGTCCTTTAGGGAGATATGTCCTCTTACTGGAGAGTTGCTAAATTGTAAAAATGGTGATTTTGTAAATGAAAACTGTCCTATGTGGAGAGGTGTCCACTAGCGGGGTGTCTGTTAAAGGGAGGTTCTACTGTAATATAAATTTATCCAATAATTCCTGGCATAAGAGACAAGGGTGCAAGTTTTTAGCACATTCCAATTAATTCAGTCATTCCAACTAGAAGCTATGAAAAAACAAACTCTGGTGGTATGATAAACTGACAGAATGGGAAGTAGACAATTTGCATACATACATACATACACTCTATCACAGTATAGGTGCCCGTGGGGAAGCTTACATTAGCTATGGCTTTAGAATCCCTCCGCATGGAGCCATAGTAGAGGTGGGCTTGCTCCAGCAGCTCTTGTTCCTTGTTTCTCTCCTCCTGCTCACTGACAAAGGCAGCGATGATGCCTTCCAGCATGTGAGCTGTCTCATCCAGCTCTTGGGTGTACTGGTAGCCATGGCTCTTGTCTGCACCCACAGGATTCCCCATCAGCCAACTAGGCTTCATTGTTAACTGATAATGGCAAAATTCCTGTTACCAAAATACCAAATGTAATTGTAATTGGTTGTCAATGAAGAGCCTCAGATGTCCCCATGCATCTCTATCACAGCAGTCGCAATGTCCACTATCTTGGGTGTGTATACTGTATTGTTGCTGTGTTCAATGAAGAGCCTCAGATGTCCCCATGCATCTCTATCACAGCAGTCGCAATGTCCACTATCTTGGGTGTGTATACTGCATTGTTGCTGTGTTCAATGAAGAGCCTCAGATGTCCCCATGCATCTCTATCACAGCAGTCGCAATGTCCACTATCTTGGGTGTGTATACTGTATTGTTGCTGTGTTCAATGAGGAGCCTCAGATGTCTCCATGCATCTCTATCACAGCAGTCGCAATGTCCACTATCTTGGGTGTGTATACTGTATTGTTGCTGTGTTCAATGAGGAGCCTCAGATGTCTCCATGCATTTCTATCACAGCAGTCGCAATGTCCACTATCTTGGGTGTGTATACTGTATTGTTGCTGTGTTCAATGAGGAGCCTCAGATGTCCCCATGCATCTCTATCACAGCAGTCGCAATGTCCACTATCTTGGGTGTGTATACTGTATTGTTGCTGTGTTCAATGAAGAGCCTCAGATGTCCCCATGCATCTCTATCACAGCAGTCGCAATGTCCACTATCTTGGGTGTGTATACTGTATTGTTGCTGTGTTCAATGAGGAGCCTCAGATGTCTCCATGCATCTCTATCACAGCAGTCGCAATGTCCACTATCTTGGGTGTGTATACTGTATTGTTGCTGTGTTCAATGAGGAGCCTCAGATGTCTCCATGCATTTCTATCACAGCAGTCGCAATGTCCACTATCTTGGGTGTGTATACTGTATTGTTGCTGTGTTCAATGAGGAGCCTCAGATGTCTCCATGCATTTCTATCACAGCAGTCGCAATGTCCACTATCTTGGGTGTGTATACTGTATTGTTGCTGTGTTCAATGAGGAGCCTCAGATGTCTCCATGCATTTCTATCACAGCAGTCGCAATGTCCACTATCTTGGGTGTGTATACTGTATTGTTGCTGTGTTCAATGAGGAGCCTCAGATGTCCCCATGCATTTCTATCACAGCAGTCGCAATGTCCACTATCTTGGGTGTGTATACTGTATTGTTGCTGTGTTCAATGAGGAGCCTCAGATGTCTCCATGCATTTCTATCACAGCAGTCGCAATGTCCACTATCTTGGGTGTGTATACTGTATTGTTGCTGTGTTCAATGAGGAGCCTCAGATGTCCCCATGCATTTCTATCATAGTAGTCGCAATGTCCACTATCTTGGGTGTGTATACTGTATTGTTGCTGTGTTCAATGAGGAGCCTCAGATGTCCCCATGCATTTCTATCACAGCAGTCGCAATGTCCACTATCTTGGGTGTGTATACTGTATTGTTGCTGTGTTCAATGAGGAGCCTCAGATGTCTCCATGCATTTCTATCACAGCAGTCGCAATGTCCACTATCTTGGGTGTGTATACTGTATTGTTGCTGTGTTCAATGAGGAGCCTCAGATGTCTCCATGCATTTCTATCACAGCAGTCGCAATGTCCACTATCTTGGGTGTGTATATTGTATTGTTGCTGTGTTCAATGAGGAGCCTCAGATGTCTCCATGCATTTCTATCACAGCAGTCGCAATGTCCACTATCTTGGGTGTGTATACTGTATTGTTGCTGTGTTCAATGAGGAGCCTCAGATGTCTCCATGCATTTCTATCACAGCAGTCGCAATGTCCACTATCTTGGGTGTGTATACTGTATTGTTGCTGTGTTCAATGAGGAGCCTCAGATGTCTCCATGCATTTCTATCACAGCAGTCGCAATGTCCACTATCTTGGGTGTGTATACTGTATTGTTGCTGTGTTCAATGAGGAGCCTCAGATGTCCCCATGCATTTCTATCACAGCAGTCGCAATGTCCACTATCTTGGGTGTATATACTGTATTGTTGCTGTGTTCAATGAGTAGCCTCAGATGTCTCCATGCATTTCTATCACAGCAGTCGCAATGTCCACTATCTTGGGTGTGTATACTGTATTGTTGCTGTGTTCAATGAGGAGCCTCAGATGTCTCCATGCATTTCTATCACAGCAGTCGCAATGTCCACTATCTTGGGTGTGTATACTGTATTGTTGCTGTGTTCAATGAGGAGCCTCAGATGTCCCCATGCATTTCTATCACAGCAGTCGCAATGTCCACTATCTTGGGTGTGTATACTGTATTGTTGCTGTGTTCAATGAGGAGCCTCAGATGTATCCATGCATTTCTATCACAGCAGTCGCAATGTCCACTATCTTGGGTGTGTATACTGTATTGTTGCTGTGTTCAATGAGGAGCCTCAGATGTCTCCATGCATTTCTATCACAGCAGTCGCAATGTCCACTATCTTGGGTGTGTATACTGTATTGTTGCTGTGTTCAATGAGGAGCCTCAGATGTCTCCATGCATTTCTATCACAGCAGTCGCAATGTCCACTATCTTGGGTGTGTATACTGTATTGTTGCTGTGTTCAATGAGGAGCCTCAGATGTCTCCATGCATTTCTATCACAGCAGTCGCAATGTCCACTATCTTGGGTGTGTATACTGTATTGTTGCTGTGTTCAATGAGGAGCCTCAGATGTCCCCATGCATTTCTATCACAGCAGTCGCAATGTCCACTATCTTGGGTGTGTATACTGTATTGTTGCTGTGTTCAATGAGGAGCCTCAGATGTCTCCATGCATTTCTATCACAGCAGTCGCAATGTCCACTATCTTGGGTGTGTATACTGTATTGTTGCTGTGTTCAATGAGGAGCCTCAGATGTCTCCATGCATTTCTATCACAGCAGTCGCAATGTCCACTATCTTGGGTGTGTATATTGTATTGTTGCTGTGTTCAATGAGGAGCCTCAGATGTCTCCATGCATTTCTATCACAGCAGTCGCAATGTCCACTATCTTGGGTGTGTATACTGTATTGTTGCTGTGTTCAATGAGGAGCCTCAGATGTCTCCATGCATTTCTATCACAGCAGTCGCAATGTCCACTATCTTGGGTGTGTATACTGTATTGTTGCTGTGTTCAATGAGGAGCCTCAGATGTCCCCATGCATTTCTATCACAGCAGTCGCAATGTCCACTATCTTGGGTGTGTATACTGTATTGTTGCTGTGTTCAATGAGTAGCCTCAGATGTCTCCATGCATTTCTATCACAGCAGTCGCAATGTCCACTATCTTGGGTGTGTATACTGTATTGTTGCTGTGTTCAATGAGGAGCCTCAGATGTCTCCATGCATTTCTATCACAGCAGTCGCAATGTCCACTATCTTGGGTGTGTATACTGTATTGTTGCTGTGTTCAATGAGGAGCCTCAGATGTCCCCATGCATTTCTATCACAGCAGTCGCAATGTCCACTATCTTGGGTGTGTATACTGTATTGTTGCTGTGTTCAATGAGGAGCCTCAGATGTCTCCATGCATTTCTATCACAGCAGTCGCAATGTCCACTATCTTGGGTGTGTATACTGTATTGTTGCTGTGTTCAATGAGGAGCCTCAGATGTCTCCATGCATTTCTATCACAGCAGTCGCAATGTCCACTATCTTGGGTGTGTATACTGTATTGTTGCTGTGTTCAATGAGGAGCCTCAGATGTCTCCATGCATTTCTATCACAGCAGTCGCAATGTCCACTATCTTGGGTGTGTATACTGTATTGTTGCTGTGTTCAATGAGGAGCCTCAGATGTCCCCATGCATTTCTATCACAGCAGTCGCAATGTCCACTATCTTGGGTGTGTATACTGTATTGTTGCTGTGTTCAATGAGGAGCCTCAGATGTCTCCATGCATTTCTATCACAGCAGTCGCAATGTCCACTATCTTGGGTGTGTATACTGTATTGTTGCTGTGTTCAATGAGGAGCCTCAGATGTCCCCATGCATTTCTATCACAGCAGTCGCAATGTCCACTATCTTGGGTGTGTATACTGTATTGTTGCTGTGTTCAATGAGGAGCCTCAGATGTCTCCATGCATTTCTATCACAGCAGTCGCAATGTCCACTATCTTGGGTGTGTATACTGTATTGTTGCTGTGTTCAATGAGGAGCCTCAGATGTCCCCATGCATTTCTATCACAGCAATCGCAATGTCCACTATCTTGGGTGTGCATACTGTATTGTTGCTGTGTTCAATGAGGAGCCTCAGATGTCCCCATGCATTTCTATCATAGTAGTCGCAATGTCCACTATCTTGGGTGTGTATACTGTATTGTTGCTGTGTTCAATGAGGAGCCTCAGATGTCTCCATGCATTTCTATTACAGCAGTCGCAATGTCCACTATCTTGGGTGTGTATACTGTATTGTTGCTGTGTTCAATGAGGAGCCTCAGATGTCTCCATGCATTTCTATCATAGTAGTCGCAATGTCCACTATCTTGGGTGTGTATACTGTATTGTTGCTGTGTTCAATGAGGAGCCTCAGATGTCTCCATGCATTTCTATCACAGCAGTCGCAATGTCCACTATCTTGGGTGTGTATACTGTATTGTTGCTGTGTTCAATGAGGAGCCTCAGATGTCTCCATGCATTTCTATCACAGCAGTCGCAATGTCCACTATCTTGGATGTGTATACTGTATTGTTGCTGTGTTCAATGAGGAGCCTCAGATGTCTCCATGCATTTCTATCATAGTAGTCGCAATGTCCACTATCTTGGGTGTGTAAAGCTGCTGCTCCATGTCAATTTTTTGCAAGGCTGCGGCCATTGCTGGGCATGAGAATATATGGGTAGGTGTGTGTGTGTGTGTAGGTGAATAAGTTAATTTTCCAATGAAGAGCAATTGTAATTGGTCTCAGTACTTTTTAACTGCACATGAGGTGTGGATTTGGTGGGTGTAATACAGAAATGTTGGTACAACACTGTAGGAATACAAGTAGGCTAAATCAGTAGATCTCAGTATTGAATGCTACCATCGTACAAGTACAGTCGAACCTGTCACTATAGGATAACACCCAGTCACAGAGTCAAAGTGTCCTTTAAAGAAATGTCCTCTTACCAGAGAGTAGCTATTTAATAAAAATCATTAATTTTGGCGATTAAAACTATCCTTTGTAGAAAGGTGTCCACTCATAAAGGTCCTACTGTACTTAACTTGTTGCCTCTCAACTTTTATTAATACCTAACCAAGTGGAAGGGTAAAAAACAAGGTATACAGTCAAGTTTTGTTGGCAGCAGTGAATCAAACACTGTTACTTTCAAGAAGCAGGATTGGGGAATTTACCTTTCATCTTTCTAAGCAGTTGATCCCAAGGAAGATCAGATTTTTTGCTGAAGGCGGTTTCCTTAACGGCTCTTTCTTTGCAGAGTTTGTCAGTCAAGGCGATCTGTTTGGTGAGCTTGGCACACTGGACAGACACAGCTGTGTGAGCACCAACATCCCACACTGGCCAGTCCCACCCACTCACCTCAAACTCTGAGATTATCTTGGAGGAGGAGCTGGCAACGGAGGACACCTTGGAGTTGACTACACACACATTGGGATAATTACCACAAGTATTCTATGGAGATTAACTTTCAAGAAGGGTGAGGTACCATATACATATATATACAGTTAAACCTGTCTACAGCGCCCTTTCTAAATAGCACCTTCCTCTCTATAGCGCCAGATTTTAAATACATAGTACGTTGCGATTTATATTAAAAGTGACCTGTCTATAGCACCCCCTCTTGGTGAGTCCCAAGAGAGGGCGCTATAGACAGGTTTAACTGTATATGTGTAAAAACAATAAAAAATAAATAAAAAGGTCAGGTGCTGATATTAAAAATAATGAAGGCATATTCTGACCAGAAGCACATGTGCTTTTTAGATGGCAGAGCGCCATCTGGTGGAACAGAAATCAACTAAACATTGATTTAGCCTGTTCCCTAATATTTGGCCCACCCATTTTCTTGATAAATCAAGAAAAGCCATCCACGAACGTGTTTCGTGTTGTTGGCGCTCGTCAGCGTGGAGCAGGCTGTACCACTACAACCAAAAAGATTTTTGGTCCCAGAGGCTTCTTGAAAAACTAAGAAATAGGTATTTAAGGCCAAACTTGCGTAAATACGCTTAACACATAAGAAAACAATAGAAAGAAAATAAAAAGGTCAGGTGTTGATATTAAAAATAATGAAGGCATATCCTGACCAGGAGCACATGTGCTTTTTATATATCAATATCTATAGATACACTCATGGACAAATCTTGAGGACAAAACTTTCAGGATTCAGGCTCTGAAATATATTTGATACTCAGTGACCTTTATTGGAGAAACGATATGACCAAGTTTGAACAAAGTTTTGGTCATGAGTGTGTATACAGTAAAACTTGGTTAAAACAAACCAGGGATATAGCGAAATTTCACTTAAAAGGTAATCCTAATTCCATTCCATTGAAAATTTCCTTTTTTTTTTTAAATATTTAACTATCCCGATAAAAAAAAACTAAAGTCTCAAAAAATATATATCTAATTGAAAAAAAATGTTTTTTTGCTTATCCTTAGTACACGTGGGTACAGGCCATAATAATCATAGTGGGTAGAAGTAGGGGATTGCTTTTATTGTAAGTGCACCACATGTCTACACATTTTGCACTTACAAATTTGCCACAACCTCAAAAATTCACCTTCAATGGATACCCTCACACGTTGGCATTGAAGGCAATGAAGCTGCTGATGTGCTAGCGAAAAAAGGCACAAAAGAACCCTTGCCACAGAAAAATAAACTTACTTTTAAAGAAATAGAAACAATAGCCAAAACAAAAATAAACAAGAACTGGAGGATCCCACCTAAGCACAGTTGGTACAGTGGAGTGAACCCAGGAGAAGCTCTGAAGATCAGAAATAGACAGCATCAAACAACACTAACAAGATTTAGAACAGGCCATCTCAAGCCATTGAAGATAGAAAATAATAACAAAATTTATCCCACTTGCCCAAAATGTAGTTTGGTACCTGCAGCTCCAGAACACATTTTGGCTTGCATTAGATGCACTAAACAGGACCTTTGGGAGAGGCCGCTGCTCATCATAAAACAGCTCGAGGAGCATGAACTCATGGAATTCGTGTAATCTTTACACAAGGGGATAAGAAACAACAACAACAAATTTGCCAGAGTTCCGTTTGGTTACTTGCACTCACTGGTGGGGTTGAACTTTTGCAAGAATTGGGGCACATTGGAGCATTTTTTTTTTTTAGTTAAATAAGAAGAAAAAAGCCCAATGCTGGAATCGAACCCGGGTCGTAGTAGTCGAAAACCAACGGTTTAGACTATCCTTCCACCGACCCCATATCTAATTAAAATACTAGGCTTATATAACAAACTTTATAACAAATTCACGGGGCTCTGGCACATTTGTAAGTGCAAAGTCGAACTGCTTTTCACATGTGTAGACATGTGGTGCACTTACAGTAAAAGCAGTCGTCTACTTCTACCCACCATGATTATCATGGTCTGTACCACGTGTACTAGGGATAAGCAAAAAATAATAATAATAACAAATTTAAACTTGACCCTTTTTTTTTTTTTAAGCAAAATTTTGGATAATTTTCAGCTCACTGATCATGATTCAAAACAATAGATTTGGCATAATTGTTAATTTACATCCATGTTCATTTTTCCTAAATGTTATATACATTTTTGCATTGGACTCTCTTATTAATTAACAAAACATCTTTACATTTATCATGTTTTAAATGGAAACTATTTGCAAATGGTACACCAAAAAATAAGGAAAATTAGAAGAAAAAAAAAACATTCTTAAAAAGATACAAATAGCCATAATCAAAAGTGAAACAAGGCAAACAGAACTTGAAAAAGAAAAAGCTAAAAATAGAAAGGTAAATAAAAGGTAAACAAAAAGGTTATAAAAATTGTTACAAGAGAAATCAGCACCAAATTGTTGCCGCGATCATTACATGTTAGCATCTCCTTTAGAAGAGATGTTCTATATCTATCAAAAAGAAAAAGGCATCTCATTATCATGCAACTGAAAGTTGCCGATGGCTTGCGTCGTCTATCAGAATAAATATCAACTATTCTCATTGATTCCAATAGATGGTGCAAGCCATCAGCAACTTTCAGTTTCACGATATGGAGATGTCTTTTTCTTTATCTCTGGAATGATAAAGCACAATTTGGATTGTAGATTATAATACAAGAAAATAAGATCTAATTCAAATAATTTATTAGTGTGTGACGTTTCAGCAACAACATTGTCACCATCATCAGACAAAAGAATTTTTAAAAAAATCATATTCATCGTTTTTTTTTTTTCACAATCATCATTTTTTTTTTTATTCTATTGTCTGATGATGATGACAATGTTGTTGCCGAAACATCACACACTAATAAATTATTTGGATTAAGTCTTATTTTCTTTTATTTATCTCTGGAAGTAGGATGATTTAAAGTTTGAAGATCCCTAGTTAAATATGTTTGGTGTTCCATACCAGTAGCTGTATTCTCCCCCATACAGTGTGCTCTCACCTAGAATATCCTTGAGTTCTGCGATGAAGTCCGCCTCGTATATGTTCCTCTCCTCCCAGATGTTGAAGACTCGCTCCACCGCGGGACGGATCTTCTCATCTCTGCCACAGTAAGTCAGTTGGGACAAGGGGAGGTATTATTTACTCTTTATTGTTTCAGCAGCTCCTTACTGCTTCTCTCTCTTTCTACTTCATCAGACCACTTTGCCGGTCCCAAGCCCAGATGAAAAAGGAGGAGGGGGAGCAGTAACAAGTTCAGTAAAAAACCTGGGCTCAGCTGGCCCAGCTGATAGTACCCTGTAAGGACTCCAGGGATACAGGATGAGCAGCATTTGTACTTCATGTTAGGAGTGGCTGCACATGGTGTCTGTTCCTCATGTCAGAGGCGGTCATTTCTTTTAGAGCTAAGTCGGCCTGCCACTGAGTAGTGCTCCCAGTCTTAATGACAAAGGCAGATGCATTCTACTTCACCCAGTGTGGAGATAAGAAAGAAGAAGAAGACATGTGTAGACATATGGTGCACTTACAGTTAAAGCAGTAGCCTACCTCTACCCACCATGATTATAATGGCCTTTACCACCCGTACTAGGGATAAGCAAAAATAAATAAAATTGTTTTAAATAACAGAAACTTCAGTGTGTACTCAATATTGCATCCCACATATATAGCATGCTTTCCATAAACCAAGCACTTTGAGCAAATAACAGAAAATACTTTTTGATAAAGGAAACAAAGATTTGCGGATGTAGAACTGAACTGAACATTGTGAATGCAAAAATAAAAAGATTATACGTAAATATGAAAAGGGAAAAATGGAAATAAACTTGTGAAAACCTGAACCCAAGAAACCCAAATACAAAACTTTGGCATTTGGCAAAACAAATTGACAGAGCCCAGCCACAAACTGAAAACACAAATATGATTAAGAATACAGATAGTACCCCAGCAACTAATGACAAAAATGCTGCTAATCTTTTAGGTAATTCATATCAAATAAGTAGTAAAATCAAATTTGAAATAAAAGATAAGAAAGTTGAAAAAAAGGCCCGAAAGATTATTCATGACTAAAAATGTCACCAGCACTCATAATATTTTCCATGAAAAAAAATCAATATGAAAGAGCTAGATTATGCATTAGAAAACACTGACCTGAACAAGACTCCTGGGCCAGATGGAATCCATGGCCAAATGATATCAAACTTGGGCAAAAATGGCAAAGAAAGACTTCTTGAAATTTTCAATAACACCTGGAAAACTGGAAAATTGCCTCAAGACTGGAAAACTGCAACAATAATTCCTATTAAAAAACTTGACAAATCTGCTGATGACCCAAAAAACTACCGACCTATCTCCCTCACAAGTATTTGCTGCAAATCAATGGAAAAAATTATACTCAGATGACTCATCTACCACCTAGACACGAGAAATCTCTTACCAGAAGAACAATATGGATTTAGGAAAGGACATGGGACAATAGACCAACTCTTATTTTTCACACAAAAGGTAAAAGATGCACAAGACAGAAAACCAACTAACCACACCATAGCTGCTTTTTTAGACCTTACACAAGCTTTTGATAAGGTATGGAAAAACAAGTTAATTAAAAAATTATACAAGCATTTCAAAATTGATGGAAAAGCTATCACTTGGATAAATGATTCCCTTAAAAATAGACACATCAGGGTCAAATATAATGGCACTCTATCTAAAATCTTCAAATTGTACCAAGGATTACCACAAGGATCAGTCCTTAGCCCAAATCTCTTCACCCTATTTATTGCAGGCATAGAAGAAAATATTTCACATAAAACCAATATTGGACTTTTCGCTGATGACATTATTCTATGGAGCAGCAACACTAACTGGAAAAAAGCTGAAAGGGATTCGAACAAAACTCTTCTCCACCTAGAAAAATTTGCTAATAAACATAAATTAGAATTTAACCCCCAAAAATCTAAAACCTGTCTTTTTATTACCGATAAGAAACTATGCAAAATAAGATCAAAAATTATTCTGAAAGAACAACAATTACAATATAATAAACATCCTAAATATCTTGGCTACACTCTGAATCCAGAAATTAACTCCAGTAAACATATTGAAGAAGTTATTAGAAAAGGAAAAGACCGACTAAAAATCCTGAAATATATTTCAGGAAGAGAGTGGGGAGCCGATGCAACCACAATAAAATTAACTTACACATTTCTAATTAGACCTATCCTGGAATATGGATATCAAATCTATGGCACAGCATCTGAAACAAATCTAAAATCACTGGAAAGGATACAACTAAGTGCAGCTAGAATTATTACAGGTCTTCGAAATACCTGCCCTAATGATATTGTACTTTACGAGGCAGACATTATGCCCTTAAAGGATAGAAGAAGCTACAATCTGCCAAAATATATAAACAAAATCAAAAGTTATGGAAACAAACACAGAACTTCCAATTACATACTTAATTGGGAATCCAATTTAAGACTCAAAAAAGAAAGCCCTCTACACCTGGCCAAAAGAAATGGATTTTTAAAATATAAAGTGGAAAAAAATTATTTAGCAGAAAAAATGTCTCCATGCAAACCACTACAAAATGTTATTTTTAATGACACTTTAAATGAACCCACCAACAAACAATACCAAATTCCAGAATGTTGTTGTTGTTTCTTATCCCTTTGTGTAACTATCTATACTGATGGTAGCAGAGATGAGTTGGGACACACTGGCAGTTGCTGTCTCATTAAAACCACAAATGGCATTGAGAAAATGAACAGAAGAAACCCAGATTTTTGCTCAGTCTTCAGATCAGAACTTATAGCCATCTATGAAGCCTTAAAATCCATCAGAAATACTAATTATCAAGATATCTGGATTCTTACTGATAGTAGAAGTGCCATACAACACTTGAGTCACACAGGGGAACTTAGAGACAAAGTAAGCAGGAACATAATTGGCTATCTCCAAAAACGCTCAAAAACCTCAAAAATTCACCTTCAATGGATACCCTCACACGTTGGCATTGAAGGCAATGAAGCTGCTGATGTGCTAGTGAAAAAAGGCACAAAAGAACCCTTGCCAGAGAAAAATAAACTTACTTTTAAAGAAATAGAAACAGTAGCCAAAACAAAAATAAGCAAGAACTGGAGGATCCCACCTAAGCACAGTTGGTACACCCCTGGAGCAGATGGCCACCCAGACCTTACGGTCCACAAGCCATTGAAGATAGAAAATAATAACAAAATCTACCTCACTTGCCCAAAATGTAGCTTGGCACCTGCAGCTCCAGAACACATTTTCGCTTGCATTAGATGCACTAAACAGGACCTTTGGAAGAGGCCGCTGCTCATCATAAAACAGCTCGAGGAGCATAAACTCGTGGAATTTATGTAATCTTTACACAAGGGGATAAGAAACAACAACAAGATTTGCAGATACATTAATTTCTCAAATTTATATTTTATATATTCATTACACAACTGCCTTACACCTGGTAGAAAAACATACAAGATACTGGATGGAAGAGTTTTTAACTCCACCTTTGCCGGTCCCAAGCCCGGATGAAAAAAGGAGGAGGGGGAGCGGTAACAAGCTCACTAAAAAACCTGGGCTCAGCTGGCCCGGCTGATAGTACCCTGTAAGGGCTCCAGGGATACAGGATGAGCAGCATTTGTACTCCATGTTAGGAGCGGCTGCACATGGCATCTGTTCCTCATGTCAGAGGCAGCCATTTCTTATGGAGCTAAGTCGGCCTGCTACTGAGTAGTGCTCCCAGTCTTAATGACAAAGGCAGATACATTCTACTTCACCCAATCATGATGGTTGTCAACTTTACAAGCTTGATACCGTAATATGATTGAGTGGAGATAAGAAAAAAGAAGAGCAGAACCTCTGATGAGACTGGTCAACTTTGATACTCTACTGGTCTTCCCCAGAGTTAGAAGGAGGTTGAATGGAGATATTTTACTGAAGTGGGAGTTGTTGGTTCTCAGCTAGAAGGTTTCACTCAATAATTCTGTGTGTAGGCAGCAGAAGGTATACCTGGACAAGAGGGCGGCTTCCTTCATGACATCACGGAAAGACTCCAGGTAAGGCTGAGTTTGACCAGACTTGCGCTTGCTGTTCTGGATGACATCATTGGCGAGATAGATGAGGGTGAGGCGATGAGAGATTTTGGCTGGACACACATTCCTGAGGTCAGACACCCTTCAACTTGGAATAGCAGCACAGGAAACATTGGAGGAACATGTCAAAATGGGGGGGGGGGGGGGGACAACAAACAGAGTTAGCTGCTATTTTATAAAAAAAAAAATTGCTTCTTCTGTGATAAATCACAATTTAGATTATAGATAATAATGGAAGAAAATAAGACCTAATCCAAATAATTTATTAGTGTGTGACGTTTCGGCAACAGCATTATCACCATCATCAGACAAAAGAATTTTAAAAAATGAAAAACAAAATGAAACTTTTTTTTTTGTCTGATGATGGTGACAATGCTGTTGCCGAAACATCACACACTAATAAATTATTTGGATTAGGTCTAGTTTTCTTGTATTAATTAATTGTTCTTTTTTAGCATTTGCTTCATTCTAGAATGATATAGAAACAACACCTGTCCTTTTATAAAAACATCAGGGAGAGATAAAATACAGTCTAACCTCTTTAATTCAATAACCTCAAGGGAAGAGAGCTATCAGCTAAATCAGTGTTGAATAAAGTCAGATTATTTCATCACAACATCTTTTTTATCTCCGCTCAATCATATCAGGGTATCAAGTACTATTCACAAGACAGACTCCTTAAAAACATTGCTGCAGAAATCAACAAACTGAAAAAAATACCAAAATATGTCTACAATGGATTCCATCACATGTGGGAGTCCCTGGAAATGAGGAGGCCAACAGATTGGCAAAGGAAGGAGCAGCTGGACATCCTGATGCGGTGAACTCCGAGACCTACCTTTCAGCAAGGGACCATATTAACAAACTGAAACTACAACTAATAAGGAACCATAGAGATAGTTTCCATCATTCTTGGTACCAGGTAGAAAACCCCAAAAAATAGACCCTCCAACTAAACAGAAGGGAATCGACACAGTTGGCCAGATGGAAATCTGGTCACCTGCGCCCTCTAGTCTATAAAGAGGGAGCCAAAAGCTTCCCCATGTGCACTAGGTGCAAAACCAAAGAGGCCACTCCCCAACATTTACTAAATTGCATTGGAAAGGACAAAAGATCCCTGTACAGAGAACCAAGAAGAGTTCTTGAGCTTCTTTACGAGCACGACCTCCAAGATCTTGTCTAATTTAGACTAAAAGGATAAGTAAAAAAAAAAAAAGGGTATCAAGTTGTGACCCTTGATGGTTTCTGTTTGACAACCCTCATGACTGAGTGAAGTAGAATGCGTCTGCCTTTGTCATTAAGACTGGGAGCACTACTCAGTGGCAGGCTGACTTAGCTCCAAAATAAATGGCCGCCTCTAACATGAGGAACAGACGCCATGTGCAGCAGCTCCTAACATGGAGTAAAAACGCTGCTCATCCTGTATCCCTGGAGTCCTTACAGGGTACTATCAGCCGGGCCAGCTGAGCCTAGGCATTTTAGTAATTTCGATAAAATAATCCCTTGAATCAATATTAAAATAAAAACATAAAGCCTCCAGGGAAAAGTTTTTTTTTTTAATATTTTTTATTTAAAAAATGAAAAATATTTTAAAAGAAACTTTTCCCTGGAGGCTTTATGTTTTTATTTTAATAATTTTAGTAATTTGTTATCGCTCCCCCTCCTCCTTTTTCATCCGGGCTTGGGACCGGCAAAGGCGGAGTTTCCATCACAACATTTTTAAAAAGTTTGCTTCCTATGATAATCCCTGAAGCATGGCGTGGACACACAATGCTAGCTTATTGGGGCAATCTGGGCATTAAAAATTTGTTTGCTTTCTTTTGCAGGCACCTTTCCCCCTTTTTTTTGCATTTACTAGAAAGGCATACAACATAATTAAGTTTTGATTTTTTCATCTTCAAATTGATTAGGGAGATGTCTCTCTTCTAAGCGACACTCAGTTTGAACCAGCAAGCTTCCTTTCTGCTTGCTTGTGGAAGGTTTGCTTTTATAATCCAAGTCCAATAAGGACCTCTTGTCTAAATTCTTTTTAACTTAAAATGAAGATAACGTTACCACAGTCTTCATCAAGCCAACCCTCCTAGCAGATTATTTAAACAAACAAATTTCCCACTCTGGATGGGTAGAAATGAGTCAGCAATGTCGTATTTAAATGGGGCGACTAACATCACCTGCCGCACTGAAAGGATTTCATTTTTATATCACATTGACTAAAGTCACTTCCCCCACTAACTCCGCCTTTGCCAGTCCCAAGCCTGTATGAAAAAGGAGGAGGGGGAGCAGTAACAAGCTCACTAAAAAACCTGGGCTCAGCTGGCCATGCTGAGAGTACCCTGTAAGGGCTCCAGGGATACAGGATGAGCAGCATTTGTACTCCATGTTAGAAGCTGCTGTTCCTCATATCAGAGACGGCCATTTCTTTTGGAGCTAAGTCGGCCTGCCACTGAGTAGTGCTCCCAGTCTTAATGACAAAGGCAGATGCATTCTACTTCACCCAGTGTGGAGATAAGAAAGAAGACTTCCCCCAACCCTACAGACCAAATCTTCAAAGCAACTATTGTCCCCTCTCTCACCCAAAGGCTTAAATTGTAATGGAAAATGCTCAATTGAATGACACCGTGGAAATGGTTTTGCAATACACATGTAAATAAATTACTGATTACAATTATTTTTTTTAATGAAACCGAGAGATTTCACGCTGTAAATAATGCTATAATTTGGCTCTCTTCTCTCCTATTGACCTATTAAGGAGTTACATAATGGGATGCAAGATGAAAGTGAGGCTAACTACAATAAAGTACAATTTGGATTATAGATTAGAAACACAAGGTCTTCTTCTTTCTTACCTCTACTCAATCATATTAGGATATCAAGCTTAACTCTGCCTTTGCCGGTCCCAAGCCCGGATGAAAAAGGAGGAGGGGGAGCAGTAACAAGCTCACTAAAAAACCTAGGCTCAGCTGGCCAGGCTGATAGTACCCTGTAAGGGCTCCTAATCCAGGGATACAGGATGAGCAGCGTTTGTACTCCATGTTAGGAGCAGCTGCACATGGCATCTGTTCCTCATGTCAGAGGCGGCCATTTCTTTTGGAGCTAAGTCGGCCTACCACTGAGTAGTGCTCCCAGTCTTAATGACAAAGGCATTCTACTTCACCCAGTCATGATGGTTGTCAAGTCTCAGGTTGATACCCTAATATGATTGAGTGGAGATAAGAAAGAAGAAGAAGAGAAGGATATCAAGCTTGAGACTTTTGATAGTGTCTGCTGGGGATGAGTAGAGCTCATCAATGAATGAGTCAATACAGTCAATGATGTAGTTTGGGGTTGCAGGTTGACACTTAGTACATAGTGGGAAAGCCTTGCAACCATTCTGGAAAGTCATTGTCCGTAGGTGACCAGACTTAAGTCTGGAAATCAAAGACTGTTGTTCTCTTGGGAGGACAGTCATGAAACACAAGGTAAATAAGACCAAATAAATAAATAGTGTGTGTGACATAAAACATCACACACTATTTATTTGGATTTGGTCTTTTATCTGATGATACTGTGGCATCATGGTTATTGCGCCTATTTTTAAAATTATCTATAATATTATTTTTCATATATTTCAAATTTAAATTTTATATTTATTTATTTTTATAAAACATTATTATTATTAAATATTATGTACTATAAAATCATTTGTATTTTGATACACTGAATACACTACCTGCTTTAAACTTTGATGAGATAAACACAAGGTAATAAAAGCAAATCCAAATCCGTTTCGGTAACAGCGTTGTTACCATCTTCAGACAAAAATACTGATAAAGTACAGAAGAAGATGGTAACAATGCTGTTACCAAAATGTGACACACTATTTATATATTTGGATTTGGTCTTATTACCTTGTTTATAATCTATAATCCAAACTGTGCCTTATCATTTTGATGAGATAAATAAATAGATATTCTTGGTGTTACCTAAAAATATAGTTGTCTTATTATTGACTGGTTTAACCTTGTAGGATGGTTGAGACACGTTCTGGAAAGATGCAAGACGCGTCTGAGGGAGGAATCAAGACTGAAGAGCCTACCAAACCACAGCCTGATGCAACAATACTAACAACACTGTCACTGAAATGCTGACACTAATGCTGCTCATATAAAAAAAAAAATTCTGTTGATTTTTGATTATCTTATGGATTATGTTATGGTAATGCAGCCGTGGCAAAAATCTTTAAACTATAATAATAAAAAATAGTTTTGATCAGTAATTGCTTTAATTGAACTAAAGGAATATATAACAAACATAATTTGACAAAAGCACTGCCTGTCTTAAGGCGAGTAGAACAAGGAAAAACAAAAGATTATTTACATTATTACATATGGCTTGAGCCGGCCATCGGGAAACAACAACAATGAGGTTTTATAGGAGAAGCGTGACCTCTGGCAGCCGATTTAACAGAGTATTTGAATCTATGAAATATAATTTTTTAAATAAAATATTATTTTAATATAACATGCCCACACCGTTTTCATCTAGATTTGGTGTTATTACCTCTTCTTCTTCTTCTTTCTTATCTCCACTCAATCATATTAGGGTATAAAACTTGTAGAGCTTGTTGATGGTGTCTGTTTGACAACCATCATGACTGGGTGAAGTAGAATGCATCTGCCTTTATCATTAAGATTGGGAGCACTATTCAGTGGCAGGCCGACTTAGCTCCAAAAGAAATGGCCGCCTCTGACATGTGGAACAGACGCCATGTGCAGCCACTCCTAACATGAAGTACAAACGCTGCTCATCCTGTATTCCTGGATTAGGAGCCCTTATAGGGTACTATCAGCCGGGTCAGCTAAGCCCAGGTTTTTTAGCGAGCTTGTTACTGCTCCCCCTCCTCCTTTTCATCCAGGCTTGGGACCGGCAAAGGAGGAGTTGTGTTATTACCTCATGTTTCTGAAGCCAGCTACATTTCTAGCAGCCTTGTCAGGAGAACTTACATTTTTTCAGAATCCTCAGCCAGAGGTTGGTGATGCGGCTGTAATGGGAACGATGGTGCAGGATCCACATACTCAGAGACTGGATGGAGTCCTGTGTGTTCAGCACGTTCAACAGTTTCTTCTCCAGGTTCGAGTCAAACCGGGTCATGGTGATCTACACACACATTCAATCCCCCATTTACCAAGGTGGTCATCTTACAACTTGTTTGTAAGGATCTTCTCCACTCAATCATATTAGGGTATCAAGTTGTGGTGTCTGTTTGACAACCATCATAATTGGGTGAAGTAGAATGCGTCTGCCTTTGTCATTAAGACTGGGAGCACTACTCAGTGGCAGGCCAACTTAGCTCCAAAAGAAGTAGCCGCCTCTGACATGTGGAACAGACGCCATGTACAGCCGCTCCTAACATGGATTTCTTTCAAGAGTTATTGTCTGAATCCCAATATACATGCTAAAAGGTACAACTTCCTTAAATTTTGTCCATGAGTGTGGGTGTCCATTACAAAGAGGTTCTACTGTACTTGTAAATTTTAGCCCTAGTTGTCATTCTCTTACAATATTGTCAAAGTGTGTTCTTATCACATAGCATGCTCTCTATAAGTCAAATTTTTTGAGCAAATAACATAAAGGGCTCAGAAAGAGAGATTGAGATTGAAACTCCTTTGTTACATCGTAAATATCTATATATATAAAAATGAATGTTTGTTTGTATGTCCTGTATACAAATTCGCAGTAGTTCACTAATTCAAACAAAAATTTCCATACATAGGTAAAAAAATACGAAGAAGACGATAGGCTATTTTAAAAAATATATAAATCAATTATTAAAACTATATATTCAAATTATTCTACTTAGCTCGCGAGCAGCGCCTCTAGCGGTGAAGATGGGAGGTAATATCAGCTGACCTAATGTACATGTAAAGTTTGGAGCGGGACGTTTCACAAGAGTGACATCCACGGCGCCAATTTATAATTGTAACGAATAGTGTTTGAATGAAACATTTAATCGAGTAAACCCGGGCGTTGCCCGGGTCATTCGTCTAGTAAGATTATATAGGGTTAATAGGAGGAAAAAAAGTAAAATTAAATATTATTTTCATTAGAGGAATCCCACTGATGGTCATCTGGTATGATGTCACGTCCTGAAGTCGGACAGTTCTCCCCGACTATTGCCATGTCGAGGAATTGAACAGACCTCTGCTCAGGTAACAGGTACTCGTTTTCCCTGTTAGAAGAGGAGACTATCTCCTCCCTATAATAGTCTCTATACAGAGGTTCTAGGATGGTGTTGGCATTCAAGCTCTTGAACAACTCCTCTACCTGTTTGTTTTTTTTTTGGCTTATCCCTAGTAGACGTGGTGGGTAGAAGTAGGCGACTACTTTTACTGTAAGTGCACCACATGTCTACACATGTCTTCTTCTTCTTTATTATCTCCTCACTGGGTGAGGTAGAATGCGTCTGCCTTTGTCTTAGCTCCAAAAGAAATGGCCACCTCCAACATAAGGAACAGACGCCATGTGCAGCCGCTCCTAACATGGAGTACAAACGGTGCTCATCCTGTATCCCTATCAATGTTTTCTACCGAAGACCGCACTGATAGCTTCATTCTATAGCAAAGCTAATTAAGGAGAGTGCTATCTTTACTGTGACTATCAGAGCTGTCAATGTTTTCTACTGAAGACCACACTGATAGCATTATTCTATAGCAAAGCTAATTAAGGAGAGTGCTATCTTTACTGTGACTATCAGAGCTGTCAATGTTTTCTACTGAAGACCACACTGATAGCATTATTCTATAGCAAAGCTAATTAAGGAGAGTGCTATCTTTACTGTGACTATCAGAGCTGTCAATGTTTTCTACTGAAGACCACACTGATAGCATTATTCTATAGCAAAGCTAATTAAGGTGAGTGCTATCTTTACTGTGACTATCAGAGCTGTCAATGACAAAATGACAAAATATGTCTTATTGATTCTTATAAAATAGAGAAAAATATATTATTACATTTATATTGATTAGATATCTTATTCTCATGCAGGTACAGCAAAACAAGTATGATTTAAGATACTAGCATAATATTTAGACAAACATATGTCAATCCTGATCTTCACTATGAAGTTATGAAAAATAAAATTATTATTATATATAACATTAAGGACACAAAAATTATATCAAGGTAAAATAATGTCTTTTAAAAGTAGCTGTCACAGTATTTGTATAGAAAATGAGTTTCTGCAAAATTCAATATTTCTTCACTAAATAAAATTATACAAGCTTCAACTGCATCCTTTGGTTGGCAAGAAAAGTTAAATTGTCCCTTGCATTTAACGAACCTTTTACAGCTAAATATATTTGTAAAATTGAATGCAAAAAAAAAAAAAAAAAACTTTTTATTTACCGTGCTTTGATGGGTTATAGTTTTTCAAAGAAGGTTTGAAATTGTTATACTATTGGTAAATTTAAATGTAAACTATGTGTTAGTTTTTTGCATTTTTGTAAGCATCATTGCACTTTTTGACAGTAAAATTATTTTAAGTATAGACCTCTAAATTTAAACCTAACCCTAAAACTTCAATCGCAGGTAAATATTTCCACCATGTTTTGTTTGCTTTCAATCAGTGTTGTCGATCGCGCCAAATAAAAGTCATCATTTATTAAAACAAATTACCTCTCTTTCAATATTTTAATTAAAAAACATAGACATTTCACTTTATAGGTTCCAATAAAATAGATAATAAAATAAATGCTTAATTATATTTTTGATATTTGATAGCTTTTAAAATAATATTCTTGGTTAAACTGGTATACTTTAATTTGTTTTTTTGTTTTTTAGCTTAGTTATATTTGAATACTAGCGGATGTGCCCGGCTTCGCCCGGGTTTTACCCGAGTGAATGTATGTCTAACGAACATTTGTTAAAACAATTCTCTATAAACTTATAAAACGTACTCGGCTTCGCCCGGGGTTTTACCTGAGTAAAGGTTTGTCTAAAGGTTTGTCTAGCGAACATTTGTTAAAACAATTCTCTAAAAACTTATTTAAAAAAAAAGATATATTTTGATAATTTGAAACTCGTAAATTTGAATCTCTCGATAAAGTGAACATTTTTCCCCGGTCCCTGGTCCCTGTGTGCCGTGTCATCCTGAATTTTGTCTTTCCTAATTTTCTACATTAGAAAATCATTGTTTTATCTAGTGAACATTTTTTCCCGTGTCACATTGCCGTGTCATCCTGAGATAATCTTACTTTTGATGAATAATATTTAAGATAACAAACTTAGTGATAAGAAAACTTGTTAACATCGTCACAATGGGGGCGCTGCTTGCGAGTTAAATCTACAAATCTGCAAATAACTCTAAGGATATTCAAGATATTCATGAAATTATTTTTCAAATACCTTCCCGGTGATATACCTAATAATATCCCAAAATTTCACGGCGATTGGATGTATGGTTTTTGAATCTATAGAGTACAGACAAACAGACAGACAGACATTCAATTTTATATATATAGATTTATAAAACTTAAATAAATATACATTTTTATATGAGGTTAATTTATGTAAATTATTAAAATTCATAAAAATACAAGGTAAAAAAAACTTTTCAGTTAAAAGGCGTTCCATTTAACAATATTTTCTTTCACAGATATAAGTGCGCCCTTTAAACTTTCATTTTGGCCCTATCCCACGCTGATATACAAATAAATAAAGAAGCTGATATGTTATTAAAAAAGTATGTCACCTACCAATCAATAGTAAAAAATCCACCTTTAAAGGAATATACATTAATCTGACCATTGGAGAAAATAGAAGAATAACAAAAAGTCAATTAAAACCAACAAACAGCTTTATATAGATTATGAAGAGTAGTAATATTGACCTTAAAAATTCCAAAATAGACAAAAAAAATCGTAAAAACTTGTACAAAATGCAAGGCCATAGAAGCCTCCCCAGATCATATTCTGTCTTATTCAGAAATAACCACAAAGGACCTTTTAGCAGACCCATAACTACTATATTGAAGCTAGAGAATATAGGGCTTATAGACATGGTCTAAGAAGATAATCACCATCACTGTTAGGACACCACGGGACCACTATATGCCACAATCACCCAGAACCCCACCTAACCCTAATCATGTCCCACCTTTCCCCATCTAAGCTGCAAAACTCTAGTGATTGTGAGATGTAGATATGGAGTCTGAAGCCGCCTTTAGCCTTGCCAGCACCGAGCCAGAGATCCCTGTGGTCAAGCCACCTAACCTGTGGTGGATGACCTGACCCCACCAACCCCAAGCTATTCTGAGATGAACTCAGATGTCTCTTCTTTGTGGGTCAAGCCACCTGACCTGTGGTGGATGTCATGACCCCACAAAGCTAAGTCTGAGATGGACTCAGACACTCCTTCTTTATGGTTGAGTCATCTGACCTATGGTGGCTGCCTTTATCTCACTAGCACCAGGCCAGTCTTCAGCATACTTATCATTATGGGCCACAGACTCATGGTGGCTGACATTATCATCTTCAGGCAGAACACAGGACCCACCACGAGCCCTGAACCTTTCCCAAGCCACCCCAAGATGCCCTTATCCCACCATGTTAATTGTATTTTTAATTACTTTTTAAATTCAATACTTCTTAATCCTCTTTTTTGTGTGTATTTTTCTTTAATATATTTTTATTTTTTAATGTAATTTTTATTTTCACAGAGAGAAGAATGATGATAGCCTGGGGGGGGGGGGATGAGTCCAGCAACACTGGAAAAAGGAAGCGGGATATTTACATGAGATTGATTTTTTTTCAGGAGGCTGAGGATAGGGAGTTGCTGAAAGCCCAGGCCACTGGCCTGACTGCGGCCTTCGGCCCATTTTTCCAATCCTGCTGGATGAAGAGGTAGATGGGGATAAATGGGTGATTGTGTACAAAATAGGCCTTTTTTAGTCTTTAATCTCCCCCCTTTTAACTTTATATATATAGTGTTTTTTATTTGAAGATTTCCTTTTTAAATTCTTATATGTTAATTTTTAAATTGTTGTGTACTTAGAAAACTGTTTCATTAGTCTCTAAATAAAGTATGTTTAGTAGAAAGGAAGTATTTAATTCTCCCTCAACATTTATTGCTAGCGGTACAGCTTTAGGTCTATACATGTGCCATAGATGTATAAATTTGTGGTCTGCTTTTCTGCAGCCGTTTGCGCCCGAAATATGAGCGAATGTAAAGATCTGGAAATAGTTTTTTAAGATAATAGTAAAGTAAAATTGTAAAAATTTCTCTGATTTCACATCACCACCAGGTACGCCTTTTATTTGATTGTTTGTGTGATGTAGAAAACAGTATTTATAGTGTGATTGGCTTTAAATACCTGGTATCATATATATATTTAAGTGGAAATTATGGAACACTTGCTTAAAGGGGCAATATTAACAAAAGGAGATCATTTTTGTGTGCGTGCTGTGGCAAGGGAGGTTACAACAGGAGCTTCCAGTTAACCTAGGCCCAATCTCAATAGTCAATTGTGTTGTAATATAAATATGTTGTAATATATTCCAATATATCTATGTACCCATGTGTTGTATAGTTTTAATGTAATTGCTAAAGTGACAGAAATAAAATTTCGAGTGAGTGACAGCCGGCGCCAGTAGAGGAAAAAGATCCGAAAAACAAGTCGGGTTCCCAGGTGTGCTCCCTTCTTTCTTCAAACAGATTAGTCCGCTTTTAGACACGAGGATCGTCAGACCCCTCTAAGACAGATCTGCCCTGTGGTGTAGGCTTCACATGCTCTCTCGCCATCTCTGTGGTGACATCCAACATGCTTCATCCTTTTGTGTTATCCCAATCACGCTTCAACCCACTCTAAACATTGTAGCCACCACGACTGCAACCAACATGCCACACTGCATTCATCTAACAGGATAACAACAATTTACATTACTACATATATATATGCGTGTATATAAATATTATTTAAGAAATAATTCAATTTGTGCCACAGAATAATACTAACTTTGATTCTGTGTACACAACAAAGTACTGTCATCATAATTTTTGTTTATATCTAAATATATAAAAATCAATGTTTGTATGTTTATTTGTTTGTATGTATGTCCGGTATACAAATTCGCAGTAGTTCACTAATTCAAACCAAAATTTCCATACATAGGTAAGAAAATACAGGAAGACGATAGGCTATTTTAAAAATTATATAAATCAATTATTAAGACTATATATTCAAATTATTCTACTTAGCTCACGAACAGCGCCCTCTATCAAAGATTAGATTAAATTATGCTGATGCAAACAAATAGATAATGCTAATAACAAACAATTATTTAAAAAATCTTATTTAAATATATATCACTCGGGTAGATATGCACACGGGTCAACCCCGGGGCGAAGCCCGGGTCACCCGTCTAGTATATCATAGAATAAAGATTGTTCGTAAGCTCTTTCTCTCTTATATTTTAGCTATATGGTTCATTAAAAAGCATTACTATTTGTAACATGGCGCATTCGACAGGATAATTACCAAATATGTTGGGGCACGTTTTTGTAACCATACCCCAACAGAAGGCGTATGTATAATCAAATCAAATGGATACATGGCTTCCCTCCCACATAGACTTACAGACCATTTTTTTGCCCAGAAACTTAGACACTTGGTGACACCAGACTTCCATGCCGAAAGCTGATGCCTGGTAAAGAAGAAGACATCCAGAGACATCCGAGCTGGAAACTGTTGTTTCATATGTACATATATTCCCCTCACCAAAAATTTAGGTAAAGGTGACCAGAAAAAAAAAAAGGAAAAATGGAGAAGGAAGATCTCTAAAAACTGAACCTTATAAAATATCCTTCCCGAGAAAGGAAAGCGTTATATTACAGTTCAAGTGAAAAGGGGCCTGTGTCGATTTTTAGCTAAGACGGAGGGGGGGCGATATATATATATCGTCCCGAGAAAAAGGGAGGATGGTATTTCAATCCATGTGGAAGGGGGGGCCTGGAGTCTGAAATCTTACACTAGTGCCGTGGCTGTTTCTCTCTTTAGATTTTTTTTGTTTTGGTAATACTATATGTTCTATTTTGATGGGAGAGGCCTGGGGCGTCTATGAAATTGATACTGGAGCCGTTGGCCATTTTGATTGGTGTTTCTTTCGGCGAATGAAAATGGAGAATGAGATGAATAAAAGAAGGTTCTTTGCCAAAAGGCAAGATTCGATCTGAGTCGCTCAGTGAAAGGACAGTCTTCAGACGGGAGACCAGACCTTTGCCGGCACTTTCGAGAAAAGGTAAGCCATTTGTCATTATGACTTAGCGCCTTCCCCCCCCCCCCTTTTGTGTAGTAGCCAACCTAGATTTCGCATGGGCCCTAAAGGGCTATAAAGTAACTTCAGGTCACCTCTATCTATATTTTACTATGTAAATAGCATATCTCGTCAGTATAGACATGTTCCCAAATTTTAAGATATTTAAATAAATATCTAGAGAAAATTTCTTGTTTCCTCTGTTACCTATTTCATACATAATTTGCCTTATGGTGCTACTCCCACTGTTTAAATGAAATGTTGTATGTTTCTTACCTATTTGAAGGGAATGTTACTAATAATCAAGTCTCCCATAAATTACCGGCCACATACATTGTCGCGAGTGTCTGTGTTTCAGTGCTTTATAGATTGCCCAATTTAATAACGATTTCATGGGTTGTCTGATGAAATTGTATACTAGTGTCGCGGCTGTTTCCATCTTTAGACCATTGTTCTGACAATATTATATGCTCGATCCTTGCTTTAGCTCAACTCTTAATCAATTACAGAGTTTTTTCCCCCCTTTTTTTTTATTTTATTTATCCTGTTTGCACAAATTGCATTACATGTGATGATGTAAAGACATATGCCGATAGTGCATCATTGACAGCTGTGCTGCTATTATACAACATTAAGGTCTTGCTGCGGGTTATATACATGGGGTTGTTGGCCTAAATTGCTATATATATATATACTTAAGTAAGGAAACTTTAATAAGTCACATCGTGTATCCTCCCTTTTCAACTATCCAAACCGGGAACCCAACAAATAGAAAAAGAACTGTTAGGCATTGTAAGAGAATCAGAGGCTGGATCTCAGAAAGTATTGTTTAATTAACAGTAATATTATATTGAGATGACAAGGAACAAAGAGAGTCAAACAAAAGGCAAGCGTAGGGGCAGACAACAAAAGCAAACTGAAACTTATACAGGTACAGCCGGTCGGTGTGGCGCCAGGTCACGTGATGTCTGAGGGAAGGTGGCGTTGCTAAGGCAACGGCCGGTGTGCGTAGTTACTCTCTACAACACTCCCACCTAACGAGCACTTTGTTGTTTCAAACAGTCCAAGTTGGCTTCTTAGTCTTCTATACTTTTCTGGAGGTAGAGCTTTGGTAAATATGTCTGCAGCTTGATCATTAGAGCAGACATAAAGAAGGTCAATTGCATGTTTTTGAAATTGATCTCTGATAAAGTGATACGAAATATCAATATGTTTAGTTCTTTTGTAGTATTCTGGGTTGTGAACAAGTCTTATGCAGCTTTGATTGTCGCAAAAATTTGTTGTAGGCTTTACTTGTTCTTAATGTAGCTCGCGTAGAAGTTGTCTCAGCCAAATTGCTTCTTTCGTTGCTTTGGAAGCTGCAATATATTCAGATTCTGTTGTTGACAGAGACACACAATTCTGTTTTTGACTGCACCAAGAAATAGGTCCATTATTCAACATGAACACATATCCGGTGGTTGATTTTCTTGTGTCTAGGTCTCCAGCAAAATCAGCATCGGAAAAACCTATCAGAGATGTAGTGCAGGAACTCCCACCAAAACAAATACCGATGTTTTTCGTAGCTTTTAAGTATCCAAATATTTTCTTTACTGCGTTCCAATGTGAAAGTCCTGGGTTGTTCATAAATTGGCTAACCCTGCTGACTGCGTAGGCAATATCAGGTCTAGTTCCAGTCATGAGGTACATTAAACTACCAATTGTCTGTCTGTATGGAATCTTGTTCATTTCTTCAATTTCCTGATTATCCTTTGGGCACATCTCTTTTGTTAGTTTTGAGTAAGGATCAGAAGGTACAGATTTTAACTTAATTTCAAGAAGGTTGTAATGTTCAAGTGTTCTTTCAATGTATGAGGCTTGGTGTAGAAATAACATTTTAGTTGTTTTATCTGCATTTTGCTTTATTTTGTATACCCACTTGCATGCAATAGCTTTTCTGTCTGATGGTAGTGTCACATAAGTCCATGTTTGATTTTTCATCAAGGAATTGAATTCATCGTCCATAACTAGTTTCCAATTTTTTTAGTTTTGTCCTACAATTGCATCTTCATAGTTCAATGGTTCTTGGTCATGGACATAACAAGCATATGAAATAGCTCTTGTACAGTTGGTTGATGATTGTTCCTTTTCTCTGATTCTATTCCTGAGAGGGTATCGACATGATTCTTCTGGTTTGGAACTGGTATTTGTGCAATCAACACTTTCTTCACTATATATAGTTACCTGCTCTTGTTGGTTATCCTGAATATTTTCTGATGTATTAGCTTCAGTAAATATTACATCTCTGCTTATGATAATTTTTCTAGCAATAGGATCCCACATTCTATAATTTTTGTTAGTTTCAGTATATCCAACAAAAAATGTACGAATACTCTTTTTGTCTAATTTCTTTCTGTTATCTTTTGGTATATGCACATAAGCGTTACATCCAAAATTTTTCAAATGTAAGATGGAGGGTTTTCTCTTGTACCATATTTCATAAGGTGTAGAATTTCCCAATACTTTAGTAGTACATCTATTTAAGAGATAGACTGCTGTGTTTACGGCTTCAGCCCACAGTTCAAGCGGCATTTTTCTTCCATGTAACAAGCATCTAGCTAATTCAACCATTGTTCTGTTATCTCTTTCAGAAATTCCATTCTGTTCTGGGGTATATGGAGCAGTGAGTTCATGAACAATTCCAAGAGATTTTAGATAATCAGAAAAATTCTTATTTAAGAATTCTGTGCCATTATCTATTCTGAATCTTTTTATTTTATTTCCAGTTTCAGTCCTAACTCTTTTTACAAATTCTTTAAATTTCTCAAGTACATCTGATTTATGCCTAATGAAGTAGGCCACTCTAAATCCCGAAAAATCATCCTTGAATGATACAAAATATAATGATCCACCCGGTGATCTTTTACTCATTGGTCCACAAACATCTGAATAGATCAGCTCTCCTGGATAGGTCGAATTTGGATTTGTTGACGCGTGAAAAACTTTTCTATTTTGTTTTCCATAAATGCATGCTTCACATAGTAAAGAATCAGGCTTTTCTCTAATTTTAATGTTTTCTTCAAAAACATTATATTTTCAAACCTTCGGGTTAATTTTATAGGATTTACATGACCCAGTCTTTGATGCCATATATCTAGACTTAACTGAGCAACATGAGTTTGTGAAGATTGCTTTGCTTTAATAAAAATTCTATAAAGATTTGAATTGTCCTTTATTCCAGTAACTAGCACTTTCGAATTTTTTGTCAATTTTATCTGATTTCCTTTACAAATGAGCGTCAAACCATGTTTTGTTGCAGTAGATATTGAAAAAAGATTGGTCTCCAATTCAGGTATATAGAGAACATCCAAAAGAGTTGCATTAATTTCCTGACTTTCAACATAAGAGAGAATATCAATATTTCCCTTACCTTTTGCATAGATCTTCTTTCCATCTCCAAGGCACACAGGATGAACACCTTCTGGTATTTCTTCGAACGTAGAGAACCATTCTCTTCTGAAAGTCATGTGATCCGTTGCTCCAGAATCTGCAATCCAGGAATCCTTTGTTTCAGCGAGGAAGGCACTTGTCTCAGCTGAAAAAGCACAGCTATCATCTCTGGCTGAAGAACTTGGCTGTTGTCCTTTTTGTTCTTCCTTTCTTTTATAGCATTCTTTCCACCAATGTCCTTTCTTCTTGCAATATCCACAGTGTGTGTTCTTCTTTTTATCTTTAATGGATTGTTGATGCTGCTGTTGTTTGTTGGAAG
This sequence comes from Cordylochernes scorpioides, assembly GCA_030710605.1. NCBI lineage: Eukaryota > Metazoa > Arthropoda > Arachnida > Pseudoscorpiones > Chernetidae > Cordylochernes > Cordylochernes scorpioides. The sequence goes on along the minus strand of CP092864.1, from coordinate 143,658,473 downwards.
CTGTTGAATTTCTGTTGAACTTTGAAAAAGTCATCAAGGCATTATCTGGTTTAAAATTTCCTGAAGAATCCCAATGATCCTGTAAGCTTTCTTCTTTCAGTAATCTTGCCGTCAAGTTTTCTAGAGTCTTTTCTTCTGATGAAACTGAATCCCACGCTGTTATGAAATTCTTGTATTTATCAGGCAAGCTGCAAATTTTCTTTGTAATTAGGGCAACATCAGAGATTGGCTCACCTAGATCTTTCATTTGTTGTGCCTGAGTTTCAACTTTGGAAATGTGAGAAGCAATGTTATCATTTGGATTCATTTTATATTCGAAAAATCTTTGTTGCAGAAAATATTTGTTTGTTTCAGATTTCAGTTCATATATTGTTGATAATTTCTTCCACATTTCTGCTGAAGTCTGGCAATTAACAATCTGTTGAAGATATTTAAACTCTAGAGCAGTAATGATCAGCATTTTGGATTTTGCATCTTTCTTTTTCCATTCAGAGAATTTTGCAATATCCTCTATTTCAGGTTTTACTTCAGAGCCATCAGTTATACTGAGAATATCTTTTGCTTCTAGAATAATCTTCATTTGAAATTTCCATAGATGAAAATTATCACCGTTGAATTTTTGAATTTGTGGAAGTTCAGTTGTCATCTTGAGTAAGCAAACGAATTTCAGTTTAGATAAACAAAAATACAAGGTGCGTTCATTAATTTCCAGGACTGGTTAAAAAATAAAATAAATAAAAAAGCTAGAGAAATATTTTTTTACAGAGTTGAATATTGGACCTTCGACCACACCTGACTGAAAGCACGAGTCTCGTGGCGCACGCGCCGATCTAAAAATAGAACAAAACAACTTCCTTGTAAGGTTCGCATTTCTAATTTTAAAATGGCCATTTTCGAAGAGCAGAGAATCTGCATTAAGTTTTGTTTTAAATTGAAAAAAAGTGCTACTGAGACGTATGAATTGATTAAAGAAGCTTTTGGCGATGCAGCTTTATCCCGTTCAAGAACTTTTGAATGAATTTCACGCTTCCAAAAAGGTCGGGAAAAGGTAAACGATGATCAGCATACTGGGCGTCCAAGATCATTTCGTTGCGAGGAAAACAAGCTCAAAATAAAGGAGTTAATTAAATCTGTTGGGGCACGTTTTTGTAACCATACCCCAACAGAAGGCGTATGTATAATCAACATCAAATGGAAACATGGCTTCCCTACCACATAGACTTATAGACCACCTTTTTGCCCAGAAACCTAGACAATTGATGACACCAGACTTCCATGCCGAAAGCTGATGCCTGGTGAAGAAGACACCAGTGACATCCAGAGACATCCGCGCTGGAAGCTGTTGTTCCATATGTACATATATTCCCCTCACCAAAAATTTAGGTAGAGATGACCAGAAGAAATGGAGAAGGAAGATTTCTAAAAGACTAAGCCTTATAAATATCCTTCCCGAAAAGGGGAAGCATCACATTACAGTCCAGGTAAAAGGGGCCTGGGTCGATTTTTAGCCAAGACGGTGGGCGATATATATACCGTCCCGAGAAAAGGGAGGATCGTATTACAGCCCATGTGGAGGAGGCCTGGGGTCTGATGAAATTTTACACTAGTGCCGTGGCTGTTTCCCTCTTTAGATTTTTTTTTTGTTTTGGCAATACGATATGTTCTATTTTGATGGGAGAGGCCTGGGGCGTCGGTGAAATTGTATACTGGAGACGTTGGCCATTTTCATTGGTGCTCTCTTTCGACGAATGAAAATGCCAACCAATAAACTTTTGCGCGGCCAGCGAATGAAAACGGAGAGAGACAAGAATAAAAGAGGGTTTCTTTGCCAAAAGGCAGATTAAAATGGGAGTCGCTCAGTGAGAGGACAGTCTTCAGTCGGGAGACCAGACCTTTGCCGGCACTTTTCGAGAAAAGGTAAGCCATTTGTCATTATGACTTAGCGTCACCCCCCTTTTTTTTATAGAAACTAACCTAGATTTCGCATGGGCCCTAAAGGGCTTTTAAGTAACTTAAAGGAATGATAAGGTTCTCATATTTTGTCTCGCTAGAATAGATGGAGATCTAGTTTGTTTGTTTTTTTCTTTATAAAGGCAAATTCGTAGCTTCAGGTCACCTCTATCAAGATTACTATGTAAATAGCATATCTCGTCAATATAGAAATGTTCCCAAATTTTAATTTATTTGAATAAATATCTAGTAATATATCTCATATGGAGAAATTTTCTTGTTTCCTCTCATACATATTTCATTCTTTTGTTTTATGGTGCTACCCCCACATCTTATTATTATTACAAATGTCAATGTCAATAGTATAGGTCTATAGATTCTGCTTGTCTCATAGCCTATTTTGCTTTATAGATCATTTAATTTATTGTAGGGACACATGTCGATAGTGCGTAACGGGAATTCAACACTTCTATGTCACACGCTATTCCGAAGATGGTAATGACGTTGTTACCAAAATGTCACACTTGAATATTTTAATAAGGAAATTTTACTAAGTCACATCTTACATGCTCCATTCCCATATGTCTAAAAACAGGAGGAGTCCAACAATGTCGCCCGCCGCGGGGCCGAATTTAGTATATATTTCGTCTTAAATACCTTGGAAATATATACCTAATGAAAAGCCATACTATTTAATTATTTAATTAATTAAATTGGTGAAGTAGTCCACACCCTGAGTTGAGAGTCTATATCTAGAGTGACTTACAAAAATTTCCAGCGGGCTTACTTAAGGAATGTCATGTTGTTGCCTTGAGATTTCCCGCTAATTTTAAGAGCTATTCATAGCGCCCTTTCAGTTTTCTAGCCACACCTACTGCTATGATTTTAAATCGTGAATTTTAATTTATGCTTTCTGTTTCACTGGCATTTTATCAGGCAATGAAAGTTAAGTTGAGGCGATGTCTACCGCATCTCTCGCCGCTGTCTTTTACGATTCACATTGTTTGTGGCAAAGCCTTAATATTATCATTGATTTCTGATATCAAAGTAAAACGTTTATGGGGATGAGTATCTTTTATTCTGGTCTTCTCAAGCTTTCGAGCTTGTCCGCCCTTCTACAGGAGAAACATATACAATATATCAAGAAAATATAACGTCGCCTGATGCTAAAACTATTATGATTCTATGTACATATATATATATATATATATATAGTGTAAAAACTATATAATAAAAATATAACAGTGATACTACATTTAAAACTTAAGGAGCAATCTGATCAGAATGATAAATCATATCAAGTAGATTTGGTTAGATTAGCAAGCTAAATCTAAATTAATTATAAAAATAAATAGTTGTATAGTTTTATAGTTAAGTATTCTATTAAAATTATCTTCATTAGTTTGATTATTTAAATTCAAATTATAAATTTGTTAATTGTTATTATTTAGTATAGATAGAGAAAAAAAAAAAAATTCTTTACTTCTAAAACATCCTCTAGTTAATTATATAATTATAATTAATAACAATAAAAAATTAACAAAGTAACGTCTATTACATCGGCTTTTACACGTCATTCAGACATACTCTAATCCTATATATAGAATAATCGAAGAGATAATATATATAATAGTTAGAAAAAAGATAGAAAGACAGAACCATGTACTTTTAATCAAACTAATAGAAAGAAAACAAAAAGTTTTGTAAATAAGGTAGATAAGATTGTTAGTATATATATATATTTTTTTATAATTTTATATTTTATTCGTTTTTTTTTTTTTTTTAAAGATTTTTAAAATTTTTTTATTTTAAAATATGAATATAAAAAGTTGTATTTAGTAAAATATCTATAATATGAATTAACTTTTATTATAAGTTTGGTTATTATGTTTTGAAACCCTAATGGTAGACCAGACATATACAAAAAACTTAAATTGGAGTAATTATTGAAAAAAGAGGTCTGCTGAACCGGGACTTCTCAAATAGAAATTCAGCTTTTCAACATTTCATCCCTTCTCTATTATGTCTAGACCTCCTTTCAACCGTATTTTATGTGTTAATATAAAGTTACTAAAGTGAAACATTTATATGAACAGATATAAAGTGTACCTACCTTGTCCGCGAACGCCTTCAACTGTAAACAACTATTTCTGGATAACACATGTTGTGGGGGGGTGGGGACAAATTTAGACCGAATTGTGGGAGAACAAGACATTCAAAGAATAAAGATAAGATAGTTAAGGGAAGAAATCCAAATTTTATAATCTTTACAGTCAGTTAAAAATTAAAATAATTGATTCAAAACTTATTCATCTTTCAATATTCCTTTAAAAAGGCAAATTATTAGAGTTTAATAAAGCTATTAATTGTGAAAATTCACTTTTATTTAATTTCCATTTTCCTCCCCAGAAATTGGAGATTAAACAAAATGAATTATATACAATATTACTTTAAAAATTTTGTGAAAAAATCTTCAAATCAGCTATTTAATTTAAGTTTAACTAACTGTTGAAGATTATAAATTTGTAGTATTGATTATTGAAAGAAATTATAGAAAGTTGATTTAATAAATGGATACTTCCATTTATTTTTTTTTAAGTATTTTATAATTGATATACTGTTGAAATATTTTACTTGTCTGATACTAAATTTGTTTTTAATAAATTCCATGTTTAAATTATTAACATCTTCTATGAAATTTTCTAATATATTATTTATTCTATAAAATCTTAGAAACTGACCAAAATATATACCTTTACAGCAATTTAATGAAATATTAGAATTCATATTACAGTATTTTATAATATTGAAATTATAATTACTTTTTTTATTATAAATTTTAATAGCATTATTTGTAAGGTCTATATTTAGGTCTAAAAAGTTAACTTTTTTGTTTCTATAAATTTTTTCATTGTTTTTAATTTAATAAATATTTATATAAAATAAATTTATAAATTTTATATAAAATTTAAATAAATAAAAATTTAATAACAATTTATTTAATCATATTAAGTTTAATGATATTTTTAATAACCAAAACATTAATAATCTTTTCCCTATAAAAAATTTAAATTTCAAAACAATCTGGAGATACAACAAAAATATAGGTAATTTAGTTTGCAATTATAACCAATTTATTAATAATTTGGCAAATTATAAAAAAATTAAATGTAATTGCAACAACTATATTGATAAATATAAGTTTTCAGGTCATATATTAACTAGCAATTTTTCTTTTTTAAATCCAGAATATCAGGATATTCTAAATAAAGGGTATAAATATATACCTCAAATTAAACACAATTATAATAATACAATTAAATCTATATTAAAAGATATAGATATTTTCATAAATAAAACTAGTATAAAATACAGTATTCCAGAATTTACTTTTCTGGAATGGAAACATAATATTAAAAAGGAGGTTATAAATTATTATAATAATACACTTAAATACACAAAACCTAATTCAGATATTCCTTCTTTTAAAGAAAATATAATTAATTTACAGAAGGACTTTATTATCACTCCTATAGATAAATGTTCCAATAACTTATCTATAATTTGTAAAAATCTATACCACGATATACTAAAAAAGGAAATTGATAATAATCATAAATACACTTTTGCTAGAACTACAGCCACAAAAATCAAAAAAGACATCAAAAATGTTGAAAATTCACTAAAAATTTATAATCACTACAAAAATCCAAACATACCAAAGTTCTATATAATTCCTAAACTACACAAAAAACCTATTTCTTTCAGAACAATCACATCTGGTATAAATTCAGTTATAAAAAACATTGATATACAATTAGCTTCAACACTACAATTTATTATAAATAAATTAACTAATAAATATAATTATAAATTTATCGACTCAAATAAAAAAATCATTAACTATTTAATGAACAATTGGACAAACATGGAAACAGTACACACATTTGACTTTGAGGACCTATATTCTAAAATAAATTTAAGAGATCTAAATAATAAAATAACCAATTTATTTAACGAAATCATTAATGACAAAACTTTCCACATTAAAATTATTCATAACAGATATAAAACAATTAAATTAGATCTTAAAACAGCAAAAACTCTACTGGAAACATTTTTAAATTTTAACTATATAGAATTTAAAAATAAAATATATATTCAATCAGAAGGAGTTCCCATGGGAACGTCTTCTAGTCCGTTATTAGCAAACTTAATATTATTCTGGTACGAAAGAGAATACTTTCTACAAAATAATGTTAACTGGCAAATGTTCCGTTATGTAGATGACATTATAATATTTAATAATCCACAGTTCAAAAATTTAATACCTAAAATTTATCCTAAATACTTGAAACTTAAAAACAATGAAAAAATTTATAGAAACAAAAAAGTTAACTTTTTAGACCTAAATATAGACCTTACAAATAATGCTATTAAAATTTATAATAAAAAAAGTAATTATAATTTCAATATTATAAAATACTGTAATATGAATTCTAATATTTCATTAAATTGCTGTAAAGGTATATATTTTGGTCAGTTTCTAAGATTTTATAGAATAAATAATATATTAGAAAATTTCATAGAAGATGTTAATAATTTAAACATGGAATTTATTAAAAACAAATTTAGTATCAGACAAGTAAAATATTTCAACAGTATATCAATTATAAAATACTTAAAAAAAAATAAATGGAAGTATCCATTTATTAAATCAACTTTCTATAATTTCTTTCAATAATCAATACTACAAATTTATAATCTTCAACAGTTAGTTAAACTTAAATTAAATAGCTGATTTGAAGATTTTTTCACAAGATTTTTAAAGTAATATTGTATATAATTCATTTTGTTTAATCTCCAATTTCTGGGGAGGAAAATGGAAATTAAATAAAAGTGAATTTTCACAATTAATAGCTTTATTAAACTCTAATAATTTGCCTTTTTAAAGGAATATTGAAAGATGAATAAGTTTTGAATCAATTATTTTAATTTTTAACTGACTGTAAAGATTATAAAATTTGGATTTCTTCCCTTAACTATCTTATCTTTATTCTTTGAATGTCTTGTTCTCCCACAATTCGGTCTAAATTTGTCCCCACCCCCCCCACAACATGTGTTATCCAGAAATAGTTGTTTACAGTTGAAGGCGTTCGCGGACAAGGTAGGTACACTTTATATCTGTTCATATAAATGTTTCACTTTAGTAACTTTATATTAACACATAAAATACGGTTGAAAGGAGGTCTAGACATAATAGAGAAGGGATGAAATGTTGAAAAGCTGAATTTCTATTTGAGAAGTCCCGGTTCAGCAGACCTCTTTTTTCAATAATTACTCCAATTTAAGTTTTTTGTATATGTCTGGTCTACCATTAGGGTTTCAAAACATAATAACCAAACTTATAATAAAAGTTAATTCATATTATAGATATTTTACTAAATACAACTTTTTATATTCATATTTTAAAATAAAAAAATTTTAAAAATCTTTAAAAAAAAAAAAAAAACGAATAAAATATAAAATTATAAAAAAATATATATATATACTAACAATCTTATCTACCTTATTTACAAAACTTTTTGTTTTCTTTCTATTAGTTTGATTAAAAGTACATGGTTCTGTCTTTCTATCTTTTTTCTAACTATTATATATATTATCTCTTCGATTATTCTATATATAGGATTAGAGTATGTCTGAATGACGTGTAAAAGCCGATGTAATAGACGTTACTTTGTTAATTTTTTATTGTTATTAATTATAATTATATAATTAACTAGAGGATGTTTTAGAAGTAAAGAATTTTTTTTTTTTTTCTCTATCTATACTAAATAATAACAATTAACAAATTTATAATTTGAATTTAAATAATCAAACTAATGAAGATAATTTTAATAGAATACTTAACTATAAAACTATACAACTATTTATTTTTATAATTAATTTAGATTTAGCTTGCTAATCTAACCAAATCTACTTGATATGATTTATCATTCTGATCAGATTGCTCCTTAAGTTTTAAATGTAGTATCACTGTTATATTTTTATTATATAGTTTTTACACTATATTAATTCATATGAGCTTGCTCTATGATATATTTTTATATATAATATAATATACAAATTTAAATATATATTAGATATTCTAATATAAATAAAACTCCATACAGATTATAATTATCTTTTATTGTTTGATTATGAAAAAGTAAATTATAAAAATAATTTTAAAAAATAACTTCAGAACTTTTGTTTTTTTCATTGTTTAGATAGTTTAAAGATGTTTTTTATTAGTTATTCTTAAAAAATATAACAGATAACAAACAGTAATATCTATATTTTTATAGATTAATTATTCATTTTATTACAAATTTAATTACCACAAAAACAATTAAGATAAATATATTAATAAAAAAAAAAAAAATTTTTTCTCAATAGAATAACAAACTAAAAAACTAAAAAAAACTACCAGCATATTAGGGTTAGCACCTCTTTTATGTTAATTCAAACTCGCTAAGAATTGCCTAAGAAAGAATTGTCAAACTTGTCCCTCTCTTAAGAACCATGATACATTTCAAACGACTAGTTGTAAATTAGTAAATACTATTTATAAATTAACATGCCAAATTTGTCAATTATCATATATAGGACAAACATGTAATCCATTAAATATACGAATAAACCTACATAGAAACCACGCTAAAAAATCAATTGGTAATATATATATGAAAGAACACAATAAATTACATACTTTTAACAACTTTAAGATAGAAATACTAGACATATGTCAAAACAAAAAACAACGACTATTATTAGAAAACAACTACATTTATAAACACAACACATTATTCCCTTATGGACTTAATGACGAATTAAACTACACATACAAACCACAAACAGAAGAAATTTCAACTTATGAAATCAGCTGCAAATACAAAAAAAATGAATTCAAAACTAAACCTAATAAAACTAGAGGTAAAACTACCAATAAATTAGGTTACATTGAATTTGAAGAATTACTGGACCCAAAACAAATGTACACTAACAACTTCGTCGATAAATTTATTAAAACATTATTTAAACTAAATAATAATAAATTTATCAAACTTATAGAATATATTAAAATTCATAATCTAACTAATAGATTAATAGATATCACACACGACATCTTTAAATACAGAAAAATTAAACAATCTACTAATAACATTAATATTATCATTAAATTTAATAACAATTTATTTAATCATATTAAGTTTAATGATATTTTTAATAACCAAAACATTAATAATCTTTTCCCTATAAAAAATTTAAATTTCAAAACAATCTGGAGATACAACAAAAATATAGGTAATTTAGTTTGCAATTATAACCAATTTATTAATAATTTGGCAAATTATAAAAAAATTAAATGTAATTGCAACAACTATATTGATAAATATAAGTTTTCAGGTCATATATTAACTAGCAATTTTTCTTTTTTAAATCCAGAATATCAGGATATTCTAAATAAAGGGTATAAATATATACCTCAAATTAAACACAATTATAATAATACAATTAAATCTATATTAAAAGATATAGATATTTTCATAAATAAAACTAGTATAAAATACAGTATTCCAGAATTTACTTTTCTGGAATGGAAACATAATATTAAAAAGGAGGTTATAAATTATTATAATAATACACTTAAATACACAAAACCTAATTCAGATATTCCTTCTTTTAAAGAAAATATAATTAATTTACAGAAGGACTTTATTATCACTCCTATAGATAAATGTTCCAATAACTTATCTATAATTTGTAAAAATCTATACCACGATATACTAAAAAAGGAAATTGATAATAATCATAAATACACTTTTGCTAGAACTACAGCCACAAAAATCAAAAAAGACATCAAAAATGTTGAAAATTCACTAAAAATTTATAATCACTACAAAAATCCAAACATACCAAAGTTCTATATAATTCCTAAACTACACAAAAAACCTATTTCTTTCAGAACAATCACATCTGGTATAAATTCAGTTATAAAAAACATTGATATACAATTAGCTTCAACACTACAATTTATTATAAATAAATTAACTAATAAATATAATTATAAATTTATCGACTCAAATAAAAAAATCATTAACTATTTAATGAACAATTGGACAAACATGGAAACAGTACACACATTTGACTTTGAGGACCTATATTCTAAAATAAATTTAAGAGATCTAAATAATAAAATAACCAATTTATTTAACGAAATCATTAATGACAAAACTTTCCACATTAAAATTATTCATAACAGATATAAAACAATTAAATTAGATCTTAAAACAGCAAAAACTCTACTGGAAACATTTTTAAATTTTAACTATATAGAATTTAAAAATAAAATATATATTCAATCAGAAGGAGTTCCCATGGGAACGTCTTCTAGTCCGTTATTAGCAAACTTAATATTATTCTGGTACGAAAGAGAATACTTTCTACAAAATAATGTTAACTGGCAAATGTTCCGTTATGTAGATGACATTATAATATTTAATAATCCACAGTTCAAAAATTTAATACCTAAAATTTATCCTAAATACTTGAAACTTAAAAACAATGAAAAAATTTATAGAAACAAAAAAGTTAACTTTTTAGACCTAAATATAGACCTTACAAATAATGCTATTAAAATTTATAATAAAAAAGTAATTATAATTTCAATATTATAAAATACTGTAATATGAATTCTAATATTTCATTAAATTGCTGTAAAGGTATATATTTTGGTCAGTTTCTAAGATTTTATAGAATAAATAATATATTAGAAAATTTCATAGAAGATGTTAATAATTTAAACATGGAATTTATTAAAAACAAATTTAGTATCAGACAAGTAAAATATTTCAACAGTATATCAATTATAAAATACTTAAAAAAAAATAAATGGAAGTATCCATTTATTAAATCAACTTTCTATAATTTCTTTCAATAATCAATACTACAAATTTATAATCTTCAACAGTTAGTTAAACTTAAATTAAATAGCTGATTTGAAGATTTTTTCACAAGATTTTTAAAGTAATATTGTATATAATTCATTTTGTTTAATCTCCAATTTCTGGGGAGGAAAATGGAAATTAAATAAAAGTGAATTTTCACAATTAATAGCTTTATTAAACTCTAATAATTTGCCTTTTTAAAGGAATATTGAAAGATGAATAAGTTTTGAATCAATTATTTTAATTTTTAACTGACTGTAAAGATTATAAAATTTGGATTTCTTCCCTTAACTATCTTATCTTTATTCTTTGAATGTCTTGTTCTCCACAATTCGGTCTAAATTTGTCCCCACCCCCCCACAACATGTGTTATCCAGAAATAGTTGTTTACAGTTGAAGGCGTTCGCGGACAAGGTAGGTTACACT
>CP092864.1:143433046-143647007 GCA_030710605.1 Cordylochernes scorpioides | reverse complement strand
TAGTAAACCCGATGTGGAATGTGCTGGGCAGTCGTGGTAGTGGGTGCGTGATGTGGGATTCCCGCACTGGGACAGCAAGAGACAGAGGCAGGTCTAGATGGTAACTTCAAGAGAAAGAGGTAGACCACGGATGAAGACTGTCGCGGATGCCCTAGCCGACCGTCTCACGGCGTCGCTCTGAAAACAACTACCTGAATCTCTCTTTGTCCCATTGCTGGCCTCTTTATATACTCTGGGACGCTCGCATATGTGGCGATTCCTCATTGGCTACTGTAATCACGTTACTTTATGGGGCCAGGTTGTTTTTCGTCTGGCCTTTGTCATCTGGTCTGCCTTTGTCGTCTCTGGTCTACCTCTTTCTTTGTTTTATTTGCTTCCATTGTTCGATACATATTTTAATATATAGATATGGGGTTATATAATGAATATCAGAAGAAGGTTGTGAACCATATAACTCAAAATATACTACAGAATGTGCCCCCGGTGATGAAGGTTTGGTTGGGGGAATGACATGTAATGAATGATAACCTAACAAACCTATTATAAAAAATAAAAGAAATAATTTGTATACAAATTAGTTAAAAGTATTATAAAGTTACAAGTTAAAAAGAGAAAGATGTTGTAATGGTGGTGTATCAATGTGAAAAAAAATCAAGGTTATAAAAATAAAAACGCACAAAATGAATGATAAAAGATTAAGAAAAAGTATATAATACAACATGGTGAATATGGTAAAATGATTCGTACAAGTAAAATAATATCTTATTGCATAAAATGTGAGCGGAGAAAAAGTTAGTTTATTGGTTGAACATATAATGTGACGCTAAGATTGAAAAAGGGAAAGGGGGTATCTGAGCATGTTTCTGCAAGGTAGAATCCCAAGCATTCTGCAATGCAATGCGAACTTGTTTAAGTGAGGCATTGTTTTCATTAACAGAAGGCCCAAGATATTCCGTCTGCATCGTTAGCTCAGACAGTGAGAAGAAGTGGGAAGATTGATGGGGTAAAAGGTAGAGGTAGGAGGGTAAGAGGGATCCCTGTTGTCCATAATGATTGTGCCCGGTTGAATTATGAGAAAAAAAAAATGAAAAGTTGAAAAAATGGTGAATTGATATGATGAGTCGGGCGATGAGAAAAAAAAATATCGCGCTGGATATCCTGAACTCATTATGGGGAATGGGTATAACGAGGAAGGATTGTTCCAGTCGGATTAATCAATGAAAAAAAAACAAAAATGTTCGGCGAACTGGAATCCCTTGGAAGGTAGTGGGAGGTTTGAAGGATGCGGAAAAGGAGAGGTGGGTGTAAGAGATTTATTGCTGTCAATTTTGATTGTGTCCGACTTGTGTGGTGAAAAGAAAAAGTTGAAAAATGAAAAAATGATGAGCCGGACGATGAGAGGAAAAAAAATAAAAATCTAACAGGGTCTCCTGAGCTCACTGTGGGGAAATGTACAGCGAGGAAGGGTCTTCTAGTTAGTTTAATCAATAAAAAAAAAAAGAAAATGGCTGACGAACAATAAACTCTTGATGGATGTAAAAGGTTGGGAGGAAAGGTTCATGGGATAGAGTTAAGAGGTTGTAAGGGAAGCGTCAAAAAATAACATTTTGAAAATCTATTAAGAAAAATAAAAATGATAAATGTTTTACCTGTTTAAGAAATATTATAAATATTGTTAGTTGTAGGTTTTTTTAAAAATGGTGCCTAAAATAGTTGAAGTTGTAAAATGCTAAGTCTAAAAATAAAAATATTAAAGGTAATAATATATAAAGGGTTGGTTGGTAGTTGAAGGCATTAATATAAAAATGATATTATCGATTAATAGTGAAATGTTTTATCCACATCTGTAAGTAAAAAAAAAAAGTCCAACACCACAAAACTAGGTAAACTGTAAGTCTATTTACAATAAATGAGAGAAAAGTTAGCAAACCTATTAAATGGTAAATAATTTGGGGCACAAATTAGTTACTAGAATAAAAATAAAGATAAAGGGGAGTAGTGGTGACACACTGATATAATATTATAAAACTACAAAAAATATATAAGAGGAGTACATAGGAAGGATAAATTTAAAGTAAACACACAAATAAGTTTAGAAAATACGATTCGAGTAATTAAAATATAATATGATTTTTTTTTTATGTAATAATGAAATTAATGAATTACAATTTAAAAGTTGTTTAAAATAAAGTAAAAATTGATAAATGAGGGTGTACAAGATTATTGACGTCTTTAGTTTGGCCTACGGGGAGGCAATGTGCCCTATGTCGCTTTGGTCCGGTCTGAGAAGTTGGTCTTTGCCAGATCTTCCCGATTATATTATGTGAGACCAGACGGGGAGCGATCTTGATCCCTAAAATGATGTCATGGAAGATGGGACTTTCTAGGTACATGTAGTATGTAGTGCATGTTTTAGGCGCTAAAAAGATTGCAGAGCGTTTTATGCAGTTAGTCTGGAAAAATTTTAGGTGAGCCTACCCAAACGCCGGCTTGTTACGTTTGGGGAATATCATTTAAAATGTTAACTTAACAGATCTTTTCTCCATGTAACATTGCGTTACATATGGAGAAATGAGAGGTTAAAGCCTTTTTTATTCCTAACAAGAAAGCCGGTAATGTCGTGTTTGTTCGTATTAAGCGTACCTAAAAGTCCTATAATTGAATGATTGATAGGCAAGAGTGTTGAAGATTGGAATATTGTCGTGGCGATGGGAATTAAAATTGATGTGAACAATCTAGAAAAGTGCGAGATAAAAATGTATGTTTTAACAGGTGACACTCAGGTGGCGCGAGAAATTCGAGCTTGTGCAGCCTTGTGTAAGCAAACCGACCATCGCGGCGGCGGGTGTCGTGTTGTTTTGTTTTGATTGGCGGGTAATAGGATAACTAGTTATGTAGCATGGATTGTTTGCCAGCCTGTGGCATCTGTGTACCAAATGTTCTTCTAATCGAGTTAATATCGCGAATACTTTTACCAATAGATCAGGATATATGAGGGAGGGTCGGTGCTTAAGTAATTCAGAACCAAGGTGTTGGTGTAGAGGCATATAAAGAGAATAGGTTTTGTGAAATTGTTGGGGAAAAAATTATCATAATTTAAGAAAAAAGCGAACTGGAATAATAAAAAATAATTATATAATGTTTCTTTGTTTTTATCTACAGTGTGTGTATGAATTATATTCTCGGAATTGCACTATTCCAGTCCAAACAATTCCGAGGGTTAATCTTAAGTAATCAGTTGTGTGCCTAATAGAAAGAGAAAAATAGTCATAACATTTGAAGGAGAGAAATTATTGGTGACGGAAAAGGTAATCATGAAATGGTGTTGAATGCTATGATTATTTAATTGATTACTTTATGTCGAGGAGTTCGCCAGACTTTCAGGACCTAGATTTCACTAATTTTATGCGAATAGTTGGGGGGACAAATGATTAAAAGGTTCGGAAAACCGATGAGCTATACTTTTTTCTATTGGACTAAACAAGTTGGGGTCTAGATGTCGGAAAGGATCTATTATTCTATTTATTTTTAGGGGTTCTAATTTGGGTGGTGAAATATAAAGAACCTCTTCATTGTAATATTGTAATTTATTTACATGTACAGTATCGCTATCGTTACCTGTAATCCTATTGGGTCTATTTATACGTACGACATTATCAGAAATTATTTCAGTAATTTTATATGGACCTGTAAAGTAGGGTACTAACTTACCGCTATTTGGATGATGATACGCCTTTACTAATACTAAATCTCCTGTATCAAAGTGTGGATTTTTATGTTTGTTATCATATTTAAGTTTCTCTTTGTCGTGTCTGTCATTTGTACGTTGTATTGCTAGTTTTCTACTTTCTATTATATTGGGATAGGGGTTTATGTGATTATTTAAGTCTGAGGGGATTATATTATACATTAAAAATACGGGGGGAAATCCAGTTATCGTATGGGGGGTATCGTTATATTTATTAGTTACTATCTTAATTAACTTAGTCCAGGAGGTTCCTGGATTCTCTAAGTTCAATAACCTCAGCTTCCCGGTGAGTGTCGCGTTAAGACGCTCGCATAATCCGTTAGCTTGAGGGTTATTTGCAGTGGTTAGTAGAGGCTGTATCCCGTTTTTTATTAAGAATCTCCTGAACTTTGGGGAAGTAAAAGCAGGTGCTCGATCCGAAAGAAGGCGTTTTGGGCGGCCACACTGCAATACCTTTTTGAGACACTGAATGTATGTGATTATATTAGTTGACTTACTGGGGAAGGTCCATGTATACCGACTTAGGTGATCTACAATTACGTGTAAGTATGACTTAGAATTACCGTATTTAGAAAAACCTGAAATAGTGTCTATAGATAACATATCGTAGGGTTGTAAAGCTATAGGGGGGGCGTTCTAATCTACCATATAATGGACCCTTCGGTTTCTTTATAAGTTGGCATGTGGGGCAGGACCTATTATACTTAACTATAGATTTGGTCATTCCACACCAGGTATACTGTGTGGAGATGAGCCTAATCATTTGGGATACACCAGGATGGTTATATTCTAAATGTACTTTATTAATAAGCGTATGTTGTAAAGAAGGGGGAACTATAATCTTGACAATACCTTTACGTTTGATTGTATGGAGGCCATCTATATTCGTTTTTATAAGTGTAGATGGAGGTAATTGGGGTTGCTTTTCTATTATTTGGGTGGTCGTGAGAAAACCACATAAAGGATTGCGGGACAGTAGGTCTGCCTCGTACTGCGTTTTACCTTTTATATATTTTATATCGTATTCGTATGCGGACATCTTTAAGCTCCACCTAAAAAGTCTACCCGTTGGGTTTTTTATGGTTTTTAACCATTGTAATGCATGGTGGTCCGTAAAAATTGTGAACCTTACACCTGCGAGATAGATGCGGAATTTTTCCACACTATCTATCACAGCAAGGCATTCCAACTCTGTGATGGTATAATTTTTCTCGTGGGGTCGGAGTGTTCTGCTGTAATATTGCACGGGGTGTAGAGTGCCGTCGGGATGTTGTTGTTTTAGGATGCCAGCTATTCCCTGAAGTGAGGCATCACAGAATAGCTGACAGGGTAGTCCTTCTTTAAAGAGGTGTAGTACCGGTTTTGTGGTGAGACATTCCTTTAGAGTGTCAAATGAATGTTGACATTTTGCATCCCAGTGCCATGATGTACCTTTCTTAAGTCCGGCCGCCGGCCATTGGACAGTCCAAGTTCCCACCGACCAATCAGAGGGATCAAGAGCCCCCCCCCCCCCCCCACCCCCGTCCGGCCGCCGGCCAATCAGAGGGATCAATAGGTCCTGGCGCGCGGGGGGCAGGTGACCTCCGGGAACAACGTCCATCTTCCGTAAACGACCATGATTCTATTCAACTTATCGAGTATTTTTCAAGGGACCGGGAAAATATGTAGATAAAACGATGATTTTGTAATGTAGAAAATTAGGAAAGACAAAATTCAGGAAGACACGGCACACAGGGACCGGGAAAAAATAATCACTTTATCGAGAGATTCACGACCATGATTTTATTCAACTTATCGAGTATTTTTCAAGGGACCGGGAAAATATGTTCACTAGATAAAACGATGATTTTGTAATGTAGAAAATTATGAAAACAAAATTCAGGATGACACGGCACACAGGGACCGGGAAAAAATGTTCACTTTATCGAGAGATTCAAATTTACGAGTTTCAAATTATCAAAATATATCTTTTTTTTTTATATGTTTATAAGTTTTATAAGTTTTTATAAGTTCGTTAGACAAACCTTTACTCGGGTGAAACCTCGGGCGAAGCCGGGTACGTCCGCTAGTTCAATATAAATAAGATAGCCAAGCCGTGGATTTTTACTAATTCCCTCAAACGGTTTTACAGACGACCAAGTACCTGTGCATAATCAAATTTGATGTGATTTTTGTTGAATAAAAAAGGTTCGATCACTTCTTTTAAATGAACAAATAGTAAAATTTTGATGGTTACCTCTGCGTGAATTAGGCAATTAGATCAACGTTTTCTCCACAACATCAACCTGAAAGGGCATTACAATTTATAACAGAATTCCTTATTAACCAATTCATATGATCTATTTAGCTCCTCACTACTTATTTGACTATGCTGCTCTGTCTGGGGAAAAACGAAAACTAAATGATAAAACGGGGCAACTTTGTCCTTCATTTCCGGCACTAATTAATGAAATATCAAAGAATAGGTATATAGCGATGGCGATATATGGATTCCACAAGACTATATCCCGGAAAAAGGCCACACAGTGTTCTCCCCATTCCTTGTGAACTGGCGAATCCTGTATAGGGCGAGAGGCCCTAAATAAAGGCTTTGTTGTTTGTTTGTTGTTGATCTATTAGCTCCTCTTGTAATAAAAAAGAAAAGTAGTATTGTAATAGTGAGTATATCAAAGATGGAAAGTATGATATTAGAACTTTATGTTTTTTTTATCTTCTCTTCTTTATTTATTAAAAAATTATTTCGACTTTGAGCGCTATGTCCCCTTAGGGACACTTCCACTTTAAAGGTAAGCTAAACATAGAAAAGAAAGATATTTTAAATATATACAATAATTAGTATACAATTTAGTTAGATTAGAAAGAGAAAAAATAAAAACTATTGAAATATGTACAAAGGGTTGGTATACAAATTTAGTTAAATGAAATCAAATTGTAAAGTATTGTGTGTATTCGAGGAAAACAATTTACAGATTGAAGCAAGTTTTAAGAAATATTTTAGAATGAAAATATGTAAGATATTAGATAATTATTCACAATACAAAACTATGCTAAACAGAGTTGATATTTTAAAGACGCTTAGAATCTATCTTTCTTTTTTGGCTTATCCCTAGTACACGTGGTACAGGCCATGATAATCATGGTGGGTAGAAGAAGGCGACTGCTTTTACTGCAAGTGCACCACATGTCTACACTTCTGAAAAGCATTTCGACATTTCACTTACAAATATGACAGAGCCCCGTTTGGTTATTTGCACCCCTCGCTGGTGGGGTTGGACTTTTACAAGAACCCAAC
This sequence comes from Cordylochernes scorpioides, assembly GCA_030710605.1. NCBI lineage: Eukaryota > Metazoa > Arthropoda > Arachnida > Pseudoscorpiones > Chernetidae > Cordylochernes > Cordylochernes scorpioides. Next base: position 143,639,967 of record CP092864.1, on the reverse strand, counting down.
ATGATTACCATGACCTGTACCACGTGTACTAGGGATAAGCAAAAAAAAAAAAAACGATATCTTTTTCTAAAGACACTTCGGCTCTGCAACGAAGTATTCTTTAAAGAGAAGTTCTACTGTAGCATATTTGCATAACTGAAACAAAGAGCGAAAGTGTATATAACATATGCAAAGTAGATTTGCATTATCATATCTTTAATATTTATATTAAATATAGATAAAGAATTCTTCCTGATTTGAAATTAAACGAAAAACATGGTGAAGGAAGACGAGTTTCTTTAATTGATGCATAGGTGCAAGCTTTCGGGTAAAAACCCTTCAACAGGCGAGAAATGAAGCGCGACTTATAAATACCATATTTGTACCATAGTCCTTATAAGTCGCGCTTCATTTCTCGCCTGTTGAAGGGTTTTTACCCGAAAGCTTGCACCTATGCATCAATAAAAGAAACTCGTCTTCCTTCACCATATTTTTTGTTTAATTTATATTTTCTAAAAGCAACGGAATTTTTCTTTGACTCTCTTGATTTCCCCTATCACCACTTTAAATTAGATAACAATGCTTATATGAAAATAACGACAATAGTTCCGAATTATAGGTAAGTAAAAATTAATATTTACTTTGAAGAATCTTCAGTTTAAAATGCCAAAACAGTTTTATGGAAATTGAAGTAATGAAAAGACCACAACACATTATCAGATATGAAACTTTTTACTCATCCCCAGCAGACACCATCAACCTCTACAAGCTTGATACTGCAACATCTTTGTACACTTGTATTATCAGAAAATATTTATTGTCTTTATAATGTCTGACACATCTTTTGTTGTTTATTTGCAAACCGCCAAAGTGACAAAAACAAATCAAAAAGGGATGATGATAACCTGCGTCTCTTGCAGATTAACATTTTCATAGAAACATATATATACATATTTATTGCTAGCTATATATCAGATACCCTGATATGATTGAGTGGAGATAAAAAAAGAAGAAGAACAACAAGATGTTGTTCGAGTTTGAAATGTTTCTTTTAGATAAGGATTTATAGGGTTTAATAACTTGTACTTCTTGTATGTACACTATGTACTATGTACACTTGTATACTCCCAGGATTTTCAAATAAGATTTAGAGTCAAATAAATTATCAGACAATGGCAGTAATAAGTTGGCTGGTTAATGAGAATCAATTGGTTCTCCATATATTTTGTGCGTAATCTTTTTTTCTAACAACTCTTTATAAAATAATTTATTCTAATAAATATATTTTTTTACTATTTTTTTATAATACGAAAATTTAATTAAATTTAAGGCATAATATATTGATATATAAACTCATAATATAGTAGCACCCAAAAAAAATCTAATAAAATAAATAAAATTAATTACAATTACGGTGGGTAGATGGCGCCAGTCTAAAGGGTAGGCAGACAATAAATGTCTTACCACTTTAAGGAATATTCTGTTATATAAACCCATGATTGTTTGCTTTCTTAAAAACTAATCAAATTCCAGTTAATTTTTTCACGCAAGTTGGGTTCTCTTACCTCATGGGTAGAACAGACTAAAAGGTAAACGTTTTTACTGCGTTGAAGACCTTTCGAGAGCATGAGATGATAATATGTCCAGCTCCATGAGAAAGCGTGGAAAAGTTGATTTGATGACTAGTTTCGAAGGATGGAGAAGTGTATTGATTGTGATGGAAAATATTTTGAAAGATTGTAAATTACATTATTCTCTCCTGTAGAAGGGCAGCTTGCGCCCGAAAGCTTGAATTGATTTTTCAAATAAAGAAACTTATCCTTTTTGAATCTATTCGTTATTATAAAGATTGTAAATATTAAAGTCATATTACAAAACTTTCCTAGTGCCCTATGTACTACTCTGATCAAAAAGTTTCAACACTTTGCTCATAAGTTAAAAAAAAACTTTATTATTCTACCAAATTCAAATTGTTCCCTTCAAAGTAGTCCCCGTTGGCCGCGATGCACTTCAGCCACCTTTTTTTCCAGTCGGCAAAACACCTCTGGTAGTCTGTTTTCGGTATCGCCTTCATGGCCTTCTTCGATTCCACTTTGATCTCTTCTATGCTCTGAAATTTTCGACCCATTAACTTTTTTTGAGCTTTCCAAAAAGGAAGAAGTCGCAGGGGGCCAAACCGGGACTGTAGTGGGGTTGGGGGAACACAGTGGTTGAGTGGTCCTGCAGGAATTTCGAGATTTTGAGGGCTGTGTGCGTCGGCGCGTTATCGCGGTGGAGGATCCACGACTTGCTCCTCCACAGCTCCGGCCATTTCTGCCTGATCACTTCCCTCAATCGCCTCAAAACTCCCAGGTAGAAGTCAGCAGTTATTGTAGAGCCTTGTTGTTGAAATTCATGATGAACGATGCCCTGGTAGTCGAAGAACACCGTCAACATGACCTTGACTTTGCTGGGAGCCTTCCTCGCTTTCTTTGGTCTCGGCTCATTTTTGAAGCGCCACTCCGATGCCTGCTGGGTAGTTTCCGAATCAAAGCCGTAAATCCATGTTTCTTCTCCAGTAATGACCCTCTTCAGCAATTCGGGGTCGTCGGTTGTCGCTTCGAGATTGAGACTAGCCGTTTCTTTCCGGGCGTTCTTTTGATCAAAAGTCAAATCTTTGGGAACGAGAACGGCGTTGAGTCTTCTCACTCCCAAAATGTCCTTCATTATCGATTGAGTCGACCCGAATGATTTCCCTGCTTCTTCGGCGACCTCCCTGACAGTTACTCGTCGGTCTTCACGCACCAGTTCCAACACCTTGTCCACTTTTTCTGGCGTGGTTGATGTGGACGGTCTCCCGGAACGCTCGTTGTCGGCGGCTTCTCCCGACCCTCCTTGAAGCGTTTGTACCACTGGAAAACTCGTCTTCGGCTCATGACGGCATCCCCGTAGGCTGTTTGCAACACCCAAAAAATTTCGGCACCCTTGAATCCGTTTTTCACACAGAACTTGATGCAAATTCGTTGATCCTCCATTTCGGCGACTAACGAAATCGAAGCACGGGCAAAATGGCTTCACTTCGAACAGCCGCTGCTCACGCTGTTGTGGCGCGTAATTTTTGAAAATTGGCAGGTCTCCAAGCCAAGGGCGACGCTTGCGTTTGCCACAAACAGGGAGAAAATATATTGAGTTTTCAGGATTTTATGAGCAAAGTGTCGAAACCTTTTGATCAGAGTAGTATAAGTAATTCTCAAAACATAGTTGAGGTGGCTTAACGCACTTAAATACGTCTCAGAATTGTTAAATTTCGATTCCTGCCTAACAGCCCTGTCTTAAACTAGTTGTAAAGCCTTTTTATGACCCATTGTCCTGAAAATGATATATTTTGACCATCATTATTTTTTTAATAATAAAAAAAAATTAAAAAATGCTTTATTAAATCTTTTAGTCTCATACAGGTTCTCCAAGCAGAACTGTCGGGTATATGCAGGAATACCAGTAATAATACCAATAATGATCAATATTATTATTATTATTTCTAAAGCTAATTACGTTTAATGGTAATATGAAATTTATATACAAGAAAACTCAATTAAAAGACAATCAAGATAATAAATAGATTTAGTCTGGGTAAATTGGAGAAAGAACAATTTCTTATACATGGATTTGCCACGGACTCTCTGGAACGAAAAAGAAAGAAGAAAAAAAGGTAAAAGCTAATTACATTTAATATTGATAATGAAATTTATATACAAGAAAACCTACTTACTATAATTGAGCTTATAAACAAACTAGCCGAATGACCCGGGCAACGCCCGGGTTTTACCCGATTAAATGCTTTTATTCAAATACTATTCGTTACAATTATAAATTGGCGCCGTGGATGTCATTCTTGTATAATATATAAATGAGTTTTAAAAATTGTAAAAAAAAAAATGCATCGGCCGGGAATCGAACCCGGGCCGCCCCATTCTACCACTGAACCACCGATGGTTATGAGAAATGGCCATATTTGGGTATTTATTCCATTCACAAAAGCATACGGTGACAGAATTGATTAAAAAAGAATTGATTATGACGCTGATAACTGTATATAAAGATTTGTATGCCATTATTATTGTAATAGCCGGCACCAAGCTGAAAACCCAATGTCAATAATGATCTAAATGAATTAAGAAAAGACAAACATTACACATTATATCATCTCTAACCTAGAGGCCTCTATCGATGAAATTTTAAACATATTTAAAGCACTGTCCCCCTAGGGACACTTGCGCTGTCATACATGTATGCCTTTACATTTGTATATACATATTTACAATGATTTTAGGCCGTAAAGAACGGTCATATGATATTAAAAAGGAGAAAGAGAGAAAAATAAAACGAGAAAAAAGAACTGTATACAAAAGAAAGAAATGTCTGGCAATATGTACAATCAACATAATATAAATTATCAGTTTCTTAAAAGATATTTGTTGCTATATCTCTCTATATATAAAAATGAATGTTTGTATATTTGTTTGTCTGTCTGTATGTCCGGTATACAAATTCGCAGTAGTTCACTAATTCAAACCAAAATTTCCATACATAGGTAAAAGAATACGGGGAAGACGATAGGCTATTTTAAAAAATATATAAATCAATTATTAAAACTATATATTTTTAGTCAGAAAATGATGATGACGATATTGTTGTATCATGTTTGATTATCAGATACAAAATTATATCGGGAAAAATTCCAAAAAGCAGAGACCACGGGTGAAACCAGTTCATTATTTTGTATGCAGGAACAAAATTCTAACAGAAAAACATTCATTCGAGCAGAAAACAAAAGCCAGATCATCTTTCTATAAAAATATCGCTTCTCAGACACAAAGTTTGGAGCGGGACGTTTCACAAGAGTGACATCCACGGCGCCAATTTATAATTGTAACGAATAGTATTTGAATAGGGTACATTTAATAAGGTAAAACCCGGGCGTTGCCCGGGTCATTCGGCTAGTAATTCAATATAAACAAGATAGGCAAGTCGTGGATTTTTACTAATTCCCTCAAACAGTTTGACAAACTACTTTAAATTTTAAAAGAAAAATAGCGTTAAAATGAAATTAAAATATTCAAGTATCAGAGAGTCATCAATCAATTCTTAATTCTGTCACCGTTTGCTTTTGTGAATGGAATAAATACCCAAATATGGCCATTTCTCATAAACATCGGTAGTTCAGTGGTAAAATGCTCGCCTGCCACGCGGGCGGCCTGGGTTCGATTCCCGGCCGATGCATTTCTTTTTTCTTTTACAATTTTTAAAACTTAAAATTTTTTAAAAATGTATATATTATACAAGAATCACATCCACGGCGCCAATTTATAATTGTAACGAATAATATTTGAATAAAAGCATTTAATCGAATAAAACCCGGGCGTTGTCCGGGTCATTCGGCTCTAGTATATTTATAATTTTTACAAATAATATGTTGTGAGTTGTTAAGGAAATGAAATATTACAAAGTTTTCTCTTATAATCTGTTTTGAAAATCATTTGTTGGTTGAAAGTTTGTTTGGGAAAATATATAACTACATCAACCCATTATTTATTGTATTCCCGACGTCTTAGTGACTCGCTGCCACTCTCCTTAGCGGATTTTACTTATCCCTAGTACACGTGGTACAGGCCATGATAATCATGGTGGGTAGAAGTAAGCGACTGCTTTTACTGTAAGTGCATCACATGTCTACACATGTGAAAATCAGTTCGACTTTGCACTTATAAATGTATTTATATTTATAAATGTATGTAATTCTACTGTCCTCACAAAGCTTATGTCCATAGTTCTTCTAAAATACCCATTCCTAGAGTCTACCAACAGTATCACTATAAAAGGAAGTTCCAAAAATGCAATATAACAGCGGTATGGTAGATTAAACTGGCGAAACCGCTGGGAGGGTTCACCACTGATGAGCCAGGCCCTCCCTTTAATTTTTCCATTGCAGTAAGGGCAGTAGAAATTGTTTTATTTTAAAAAGAATATTACGCGTCTAAAATAGTATTGTAATTTGATGACTTACAAATGTGCCAGATCCCCGTTTGTTTACTTGGACTGGTGGGGTTGAATTTTTCAAGAATCGGGGGCTATTGGAGCATTTTTTAATAAGAGAAATAGTGTCCAATGCGGGAATTCAACCCGGGTCGTAGCGGGCGAAAACCAACGGTTTAGACCATCCTTCCACCGACTCCTTATATGTATGATAAAAAAAAAGCACTTTAAATTCTTCGGACAAAAAAAAAAAAAGATTTGGAGAAAGCGATGGGATATTTATCAGAACGACCACAAATAGAGGTAACAGCTCGACGTGGACTAATCAAAAGCTTAGGAATTGCAAATGGCCGAAAGACAAAAAAGAAGAATAAATTGTCAGGCATGATGACTACAGAGAACGAATAGCAAGCGGAGGTTTAAACAGATTCAGCAGAGGAATTGTCACCCCCCCCCCCCCCCTAGGGACAGCACACATGACGAATGGACCTTAACGACAGTTTAACTAATCCAGCCCACCGGACCTGTCACAGATGATGGCACAAACTTGAGACAGCAATATTTTTCTTTATTTACGGTCAAATCTGTTTATGAGCTTGCTGCTCTTTTCCTGTTATTCAACCTTGTACGGAGAATCTGTATAAGACTAACGTCTTAATAAAGGCTGTGTGTGTGTGTTTATGAGCTTAATTGTCTTAATTAGGTTTTCTTGTGTATAAATTTCATTATGTCAATATTGAATGTGGTTAGCCTTTGCTTCTTTATCCTCGTCTGCAGAGAATCTGTGGTAAAACCATGTATAATAGGTTTATTTTCCTCCGGTTTACCCAGACTAATCTATTTATTCGCTTGATTGTCTTAAATTCATTTTTCCTGTATATAAATATCATATTATCATTAAGGTACCATTACTTTTTTTTCCTGCGTGTATCCTAAATTTCTGCTAGTAGAATCTGTATAAGACTAAAAGGTCTTAATAAACCTTTTTGTTGTTGTTATTATGGTCAAATTACGATATAATCAACAAATAAAATCTCTACGAGTTATTCAAATTTAATCGCAATGAAATAAGTTTAATTGTAAAAAAGGTGTACATTTTGTAATTCTTTTTATCATATTGTAACGTAACAATGGATGGATTAAAAAAGAAAGATTTTTTTTAGAGGGATGGGTATTACGAAAATTGGGGAAAAGAACTATAAATATATTTGAAGATATTTTGCAACAATATACAATTCGTTTTTAAATTTAAAAAGTAGTTAAAAATGGTATGTATAAATTCTACATAATAGAAATAGATTTATTTATACTGTTAGGTTTTTTGACGTGACAACGTCTTAAATTAGGTTGCGGCTGGGAGTCACTTATGAAAAAGTGTAACGCCCGGTAACGTTACGATGAGTCACCGAACGAGAGTGCTGCGCGCGCAGCTGCGCGCGCAGCGCTAGAGAATTAGGCGCATTGAATCGGCGCATGCTTGTCTCTGTCTTTGTCTTTCTCGAACGTTCTTGGCGTTGGAAAAACAAGAAAGCGTCATAATACAAGTCACACGTGTGGTTAAAGTATCGTCAGCTGTGTCTGTAGTGAAAATGTGGAGTGCTTAGATTCGTCATTTACAACAACTACAACAATAAAGGTAAATAATTGTACACTGATATTTCATTATCGTAAACTATGATTGATTGATTAATTGTTAGATTGACACAAAAGTTGAGAAACTGAGTTTATAGGTTATGTCATACTATTGATAAATGTTGATAGTGTTAAGTAAATTATTAGTTTAAAATTAATTAATTAATTAATTATTATTTTACAAATTTTAAATAGTTTCAAATTTATTTAGCAAAAATTTGAACCTTCGATCTGAATAAATGTTTTGATTTTCGAATTGATTCTTTAAAATTACAAATATTAAGAAAAAGTGGCAGATATAAGAAAACTTTATTTAAACTGTGTTGAGCAAGAATTTTAACATCTAATTTAAGTAAATGTTTTAATTTTCAACTTCATCATTTACAATTACAAATTTTATTTAATTTCAAATTTATTTAGCAAAAATTTGAACCTTCGATCTGAATAAGTGTTTTGATTTTCAAATACCAACGCGGCTGGTGGAGTGGCGATCTATCGTAAATTATCATCGACATCTACGGCGGAAGTGTTCCAAGTTGCGATTACAGACGTAACTCGTGTCATTAAAACCAAGGGTGACATGTGCATGACTGAAGTTACTTGCTTCGCCGCTAATACTAGCTTCAAGTTTATACTCGGTGCTGTATATATTCATCCAGGAGCTAGTATGCAGGATATTGGAATGTTACTATGGCAAGGACTCGGTCCGTACATTCACAACAGCCAGTACGTGCCACCGTTCGTGCAAGTTGATTCTAGTATACCGATTCTTCTGTGTGGTGATTTTAACAAAAACGTAAAGCCTGACAACTCGTTTCTTAATTTCATGAAAAATACGTATAATCTTGATTGCGTATCAAACGTTTCTAAGTCAACTACGTTAAAAGGAACAACTATCGACTTGACTTTCGCAAGACACATTACAGCAGAAACACTTCCTTAAACACTCAAATAGGAATTAGTTAAGTTTAAGTTTACATGTACAATGTTTTAGTAAACAAAATATATTTCTATAGTTAAAATTTGTGCAATTCTTATTTTCATTCAATTCCTTGTTCCTATTGTGCAATTTAATTATATTCATATCAATAAATATTCTACCGTTGTCACGTAAAATCTTCGCCCGTAAAACCGACTTTACAGGCAACCATTGTTTAATTATTATTATTGTATTTTATTAATTAATTATAATTCATATTCATAGAATTTTATTGTTACTTATCATCATTCTTTTTTGTTGTTTTTTTTTCTTCTTCTGTTTTCTTTTGTGTTATAAATACAACTAAATCGCATTAAATCGTAGTGTAATTCTCTTTTGTTGTTTGAAATAAATCGAATTGAGTCAGCTCCTTCTTTCTAGAAGAAACTTCAAAGAAAACGTGCTAACATATATTATTGTTAAATATCTTTGTAAATATTATTAGTATTTTTATATTTATTTTGTTTATAATTTCTCGCGCTGGAAGATTGATTTGACTCTAACTTGCGATCTGTGTAAAAACAGAATCCAAGACGAAATTATACATATAATATTTGGATGCTCTTGCTTAGAGAAACAGAGGAAAGAAATTTTGGGTGACTTACCCTGGTCTCAACCTGACTGCCAACAAATTTGCAGCTGGATGAACACACTGATGGTTGATCAGGGTCTCTCCCTCGGTTTATATAAATTCTACAAGGCCGCAGTCAATGTCCGTTGGAGAATAATGGATTCGCCGAATGTCGTGGCTTGCTTGGAGGAAGAAAGCAAAGATTGAACGCGGCTGATTCCACACTAGCCCTCTCAAAGATATCCTCACCTTGACATATTCTAAACATTGGTACTTTAATTTAAATATTTAATCATGTACGGTTCCTTTTGCTCTGTATGTTTATTTTTTTGTATATATGGCTATATTTCTTTTTGTTTGTTTATTCTTTCTTCTCTCTTTTCTTTTTCCTTATTACTTCTTGTATTCTAGTTTTTACTTTTGAAATACCTTCCTTTGCTAAATCCTGTAGAGGGGAATCATGTATAGGGCTGGATGCCCCAATAAAAAAGGCTTGTGTGTGTGTTTATAATTTCTCATTATATATATATATTTAATACAAAGCAATAACATGCCATCTATATATAATGAATAATACATTAAAACGCGAATATATATTTTCACAAATAAACCAAACTTCTACTGTCCTTACTGCGGTGAAAAATATTAGGAGGGCTTGGATCATCAGTGGTGAACCCTCCCAGCGGTTTCGCCAATTTAATCTACCAGACCGCTTCTCAGAGCTCTAATACTGTATTGGATCATTCTGCTTTTATATGCTACACTGAAGGGTGGAATCTGAGAAATAAATATATATTTATTATAATTTATTTCATAGATCATAGTCTTTTGTGAGTTAAATATTTGTTTTTTTGTTTTTTTTTTTACTCGTGCTTTAGATGTTGTACAAAATTTGAAATATCGTGTGAGAACGCCCTTACAGCCTTAGAATAATATTTAACGCTTTGATAAATTATGAAAAAAGGCATCTCCTTATCTTGCAACTGAAAGTTGCTGATGGCTTGCGCCATCTATCGGAACCAAAAAATTGGTCATTCACATTTGTACTATTTTTTCACATTGTGTCGCGGTCTCACGCAATTCTGGCCTTAACTACCCGTTTCATGATTTTTCAGGATGCCTTGAATGACAAATATTTTGGTAAAACGAAAATTGAAATTATACCGCGAATGTTTCTTTTATAAAATTCGAAATTTATTTTCAAAGAGAAATAGCGACATTTCTAACTTTGTGGATGAGGTATGGAAAGGTGAAACATGAAGAGTAATGGCGAACGGAAAAATAAAAAGTGTCCAGGGGCGGGAATCGAACCCACACCCTTCTGCTTACCGGGCAGGTGCCTTGTCCACTCGGCTACCCTGGACGTATTTTTCCGTTCGTAACTAATAGTTAAAGTAACATTTAAAATACAATATAACGCGGCTGATGATTGTAGCCGAGCGGGGTAGCCGAGTGGACAAGGCACCTGCCCGGTAAGCAGAAGGGTGTGGGTTCGATTCCCGCCCCTGGACACTTTTTATTTTTCCGTTCGCCATTACTCTTCATGTTTCACATTTCCATACCTCATCCTCAAAGTTAGAAATGTCGCTATTTCTCTTTGAAAATAAATTTCGAATTTTATAAAAGAAACATTCGCGGTATAATATCAATTTTCGTTTTACAATCATCAGCCGCGTTATATTGTATTTTAAATATTTTGGTCGTTGAGGTACAGCTTGCACCACGCTGATGAGGGCCAACAGCCCGAAACGCGTCCGTGGTTAGCTTTTCTTGATTAATCAAGAATGGGTATTTGGCCAATTCTGGAATAATTGAAAATCAACGAGAATAGTTGATATTTATTCCGATAGATGGCGCAAGCCATCAGCAACTTTCAGTTGCACGATAAGGAGATGCCTTTTTTCATAATTATGCACCTTATCCCAGTACAATATCACATTTGTACTATTTTTTCGCTTTGATAAATGTTTTAATTTTTGTTCGCTCCTGACGAGGACAAAAGATTTTTGTCGAAACGTCGAGATAATAAAAAGATTTATTGGCCGAAGTATCTTCATAATTTTGAGAACTATGAATGCCGGCCAGGTAGCCTCTATCTTTGATAGACTCATCAATTAAAAAGCAAAAGATTATTCATTCATTACGTCAGAAGGATTAGGTGACTATAACCCCTGAACACCTTCTGATAAACTGTCCATTAACTTCTGATCTAAGGGAAGAAAACCAACTTTACCTGACTAATACAAAACAAGTTGATTGCAATAAACCCCAATACATTAAGTTTAATAGATTCTGCAGGATGTATATTTCAAGGCGAAAGTGTTGACTGTACATATTTCAAGCTACTATTTCTAATTACTATATGCAAAATTTGACATCGAACGTTAAATTTTCATGATTCCCAATGTTCAATTGTGTTAATTGTATAGAATGTAAGATTTAAACGCAATTATCCTAATTGTGGATATGGCGTGTCTCTCCCAACTGTTAAATAAATAAATAAATGACTATAACTCAAGTAACAAATTGTTGACAAGCTGGAGTATATTGAACAACTGCTATGGAACATATATGATGATTTCATCAATACAGAGTTCTTGCTTTGAATTTTGATTGATTAATTAAATAATAACAACAACAACAATAGCCTTTATTGGGCACACGTGCCATACAGGATTCTCCCGGTAGGACAAAATAAATAAATAACAGATTAGCATCATAGTTATATACAAGTATTGGGTATTGACCTCGACCAATTATCGAGTTGGATCCGGTGTCTGTGCTAAACATTTTGACTGAGCTGATTTCCAGTATTTATAAAAAGCGAATGCAAAGGGTCTGGATTTTACGACTTTTGCCATTAAAACATAAGGCGAATTGCTATTATAACCGGTCTCTTGACGAAGAATTTCTCTTTCTTCTTCCATTGCCGTGCAGTAGAACATGTAGTGCGGAAAATCGACACTAAATTCACTGATTAAATAAATAATAAGTTATAGATTTATTTCTTCGCAAAAAAATATCATTAGGGAAAATTCATCCATGAAAAGATTTCTTATATAAGCATCTTAGTATTGTTGCCCTCAAGATTTCGGAACTTGACGCCTTCTCTAATGACTCTCTACATTGTAAACCGACACTTGAAGCTACACCGCATGAGTTTCTTTTATACGAAAAATCAAAATTTTATTTCCAGGTGAAATATAGACTATTTCTATCCTTTTTGGATGAGGTATGAAAGGGTAAATTATGAAGAGTAACCTTTCATACCTCATCCAAAAAGGATAGAAATAGTCGATATTTCACCTGGAAATAAAATTTTGATTTTTCGTAGAAAAGAAACTCATGCGGTGTAACTTCAAGTGTCGTTTTATAATCACAGGCCGCAGGGTTTTATACTCTTTACATTCTTTATTTCAGCCATCACTTTTAGCCATATTTTCATATAATAATAAATAATCTGAAACAACAACAACAACAACAACAAAAAAGCCTTTATTTAGGGTCACTGACCCCATACAGGATTCACCAGAGGTATGCATAAGAACAAAGCAGTGAGACAAAGGAAACAACGATATAGACAGAAGAAAAAAAATGAAAGAGAAAGAGGGAAGCAAGAAAAACGACACAAAAAGAGTAGCAGTAAGAAAGTGAAGAGTGAGTGTCACTTGGCCTTCTTCTGAGATATGGACTTGTGGAAACCATAAAACGCCGTAGCAATATACTTATTCTGGGTCATATTGTCAATTATTGATGGAAGTGAAGCACAGAGTTGCCCAGTTTTGAGCATAAGGGTTCTTCTTTCTTCTTTCAGAGCAGAGCAATCAAAAATATAGTGAGTGATTTCATTTTTTAGTTTTGAAGTAGCAGATTATTTATTATTTTACGAAAACATTTTTTTTTATTTCGATGATTGTATTTTGATACACTCTAAAAATTTCTTATTGCCTCTCTGATGTTTTATTAGTTTTAATTTGATTTTTAGATTAAATAAATTGTGTCATTCTGAGGTTTGTCTTTCCTAATTTTCTATGTTTCAATATAAGAAACCTATGATTTTACACATATAAATTTACTGGCAATGCGCTTCTTTTAAATATCATCAAATATTATCTCTACGGACCTTACTGCAATGATATGAGTTATTGAATGAGAGGGCTTGGCTCATCAGTAGTGAACCCTCTCAGCGGTTTCGCCAAATTAATCTCTAGACCGCTCTACTATTGTATTGGATTGGTTTGGAATATACCCTGTATTTTCTATGGAAGGCAGCTTAGGGGTGTTTAGTGAACTATGGACATAAGCTTATAGGTCTGTAGAGAAACATACAAATAATTTCAAGGTATTGCATCGAGCAAAGCTCTTCCGCAAAATATGTTTTCATAACAAATTATGTGTATGTTCCTCTACAGACCTATAAGCTTATGTCCATAGTTCACTAAACACCCCTAAGCTGCCTTCCATAGAAAATACAGGGTATATTCCAAACCAATCCAATACAATAGTAGAGCGGTCTAGAGATTAATTTGGCGAAACCGCTGAGAGGGTTCACTACTGATGAGCCAAGCCCTCTCATTCAATAACTCATATCATTGCAGTAAGGTCTGTAGAGATAATATTTGATGATATTTAAAAGAAGCGCATTGCCAGTAAATTTATATGTGTAAAATCTTAACGATAGAGATGGCAATAAAATTTAATTTACTAATATATATTTGATAAGAAACCTATACACGGACGTTTTTACCCAAAAGAAAGGTATCACTATAGGTGTATTACTATGTTGTGGTTTTAAATGAAACCAGCAATTTGTTTTAACAAGGAGTTGTCACAAGTTGAACTCTGTGTATGTGAAGATCAAAATACAATACAGTAGAACCTCTATTTAACGAACAACCCGCTAGCAGACACCACTCCACAAAGGACAGTTTTTATTTGCAAAATTACCATTTTTACTATTTAGTAACTCTCCGGTAAGAGGAAATCTCTCCCTAAAGGACACGTTTACACTTACGCTGGACACGCTTACGCTGTACACGCTTGTTCGGCGGTACATATACTAAAATTGGAACGATACAGAGAAGATTAGCACATGGCCCCTGCGCAAGGATGACACGCAAAATCGTGAAGCGTTCTCCCTAAAGGACACTTTAGCTCTGCAATTAGGTGTCCTTTACAGGGAGGTTCTACTGTACTTCCATATAAAAACTATAGCCTAACCGTGAAAATTAACTTAAACTATCTATTAGAATAAAATAGAAACTAAAAGTTTATTCAACAACAACAACAACAACAAAAAGCTTTTATTTAGGGTCACTGACCCTATACAGGATTCACCAGAGGTATGCATAAGAACAAAGCACTGAGACAAAGGAAACAACGATATAGACAGAAGAAAAAGAAAAAAAAAACAAGAAAGAGTAAGAGGGAAGCCCTTAAAAACAACACAAAAAGAGTAGCAGTAAGAAAGTGAGGAGTGAGTGTCACTTGGCCTTCTTCTGAGATATGAACTTGTGGAAACCATAAAACGCCGTAGCAATATACTTATTCTGGGTCATATTGTCAATTATTGAGTAAAAGTTTATTCAATTTTATTCCAGAATATTTTTAGGAAAGTCTTCTGTTAATTGTTGTGACGAGGCAACGCCGTGGTGGTATATAGGGTCAGTTCGACCACAGGTGTTCACCGCCAAGAATAGCTGAGGGGGGGATTGATCAAGAAAGGAGAAGCTCAGCTGAAGGCCAGCAGTGAAGTCATTCTCCCCGTTGTTGACGGCAGCTGTTAAATGATACTTCCTATATGTTACTTGATTTTTTTTTATGAATTAACGAAGGTTAATGAAGAGGAGTCTAACAGATATCCTTGCCGATCCCGCGTGCACATGTGACCATCTTTGACCGTGCAAATGAACCTAAACCATCTATTAGAATAAATAGCAATTAAACGTTTATTCAGTTTTATTCCAGAATATTTGCTGAAAGTCTTTTGTTAATTGTTGAAACGAGGCAACGCCGTGGTGGTAAACAGGGTCAGTTCGACCATATGTGTTCACCGCCAGGAATAGCTGAAAAGGGGACTGATCAAGAAGGAAAAATCCCAGATGATGACTGAGATAAGAGGATGCCAGCGGGCGACGTCCCACGCCCGTGCTTCCCACGTGACCGCCGCCGCCGCGCATGCGCGCCGACCGTGACGTCGCCACCGGGGGCTGCGCGCGCAGTTTTCGAACACCGCCTGATCTCGCTGGCTTGTTTACCGCTCGTCTCTACAACCTACGGCGGTTCCTTCCATTATATAATACTCTAGGCGCTGGTGGAGTAAAAACTGTGCTCCATCTGCCTCTTATAATTGTATGTAATTTTTGGACTTATTAAAATAAATTATTAATTTATAGTTCTCACTGCAGCTCGAACCTTTACCCTAACTCGGTAGAACATGGCGCAGTCGACATTCGGTTAATTTTAGCCGTTTTTTAAGTGACAGCTCAGTGACAATTAGTAATCAAGATGCCCTCAAGAAGGAATCGCCGACCATCCCAAACCCCTCCAGAGAACCCTGCCTCGCCGACC
Source organism: Cordylochernes scorpioides (assembly GCA_030710605.1). Classification (NCBI taxonomy): domain Eukaryota; kingdom Metazoa; phylum Arthropoda; class Arachnida; order Pseudoscorpiones; family Chernetidae; genus Cordylochernes; species Cordylochernes scorpioides. The sequence goes on along the minus strand of CP092864.1, from coordinate 143,624,224 downwards.
AGCACCGACATCCTCAGGTCCATAGCCGCACTGTTGCAGCAGATGGCTACTCGGGATCCGACACCGACAGTCCCATTAGGAGCTCCTCCTCACCACGCCACAAAAATCATCCAGCTTCCTAAACTGGCTTCCCCGGAGGAGTTAACGATGTCTTTTTTCCGCGATTGGAAACAACGTTGGAACGACTACGTGGACGCCCAACAAGTAGCCACCTTCCCGCTATCCACACAGCAAGTGACTTTGCGTGCCGCCCTCCATTCCGAATGGACCATCCTTTGGCAATCAGGCCGCCTTCATATTTCAACCACCACCACCCTCGATGAAGCCGTGAATGCTCTCGAGGCCTACCTACGCAAGAAGCGAAACCCCCTCCTTGATCGGCAAGATTTTCATCGTAGGGACCAACAAACCGGAGAATCGGTGGATCGCTACTTCGCAGCCCTTAAAGCTCTTGATGACTCGTGTGCACATGAGCTGGATTTTAAGTGCAGCACATGCGGCGACCCGTGTATTACAATATGCACAAAAAGAGCTTGTGGGAAAACGTTTGCCCTTGCTGGTTATCAACAGCAACTCCGTATCCGCGACAGGTTAATATGTGGCCTGTTTGATAAAGACCTCCAACGAAAAGTACTGGCGGAGCAGTACAATTCCGACCTCTCCCTGGACCGAGTCCTCTCAATTTGTCTCGCACATGAGAGTGCTACCGCCGTGGGCGCGACTCTTTCACCCTCCCCAACCACCTCCCCCGAAGCCTTCATTGCAACCAGACGTGCACCATCAACCTACAAGCATCAACAAGCCAGCTCGTCTGAAACCTCACCTAAGGCCAACCGTTTCTTTCAGAAACCCTATGATCCTAACGACCCCTGCTCCGGATGTGGGGCTAACCCAAGACACCGCCGTGACCAGTGCCCAGCAAAAGACATAGAGTGTAACAAATGCGGCATCACCGGGCATTACGGAAGGGTTTGCCGACAACTGAAACGGAAACCCACAACCAAACCTAATATCCCGCCACCCGCAACCAGAAACAATCAGTCCCAACCAGGACCCTCAAACACAGTTGTTGCAGCTGGAGTACGCAACGAACTCATAACCATTCCGACCGATATCAACCATAAGTTACACCAAATCCGTTGGCTGGCGGACCCGGGGTCAGATCTGGAGCTAATCCCAGAATCAGAATTCCTGTTACTGGATGAGCAGACCCGATCTGCACTCAACCCGAAGAACGTCCCTTGCGTAGGAGCCAACGGCATCAGCTTAAGTCCTTGTGGATCGTTCGTCGCGGCACTGCATCTCAACGGGAAAACCTACAGTACTACCGTTGGAGTCTGCAAGCACCTGAACGCCCCTCTCTTGAGCAAGAGCGGATGCAAAGCCTTAGGACTTCTGCCGGATAACTGGCCCCATTCAATGATCGTCAATGCCATAACCAACGGACAAGTTCTAACGTTCCCGCCGACCCCGGTGAGAGCCAATGAGATCGATAAGCAGTCTATCCTTACCCATTATGCTAGAGCGTTCGACGACACAGTGTTAAAACCCATGCAAGGACCCCCCCTGTCTATCGAACTAGTTAAAGATGCCGTTCCTTGCAAACGCTACCGGGCATACAACGTTCCCTTTCACTGGAGAGACCCTGTCAAAACTCAACTCGATACCATGTTGGCGAAAGGGATAATCGAACAGGTACCCGTCGGCGAAGCCATCGATTGGTGCCATCCTATGGTAGTCGTCCCGAAAAAAGGCTCATCACAAGTCACTATACCAAATGATCTCGCCGGTGCCATCATTGGGAAAGGTGGTCAACGCATCAGGAAGATCCGGCGCGAGTCTGGTGCGGGGATCACCATAGATGAGTCTCAACCTGGTAGCAACGAACGGGTCATCACCATCTCTGGCACGGCCCAGCAGATCCAGATGGCCCAGTACCTCTTGCAGCAAAATGTAAGAGAACATTCCTTCCGGAAGCGATACAATCGCAACGCCAAGCCACTCTCACATTTGGAAGTGGGAGCAATAGTCCGTGTCCAGGATCACCGCACAAAACATTGGACCCTCCTTGCTGAGGTTCTCGAACAACTTCCACGCGGTCGCAGCTACCTCATCCGGACCGACGCCGGACGCCTTCTTCGCCGTAATCGCAGATTCTTACGACCTTTCGTGCCTCCACCGTACACCACCCCACCCAACTCAGCTCAACCTCAGCTGACCTTATCCCCTCGAACCCGAGAACCGAACCCGCGTTATAGCAACTACGTTGAATCGGTCCCAAGTCCCAATCTCCAGGGGGGGCATGAGATAAGAGGATGCCAGCGGGCGACGTCCCACGCCCGTGCTTCCCACGTGACCGCCGCCGCCGCGCATGCGCGCCGACCGTGACGTCGCCACCGGGGGCTGCGCGCGCAGTTTTCGAACACCGCCTGATCTCGCTGGCTTGTTTACCGCTCGTCTCTACAACCTACGGCGGTTCCTTCCATTATATAATACTCTAGGCGCTGGTGGAGTAAAAACTGTGCTCCATCTGCCTCTTATAATTGTATGTAATTTTTGGACTTATTAAAATAAATTATTAATTTATAGTTCTCACTGCAGCTCGAACCTTTACCCTAACTCGGTAGAACAATGACAAGGGGTGAAGACTGTTGTTGACGGTGGCTGTTGGATGATACTCTCTGTATGTTACTTGATTAGTTCTCTATGAATTCACGAAGGTAAATAAAGAGGAGTCGAACAGATATCCTTGCCGATCCCGCGTGCACATATGGCTATCTTTGACACGGCAACGACGCAACAATATATAGAGTCTGTAACAAATAAATGTACTAGTAATGTGTTTCTTTTCAATATTATCATCAAATATTATCATAAAATAAATAACGCTTCCAGGGTTAAGTTTCTTATTCAACTTTTTATTTTCAAGCTTTCGGAATTGTCAGTCCTTCAACAGGAGTATCACGTTAATAAATTGATGATATATACTATTTTATATACAAATTAGTATTTATATATTTTAAATATTTATGATATTGAAAGGGAGAGCAAAATATATTACATTCTTTGAGTGTTATAAACAATTTTTGAAAATATACGTGCATGGTGGAAGATACGTGCTGGTTGAACGATATCTCGAGATTTAAAATTAAATTTAATAAATTCGTGAAATATTGTCCGAAAGCTTGAAAATAAAAAGTTGAACAAGAAACTTAACCCTGGAAGCTTTATTTATTTTATTATATTATAAATCAGGGAAGAACGTTTATTTCTAATCAAAAATTATCTCTACTGTGCTTTTTTCCCAATAATACCATCAAAAATGATCTCTACTGTGCTTTTTTTCCCAATAATACCATCAAAAATGATCTCTACTGTGCTTTTTTCCCAATAATACCATCAAAAATGATCTCTACTGTGCTTTTTTCCCAATAATACCATCAAAAATTATCTCTACTGTACTTTTTTTTTCCAATAATACCATCAAAAATTATCTCTACTGTGCTTTTTTTTTCCAATAATACCATCAAAAATTATCTCTACTGTGCTTTTTTCCCAATAATACCATCAAAAATTATCTCTACTGTGCTTTTTTCCCAATAATACCATCAAAAATGATCTCTACTGTGCTTTTTTCCCAATAATACCATCAAAAATTATCTCTACTGTGCTTTTTTCCCAATAATACCATCAAAAATTATCTCTACTGTGCTTTTTTTCCCAATAATACCATCAAAAATTATCTCTACTGTGCTTTTTTTCCCAATAATACCATCAAAAATTATCTCTACTGTGCTTTTTTCCCAATAATACCATCAAAAATTATCTCTACTGTGCTTTTTTCCCAATAATACCATCAAAAATTATCTCTACTGTGCTTTTTTCCCAATAATCCCATCAAAAATTATCTCTACTGTAGAGAGAGATAAAATATTTGATGATATTATTAGAAAAGTAACACTTTGCCAATAAATTTATTTATTACAAATTTTATCGATATAGATGGCAATTAAATTTATAAATATATAGACTCGTCAACCAGATGGACCACTCATGAAATGATTTGCCGTAAAAATACTAGTGGCCTATCTTGTTGTCAACTGCCTACCTGAGCAAAGGCATTTAGAAATTAAAAATAGCTTAATAGAATCAACTTCTAATGGACGACCATCTCTAGGAGAGATCAGGGGTATCAATGTTTCAGACTGTAGTCTTTCATGGGAGGTCCGAAATATTCTTCTTAATTCGATACTCTAAAGGATGAGAAAACCCACTACTATATGATAATGAATATGGAAAGAACTGCAGAGATAAAATATATTGGAATGAATAATCTTAAACGATGTTGTTGTTGTCGTTTCCAAAGAAGAGTCTCAGATGTCTCCATGCATCTCCATCACAGCAGCAGCAATGTCCACTATCTTGGGTGTGTAAAGCTGCTGCTCTGGGTCTAAGTCAATTTTCTGCAAGGCTGTGGCCATTGCTGGGCATGAGAATATGTGAGTAGATGTTAGTTCCACACCAGGACAGTTGTTGCATGCTTTATAAGTTCTTGTGCCATCTGGATGTATTGTTATTCCTTTATAATGTTTTGTTCTAAGTCTTGTTATAGTTTTTGTCAGTTTTCTCTCAGAGTTTATTTCACATATTTGATCTTTTCTTATTTTTTGTTTGATTATCTTGTATTTTTCCAAAGCATCAGCGTCAAATACTGACATTTGTTCTTTCCTTTGGCTCAGCTTTCTGGCTTCCTTTGCCAATTCATCTGCCATTTCATTACCCTCGATCCCAACATGGGTAGGAATCCATTGTAGAATGCAGTTCTTCTCCAATGTTTCCAGTTGGGTAAGTAATGAGTGTATTTTCTGCGTGATTCTAGTATTGCCCTTCTGAATTGCTTCTAGAGCGGATTAAACGATGAAAGCACTATAATACACACAATTTAACTTTTAAAATATATCGTTAATTCTTACAAAAAGGATATAACTCCAGACACCAGACTTTGATGTTGGAAGATTGCAAACCAGAGAAATCGCCACTTAATCATAGAGTATAACTATCGTGGAAAAATATAGATTTCTCTTTCGCTCGTATTGTTTCCATCATACAATGAAGATTAAGTAGTTAAGTTATAGCCATCATAGATTTCTTCACAGAATCTGTAAAAATACTTAACTCTATAAACTAGGTAAAGAAGGTGAATTTAGATGCCGGAAGGATATTGATCTAAAAACCGTCTCCGCAAACTAGTGGACTCAGGTCAGTGACAAAGCCACAACGCCAGCTTTGGAAAACTGAGAAGCGCCCATCTGGAGACCATGATTTCGAGCTAATTTCCCTTCTCAGTCCAGGGCGGGTTTTATTCCATTATAGATCCACATGGAATCAAATGGATTCTTCCCTGATTGCTGTTTAAAAAGAGAACCAAGAACCAAATTTTGCATATCAACAACAGAAGAGACCTGACTACTCTATCAATAAAGAACCAGAACTAATTGTTGTGTATAAACAATAAAGACTGTATCAATAAAGAACCAAGAACCAATTGTTGTTGTTTTGTTTCCCACTTGGCAAATACGCAAGTAGGAAAAGCAGAATGATTGTTTACAAAATAATTTGTTCTCGTTAGGCTTAATTGAATAGAATGTTTATACTAGTGTAAAGAAACAAATTTACTTATCTTTGGTCAGGCAATCATCCCAAGCTTTACAAATGAATTTATTTTATTTTTCTTTACAATGAATATTTAAAGAATACGATTTAAAGCCGCAGCTATGAAAGGCATGGTTCTTTAGTGGCGCGCGTTGGTAAGAATCTTCTAGAAGGTGGCGAGCTCCCTCTGGCGGCGCAGCCAGACGGCCTCCCATTGGTCAGCGATGACACAGTTCCTTCACCGCCGCGCGCTGCCTTCTGCTACCTATGTTAGAATAAAACGAAACATACTCCCCTCCTGTGGACGTAGTCCATACACAAGGCAAAAGAAAAGGATCACATAGTGTAGAAAGTTTTTTTTTTTTTTTTTTTTTTTTTAAGAAGAAGAAGAATTAGAATGGCAGAAGTGCAATCTTCGAGATGGGTCTTATTAGATGATGTTGTTTCTCTGTTTGAAGTTCCACAACTCGGACATTGCCATCCGCTCCAGGTGACACCTTGGTGATGCGGCCAAGGCTCCACTGCATTGAAGGCATAGGAAAGTCTTTTACCAACACCAAATCTCCAACCTTCAGGTTGGAAGAGGGTTTTTTCCACTTGGACCGTTGTTGCAGATTGTTCAGATATTCCCTGGACCATCTTTGCCAGAAAACATCTCTGGCCTTTTGAATTAATTTCCATCTAGTTAAGTAGTTGTCATTAGGGTGATAACTGGGCTCTGGGAGTGCTGTTAATGGTCTTCCAATCAAAAAATGTCCTGGAGTGAGAGGGTTGAAATCATTTGGATCCGAACTCATCGGATACAACGGGCGAGAATTCAAGCACGCTTCAATTTGACTTGTCAGAGTATTGAGTTCTTCAAAATTTAAAACTGCAGATTTTAAACACCTTAGGAGATGATACTTCAATGATTTAATTCCTGCTTCCCAAATGCCGCCGAAGTTTGGAGCAGATGGGGTATAACATGCCAAGTGATGTGTTCATTTGCGACATAACTTTGAATTGAAGAATCCTTTACAAGTTGATGTATATTATTCAAAATATTCTTAGCTCCTTTAAAGTTAGTAGCGTTGTCGGTGAAAATATCAGAGGGTTTTCCTCGACGAGAGATGAATCTTCTGAGAGCAGCGAGGAAGGCAGGGGTTGACAGATCTGAAACTATCTCAAGGTGAATAGCCTTCGTTGAGAAACAAATGAATAATGCTATATATGATTTTAATGTTACTTTTGTTCTTTTGACATTAGGTTTAGTTATAAATGGTCCTGCGAAGTCTATTCCTGTTTTGCTAAAAGGGCTTGAGGGTATGATTCTATGGATAGGCGGATCTCCCATGATTTGTTTTGACACTTGGCGTTTCGTCTTGAAACATGTCATGCAACGATTAATGAGCTTTTTTACTAGAATTCTACCGGATGGAATCCAGTACTTTTGTCGGATGGCACACAGAGTAAATTGGAGACCAGAATGAAGATGCTCTACGTGGAATTGTTGAACAATCAATTCTGTAACAAAATGGTTGTGAGGAAGAATTATTGGATGCTTCTCATTGAATTGCAGGTTGGATTTGCGCAGTCGACCTCCTACACGTAGAATTCCTGATGAATCAATAAATGGGTTTAAGGATAAAAGGTTTGAGTTTGATGGTAGTACTTTGCTTTGATTACAACATTGAATTTCAGTTTTAAATTCTGAACTTTGAATGATTTGAATAAGAGTTCGAATTGAATTATCGAGCTAATTAGAGGACAATTCTTTGTGTTTTATTTTGTCGCTGCTGTGTCTAGCATTGTGGATAAATCTTAGGAGCCATGCCGTAACTCTGCTCAGCTTCCTGAATGTTGAGAATTTAAAAATAAAGTCTAGAATAGGACAAGTAGTGAAATGAACAATCGGAACAGTCTTTCTTTTTTCATGACAAACTTCTTTTGGAAGTTCATATGTGATTGGTAGCGGATCTTGTAAACTTGAGTTTGATAGCCAATCGGGACCATTCCACCAAAGTGAATGGTTTACTAGCTCTGAAGAAGTTATACCTCTGGAGGCGCAATCTGCAGGATTATCCTTGGTAGACACATAGGACCAAGAAGATTGCAGAGTTAGTCGCTGAATTTCTGCAATCCGGTTACCAACAAAAGGTTTCCAATGTTTTGATTCAGATTTTATCCAACATAAAACAATCTGGGAATCTGTCCACAAAATTACTCGGTCAATCTGCAACAGCAATGAGCTGCAAATGGAATCATATAAATTTGAAAGGAGAAGAGCAGCACAAAGCTCCAGACGAGGTATTGACGTTGCCTTCAAGGGAGCGACTTTTGTCTTGGCAGCAATCAATGTGACTTGAACATGACCAGATTTAAAACGAGATTTCATATAAACAACTGATGAATATGCAGATTCGGAAGCATCACAAAATCCATGGAGTTCTAAAGAATGTATAAGTCCCTTGCAGGAAATATATCTAGGAATTTTAATATGATTTAGCATGGCCAAATCCATTTTCACTCTCCTCCAATGAGAACATAACGATTCAGAAAAGGGATCATCCCAATCCAAATCCTGTTTCCACAAAGTTTGGAATAGAATCTTGAAGCTAATGATCACCGGTGATAACCATCCCAAAGGGTCATAAATTCGAGAAATGTCCGATAACAATTGTCTTTTAGAATATACGTCTTTTAGTGAATTGACTGTAATTGTGAAATTATCCGTGGATGGATTCCAATTTATCCCAAGAATCTTAACAGATGAATTATCTCTGATTTCATATGAATCATGTGCTTTCAGCGCTTCTGGTACCTCTGAAAGAACCTCAGGGACATTAGACATCCATTTTCTTATGCAAAAGCCACCAGATAAAAGGATTTTCCGGATATCATCAATGAGAACTTTTGCTTCTTCGATTGTTGTTGCGCCAGAAAGTAGGTCGTCTACATAAAAATCAGTTTTTATGATTTTAGATGCCTCTGGGAACAGGAGTTCTTTGTCGGTGGCAAGTTGCATCAAGGTACGGATTGCAAGATATGGTGCACACGACATTCCATAAGTTACTGTGAGCAATCTATACTCCAATAAAGATTCCAATGGACTATTTCTCCAGAAGATTCTCTGAAAGTCGAGATCAGAAGAGTTCACTTTTATCTGTCTGTACATTTTCTCAATATCTCCCGTAAAAGCTATAGGATTAGTACGAAACTTCACAAGAATATTGAAAATATCATGCTCAATTTTGGTCCAGTATGAAGAAAATCATTCAAGGAGTAATTGTTGCTCGTTTTGCACGATGCATCAAACACTACTCTTAATTTAGTAGTGCTGCTCTGCTCACGCAGAACGCAATGGTGAGGTATATAATAGCACTTGTCTGATGGTTTGTCACGTTCGTTTTTCGGAATGAGCTCCATGTGGTTGAGAGAAAGATATTCCATCATGAAATCCTTATATTGCTGAAGAAGATTCGAAGATTTGTGCAATTTTCTCTCAAGAGCAAGAAATCGTTTCATGGCATTCTGACGTGAGTCTCCGAGATTAGGCACAGATTTAAACGGTAGACCAACAGAATATCTTCCATCTGTTGATATGCAAAAGTTCTTGTCATAAATGTCCCCGCAACTCTTCTCCTCTTTAGTCAATGGAAGAGCGGCAGGAACCGATTCTATTCAAAAAACTGTCACAGATTATCATCTCCTTGGGATGTTGAGCATAATGAGATATAGTTGTTTCCAGTCTCAGAACTGGAAACATTTCCTGAAAGTATCCATCCTAACTTGGAACTACAGGCAGTGGGTCCTGGATGATTTTGGAATCGTAGTTTTCCTGTATATAAAAATGGGGCTAGGTCTGCACCAATTACTAAATCAATGGGACTTGTTTTTATCAAAATTGGGATCTGCTAATAAAGTATTCTTAAGATGAGGCCAACTATCTCTATTTATCAGAAAATTAGGTAAATCAACAGTGATTTGATCGAGTATAATGGATGAAATTTTGAATATTCTATCAGAAAAATGAGGCTTAAATTGAAGAAAAGTCTCACTAGCAGACTGCTGTATTGGTTGGTTACCAATTCCAAAAACTGTGAGTTGGCTCTTTTTAACAGGAAGATTCAACTTTTCACGACAATTTTCTGTTATTAGACTTCTTTGAGAACCAGTATCAATCAAAGCTCTGCATGGATGAAACGATCCATTTTCTGCTCTCACTCTCACGATAGCATTAGATAATAAGATTGTCTCATTGGGCTTTGTTGTATCACTGAGAAAACATGAAACGCTAGATTGGGCAATTGGGGCTTCAATTGAAGTGGTATTCAAAGGTTCGGGTTGGAAGGAATGCAAAAGAGTGTGATGTTTTTTGTTGCATGATTTACAATGCATAGTGATTTTACATGATGTTACTCTGTGGTTGGATCGCAAACAATTGAAACAAAGGTTATTGGTTTTTACTATGTTCCATCTCTCAAGGAGAGAACTTTTATGGAACTTGTCACATTTGAATATAGGATGTGAATTTTTGCATAATAGGCATTTATCATCACCTTTTGAAATAGAATTATATACATGTGTTTGTTTCATTACAGATTTATCCTCCCTAGCATAACCTTTTATCGATTGCAAACTTTTTGCTTGTTTTTCAAGAAACATAATAAAATTTTCGTAGGATGGAAAGCCATCATCTATCAACGTCAATTCCCATTGCCTTTTCAAATCATCACCTATTCTTCTTTGTAGGAAATGTATTAGAAAGATATCAACAAGTGTATTTCTCTCCAAACCCAGTGATTTCAAATTTCTCATGGCTTCATTACATATATCTAGTAGTTCGAAAATGGCCTTGGAATTTATTAGTTTTAAAGGTTTTAAAGTGAATAATTTTGTACATTGTGAAAAGGCAAGTTCTTTTTTGTTATCATATCTGGAGACCAATGTGGCCCAAGCATGGGCATAGTTTTCATCAATAACAGGAAATCCCCTAATAAGTCGTTCAGCGTCTCCAGTAACAGCTGATTGTAAATATTGCAGCTTTTGTGAATCAGTTAGAGCGGTATTAGAATCAATAGACAGAGAAAACAATTGCTTGAAACTAAGCCATTCGTTAACATCACCAGAAAAGGAAGGTAAATTAAATTTAGGAAGTTCTATTTTACTTGTGGTTGGTTGATTTAGATCATCAATTTTGCTTGAACTGGCTGTACAAGATACTTTATTGATATTCGCCACTAAATTTCTAAGATTATCCTTGTATTGCATAACTCTAGAAAAGTAAACTTCATCATCAAATTCAGAAAATGTTAAAAGATTACAATAAGTTTTTTCAATGTTTGATTTTATATCTAAAATATCTTTTTTAAATGTCTGTAAATTTGCATCATCCTTCGATCAATCATCTTGAGCGAAATTTGCTCAAAATAATCCACTTGTTTGAAATGAAATTCAAGAATATTTAAAGTAGCTTTAAATTTGGCAGCCATTTTTAATTTTTGCTATTATTAATTTTAATAATATATTTCAAAAATGAATTATAATTATTTATATTTATAATTATTTAATAGATTTATTCCCGGGTTTCGGCACCAATGTTTTGTTTCCCACTTGGCAAATACGCAAGTAGGAAAAGCAGAATGATTGTTTACAAAATAATTTGTTCTCGTTAGGCTTAGTTGAATAGAATGTTTATACTAGTGTAAAGAAACAAATTTACTTATCTTTGGTCAGGCAATCATCCCAAGCTTTACAAATGAATTTATTTTATTTTTCTTTACAATGAATATTTAAAGAATACGATTTAAAGCCGCAGCTATGAAAGGCATGGTTCTTTAGTGGCGCGCGTTGGTAAGAATCTTCTAGAAGGTGGCGAGCTCCCTCTGGCGGCGCAGCCAGACGGCCTCCCATTGGTCAGCGATGACGCAGTTCCTTCACCGCCGCGCGTACACCGCCGCGCGCTGCCTTCTGCTACCTATGTTAGAATAAAACGAAACAGTTGTGTTTCAACAATGAAGACTGTATCAACAAAGATCCATGAACCATTTGTTGTATTTCAGCCACAAAGAGGACCTGACTACTGTATCAATAAAGAACCAAGAACCAATTATTGTATCTCAGCCACAAAGACTGTATCAATAAAGAACCAAGTACCAATTGTTATATCTCAGCCACAAAGACAGTATCAATAAAGAACCAAGAACCAATTGTTGTATCCAGCCACAAAGACTGTATCAATAAAGAACCAAGAACCAATTGTTGTATCCAGCCACAAAGACTGTATCAATAAAGAACCAAGAACCAATTGTTGTATCTCAGCCACAAAGACTGTATCAATAAAGAACCAAGAACCAATTGTTGTATCTCAGCCACAAAGACTGTATCAATAAAGAACCAAGAACCAATTGTTGTATCTCAGAGACAGAAAGACTGTATCAATAAAGAACCAAGTACCAATTGTTGTTTCTCAGACACAAAGACAGTATCAATAAAGAACCAAGTACCAATTGTTATATCTCAGAGACACAAAGACTGTATCAATAAAGAATCAAGAACCAATTGTTATATCTCAGAGACACAAAGACTGTATCAATAAAGAACCCACATCCAGACCAGTCCTGATCACGCGAGGGCTCCGATCGAATAATATGTGGATGTAAATTTTTTAAAAGGACAAATGGCCAATCGATGCTGATGGCTATTTGCATAAGTAAATATGCAACCTGAGGTAAATACGATAAATTTTACCCTTCCTCTTCATTTTTTTTGCCATCTGTGCTTGCGTGATTCGCATGTAGTTCTGTTACTACTCGATTCCAAGAGCTTCTTTTTGGAATTTCGAGCGAGGAAGGTACCGCGTGAAATTCTAGGAGTGTGTCCGTTTAAATGTTTTCATTCTCCAATGGAACATTTTGGGAATTATTGGTCGAGATGTGTGAAAAATATTTGTCGTACACCTATCCCCCGATTTACACGGTACTTGTTTTACACGTTTTCGTTTTCACACGGTTTTCCGAATAAGTTTTTTTTTTATCGCACTATACTAAAATGCGATATTCTACTCTATACTACCTATGTTGAAAATAATATTGGGAGGCTTTGATTCATGAGGGGGGCGAACACCTATTCAGATTTGACAGTTTAATATACACCCATCCCCCGATTTACACGGTACTTGTTTTACACGTTTTCGCTTTTACACGGTTTTCCAAATAATTTTTTGTTTTTTGTTTTTATCGCACTATACTAAAATGCGATATTCTACTCTATACTACCTATGTTGAAAAGAATATTGGGAGGCTTTGATTCATGAGGGGGCGAACACCTATTCAGATTTGACAGTTTAATATACACCTATCCCTCGATTTACACGTTTTTCTCAGGAACGTATCTACCGTGTAAATCGGGGGATAGGTGTATTTAAAAATAATTGAACATTGGTTAGTCGTATATTAAACGGAAAAATTAAACGAAATATAAATTTAGGTATATTTCTGAAACAGAAAAACTTTGGTTTTTATGTCTTCGTCAACGCGTACTATATTAATAATGTATTTCACCCGTGTGTACCATTCACGCTATAGAGTGGCCCAAATGTCCCGAACCCTTTTGCTTTTCATTAAAAATTAAAAGGCAAACTAGAATTAAAACTTGTGATATGTGGTAGGGCATTATCCTGCTGAAATGTTAGAGCAGCGCCCTGGATAACGGCCAGAATCAAAAGAAAGGCTATAAAAAATAGAGCTGAGAACATAAATCTTGGCTGGAGAATATGACCGGCCGCTTTACAGGCGAAGTCGCGATCCTACCGCTGCTCTGAACGTCCCCATCATCGGTGCTCAATTAACAAAGTGGGACTCATCAAGGAAGGCAATTCTGATAAAAGTTAATTTACGTGTTATCACACAAAAAATCAATATACTAGGGCCTAAAGTAAGAGTAACTTAATACACAGAAAAGCGTACACTCAAGAATACAGCACCAAGAACAAAAGGGATGAAAATAAAAACTCACTATTTGTAAAATAATATAAAAACAGTACTTATATTTTATTGTAGCGTTGGTAGGGAGCGGACCGGGGTCACACAGGTATGCGAGGAGATCACCAGACACGGAGAAATCACGCAGAGAACACTTTAAACGTCTCCACAAAATAATAAACCACACTGGACACCTTACATTCCTTTAGCCCCCTCTTATATACAAACACTAGCCGAATGACCCGGGCAACGCCCGTGTTTTACCCGATTGAATGTTTTTATTCAAATACTATTTGTTACAATTATAAATTGGCGCCTTAAATAAATGCATATATTAGTTAATAACTATAGCCTATGTGCTTTATCTGTCTATGTACTGTTGGCTTCCGTATGCGTCTCATACTGGGAAAAAGAAAGAGAGGATTCCATTTAGTTATTAACTAATATATGCATTTATTTAAGGAGCGACCCGCTCCAACACAATAGTTACAAAAACGAAAAAGCGAGTGGGAGGGGGGGGGGGGCAAAGGTGGCGTGATCGTAGCCAACCAATAGGAGAGTGCCATTCCAAAAAAAAAAGCAAACGGTGACAGATATGAAAAATTATTAAGAACGCATGACGCTCGTAACTGTATATAGAATGGCTACATTCGTCCAATGAGAAGGCGTAAGAGATTGGTTCACTAACAAACGAAAACAACATTCTTCCCGCTAAAAGATAAAACTGAAAATGTTTGTCAATATAATTTGACAATTCTACTACTAGTCAGACAAATCCCAGGTTGAAGGAGTCCGCACCACCACGTGCAAGTCAGTAAAAAAAAGTCAAGAGTATTCAGCTCAAGAAACGCCGTGAGACAGACTTTTATTAATTGTCCTTCCTCTCACAGTTGCACTTCAGATCGCTGTTAATGATGAGGCTATGAGAGCTGCTTTGACGATTGGTCGGTCTACCCGTTCAGTCGTCTGTATCTCTATATCGACTTCCTGACGTCTTCTTCTTTCTTATCTCCACTCAATCATATTAGGGTATCAAGTTGTGACCCTTGAGGGTTACTTCTTGACGTTATGTTCGGCTATGGTTCAGCCATTCCTACCAACACCATCGAATAATTACATCGTCCATCTCCAAATGTCGAACAATCTTCTGATTTAAACTAACTGCACGTCCTCTCTCAACAGCTACATATAGTGTGCCCAAACCTACCTACTCAGCATAGTTATTGTCTTTTGAGTAGACGGAATGAAATCTGCAAATATAATATGACCTGGGATAGAAATCTCTCTGATATATCTATAAATTGTTCAGTTAAGATGCGCTGAAGTGCTAAATTTACATTCATTGTGTGGCCACTAAAATTTAATAATTTGAATCTCCAATCGAAACGTATTTGCATATTAAATTTTGTCATATTTGCATAACTCTCTTGGTGCGTCTTTTTTTTTTTTTTTTGGTATTAGAGAGTATGATATTAAAATATCTCTGTGGATATATGTACTATTTTTTTTAAAAAGTTTATCGCTTGCTAATCTTTAACATCGTTTGCTTAATTGACAAAAATTACTATTACGGGTTATCACACAAAAATGCAATATACTAGAGCCTAAAGTAAGAGTAAATCAACACACAGAAAAGCGTACACTAAAGAGTACAACAACAAAAATAAAAGGAAGTTAAATAAAAACTCGCGATTTGCTATATAAAAACAAAACAGTACTTATCTTTTATTGTAGCGTTGGTAGGAATCGGACCGGGGTCACACAGGTATGCGAGGCGATCACCAGACCCGGATAAAGCAGGCAGAGAACACTTTAAGCGCCTCTACACGATAATCCACCACAATCACCTCTCGCATTACCATAGACCCCTCTTATATACAAACACTAGCCGAATGACCCGGGCAACGCCCGGGTTTTACCCGATTAAATGCTTTTATTCAAATACTATTCGTTACAATTATAAATTATAAATTGGCGCTGTGGATGTCATTCTTGTATAATATAAAGATGAGTTTTAAAAATTGTAAAAAAAAAAAAGCATCGGCCGGGAATCGAACCCGGGCCGCTCGCGTGGCAGGCGAGCATTCTACCACTGAACCACCGATGGTTATGAGAAATGGCCATATTTGGGTATTTATTCCATTCACAAAGCAAAGGTGACAGAATTGATTAAGAAAGAATTGATTATGACGCTGATAACTGTATATATTTATGGCCACATTCGTCTAATGAGAAGGCGTGAGAGATTGTTTCACTAACAAACGGAAACAACCTTCTTCCCGCTAAAAACTGAGATAAGATATAACTGCAAATATTTGTCAATATAATTTAACAAAATGAGATAACTTTCTTATATACAGTACCTATTTAGTCTTCTTACATTCTAATTGTGTCCGCCATGCAGATCATGCCGTTAGTCAAAACTTCGACTCAAGCAGTACAGCTTCCTTGTCTCAGCAACAGTTAGTCTGTCATTACCATTGTTACCTTTCTAACTACCATAGTTATAAAGTCTGTGTTCTACATTTAATAATTCATGTTTACAACATGAGAGAAATAAGGTATTCAGTGGGTTCACGATAATTTTGTAAATTTGGGGGCAAGGTGGCTGGACACTGTGTAATTGCAGGCCATCTGTATCGACCTACAAGGCCGTCTGCCCGTGGCCACTGGCCTCGCGTGACCACCGCCCTATCGACCACCCGTATTTGCATACACCAGCTGCAGATAAACAATTACCTTGTGCAACACATTAAAAAATCATTTATACTCCGATTAAAAGTCATTTTAGCTAAATAAATCAGAGCTCTCTTTCATTAAGTCATCAATAATTAACACTAGATGCTTGTCACTGTCTTGTACCACCTAGTCTTTTGGCTGCTGTATAACGAAATATAAGCAGACTTACTAGCTGTTTTAAAAAATGCAAAAGATGGAAACCTTAACGCCTAAAAAGCATGTATAATTAATTATATCTCATAATTAGGACCAATTTGATCGGCTAAGTGAATGTCACCTATTGATTCCAATTTGGAAAACGATAACGATATGATATATATATATATATATATATATATGTTGTAATACATTTCAATGTATACTTAATATTCTCATATGTAATACTTCCCATACTTCCCTTCTTTAATGCCTTCCTCTATTGAGGGTGGGCCACATGGTCTCCCCATATCTCCCTCCTTCAGTGCCTTTCTCTATTGAGGGTGGGCCACATAGTCTCTCCATATCTCGCTTCTTCAATGCCTTCCTCTATTGAGGGTGGGCCACATGGTCTCCCCATATCTCCCTCCTTCAGTGCATTCCTCTACTGAGGGTGGGCCACATAGTCTCTCCTTACTTTCTCCTTCAGTGCCTTCCTCTACTGAGGGTGGGCCACATGGTCTCCCCATATCTCCCTCCTTCAGGGCATTCCTCTACTGAGGGTGGGCCACATGGTCTCTCCATATATCCCTCCTTCAATGCCTTCCTCTACTGAGGGTGGGCCACATAGTCTCTCCATATCTCTCTCCTTCAGTGCCTTCCTCTACTGAGGGTGGGCCACATGGTCTCTCCATACTCCCTCCTTCAGTGCCTTTCTCTACTGAGGGTGGGCCACATAGTCTCTCCATATCTCTCTCCTTCAATGCCTTCCTCTACTGAGGGTGGGCCACATAGTCTCTTCATATCTCGCTTCTTCAGTTACTTCCTCTCTTTACTGAGGGTGGCCTATTTTTAAAGTTCCTTAAGTAATTGTAACACCTCCCATGTACATAACCACAAGGCCTTTGAAGTTACCAAAGTTATAGAAAAAGCCATGCAAATTCCCAGGACTCTTGGAACATATGAAAGTTTTCGATCTACACATAGGTGGATACGTAAGATTATAATATTCTTCCGTGCTTTTTAAAACTAGACATTGGCGACCATTTCACATCACTTTTCTCGATCAGGATATTTGTCGTTCTTACGTTGTCAAGTTTGCGCAATCTTTATATTATCCAGGCATCTACCAGGATTCGTCCCCATCTATCTGCCCTGGGGTGTCAATAGGGGATATAGACTCCTCGGATACTATGTCCCAAAGTTGAGCACTAAAATAATAAGATTTGATAACATTGAGGTATGATAGAGGAAGGACGGAAACACTGGACGTAGACACAGAAATCAATGGAGAGAGAAAGCCCATTAAATCCCGTTCTCTCACTGAACTTTGCCATTTTCCCATTTCACTCTGGAATGGTGGCGATGGTCAGTTAGTATGGCGGTCACGCTCGACTGGCTGCCTTTCTTCCCACCTCTCGTCTGACATACAAATATCAACGTGCGAGGGAAGTTTCGATGTTTGAAACAGTATCTGCTGCATATGTCATGTCGCGAGCTCTCACTGAAGTCTTTATATTATTGGAAACTCTGTGAAATTAACACACACACAAGCCTTTTTATTGGGGCATCCAGCCCTATACTGTGAAATTAACAAAAGTTTGATTACGCTATCCATAGATAGAGATTTGTTCCATTGTTTACAACTAAATGAAAATGCAGTAGATTAATTCTAATAAGAAATAGTATTTAATCCTTTATCTGCTGCATCAGCTAGTGAATGTTGTCAGACAATGTCGGTAGCAGAGAACTATACTAGTATTTTTTACTATACAGTTTATCCATAATATAAAAGTGGTGGTGTTGGTGTCTTGTCCTAAAGTTGCTCCATGGAAAGGGGGGTGCCATTGCCTCGTTAGTCAGCCACATTTCAGAGTTCCCTGTTCACGGTTACCGTAGCGGCTCGGGGCTCATGACACCGTACTTCATCCTACAGGGCAGTCCCTTACTTGTGCTGCTTCTCCCGCCCACCACGTAGAGATCTTCTGGGCAGGAATATATAAGTAAATACCTATATAAACAAAGAGAAATTCAAAAACACCGCGGTTAGCATATTTGACAAGGGAATTTAGAAATCCAAATCAACTATAGAATTCTTTAGCTGGAAATATATATCACAAGAAGGCTGATTGGAGTTATGAAATTGCTGGATGGTGGAAAGATCCAAGAATTTAGGCCATTCTACAAATTGATGAGCATGATGGAACTGTCTGGAATTTCATTTCTACTGTTGATTCTGCTCTTATTGCTTGAAAGGAAGGATTGTAGAGAGGTTAATATTGATAATTTAGTAGGTTCCTTGTTTTAATGTCAGGTAAGGGTGTTCATATTGAAGCTATGATATAGTCTAGCAATATGTTGATATACACTCATGGACAACACTTAAGGAAGTTGTACCTTTTAGCATGTATATCGAGATTTAGACAATAACTCTGAAAGATATTACAGTAACCTTTATTGAAGACATACGAGATAACCAATATACACTCATGGACAAAACTTAAGGAAGTTGTACTTTTTAGCATGTATATCGGGATTCAGACATTAACTCTGAAATATTTTTGATGCACAGTGACCTTTATTGAAGACACACAATCTCTCTGTATATTTCATATTGCACTCATGTTATATTTTAAAAACATACAATTTTAATTGCATAAAATTCATTTATTTCTCTTTTAAAACGAAAAAAAAAAAAAAAGCCGTGCGTCTGGAGAAACATCCAAACCAACACCATTATAAGATAGTAATTATTTTAATTTATTTAAATAAATACAAGAATTCGACGTAATTAGAACTTTATGTCTTTGATTATATAATGTGGAGCACACCATACATATACACTCACGGACAAAACTTAAGAAAGTGGAAAGTCATTGATGTCGCCGGTGTTTTTTTTTTTTTTTGAAAAAGATAGAAGCAATTTTGTTCACACTTGGTTATCTCGTGTGTTTTCAATGAGGTCACTGTAATATCTTTCAGAGTTATTGTCTGAATCCCGATATACATGCTAAAAGGTACAACTTCCTTAAGTTTTGTCCATGAGTGTATATTGGTTATCTTGTGTGTCTTCAATAAAGGTCACTGTAATATCTTTCAGACCTATTGTCTGAATCCCGATATAAATGCTAAAAGGTACAACTTCCTTAAGTTTTGTCCATGAGTGTATATTGGTTATCTCGTGTGTCTTCAATAAAGGTCACTGTAATATCTTTCAGAGCTATTGTCTGAATCCCGATATAAATGCTAAAAGGTACAACTTCCTTAAGTTTTGTCCATGAGTGTATATTGGTTATCTCGTGTGTCTTCAATAAAAGTCACTGTAATATATTTCAGAGTTTTTGTCTTAATCCCGATATACATGCTAAAAGATACAACTTCCTTAAATTTTGTCCATGAGTGTATATTAGTTATCTTGTGTGTCTTCAATAAAAGTCACTGTAATATCTTTCAGAGCTATTGTCTGAATCCCGATATACATGCTAAAAGATACAACTTCCTTAAATTTTGTCCATGAGTGTATATTAGTTATCTTGTGTGTCTTCAATAAAAGTCACTGTAATATCTTTCAGAGCTATTGTCTGAATCCCGATATACATGCTAAAAGATACAATTTCCTTAAATTTTGTCCATGAGTGTATATTTATATATTTATTTACACGGAATTTTATTTGCTGGTGATTTGATCTCCACACATGGATTGAGACACTGCTACACAAATCTAGACATGAATATAAAATTATCTAAATATTTTACCCTTCGATTATAACTATTACTTTATGTTGGGTTTTCCCACTATGTACTAAGTGAAATTCTCAACCTGCAACCCCAAAACACATTATTGACTGTATTGACTCATCCATTGATGAGCTCTACTCATCCCTAGCAGACACCATCAACAAGCTTTACAAGCTTGATACCCTTATATGATTAAGTAGAGATATAAAAGAAGACTTTATGTTGGAAGATACTAAAAGTAGACGTGACGCGTTTCTTTATTTAAAGGCTGCGAGCTTTCGGACAGCCATGTCCTTCAACAGGCCATTAAGCGAATACAAGGTATATATATAAAATAAAAGGATTTAAAAGCGCGAATGTTTCTTTTAAACATAATACAAATTTCTACTGTCCTTACTGCGATGAAAAATATATTGGGAGGGCTTGGCTCATCAGTGGTGAACCCTCCCAGCGGTTTCGCCAATTTAATCCACCAGACCGCTTCTCAGAGCTCTAATACTGTATTGGATCATTCTGCTTTTATATGCTACACTGAAGGATGGAATCTTAGAAATGGTTTTCAAGTAAACTATGGACATAAGCTTATAGGACAGTAGAATTACATTCAAATATTTGCTTCGAGCAATGCTCTTCAGCAAACAACAAATAATAATAGCAATAATAATGCCTAACTGGCCTTGTCTTTATTGTTTGCTGAAGAGCATTGCTCGAAGCAAATATTTGAATGTAATTCTACTGTCCTATAAGCTTATGTCCATAGTTTACTTGAAAACCATTTCTAAGATTCCATCCTTCAGTGTAGCATATAAAAGCAGAATGATCCAATACAGTATTAGAGCTCTGAGAAGCGGTCTGGTGGATTAAATTGGCGAAACGGCTGGGAGGGTTCACCACTGATGAGCCAAGCCCTCCCAATATATTTTTCATCGCAGTAAGGACAGTAGAAATTTGTATTATGTTTAAAAGAAACATTCGCGCTTTTAAATCCTTTTATTTTATATGTATAGATGGCGCGTTATTGACAAGGTATATATGTTTTATAAAAACAAAGGAGATTTGATTTTCTGCTTGAATTTTAGATCATGTTGAGGATTATGGTAATGAGAATGCAGTCGTGGTTAAATCTTGAAAGTATGATAATAAAAATAATTTTGATCAGTAATTTAATTGAGTTGAAGGAATATATAAAAAATACATAATTTGATAAAAATAATGCCTGGATTAAGGCTAGTAGAATAAGGAAAACAAAAGATTATTTACATAATGTACAAAAGTTTTGAGCCGGCCATCGGGGAAGAACAACAACGAGTTTTTTTAGGGGAAGCATGACCTCTGGCGGTCGATTTAACAGAGTATTTGGATCTATGAAATTATAGTTTAAAATAAAATAATATTTCATATAACATTTTAAATAAAATATTTTAATATAACATATATATAAGTTATTCGCGTAATGACCTGTTGAAGAACAATATTGTTAGAAAGCTCGTAGACTTTTAAATAAATAAACTCGTCGCATCTACCTTTGGTCTCTTCTGGCAATGATATCCTGATGATATGGATGTCCTCTTCTGCTCCATGGAAGGAGGGGGTGCCATTGCCCTGTTAGTCAGCCACATTTCAGAGTTCCCTGTTCACGGTTACCTTAGCAGCTCGGGGCTCATGACACCGTACTTCGCCCTACAGTACAGTCCCTTATTTGTGCTGCTTCTTCCGCCCGCCATATAGAGGAGGGGTTGGACTTCTGGGCAGGGTTTGTCAGTATAATTTGACACTAACTACACTTGCTGGCAGTATGTGGCGCTACAGGTGCTAGTGAAGCAGACGACAAGCCGGGAGGGCAGGGTGGTTTAAATAGTTTTTAAAAGTTTCGTAACCAGATGTGGGAACGAGAAAACAATGAGGAGGGGGTTGGAAGGGTTAGTCTGCTTCAACTTGGAGGGGGCTGGTTTAGACTTTCAAATTGTGGTAGGGACGGAAGGGGTGGAGATTTTCTGTAGCGACTGAAACCTTCCCTGGTTCTTCTAGGGATTATTGATTATTGTTTATGTGATTAATTTTCACAATAAAATTATAATATCGAGAGATTCAAAGTATTTAAAATTATATTTTTAATAGAGCGCTCCCCCCCCCCATAATTGAAACTTTTTCAGTTGAATTGATTTTTTTTTTTCAGTTTTCTGAACGAAAGAGTATGTACGTAGAATATTATTATTTATATTTAACATAAACCATATTTTGACGACACAGGCTCGAGGAGAGATCATTACACTCATAAACAAAACTTAAGGAAATTTTATATTTGGTTGTCTTCGTTTTTTTTTTTTTTTTTGAAGGGATAGAGGCAGTTTTGTTTAAACTTGGTTATCTCGTGTGTCTCCAATAAAGGTCACTGTGTATCAAATATCTTTCAGAGTTATTGTCTGAATCCCGATATACAGACTAAAAGGTACAACTTGATTAAGTTTTGTCCATGAGTGTATATTGGTTATCTCGTGTGTCTTCAATAAAGGTCACTGTAGTATCTTTCAGAGTTATTGTTTGAATCCCGATATACAGACTAAAAGGTATAACATGATTAAGTTTTGTCCATGAGTGTATATTGGTTATCTCGTGTGTCTTCAATAGAGGTCACTGTAGTATCTTTCAGAGTTATTGTTTGAATCCCGATATACAGGCTAAAAGAGTCCCGTAGTTTTGTCGATTCCCGGGAGCATCCTGTCTCCGTGGACGGCGTCGGCCTTTTGGACATCGTGGGTCAGTTTCGGCTCGCCTGCTTGAAGGGGGTCTAGGCATCTCTGCGAGGAGTCGCCAACGGCTACTCTTGGCTGGTTCGCCGCCAGGTGTGGCT
The DNA here is from genome assembly GCA_030710605.1 of Cordylochernes scorpioides. Classification (NCBI taxonomy): domain Eukaryota; kingdom Metazoa; phylum Arthropoda; class Arachnida; order Pseudoscorpiones; family Chernetidae; genus Cordylochernes; species Cordylochernes scorpioides. The sequence goes on along the minus strand of CP092864.1, from coordinate 143,601,148 downwards.
GAAGCCACCGACTCTTAACTTCTGCCTTTTTCTGATGATCAATAGGCTGAAAACTGCTGGAACTTGGACACTGGATCTGAAGGCCTGGGTCTTCGGCGTCGGCTTCCATCTTGAGGCAATAAAGGCCACAAGTGTGGCGAAGGCTACAAGTACCACCTTGGTCTTGAGGTGGGCAATGCCAGCTATCTCATGGATCTGTTCAACCTGTAGGAAAAAACTCTTGCGCATCATCGGATTCTTTCCCGCGGTGAAAGACATCAATGAAGATTGTTTATGCATATATTATATATATACATATTTGAATATATACAAACATATACAGCTTTATCAAGACCACCGGTCTTATACAGATTCACCACATGGAGCTCCTATACTCCAGACAGCGCAAAATCCAACAGCTCCCTTGTCCGACGCATGTCCAGTGACCACAGAATCCATATATTTGGATATTTATCAATTATTTGATATGTATATATATATTATTTATTCCCAATTTTCACACGTATATATTCACTTAATCATATTTATTTAAATGTATATTTAGATTTTTTAATTTAGCGTATAAATCTTATTTTTATGATATAATACTCTATGGAATATGAATATAATTTGTAAAATGTTTCTACAAAGGTAATTTGATGTCAATTATGGTGTACTTAATCATTAAGCCATGAGTTAAACATTGATTTCTTCCCAAACACAAACGGAAGAATTTGAGTTGAGACTTCTAGAAATTTATTTTTTCCGCAGACGAGTGTGGTTTAAGGGAAAATCCTCGCAGGGATTTGAGGCGAGTCAGCAGTCAAAAACTTTTCTCGCCTGGCAACAGAGAAACTTTTTCTACAATTAAATTTATTCCAAGGGTGGCGTGCCGGTTCTGTTGCCAGCATCCATTTAACTCTGTTTGCCAGTGTTGTCGGCCACTTCTGCTTCAATCAGCAGCATTTTTATTGCTGCCTTTTTACTCCCATCAAATTAATACACTCACAGCTTTTTCTTGCCCTCAGAGTTACCTGAAGTAATAAATTACATTCAAGGTTAAATGCTTCCTGTAGTTCGACAGTAAAATTCTCTATGTACTTTCTTTCCCAAACGATATCTTATCACATACAAATGTTTACAGTATACCAGCTCAAAATAAATATAATTTAAGAAATTGTTGGAGGTGATCATCTTTATATTAAATGTTAAAATCTTTATTATGTATAAATTTCATTGTTAAAAATTTGTATTTTTAATTTTGTATATTTAAAATATTGCCTGTTGAAATCCAAGAGATATATATGTAAAATTTTGTGCCAGATTGATCTACAATAGATGATTTTGCATATGTTTGTTTTTAGTTAATTAAAAAGTGTAATAATAGTTTTGGCAGGGAAGTTAGATGCTCACAGTTTATTTGTTTATATGTTAGAATAATATCTTTAATTTTTCTGCTTTAATTTCATTATTAAAATAAAAATAATTTCATCATAAAAGTATATTTGTTCCTGGTTCAAATTCACATAAATAGGTACCGCTCAGCAAGAGCAACCTAGTTCATGATAATTGAACAATGAATAATATGTGAAGGTCATTCACATATTAAACAATTTTTAACGTGGGATTCAATCCCAGTTCATGACTGTCGGGAATCGAGGGTGTTACCCACTCGTCCACCGACTTTTGTATAGTATATTTGTTTTTCTCTTTACAAACTTCAAGAATAAATAGAAAAGATTAAAAAGGTACTATCTCTTTCCTCCATGCACTCAACAGAAATTAGATGCAAAACTGCGTCCGCATATTGGAACTGTATATATATATATATATATATATATGGTAATTTAAGCCAACAACCCCATATTGTATATAATTTATAACAAGATTTTAATGTTGTATAATAGAAACACATCTGTAAATGATTATACGCATGATTGACATGTGTCATTACATCATCATATGTAATGTACTTTGTACAAACTGAGGATAAATAAATAAAACTCTGTAATAGATTAAGAGTTGAGCTAAAGAGAATAGAAGTCAAAAACGTCTAAATTCGAGATAGATGGAAGTCACAAAACAACAAGGTCTAAATATGGAAACTGCACGGAACCAGTTTAGAATTTCACCAGACGATCCACCCTCTTCACATATGGTGAAATGCAAAGCTCCCTTTCTCAGAAAAGGTATATAAAGCCCTAGTCTTTAGCCAAAAATATACAGTCACTTGACAGTGAGTTCACCATCTGCGTGAGCCCTCGTCGGTTGTCACCAAGGTCCTCCTCATCCACCATGTAGTCAGTAAGAACTCTTCTATCTCCATCTTTCGCTCCTAGCTCAACTTTTATCTGTTCACGGAACTTTCTTAGTGCAACTGCGTCTTCATGTTTTGTGTGGACATCCCCAAGCTTTCCACTCTGCCTCGACCACGACTGCCTGTACTTTGTTACAACTGTAAAAGGTCTTCCAAGGTGCAGAGAGGTACTGGAAAACTCCACATCCTGACTGTTCCTGTCGGTCAACACAGTATAGCGAGAGTTGACAGGGACTCATACCATAGTTTAAGTCGACTGGATACCTCATCACAGATTTAGTCGACAGTAACTCATCACATTTATAGTCGACAGGATTCAACAAGAGGCTACCAGTCCAACCGGACCAGCGAGTTCAGACCCCTTTAAGTGCGGTTCGTCCAGAGCAGGGGTCGGGAAACTGAGGCTCGTGAGCAACATGCGGCTCTTTGGATGTGAAGCTCTTTATATAGTTCCATACGTAAATATTATTAATGTGAGTACTATTTTTTGTTGGCAAGAAAAAAATGTGTGGCTTTTTAAAAACTTTGAAATTTTGTAAATCGTAATTTTTGACTCTTCTGACTCAAAAGTTTGCCGACCACTTTTTATTTATTGTTACAAAAGCACGAAGTCCAAAGGACTATTGTGCTGTGCTATTATTATTTACATATACAGTGTATACAGTGGTACCTCGACATACGAGCGCCCCAACATACGAGTTTTTCGAGATATGAGCCGACGAGCAAGTGATTTTTTGCTTTTAGTTACGAGCGAAATTCGAGATACGAGTTCGGTTCGGTAGTAACACGTAGTCGCGCCATCACGATCAGTTAGCAGCGTGCTTCCGCTGTGATAAGTTGTGTTTTGTGTTCGCGTTTTGTATTGCGTTTACATTTACAATTTTAGTTCACATTTATTTTTATAACCATGGATAGGAAGAAAGTTTGTAAAAAGTCAAGTGCTAAGAAAAAGATGATGAGTATTGAATTAAAACGTGAAATTATAGAAAAACATGAGCAAGGTGTTCGAGTTGTTGACTTGTCGAGGAAGTATGGCCGTATTTCGTCCATGATATGTTCTGTGCTTAAACGGAAGGAGTCGATAAAGAGTGTAACGCCGGCTAAGGGCCTTACGATGGTTACATTGGTTTTGAGGAGTCAGAGGAGGAGGTTATTTCTACAAGTGAGATAAAGGAGATCTTAGGAATGTGGGAGAGAGTTTCACAGTTTGTGGAAAAAAAAAAAACACCCAGAAAAAGTTGCAACAGGTCGTGCATCTGACCTTTTTAATGACACTTGCTTAACTCATTTCCGGAACATTCTGAGAGGGAGGAAGAAACAAACCTCCTTGGACATGTTTTTTTCTAAACGGCCTACAGGTGAAAGCGAGAAAAATGTAGTGAAAAAGGCAAAGACCAGTGAGGATATCTAATTTATTTCTTTACACTCTCTTTTTTGTTTTTTTTGCAATAAATATTTGATATTTATAAATACGTTTTTTTTTTATTTAAAACCACGTAACAAAAATAACTGGGGTGACATTTTGGAGGTTGGAACGGATTAATGGTAGTTCAATTGTTTTGTATGGGGAAATTTGCTTCGAGATACGAGTAATTCAAGATACGAGCAAGGTTGCGGAACGAATTAAACTCGTATGTCGAGGTACCACTGCATATGATTAATTATTTACACGATGGATTAGTAGTGTTTTGTAAATTATTGTACAAATAGTTCTAAACTTAACAAAGTTCTTATAAGATAGAGTATATACACAAAGAGAATTTGGTAATGTTTCAAAGTATCTACATACAATTTGATTAGTCAGAGGGCAAGTTAAAAGAAGATGCTCTGGAATCATGTTGGATCATTGATAACATTCAGTTTGAATAGGAAACTTAAGAAGGGTCCTTTGCCTGTTAAGAATAAAGTAGTGAATCTATCAGAAGAAATGAAATTTGGGACAGCAATTGGAAAGAATTTCTTGAACAGTTCTTTAGATTGAGAAAGATACAACTTAAATTTTTGATCCAGATATAGTTTATTTAATTCTTAGACCACTGGTCTAGAGGCCTGAGAGTCTTGTTGCTCGGTAGGATCTCGGCGAGGTCCATCTCCCTGGAAGGATTCGGGCTCATTGACATCGGGACAATTGTGATTTTAATCCTTCAAGAGACAATTAGAAAATTCAATATATTTTATTGAAACTCTTAGTTAATTGTTACAAGAATCAAAGATAAATTAAACAAATATAAATGTGATTATTTACAATTTGGTAATTAAAATATATATTAAAAAAAAGGGAAGCTCCTCCACCTTGAGAGAGTCCTCCTCCACACAAGGACAGGATCAATTTGAACCGCTCTCAGTTCAATGTTTATACAATGATTATAGAGACACGCTTTGTCAGACGTTAGGATGGCCAGGGCGTCGTCATCCAGGCCTCGCCTGAAGACCCAGCCCTGCAGTCCTTCAAGAGCATGCAGGCTGCGCCGCGTGACAAGGCTAACTCCTGGCTGGTCGAGTGCGGCGCATTGTCTACCCCCCTCCAACCGGCTCCTGTCTCGACGTATCAAGTTACTCAAGATCTGATGGATGGTCACTGACATCCTGACGTTGAACAACCGCATGGTGACACCGCCTCATCTCTATACCTCCCCATTATCTGTGACTGTCGTCCCCCGGCCACCCAACTTCCTGCGATGGGGATTTTGCCAGCCCTGCCGCGATCAACGCGTTTTGCCTTCGCTGACGTCGCGTCGCTCTCCAGGAGGAAGGTCTCTGATTACACCGTCGTTCCGTTAAAAAACATAGTCGGATTTCAAGGGGTGCCCCCCTTTGCTCAAATATAGATAAGACCTCCCCGCGACCGGCTGCATTCACTCGCTATCTCGCCCTTTCTAAGGTGACATCCAACATGTCTCGTTTTTTTTTTGTGCAATACATTCATGCCTGAAACCACTCTGAACATTGTGTCCACAACGACAGCATTTAACCAACATGCTAGACTACAGATATCCTACAGGATCTTTTGCATCACAATATATATATATGAAAAAGGGAAAGAAAAAAAAAGATAAAAAGGTCAGGTGTTGAAATCAAAAATAAAAATGGCATATCCTGACCAGGAGCACATGTACTTTACAGAAGGCAGAGCGCCATCTGGTGGAACAGAATTCAACTAAACATTGATTTAGCCTGTTCCCTGATATTTGGCCAACCCAATTTCTTTATAAATCGAGAAACGCCATCCACGAACGCGTTTCGCGCTTTTGGCGCTCGTCAGCGTGGAGTTGGCTGTACCACTGCGACCAAAAATATTTTTTGGTCCCAGAGGCTTCTTGAAAAACCAAGAAATGGGTATTTAAGGTCAAACTTGCGTAAATACGCATAACATATTAAAAAGGAAAGAAATATGGTCCTGGTCAGGATATGCCATTTTTATTTTTGATTTCAACACCTGACCTTTTTATCTTTTTTTTTTTTCTTTTCTTTTTTCATGTGTTAAGCGTATTTACGCAAGTTTGCCCTTTAATACCCATTTCTTGGTTTTTCAAGAAGCCTCTGGGACCAAAAAATCTTTTTGGTCGCAGTGGCACAGCCTACTCCACGTTGATGAGCGCCAAAAGCGCGAAACGCGTTCGTGGATGACTTTTCTTGATTTATCAAGAAATTGGATTGGCCAAATATCAGGGAACAGGTTAAATTAATGTTTAGTTGATTTCTGTTCCACCAGATGGCGCTCTACCTTCTGTAAAGCACATGTGCTCCTGGTCAGGATATTCCATTTTTATTTTTGATATATATATATATATATATTAAGATGAAAACTTCAATTTTTCAAAATAATTTAAGAAACATCTTGGAAAACAAATCACTGAAAGAAGACCTAGACTGAAAAGGATTTACTGACACATTCAAAAGTTAAAAATAGAGGTAATTCGATATCATTGACACGAACGGAACCTGCAAGACCCATATAAAAATCAACTTTATAAATGATAAGCAAAATGGCTTCTGAGTTTCTTATTTCATTCTATATTCATCTCAAACTTTCTGCTTTAACAAATTTTCTACAGGAGTATATGATATACAAAATTCTAGGCCTATTTTTTCCATTAATCTTTTTTTTTTTAAGGCACACTTTTATATATAAATGTATATATATAAATCAATGTTTGTATGTTTGTTTGTTTGTATGTCCGGTATACAAATTCGCAGTAGTTCACTAATTCAAACCAAAAATTACATACATAGGTAAAAAATACGGGGAAGACGATAGGCTATTTTAAAAAATATATAAAGCAATTATTAAAACTATATATTCAAATTATTCTACTTAGCTCACAAACAGCGCCCTCTATCAAAGATTAGATTAAATTATGCTGATGCAAACAAATAGATAATGCTAATAACAAACAATTATAAAAAAAAATCTTATCTAAATATATATCACTCGGGTAGATATGCACACGGGTCAATCCCGGGGCGAAGCCCGGGTCACCCGTCTAGTATTATATAATATTAAAAAAACAAAAATGCATATCCTGACCAGGCTCAAATGAGCATTTCTAGATGGCAGAGCGCCCTCTAGTGGAACAAAACGTTTGTTTATTTTGTTCCGTGATATTTGGCCAACCCAATCTATATATATAAAATTGAATGTCTGTGTGTGTGTGTGTGTGTCTGTGTGTGTGTGTGTGTCCTCTATGGATTCAAAAACCATACATCCAATCGCCGTGAAATATTGGGATATTATTAGGTATATCTCCGGAAAGGTTTACGAAAAATAATTTCTTAAATATCTTTAATATCCTTAGAGTTATTTGAAGATTTGTAGCTTTAACTCGCAAGCAACGCCACCATTGAGACCGAGATAGGCTTAGGTTTTGGTCCACGCCTGATGACCTTGGGTCTTTCAGGGCTAATATATTAAGTAAAACTAATTCAAATATTAGTGCTTTAGTGCTATCTCCTTGAGGTTACCGATTTAAAAGTTTATTTTCGAATTTTAGATTTATAAGAAACATATTTTATTTTAAGTATTTTACTTTATGAAACATATTTTGTTTTAAGTATTGTACTTTATTTTACAAAGTTTAAATAATTGTGCAAGACGATATATATGATATATAAAAATCAAAAGAAATACTGCGTATCGTTTAAATATACAATTCTAAATAATTCTAAATAATTCTAAACAATTCTAAATATACAATTCTAAATATACAATACTAAAAATTAAATTTTGACAACACCGCGTTACCGGTTACCGATTTAAAAGTTTATTTTCTAATTTTAGATTTATAAGAAACAGAAACATATTTTATTTTGAGTATTGTACTTTATTTTACAAAGTTTACATAATTGTGCAAGACGATATATATGATATATAAAAATCAAAAGAAATACTGAGTATCGTTTAAATATAAAATTCGAATAAATATAAATGCGATACTAAAAATTAATTATCCAATAGATTATCCAATCAATCATCGAATTTCATTCATTTCATGATGATATTTAATAATTACAAAATTGTTGTTCAATTGCAATTCGTTTGCAATATTGTTTAATATCACAAATGAAGAAGCATGTTTATTCTACCATTAACTATGTATATCTATGTCTGGTACATCTATATATATAAAATTGAATGTCTGTGTGTGTGCATGTGTGTGTGTCTGTGTGTCCTCTATGGATTCAAAAACCATACATCCAATCGCCGTGATATTTTGGGATATTATTAGGTGTATCTCCGGAAAGGTTTACGAAAAATAATTTCTTGAATATCTTTAATATCCATAGAGTTATTTGCAGATTTGTAGCTTTAACACGCAAGCCGCGCCAGATAGGCTTAGTTCTGCCCCCACCACCCCCCGTCCGGCCGCCGACCAGTTGGTTGGACAGTCCACGTTCCCCCCGACCAATCAGAGGGATCAAGAGCCCCTCCCCCCCCCCCCCCCCCCGTCCGGCCGCCGGCCAATCAGAGGGATCAAGAGGTCCTGGCGCGCGGGGGGCTGGTGACCTCCGGGAACTACGTCCATCTTCCATAAACGACCATGATTTTATTCAACTTATCGAGTATTTATCAAGGGACCGGGAAAATATGTTCACTAGATAAAACGATGATTTTGTAATGTAGAAAATTAGGAAAGACAAAATTCAGGATGACACGGCACACAGGGACCGGGAAAAAATAATCACTTTATCGAGAGATTCACGACCATGATTTTATTCAACTTATCGCGTATTTATCAAGGGACCGGGAAAATATGTTCACTAGACAAAACGGTGATTTTGTAATGTAGAAAATTAAGAAAGACAAAATTCAGGATGACACGGCACACAGGGACCGGGAAAAAATGTTCACTTTATCGAGAGATTCAAATTTACGAGTTTCAAATTATCAAAATATATCTTTTTTTTTATACGTTTATAGAGAATTGTTTTAACAAATGTTCGTTAGACAAACCTTTACTCGTGGTAAAACCTCGGGCGAAGCCGGGTACGTCCGCTAGTTTCTTGATAAATCAAGAAAAGTCAATTACGAATGCAATGACGCTCTGCCATCTAGAAATGCTCATGTGTGCCGTGTCAGGATATGCCTTTTTTTTTGTTTGTTTTTAATATCAACACCTGACCTTTTTATATATTTTTAATTGTTTTTCACATTACATAATTTTGAAAATAGAGTAATCCATAAATATATCTTTAATTAAAAAGGCATATATTGGATCAAAATTTAATTTATTTTACCAATATTTCAGTTGGCTGAACGCCAACCTTTTTCAAGGTATTATAACATATTAATGTGTGTCAAAAACTGTGGCGCTGATTTTGTTGTTGACACACATTAATAAGTTATAATACCTTGAAAAAGGTTGGCGTTCAGCCAACTGAAATATTGGTAAAATAAATGATATTTTGATCCAATATAGATATTTTCGAGACATTAGTTTCATCAAGGTATTTGCCTGAAAAGTTATTCTTTTGCCATGAGTTTCATCAAGGTATTTGCCTGAAAAGGTATTCTTTTGCCATGAGTTTCATCAAGGTATTTGCCTGAAAAGGTATTCTTTTGCCATGAGTTTGGAAATCATAAGAAATTCGGGTCATTTTTTATTGCATTAGATGTCAATGTTTTTTATTTATTTATTTCAAAATAAAGCGCTATGTCCCCCTATGGACACTTGCGCTGTCATACATATATGTCTTTACATTTGTCTATACATATTTACGATAATTGAAGGCCGTAAAGAACAGTCATATGATATTAACAAGGAGAAAGAGAGAGAAGAAAAAAAAAAACGAGAACAGAGAACTTTGTACAAAAGAAAGGAATGTCTGGCAATATCTACAATTAACATAATAAATCAGCAGTTTCTTAAAATATATTTGTTGCAATATAATTCAAAATATATCTACAAAAGGTATTAAATTTAATATGCATTTCTTTACTGGAAATGAAAATATTTGGATCTTACAATCAAATTTTTGTCGATTCTATAGTCTTGAAAAACAGGACAATCCAGTAAAAGATATAGTGAGGTTTGTTCCTCATGTTTATTGGGAGTATCAATCTAAGACTTTCATATAAATAAGGTAGGTGTTGTAAATAAGGAAAGTTCCATCAGAGAATTAGAAACTTACCTGAAAGAAAGAAGAATGGATGGAAGATAAGACATAACGGCAGTTCTGTGAGATAACCATCGGCAGGATCGACCTCAAGAAGTCATCTATCCATCTCCCAGATACAGTTTAATGAGCAGTCGTCAACTATTAAGTTATCATCAATTGAAATTCGAACTTTACTATGGTCATCCTCATAACGACCTCACGCTCTTTAATTTTTTTTTTTACAAGGAGTAAAGGTAATTAGGAGAGGAAGGTGAGAAAGATAGAAAAAAAAAAAAAAAAAAAAACGGACGTCGATGCACTCAGTTTCACCCCTTCCCCCCATTCATTTTGGGATCATTTCTTTAAAGAGAAGATGGTCGTAATCTCTTTTTCTATTCTACCCGTGTTATCAGATGACTCTTTTTCACCCTTCTGTCCGCTTATAACAATGGCTTATCATATTAATTTTTCACAATACCCCACCGCCGCCCACCGTGATAGTGACTGAAGCTAATTAGGAAGGTTATTTAGTGAGCCGAGAGGCAGCGCATTGTTCCTTTTGTTTGCCAAGATTTTTGTCTGCCGACGCTAAAAAAAATAGCCTCCTTCCCCTACCATTTAGTTCCTTCCCAAGGCACTGTCAACGAGTGTCTTGTAAGTAATGTCCCATACAAATTATCGTTGATAATTCTTCTTTTTGTTGGGCGTCTTTATCAACAATGAATTCTTCCTTGTTGGTTTTGCTTGTTATTACATGTCTTTTTTTTTTATGTTCGCCTTTTAATATATTTTTTAATGGACTAGAGTGGGAAATTTATCATTTTCTCTGCTCGGTTCTTTAATTTAGATAAATGTTTTTTAATGAGATAATTTTAAATATTTTTTAATGAATGACGTGTGTTTTTATTCTTTTTTATTATTTTTGTATAAATAAGGTGTTTGGTTAACTCAATTAAGATGAGCCTGTGTAGATTCTCTCTCTGTGAAAAATCACGAATTCAGAAAAATGAGGTGAACTTTGTAACATTTTCAGTTCAATTTTGTTACTACGATACTGTTGTTTGACTTCGAATTATATTTATTGTTTGGAGTTGCTTTTTTTGTGCAAAGAGGTGGTAATAGTGGTCCCAGTAGACTAATATGTTATAAAAGGTCCCATAATATGTTTCCAGTATGCTAATATGTTATAAAAAGTCCCATAATATGTTTACAGCAAGCTGATATGTTCCCAGTATGCTAATATGTAATGAAAAAGTCCCACCATGTGTTCCCAGTAAGCTAATATGTTATAAAAAGTCCAATAATATGTCCCAATATGTTAATATGTTATGAAAGGTCCCATAATATGTTCACAGAACGATAATATGTTATAAAAAGTCCCATAATATGTTCTTAGTATACTAATATGTTATAAAAAGTCCCATAATATGTTCAAAGTATACTAATATGTTATAAAAAGTCCCACTGTGTCTTCACATTAAGCTAATAGTTTATAAAAGTCTCACCATGTGTTCACAGCACGCTAATATATTATAAAAAGTCTCACCATGTGTTCACAGAACGCTAATATGTTATAAAAAGTCTCAGCATGTGTTCCCCGTATGCTAATATGTTATAAAAAGTCCCATAATATGTTCCCAGTATACTAATATGTTATGAAAAGTCCCATAATATGTTCAAACTATACTAATATGTTATAAAAAGTCTCACCATGTGTTCACAGCACGCTAATATGTTATAAAAAGTCATACCATGGCACAATGAGCCGAGAGAAACATTCCACCGTCAATGAGTCACCATCTGGCATTGTTCCACCGTTCCGAGCAAACAAGCCGGATGCACACCACGGCAGCTTTGTCCGCGACAATATTATCTCCTTGTTTGACTTGAGAGAAATTAACCTCTGCAATGACAGTAATCCTGGGGTAAATGTTGACTTAGGATTGTTAGGGACTTAATTTAATCATCTAATTAAGTGTGGTCTATTTGTAATATATTGTTTGGGAGACAATTTGGTTTCACTTTAGAGTCCTATTATGATGAGAACAAGGTGTTTTCTCATCATTCCAAGTTGTTTGTGTTAGGTATTAATACATAGACAAACGAAATATTAGATTACAAATAATCTTCGCATATATACTGTAGTTTACTTCGCCTCTTTTTCAACCGAAAACAAAGTAACCATCAAGAGATTTTTCAAAATGGTTATTAACATTCATGGACAAAACTTTAAAAAGTGGAAATTTCTTGATATCGCTTTTTGTATTTTTTTAAGGAGACAGAGGCAATTTTGTTTACAATTGGTTATCTCATGTGCCTTCAATAAAGATCACTGTGTATCAAATATCTTCAAGAGTTATTGTCTGAATCCCGATAAACATGCTGAAAGATTCAACTTCCTTGAGTTTTTTTCTATGAGTGTACATAGTAATCTATATATATAAAATTGAATGTCTGTGTGTGTGTCTGTGTGTGTGTGTGTGACAATTGACAATTAAAAAATATTTATTGTCATCTTAGACAATATTATACATTTTCAATCATAGGGAGAGAAAAAGAAAAAAGAAGATGAGAAGAGAAGAGAAAATATGTACATATATGAAACATATTTTACAAGATGGTGATGGGAGATGGAGGAAGAAAACCTCGGCGCTGGAGGGTCCTGGACCAGGCGATGAGCGGGTTTTCCACTGCTTCTCCGAGCCCAACCTGTACAAAGTAGCGATAAATTCGCAACTTTGCCGACGCCAAGATGGAAAGGGCGTCGTCCTCAAGGCCGGACCCGCCGAAGATCCAAGCCTGCAGGTCAGGGGGCCGCCCTATGATGTTGAAGGCCTCTCTGATGAGAGGCCTGATGGAACGGCAGCACCAGTAACGGTGGCCGAGGGAGCGGTCGATGGACCCGCAGGCAGGACAGGAGGGGCCGACCGAGGCAGGATGGGCCGGATGGGGCAGGGCGTGGAGGGCCAACTTGAGGGCCGCGTCGGCCTCGTGGCCCGAGTAGGCGCAGCGCCGCAGCGAGGCCCAGTCGATCCTAGATGGAAGTGGACCGATGGTGGGCGACCATCTCGAGGTGAACCTTGAGATGGGCGTGGCGGCGAGGCGCGGGCGATCCAGGGCCCGTCGGGCCGAGCGGGTCGTGAGGCCGTTGAGGAACGGCGTAGCCGTCCCTCGAAGCACCACGGCCGCAGCTAAAGAGCTAGATGAGGGTGCAGACTCCGCCCCGAAGCCCACGGCGTTCTCGGAGGTCAGCCTCCGACAGAAGGCGCCCAGGGCCGCGGCGTCAGCCAGGGCCGAGCGCGTAGGTCGGGCGGTGAGGTGGCCCTCCGCAAGAAGGTCCCGGACTCGGGCTCCGCGCCAGCGGGCAGGGGCCAGGAGGTCGGGAGGGCGGAGGAACCGGCAGCCGCCGATGATGTTGAGGTCCAGTAGCTGAGCCGTGGGGACCGCCCGATGGTTGAGGCCCAGGATGTTGGAGGCCTCCTCCCACAGCTTCAGCAGCCGGAGACGGCGGGGCTGGAGACGGGTGCCGTCCGGTGGAGGGTGGATCCAGGCCTCACCGCTTTCTACCAGCCAGCTGAAGGCATTTCTGCCCCCGCGGAGCGCGACCTGCACCCCCTTGAGGCAGGCGAGCTGGAGCTGGGTCGCGAGGTCGAGGAGGCCGAGGCCTCCGATGGCAACTGGCCTCGCCATGACATCGGCGGGAAGCCACGCCGTGTGGTCCTGTCCCCAGACGAATCTCGCCAGTCGGGCCTGCAGCTTGGCGATGGTTGGGGGTGATGGTAGGTAGCCATGCAGGTGGTGCTGGATGACAGAGCCCACCAGCGTGTTCGCCGCTCTTGCTCGCCCGACGAGGGAGAGGCCGCGGGTGAAGGGCGTCCATTTGCGGCATGCATTCTCCAGGAGGGCCAGGAGATGCTGCTCCCGGTGGGCGACGGTGCTCTTGGGGGCGATGTCGAGCCCGAGGACCCTGATGGAGGTGGTCGACCAGGAGGCGCCGAGAGGGGAGTCGCCGCGGTTGCGCCAGGCTCCGCACCAAAGGCCCGCGCTCTTCCCGAGGTTGACGGCGATACCGGAGGCCCGCTTGAAGTCTTCGAGGACGGTCGCCACCCGCTCGAATTCTTCGTCGCGATGGAAAAGGAGGACGATGTCGTCGGCGTAGGCGATGACGTTGCCCACGCCGAGGGTCAACTCCAGGCGACGTAGCAGCGGCCCCGTAGCGATACTAAAGAGAGCGGCACTCACGGCGCAGCCCTGCCTTAGGCCGTTGAGGAGGGGGAAGGCGGTGGTGTGAAAGCCTCCAGCCCGGATCGTTGCGTCCGCCCCGGCGTACAAGATGTTAATCCAGCCCATGAAGGCCGGCGGGAGGCGGAGGGACGTCATCAGGGACTCCAGGAAGCCGCGGTCCAGGGAATCGAAGGCGGACTCCAAGTCGATGCCCATGACGGCCAGCGGCGAGCCCATGGCGGTTGCCTCCTCAACAGCATCCGTCACCTTAGCGATGTTCCAGGACGGGGACCTCCCGGGGACGGCGTACGTCTGGCATTCCGGCACAAGGGTCCGCAGGTGGGGCTTGAGGCGCCGGTGAAGGATGGCGGCCAGGACCCTGTAGTCGGCCGAGGGCAGCGCGACAGGACTGTAGCCATCAAGGCCGCGACCTCCGCGGGCCTTGGGCACGAGGCAGATGGAGCTGCGCCGCGTCGACGGAGGTAGGGCACCGCGGAGCCGTGAAGCCGCGAACACCCGGGCCAGAGCTTCCGCGAAGAAGTCCTCGTTGAAGGCGACGAGGAGTTCGCACGGCAAGCCATCCCAGCCGGGGGCCTTTCCGCGAGGGAGGTGCTCGATGGCGTTGGCGATCTCGCTGGGGCTGATGTCCGGCCGGTGGAGCGGGTCCTCCTCACTCAGCTCGCAGGTGGTGGTGGGCGCGCTGCTGGCGATGAAGGCAGCCCCCGCAGCTGGATCGGTGGTGGGACGGGCGAAGCGGGGCCGGAAGGTCGCGAACGCCCTCCGCCGAAGCTCGGGGCCCTCGATGACGTTATCTTCGTCGTCCCTGATGACGCTGACCGGGCGTCGGAAGCGGATGGCGCGTGCCAGGTCCGGCAGCGATGGGTAGTCGGCCCGGATGGAGGAGGCCTCGAGCTGCGCCGCGATGTAACGTCTCGCCCTGTAGACGTAGCTGTCGCTGGCAGCGTGGCGTGGGTCGTGCAGGGATCTGGCCTCCGCTAGCAGCCCCGCCTTGATGGAGGTCCACCTATCCCAGAAGGTCCCGTCGTCGTCATCGTGCGCTGCGTCTTCCTCCAACTCCCGGATGTAGCCAGCCAGATGTTCGAGAGCAAGGCCCGAGCGGAGCATCGCGGCCAAGCGAGGCTGGGTGGGGGAGGAGACGGCGGTGGTGGGCGGGCCCACCTGGAGCAGCACGAGGCGGTGGTCCGAGAGGTGGTAGTGGCTGGTCGCGTAGATGGACACGCGATCCAGAACTCCAGCAGGGACGAGGATCCGGTCCAGGCGGTTCGATTCGACTTGGTCGCCGTGCATGGCGACTCTGGTGGGCAGGTGGGCGGCGTCGAACTGGGTGGCCACGTCGACCAGCGCGGCCAGGTCCAGAAGAGCGGCGAGGGCATCCGATGATGATGATGATGAGGGGCCCCGATCCCTGATGTTAAAATCGCCGATGATCCAGCAGGCCCCCTCCTCCTCCTGTGCCGCTGTCGCCGCCAGGAGCTCCAGTTGCCGGTTTCTCTCCCGGGGTTCATGCGCCAGATGAACGACGATGGCCGTCATCTCCTCGCCGTGGACATCTATGGTTGCCAAGGCGATGTGGCCCGGCCACAGGACGCGCTGTTGTATCACGGCTACGCCTGGCCCGAAGACGAAGGCGAGTCCGGATCCCGAGATGGCTACGGGATGGGCCAACACAACAGCGTTGTAGCCGAGGCAGAGGTCTTGGCCGCTGCCCAGATGAAATGCGTTTGTCTCCTGGACAAACGCGATGTCCACGTGATGTTGCCTTAGGAGATGACAAAGGGCAAGGCTCCTCCCCCGAGTGGCGAGCCCTCGCGCGTTGATGGTGGCGACGCGGTAGTTCATTGGCGCTGTTGGCCTCGCAGGAACTTCCTGGTCTTCTGGAGGGTTTTGCGGATGGTGGAGTTGGAATCTGAGCACGAGGCCTTGAAGGTTTCGTGCAACTTGGCGAGGGTGGCGACCTGTTCCTCTGTCAGCGTGGGCGCTATCCTCTTCATGGTGGTTTCAGAGGTGAGGAGCTGCTGTGCGTCCTTGCAGTTAAGGCCGGGCAGCTTGTCCCAGTCGATGGAAAGGGTGGGGGTCTCCTCGATGTGCTTCAGCAGCTGTTTGAGTGCGGATTCTCCCCGGGCAGGCGTGGAGGGAGGTGAGGTCATCTTCTCCACCGCCATCTTGTGGTCGAGCGAAGGGATGCCAGGCTCGAGGGGCCGCGGGGCAGCCAGGAGAGCAGGGAGGGCGGCAGGGGCGGGCTGGGCGAGATCCATCGGTTCGGCAGGATGGGGCGCCGAGGGGATCGCCTGAGCCTCGGTTGAAGTCTTCGCCGGTGTTGCGGGCGCAGGTGCCGGCTTCCTTGGTCGCTGAGTAGGAGGGAGGGGGGGCCTTGCGTCGGTGGGAGACGCTGCTTGCCTGGGGCTGCTGTTCCCTTGCCTGGCGAGCGCTGGGCAGTTGGCTCTGCGGTGGCCCTGCTTGCCGCACTTGGAACACTTGATTCCAAAGGAGAGGAAGGCCGACAGGGTGTCTCCCTTGGAGTGGATGGTCATTCGGGTGGGCAGCGTCTCCAGCCTTACGCCCTCGTGGAGCAGGATGAACGCCTCCCGGCGGCCGTCGGTGAAGGTGAACTCCCCCATTTTGACCAGGATGGGGGCGATGGAGGTGACCCTCCCAAACTGGCCCAGGGCGGTCGCGATGGTGCTGTCCTCCACAAAGCCGGGCAGGTTGGCCACGACTATGCGCTCCGCCCTCTTGCGGAAGGGGAAGACCTTGAGGGTCGTTCCCTCGATTTCTAGGCCGTCCGCGACCAGATGGTTCGCATGTTTCTTGTCCGCAAGACCCACGATGAAGTGGCCGTTCATTCGATGGAATTGCGTGATGCTCCTTGGCCCCCCGAGTAGCGTGCTCATGGCCTTGAGGTAGGAGTAGTCCGGGATGTCTGGGCACAGCTCCACGAAGACGTAGTACTCGTGGTTGGTAGAGGCCTGCCTCGCCCTGGCGTCGGCGATGTTGGCGCGCGTCGCCTTGATTTCCTGGGGCGGCACTGCTCTCGGCCCTGTTGGCCGCTTCTGCTGCTGGGAGCTGCGCTGGTTTCCAGGCTTGTTGGGCTGCCTTGCAGCGTGCTCAGGTGAAGTTGAGCCGAGGCGCCTCTTCTTGCCCTTCACGACGATGAAGCCCTCGTTGTCATCCACCTCCGCCATCTCGCTGTCGGCCCAGTTGAGCGAGGCCGGGCTAGCTGGAGTTGCGCTGGTCGTAGCAGCAGTCTTCGGCGCCGTGACGTCACCACGCGCGGCGGCCAAATTTGCATGCAAGTCGCCTGCCGGCGAATTTGCATTTTCTTTATTTTCAGAGTTTTCTAGAGAAATCTTTCTCTGAAAGCCGTTTTTCGGTGATAACTTTTCACCTGTTTGGGACAGGACGCTGGGCCTTCCAGGCACTAGATCAGCAGATCCTGGGCTCTCCGCCGGTACCAATTTTGGCATGTCTAACGACATTTACACGCACTCCAGAGGCGAAAACGGCGGAGCTCGCGAAAGCGTGGCCGCACGCCCGAGTGTGTGTGTGTGTGTCTGTCTGTCCTCTATGGATTCGAAAACCATACATCCAATCGCCGTGAAAATTTGGGATATTATTAGGTGTATCCCCGGAAAGGTTTACGAAAAATAATTTCTTGAATATCTTTAATATCCTTAGAGTTATTTGCAGATTTGTAGCTTTAACTCGCAAGCAACGCCACCTTAGGCTTAGGTCTGCCCCCCCGTCCGGCCGCCGGCCATTGGACAGTCAAAGTTCCCACCGACCAATCAGAGGGATCAAGAGCCCCCCCTCCCCCCCCTCCCTCCCCCCCACCCCCGTCCGGCCGCCGGCCAATCAGAGGGATCAAGAGGTCCTGGCGCTGGGGGGGCGGGTAACCTCCGGGAACTACGTCCATCTTCCATAAACGATCATGATTCTATTCAACTTATCGAGTAATATTCAAGGGACCGGGAAAATATGTAGATAAAACGATGATTTTGTAATGTAGAAAATTAGGAAAGACAAAATTCAGGATGACACGGCACACAGGGACCGGGAAAAAATAATCACTTTATCGAGAGATTCACGACCATGATTTTATTCAACTTATCGAATATTTTTCAAGGGACCGGGAAAATATGTTCACTAGATAAAACGATGATTTTGTAATGTAGAAAATTATGGAAGACAAAATTCAGGATGACACGGCACACAGGGACCGGGAAAAAATGTTCACTTTATCGAGAGATTCAAATTTACGAGTTTCAAATTATCAAAATATATCTTTTTTTTTTATACGTTTATAGAGAATTGTTTTAACAAATGTTCGTTAGACAAACCTTTACTCGGGTAAAACCTCGGGCGAAGCCGGGTACGTCCGCTAGTAATACATATATTCAAGAAAAAAACTCTAAACAGTAGAATTTTTTGGACAAGCTCATGGCGTGTGAAAGCCAATTTATAGGCTTGGTTCCGTTGTTGAATCTTACTGTTAAAATTTTAAATATTTATTGATACATACATGATATTCACCTCAAAAATAATAATATAAACTTATCTTACTCATTAATTAATCTTTCTATTTATATTATTTTTTAATTATATATATTAAAAATAAGGAAAGCATATCCTGACCAGGAGCACATGTGCTTTTTAGATGACAGAGCGCCATCTAGTGGAACAGAAATCAACTAAACATTGATTTAACCTGTTCCCTGATATTTGGCCAACAGTGCGAAACAATTTCGAGGATGTCTTTTCTTGATTTATCAAGAATATATATTAAAAATAAAGAAGGCATTTCCTGACCACCAGCACATGTGCTTTTTAGATGGCAGAGCGCCATCTAGTGGAGCAAAATAAACTAAACGTTTATTTAACTTGCTCCGTGATATTTAGCCAACCCAATTTCTTGATAAATCAAGAAAAGCCATTCACGAGCGCGTTTTGCGCTGTTGGCGCTCGTCAGCGTAGAGTAGGCTGTACCACTGCAACCAAAAATATTTTTGGTCCCAGAGGCTTCTTGAGAAACCAAGAAATAGGTATTTAAGGCCAAATTTGCGTAAATACGTTTAAAAGTAAAAATATACGTAAAAAGCACATGTGCTCGTGGTCAGGAAATGCCTTCTTTATTTTTAACTAGCCGAATGACCCGGGCAACGCCCGGGTTTTACCCGATTAAATGTTTTTATTCAAATACTATTCGTTACAATTATAAATTGGCGCCGTGGATGTCACTCTTGTGAAACGTCCAAACTTTGTGTCTGAGAAGCGATTTTTTTATAGAAAGATGATCTGGCTTTTGTTTTCTGCTCGAATGAATGTTTTTCTCTTAGAATTTTGTTCCTGCGTACAAAATAATGAGCTGGTTTCACCCGTGGTCTCTGCTTTTTTGAATTTTTCCCGATATAATATTGTATCTGATAATCAAACATGATACAGCAATATCGTCATCATCATTTTCTGACTAAAAATATATAGTTTTAATAATTGATTTATATATTTTTTAAAATAGCCTATCGTCTTCCCCGTATTTTTTTACCTATGTATGGAAATTTTGGTTTGAATTAGTGAACTACTGCGAATTTGTATACCGGACATACAAACCAACAAACAAACAAACAAACAGACAGACAAACATACAAACATTCATTTTTATATATATTTTTAATATCAACACCTGACCCACTTATCTTTTATTTTTTCTATTGTTTTTTCATATATATATACTGTTGAATATCGAGCAATCAATTTTTGATAAATTAAAATGAGGGCATATTTTGGATCAAATAAATTTATCAAAAGAGCAAAATTGGATCTTTCGACGAAGCTATACGCCTATTTTTCATATATATATTTAAACTGAGTAGTTAAAAATGTAACAAGGAGATATATTTATAACAAATAATTCAATTTTCGATATTTTGCATATATAAAAAGAATTTGCTAAAAAGATACACAAAGAACAAGTCTGTCATCATACAAGGAAGACTACCGACCAATGAGAATACTAACCCTTCGTGAGAGACTTGCCAATTAGAAAAAAAGATCAATTTTGAAATGGCCAACAATATCGACAATAAGAAAAAGTAATCTGTCCACCAAACTTAATAATTTAACCGTTTTTCCCCTCTCAGCAGGGGACAAACAAAAATGTTAATTTATGCCATCAGTTTATTATTGAAAGAGATGAAACTAAAAGTTGATCCATTATTAAGAAAGACATGTTGTCCTTTTTGTATTCGCACGGTATATTTTTTTTCTATCAAGAAGCCATAGCGTGATCTTCTGCAATTGGTGAATTATTCTTCTGCATCTAAATTCACCAACCGCCGTTTTAATTGCCCTTGGTAACTTGTCCTATTAATATTAAATTAACTCAATTACTTGGCTTACAAGCCGACCGCTTCGGATATATTGGTTTATTTTATATATATGTATAAAAAAGAAAGAATAAGATCAATTTCCATTTACTCAATTTGAAAATTTTAATGTATATTTTCATTTCCTTGAATCGTTTTCAAAGTTAGATTTTAAAAAAATAATTGTATTTTTTCTTTCTATTGTATCTTCCTCTTTTCTTAAATTAAGTCTTTAAATAGGAACACATTTCTTTCTCTCGTGTTGGAAACCTTTCATAGAATTCTACTCTGCGCCAAAGATTTAAAAAATGATGATAAGATTAGAACAGTCTTCTGATACTAAAATAAAACTATTTCTTCATATCTAATTAAAACAACTTATTTTATCTTTTTTTGAAGCTTTTTCTCATTTCGACGTAAAGACAAGCAAATTGGATTTTTTACTCTATTTAAGTTATTTTAAGGAAAGTTGAAAATAATGCATTTTATAAATTAAGTTTGAGGATCTATACTTCTTGTACATATTCTCTAGACCAGTTTATAGCATAGATACTTGTTTAGGGGGTTATTAGGGGCCGTTTGTTAGGGGTGTTTGTAGGGTTTAGTTGTGTATTTTAGTTGTCAACATTCACTAGAGTATTCGGTCTCTTATAAATAATTTATTTTATATTTATTACTAGATGGGTGACCCGGGCTTCGCCCCGGGATTGACCCGTTTGCATATCTACCCGAGTGATATATATTTAGATGAGATTTTTTTAAATAATTGTTTGTTATTAGCATTATCTATTTGTTTGCATCAGCATAATTTAATCTAATCTTTAATAGAGGGCGCTGTTCGTGAGCTAAGTAGAATAATTTGAATATATAGTTTTAATAATTGATTTATATATTTTTTAAAATAGCCTATCGTCTTCCCAGTATTTTTTTTACCTATGTATGGAAATTTTGATTTGAATTAGAGAACTACTGCGAATTTGTATACCGGACATACAAACAAACAAACATACAAACATTGATTTTTATATATATAGATGTCGTGCCCTAGACTTATGCTTATATGCATTCACTAGGGCTCTATATTACTGAGGAATAAAGTGCAGTTATGTTTCCGGTGTTCACATATTTTTAAATATTCATTGTTTTTGCCTATATAATTAATCATTAGTAGTACTAAATACTTTCTGAAATTGGTATAATAGCTCTTTTATTGTTGCATTTAAACTGTAGCAAAATGGCTTCTGCTCATTCCATTGTTGCTTTATAACTATCTCAGAATGGCTTCTGCTCATTCCATTGTTGTTTTTAAATTGTCTCAGAATGGCTTCTGCTCATTCCATTTTTGCATTTAAACTGTAGCAAAATGGCTTCTGCTCATTCTATAGTGCTTTATAACTATCTCAGAATGGCTTCTGCTCATTCCATTGTTGTTTTTAAGCTGTCTCAGAACGGCTTCTCTGCTCATTCCATTGTTGCTTTATAACTATCTCAGAATGGCTTCTGCTCATTCCATTGTTGTTTTTAAATTGTCTCAGAATGGCTTCTGCTCATTTCATTGTTGCATTTAAACTGTAGCAAAATGGCTTCTGCTCATTCTATAGTGCTTTATAACTATCTCAGAATGGCTTCTGATCATTCCATTGTTGTTTTTAAGCTGTCTCAGAACGGCTTCTCTGCTCATTCCATTGTTGCTTTTAAACTGTGGCAGAATGGATTCTGCTCACTCCATTGTTGTTTTTAACCTGTCTCAGAATGGCTTCTACTCATTCCATTGTTGTTTTTAAATTGTCTCGGAATGGCTTCTGCTCATTCCATTGTTGTTTTTAAGCTGTCTCAGAATGGCTTCTGCTCATTCCATTGTTGCTTTTAAACTGTCTCAGAATGGCTCCTGCTAATTCCATTGTTGTTTTTTAACTATGTCAGAATAGCTTCTTCTCATTCAATTGTTGTTTTTAAGCTGTCTCAGAACGGCTTCTCTGATTATTCGATTGTTGCTTTTAAACTGTCTCAGAATGGCTCCTGCTCATTCCATTGTTGTTTTTTTAACTATGTCAGAATAGCTTCTTCTCATTCCATTGTTGTTTTCAAACTGTCTTAGAATGGTTTCTACCCATTCCATTGTTGTTTTCCAACTTTCTTAGAATGGTTTGTACTCTCTCTCATTCCTTAGTTGTTTTAAAACTGTTTCAGAATAGTTTGTGTGTGCCCAAGGCTGTTGCCCTCCTCAACAAACTGAAACATGACTCTTGTGGCATGCTGAGGTTCTTCTCTGAAGAAAAGAACTTGGACGTGGACCAAAAGGTGGATGGATCGCAGGACCTGTAAATATCTTTTAGAGGTACTTGTCGTGATGCACACGGAATTCCTGATAGATGCCTCCGTGATGTCCCTTGTCGTTATCAGCAAAGAAGATGAGTGAAGATTTCTTGTATTCTTAAAAAATGTTATATGAAGTGTATATCTATATATATATATATAGAAGCAATGGGCGCCTCTCCCGTCAAAATAAATGGCGTCGGATTTTGACGGGAGAGGCGCCCATTGCTTCTATGGATTAATTTCCTCCCGGCAAATTTTCCATCTATATTCTTGCCATAGATTTGGCCCAGCCACATTGCCAGCAAAACACCTCTTTGGTAGATTGTGAAGATTCCATTAGATCCCGTGTGGATCTCATGGAATAAAGTCCGCCCTAGACTGACGAGGGCCATTAGCCCGAAACCATGGTCTCTAGGTGGACGCTTCTCAGTTTGCCAAAGCTGGTGTTGTGGCTTTGTCACCGACCCGAGGCCGCTAGTTGCGGCGACAGTCAATAGATGGCGTCGGATTTTGACGTTTATTTTGACGGGAGAGGCGCCCATTGCTTCTATGGATTAATTTCCTCCCGGCAAATTTTCCATATATATATATATATTAATAAAATGGAAATTTCATAAATGTTGTTCACTAAAAACTTTCGTTACAATGCATCAATTCCGACCAAATTTTCAACATTTATGTAAAACGAGATGGAGCAGGTTTTGCTTAACATCAAAATATTTTTCCTAACTTTAACATACATAACTTTGCTGTTATCGATAAAATACAAAAAAATTCAACAGAGTTAAAGTGTTTACACTTTCAAAAGTGTTTACACTTTAGCGCTTCTTTGAAAATTAGTTTTATTCTTTTTTATATATATTTTAATAACTTTTATACATGGTAAGATACTTTTATTTTATAGTTTTCATATCTTATACCAAAAAAGTTGAAGCCTTACTTGAGATCAATTTTATATTTTAGATAAATTTTTAGGCTAATTTTAATTTATTTCTTTTTTATTTTATATACAGATTATATATGCTATTTCTAACTTACGTGGTTAGTATTTTTATAAGACTAAGGTTATTTATATTATTTTTTACAAAAAAAGATTGAAATTTCATTAATGTGCTCAATTTTATGTCTTTTTTGAGGACCTTAACAAAATTTTTAATTAATTGTTTAGATATTTTAATAACAGATTATTTATGATGTTTTCCACTTATATGGGTTGTTTTGTAAAAAAAATTGGGTTATTTCTATTTTTTTTTCACTAAAAAGCTTGAAATTTCATTAATGTGCTCAATTTTATGTCTTTTTTGAGGACCTTAACAAAATTTCAATTAATTGCTTAGATATTTTAAAAGTAGATTATTTATAGTTTTTTTTAACATATAGGGGTTGTATTTTGTATTTTAGAAAATTATTTCTATTTTTTAGCTCAAAAAAAAGCATGCTTTTTCATTGCCGTATCCAGCGGTTGGTCTATTTTTGAAGCTTTTTAATGATAACTGGTTTTGTACATAAATTTTTTGGTAATAATATTATGATTTTAGTTTTTTAAAATCTTTTTAACATATCTGAAGGTTATTTTGAATAAAAAATTTAAAAATTTTGATTTTTACCTCAAAAAGACAGGAAATTTTTATGCTTTGTTTAGAAATTGCTGGTTTTGAAGCTTTTGTTATTAATCTCAATCTAATTTTTTTTTCAGAATATGCCATACAGTTTATTTATTATATTTTCTACATATATGGGTTGTATCTAAAAAATAGGTTATTTATATTTTTAAATAAGCAAGGGATTTCTTTTACGGATTCATTTATTTGTCTTTTTGAAGTTCTTTTTCAAATTTTTTTAAAAGATATTTTAATTTATTTGATTGAATATTTTATATTTAGATTATTTATAGTTTTTTTAACATATAGGGGTTGTATTTTGTATTTTAGAAAATTATTTCTATTTTTTAGCTAAAAAAACATGCTTTTTCATTGCCGTATCCAGCGGTTGGTCTATTTTTGAAGCTTTTTAATGATAACTGGTTTTGTACATTATTTTTTTTGTAATATATAATATTATGATTTTAGTTTTTAAAAATCTTTTTAACATATCTGAAGGTTATTTTAAATAAAAAATTTAAAAATTTTGATTTTTACCTCAGAAAGACAGGAAATTTTTATGCTTTGTTTAGAGATTGCTGGTTTTGAAGCTTTTGTTATTAATCTCAATCTAATTTTTTTTCAGAATATGCCTCGCCACAGCCGACGTTTACTTGGTAGGAATACGGCTGCTTCCAGGAGATATAGGAATGCTAGAGCTATTGAGACACCACTTCAAAGTGAGACGCGTCGTGCGCTTCGCCGTCTTAGGTATTCTGAAGCCCGCGTCGCAGCTACACAAACTATGCTTAAATATTTTATATTTAGATTATTTATAGTTTTTTTTTAACATATAGGGGTTGTATTTTGTATTTTAGAAAATTATTTCTATTTTTTAGCTCAAAAAAGCATGCTTTTTCATTGCCGTATCCAGCGGTTGGTCTATTTTTTGAAGCTTTTTAATGATAACTGGTTTTGTACATTAATTTTTTGGTAATATATAATATTATGATTTTAGTTTTTTAAAATCTTTTTAACATATCTGAAGGTTATTTTGAATAAAAAATTTAAAAATTTTGATTTTTACCTCAAAAAGACAGGAAATTTTTATGCTTTGTTTAGAAATTGCTGGTTTTGAAGCTTTTGTTATTAATCTCAATCTAATTTTTTTTTCAGAATATGCCTCGCTACAGCCGACGTTTACTTTGTAGGAATACGGCTGCTTCCAGGAGATATAGGAATGCTAGTGCTATTGAGACACCACTTCAAAGTGAGACGCGTCGTGCGCTTCGCCGTCTTAGGTATTCTGAAGCCCGCGTCGCAGCTACAAAAACTATGCAAGTTCCTGTTCAGCGTATTCAGCTTTGGACTCATAAGCCTTTTTCAGGTTTGCAGTATAATGCCCATATTGATTATAAAGCTGATTCATCTGTCGATATAGGCCAAATGTCTCGGGTATGCCAAACTTAAAACTATATATTCAAATTATTATACTTAGCTCACGAACAGCGCCCTCTATCAAAGATTAGATTAAATTATGCTGATTAAAACAAATAGATAATGCTAATAACAAACAATTATAAAAAAAATCTTATCTAAATATATATATCACTCGGGTAGATATGCACACGGGTCAATCCCGGGGCGAAGCCCGGGTCACCCGTCTAGTAATTTATATGAAATAGAACTTGGTTGTGATTTAAAAAAATATATATCTTTCATTCTGTATGCACCTGGAGAGTAAACCCAAGGCAAGGCATTTCCCGGGCCATTCGTCTATATTGGTATTTAGATATAGAGTGTTATATACCAAGGGAGAGGCTCCTCTCATTTCAAATATTTTTATCCCTAGTACACTTGGCTATAATAATCATGGTGGGTAGTAATTGGAGGTATAGTAGTTGTTTTTAATGTAAGTACACTACATGTCTACACATATACGTTTTAAACACATATTTACACATATAGGACATTCAGGATATTTAAAATAATCCCGTCTACAATAAAACAGTGCTGGGTGGCCATCTATCCAACAGGACATTAACAATAACACCGTCTACAATAGAACAGTGCTGGGTGGCCGTCTATCCAACAGGACATTAACCATAACGCCGTCTACAATAGAACAGTGCTGGGTGGCCGTCCATCCAACAGGACATTAACAATAACACCGTCTACAATAGAACAGTGCTGGCTGGCCGTCTATCCAACAGGACATTAACAATAACACCGTCTACAATAGAACAGTGCTGGGTGGCCGTCTATCCAACAGGACATTAACCATAACGCTGTCTACAATAAAACAGCGCTGGGTGGTCGTCTATCCAACAGGACATTAACAATAACGCCGTCTACAATAGAACAGTGCTGGGTGACCGTCTATCCAACAGGACATTAACAATAACACCGTCTACAATAAAACAGCGCTGGGTGGTCGTCTATCCAACAGGACATTAACAATAACACCGTCTACAATAGAACAGTGCTGGGTGACCGTCTATCCAACAGGACATTAACCATAACGCTGTCTACAATAAAACAGCGCTGGGTGGTCGTCTATCCAACAGGACATTAACAATAACGCCGTCTACAATAGAACAGTGCTGGGTGACCGTCTATCCAACAGGACATTAACCATAACACTGTCTACAATAGAACAGTGCTGGGTGACCGTCTATCCAACAGGACATTAACAATAACACCGTCTACAATAGAACAGTGCTGGGTGGTCGTCTATCCAACAGGACATTAACAATAACGCCGTCTACAATAGAACAATGCTGGGTGACCGTCTATCCAACAGGTATTTACAATAACACCGTCTACAATAGAACAGTGCTGGGTGGTCGTCTATCCAACAGGGCATTAACAATAACACCGTCTACAATAGAACAGTGCTGGGTGACCGTCTATCCAACAGGACATTAACCATAACGCTGTCTACAATAAAACAGCGCTGGGTGGTCGTCTATCCAACAGGACATTAACAATAACGCCGTCTACAATAGAACAGTGCTGGGTGACCGTCTATCCAACAGGACATTAACAATAACACCGTCTACAATAGAACAGTGCTGGGTGGTCGTCTATCCAACAGGACATTAACAATAACGCCGTCTACAATAGAACAATGCTGGGTGACCGTCTATCCAACAGGTATTTACAATAACACCGTCTACAATAGAACAGTGCTGGGTGGTCGTCTATCCAACAGGACATTAACAATAACACCGTCTACAATAAAACAGCGCTGGGTGGTCGTCTATCCATCAACAGAACTTTAACAATAACACTGTCTACAATAGAACAGTGCTGGGTGACCGTCTATCCAACAGGACATTAACAATAACACCGTCTACAATAAAACAGCGCTGGGTGGTCGTCTATCCAACAGGACATTAACAATAACACTGTCTACAATAGAACAACGCTGGGTGGTCGTCTATCCAACAGGACATTAACCATAACACCGTCTACAATAGAACAGTGCTGGGTGGCCGTCTATTCAACAGGACATTAAAAATAACACCGTCTACAATAGAACAGTGCTGGGTGGCCGTCTATCCAACAGGACATTAAAAATAACACTGTCTACAATAGAACAGTGCTGGGTGGCCGTCTATCCAACAGAACATTAACAATAACACCGTCTACAATAGAACAGTGCTGGGTGGCCGTCTATCCAACAGGACATTAACAATAACCCCGTCTACAATCGAACAGGGGGAAAAATAATTAGAGCGGAGGCTTTAGGAGCTGTGGACGCCACGTGGGTCCGTTGCCATGGGGACCGCTGACCAAGTTTGTTGATAAAACGCTCCCCGAGCTCTCTTGGGACTCAAATTGTGTTAGAGTCGCTGCTAATGAATAACTCGGGCCGGCCTGATTTTGACGATTTCAATTTGGGGGTGTCACGGTGCCTTTCTGCTTTAATTGACTTGCCCTGAGCCATCCAAGCTGTCTGACTCTCGCGGTCTCAGTGCCCTTGTCTTTGTTTTGAGAACCTTTTGTGTAATTTCACCCTGGTCATACCTAATCGTGTTTTGATATTGAATTGTTCTCTTATTTTTTCCTCTCTGTTATATTTTATAAAGGTGCTGAAAAAATTGAAAGATGAAATAAGCTAGTAGAACGTTAGATTCTATCTTATTTTTTATTTATGTCTACAAATTGTAAATTGTGTTATCTTGGAATTATTTTTATAATTTAATTTTGTATGATATTTTGTGTTCTCTTTTAAACTTTCACTTTTCGTGTATATTCTCTCGGGTTTCTTTCGATCAAATGATAAAATTTTGAACTGTTCACTCTATTTTAAAACATCATTTTGAAAATATAAAACAAATGTGATATTTTGCTGGAATAAGGTGTATACATTATGAAAGAGGCATCTGCTTATCGTGAAATTGATACCATCAGAGACTTTCAGTTGCACAATAAGGAGAAGCCTCTTTCATAATAAAATCATTCCCAAAATGGAATATTATAGAAAAATGGTCTTTGATGTAACGATCTCAAGGAAATATTGGACATATCTTGTGGTTGTAAACAATATATAGGTGTATGCGTGTATATGTGTGTATACGAGGTGTGTTCAAAAGGTATCGCGAAATTTGAATTTTCGCGGGTTACGTATATTCGAATTTCGATTTTTTGTGGCTTTATGTTGGTACTCATGTCTCTCACTTATGCCGACAAGCTAGGTCATTTTGAATGTTCACTTAATTGTTGACAGCTGCTTTGCTTGCAGGTGTTTTGGATTGTCTTCGATTTTCGTTATTTGAATCTCAAGGAAATATTGGACATATCTTGTGGTTGTAAACAATATATAGGTGTATGCGTGTATATGTGTGTATATATGTATATATTTTTAAATTTAATGATGTAACTGTAAATAAAATTCAAAGAATATCTCTATATGTAAATAATATTTATGAATCTTTCTAAGTCGCTTTCTGTGTATCTTTCCATGTTGAATATTTTCTTTGTTATATTTGTATGTACATTTAGCGCAAGTGTCCCTAGGGGGACATAGCGTTTTGAATTGAAATAATGAAAAAAAGGTGGTGTATCTGGATAGTTGCTTCGGAATTTACATATATGGTGATTTCTTATTTTTTTCAATTGTATTAATCTTTCACTTTCTGGCAACAAGCTGTGAGAAGGTTCTAAACCACTTCCTTTGAGCGTCAGTACCCAGCATCTCCATCAGTTGAAGAGTAGAGTAAGAAGTGTTAGATAACTCAAAGTCTCGGAGAACAGAAGCTTTAATGTATCTCCGAAGAAAATACAAAAATAACTTAAATACAAAAGAAAGGTGTCAAATTTTCCTATTCTTTTATAACCGTCAGTATTTGCATTCTCATTATTTACAACTCACAATATATCTGAGAAAATGAAAATTTCATATTGTAAAATGGATGACAAGCTATCCGAGAAGCTAAGATTCTGAGGTGAAGTTGGGGTAAGAAGAGTCGACTCCAGCTGACATGTTTGAGAGTAACAGACGTCAAAAATGGCGTTCGAGTGTAAGGGACAAGGACATCTGCAACCAGTGGAGAAAGCGGTGCGTTGCCTCCGGCTGTGACAATTGACAATTAAAACAAGTTTATTGGCAACTACACACACACACAGCCTTTATTAAGACGTTAGTCTTATACAGATTCTCCGTGCAATAACAGGAAAAGAGCAGCACAGGAAACCAGTAGTTCCGCAACTATATACAATTATTAGTAATAAGGAAAAGTAAGATTTAATATGAAAGGTCGACGCCATCGCCTCTAGTCTTCAATTCCATAAGCTCGGAGCAGAAAGTTATTTAGTTCGCCATAAATATAGCATCCAGACACAAAAAGGAGGATTACTCCAGCACAGCCATCCCTATCACCAGCTCCGCAATCTCG
This sequence comes from Cordylochernes scorpioides, assembly GCA_030710605.1. Classification (NCBI taxonomy): domain Eukaryota; kingdom Metazoa; phylum Arthropoda; class Arachnida; order Pseudoscorpiones; family Chernetidae; genus Cordylochernes; species Cordylochernes scorpioides. Next base: position 143,570,850 of record CP092864.1, on the reverse strand, counting down.
TTTATTGACAACTAGTCAACAGCAAAAAGAGAAGAAAATATTTACATCAGACGATCCTGCTCCTAAGGGACGTCTTGATCCTGTCAGGAGCTTAAAGCCAGCCGCGTTGAGTTTGGACAGTTCCTTGCCAATTCTGGAGTTCTTGTCCCCATAATTCTCAATGACAATGTTGAGGAATCTGGAGAGAATTATCCTGAGTTCAGGCGAGAGATCCTTGACAAAATCCTTTCAATCACCGCTGTAAAGGCACGCGAACATGATCCGTTCTTTGCAAAACGGTGGCTTAGATAGGGGGCCCAGGAAAGCTACATCGCTCAGTTGGTCGAAAATCTCGATTAGTTGATTCTCGACAAACTCGTCCTCGTCCATAGGGATAGAAGTCTCAATGGGTGCAGGAGCGGTCTGGAGCTCATGGATCGTCGTGGCAGATAGTGGAAGCAGAGGGGCTACAACGGCTGGAGCTGATTCCTTCTCAACCGGCTGTGTGGATGATCCTGCAAGACGGTGCCAGAGAAGATTTCCCGACCTGGACGGAAGCCGGCTGTAGAGGTAAGTCCAAGTATACCTAGTTATCAAATCCATTAATAGCTCTTGGTAATAAATTATAACGCTCTAAGATGTATCCATAACGCAGGCGTACAGACTTCACTATCCAAAGGTGTATCCACAACTAACCTACATTGGATCTTGTACGCAAACATTGACGACTGAAAAGCGTCGTAACAATACACTAGGATTCTAATTTTGTTTGCACAATTTTTAGCTCCGAGTTTCTACCTAGATATTGCTTGCTTCTTTCCCCACACCACGGTGGATATGACAGAAGTTGAGAAATACTCCATTAGTAAATGACCTTTCAACAGCTGAGCAGTTTTCTTGGATTGTCCAGAAAATTCCTATTTGGGGCTCTGATGCATTTTTATCAGATTTTTGGGCTTATCTTGTTGGTTTTGCCTTTATATACATGCTGGGATTTGTCTACATGGAATGTTTGTCTTTAATCTTACACAATCTTATAGAATCACGCACCGGATAAACCAAAGAGTTGAAACCGTTTAGGGCTCTGATGCATTTTATCAGATTTCTGTGCTTATCTTGTTGATTTTGCTTTATATGCATGCTGAGATGTTTCAGTATCATCTGTCTACAAGATATGCCTAATTGGCTTTGTTCTTATTGTTTGCAGAAGAGCATTGCTCGATGCAAATATTTATATGTAACTTGCGGACGTACCCGGCTTCGCCCGGGTTTTACCCGAGTAAAGGTTTGTCTAACGAATCTCTCGATAACGTGAACAATTTTTCCCGGTCCCTTTAAAAATACTCGATAAGTTGAATAAAATCAATATTAATTGGTTCCCTCGGTATTTGGAAGTTAAAGGAATAGTATCTTGCCTTGGGATATCTCAAATAAATTGCCGTGTCATCCTGAATTTTGTCTTTCCTAATTTTCTACATTACAAAATCATCGTATCATCATGATAATATTTGGAGCAGATTGTTGAATTATAACAGATAAATTAGAATATTTATCTTGATTATTTCTAGGCGAAAAGTTATTTCAAAAATTTTATTTGCTAGAAACCTTCCCAGTACTATACTAAATAACTTCCCAAAGTTTCATGGCGTTCCAATGAGTGGTTTGGTCAGGCATAAAGGACAGACACACATACATTCATTTATATATATCCATATATATATGGATTCTACTGTCTTAAAATCTTATGTCCATAGTTTGGTTGAATATTATTTCTAAGATTCTACCATTCAGTGTAGCCTATATATGCAGAATTTCCAATATAGTATTACAGCTCTAAAAAGCAGTCTGGTAGATTAAATTTGCGAAACCGCTGGGAGGGTTAATCACTGATGAGCCAAGCCCTCCCAATCTATTTTTTTTTATCGCGGTAAGAACAGTAGAAGTGTTTTTCTTTTTATGTTTGAAAGAAACATTTGTTCTTTGATGCTTTCATTTCTTGTGATATGTCTTGTCTTTAAACTTACACAATCTCGTAAAATCACGCAAGGATAAACCAATGAGTTTAAATATGGGTCTAACGTGCTTTAAACATTCTTTTTTAAAACTATTCTCTAATACACTCATGGACAAAACTTAAGTAAGATGACCTTTTAGCATGTATATCGGGATTCAGACAATAACTCTGAAAGATAAAGTCATGGACAAAACGTAAGGAAGTTGTACCTTTTAGCATGTATATCGGGATTCAGACAATAACTCTGAAAGATACACTCATGGACAAAACTTAAGGAAGATGTACCTTTTAGCATGTATATCGGGATTCAGACAATAACTCTGAAAGATACACTCATGGACAAAACTTAAGTAAGATGACCTTTTAGCATGTATATCGGGATTCAGACAATAACTCTGAAAGATAAAGTCATGGACAAAACGTAAGGAAGTTGTACCTTTTAGCATGTATATCGGGATTCAGGCAATAACTCTGAAAGATACACTCATGGACAAAACTTAAGTAAGATGTACCTTTTAGCATGTATATCGGGATTCAGACAATAAGTCTGAAAGATATTTGTATACAGTGACTTTTATTGAAGACAAATGAGTACACAAAGTGTGAACAAAATTATCTTTGTCTCCTTAAAAAAATGACCTCTGGCGACATCAAAATATAAAATTTCTTTAAGTTTTGTTCATTAGTTATTTTTTTTTTTTTTGTTATCCCTAGTACACGTGATACAGGCCATGATAATCATGGTGGGTAGAAGTAGGCGACTGCTTTTATTCTAAGTGCACCACATGTCTACGCATGTGAGAACCAGTTCGAATTTGCACTTACAAATGTGCCAAGGCCCCGTTTGGTTACGTGCATCTGCTGGTGGGGTTGGACTTTTGCAAGAATCGGGGGCCATTTTAGCATTTTTTTTTAAATAAGAAAAAAAAGTGCTTAATGCGGGAATCGAGCCCGGGTCGTAGCGGTCGAAAACCAACGGTTTAGACCATCCTTCCACCGACCCCCGTTCAAGAGTTGAACTCTCGATATACTTAAATGGCTTCATTGGTGTATGTATTTGAAAATATTCAATTGAATGATATAAACACGCCATCTCTATTCGATATAATGAACTATTTACGTAGGTATATAAAAATATATTTTTATAAAAATGAACATATGCTCGCGTTTAAATATTTAATTATTTTAAATAAACACACACATATACATTTATGGACAAAAACATCTTTTACTAGATTGAGTGTTTTTCAAGACTATAGAATCGACAATAATGTAATAGTAATAGATCCAAATATTTTCATTTTCAGTAAAGAAATGTATATGAAATTCAATGCCTTTTGTAGAGTTCAAGTTCAAAATAACTTTATTGGGTACCTGTTGACTTTGCTTAGAATATTTTTAATGAAACTGATTCCAATAATTATTAATTGAACATTATATTTATTGATTTACAAGAGAGAGAACAAAATATAAAAGGGAAACTAATATTAAACAAAGGAACTTTTTCTGTTTCAGTTAGCGCCTATTTACCTGTGAGCTTACACACACTCTGTGGAACAATTAATTCTATATACAGTTACGAGCGTCATGCGTGGCCTCTGTCACGGTTTGCTTTTTTTTTTGGAATGGCGCCCTCCTATTGGTCGGCTACGATCACGCCACCTTTGCCCCCCCCCCCCCCCACCCCCCCCCCCCCCCCCCCCATTTCTGTAACTATTGTGTTGGAGCGGGTCGCTCCTTAAATAAATGCATATATTAGTTAATAACCAAATGGAATCCTCTCTTTCTTTTTCCCAGTAAGAGACGCCTACGGAAGCCAACAGTACATAGACAGATAAAGCACATAGGCTATAGTTATTAACTAAAATATGCATTTATTTAAGGCGCCAATTTATAATTGTAACAAATAGTATTTGAATCAAAACATTCAATCGGGTAAAACACGGGCGTTGCCCGGGTCATTCGGCTAGTTAATATATATACAAAAGTACCGCTCAAAAAGAGCAACCTAGATCATCATATTTACAATATACTGTGGGGATGGTTATGTACAGGGGTTCATTTACAATTATAATTTATATTGATGTCGTTGGGTTCGGATTCTCAGGTCCTTGGGGATATTGTTCTTGAGAAGGTTTTGTCTGGCTTGTTTGATATTCAAGGTGGGTTTATTTTTCCTTTTTTTCCACTTTTCGTCATTCTGGCTTAATTGATGGAGAATTTGTCTAGGTTTTTAATTTCTTACTTTCCTTTTTCCGCATTTGTAGTTTGTAGCTTCCTTGAAGGTGGGGTTTTCTAATTTTTCGGGTTTTTCGTAGAATTTAAATGATTGTCTAATAATGTAGTCATTGATGTTTTCGATATTTAGATCGTTCCTGAGGATTGTGTTCCGAACGAACCAGGGTGGAGACAGGATTTTTCTGATCATTTTATTTTCAAAGACTACTAACTTTTTTTTAAGTATGGTCTTATGTGCTGTCATAAAAATGGAGTGGCCGTATATAAGTATTGGTCTTATTATTGACGTATAAATCTACCTTTTGTAGATATATTTTAAATTATATAGCAACAAAAATATATTTTAAGAAACTGATAATTTATATTATGTTTATTGTACATATTGCCAGACACTTCTTTCTTTTGTACACATTTCTTTTTTTCTCGTTTTTTTCTCTTTCTACTTGTTAACATCATATGACTATTCTATTCACGGCCTACAATTATTGTAAATATGTATAGACAAATGTAAAGGCATACATGTATGACAGCGCAAGTGTCCCTAGGGGGACATAGCGCTTTAAATTGAAATAAATAAAAAGTTGTACCTTTCAGCATTTATATCGGAATTGAGACAATAAGTCTGAAAGTTATTTAATATATAGTTAACTTTTTATTGAATACACGAGATAACCAAGTGTGAGCAAAAAGTTGCCTATATCTACTTCAAAAATAGACGACCGGATATTTTGAAGACTTTCCAATTCCATAAGTTTTGTCCATGAATGTACTTTTTGCAAGTCCGCTTTATAGAATCACCAACAATACATTTATCAACTATTGTTACACACAGATATTAGACATATAATTATTCTTTTCAACATTGTGATATGCTTTTTCATACGACTATACATATGTATAAACTTTAAATTTGTTTTTGATACTTTCTATCATTGTTTACTTTTTCTTCGACTCCCGGGCTAGTTAATGTAAGGAGAAATGTCTTCATAAAATATCTTATTATAAAAAAATTGAACTTTTTTTTACGCGTATGATTCTTTTAAAAATAAATCAATTTTTTCTACTGCCCTTACTGCAATGGTAAAATAATGGGAGGGCCTGGCTCATCAGTGGTGAACCCTCCCAGCGGTTTCGCCAGTTTAAAAGTAAAAAAAAAAAGTTGTTGATATTGTTGACGTGATCTTATTGATGTAATATATTTAAATTCAGGTAATGGTGGCGATTCAACTTCAATCTTGTTCTTTAATAATTGAATATCCCAAGGAAGGCATAGGTAAAAATTAATGGAAAGTCTCGGGACTGTGTCCCATGTTTATCAATCCTGATCTAACCTAACCTTCCCTATCATAATAAAACTTATTTAACATACATCTTTGTTTTTAATATCAACACCTGACCCACTTATTATTTATTTTTTTCTATTGTTTTTTTTTTCATGTGTTAAGCGTATTTACGCAAGTTTGGCCTTAAATACCCATTTCTTGGTTTTTCAGGAAGCCTCTGGGACCAAAAATCTTTTTTGGTCGCAATGGTACAGCCTACTCCACGCTGACGAGCGCCAACAGCGCGAAACGCGTTCGTGGATGGCTTTTCTTGATTTATCAAGAAATTGGGTTGGCCAAATATCAGGGAACAGGTTAAATAAATGAATAGTTGATTCTGTTCCACCAGATGGCGCTCTGCTTTCTTAAAATCACATGTGCTCCTGGTCAAGATATGCCTACTTTGTTTTTAATATCAACACCTGATCCACTTTTTTTTCTATTGTTTTTTCATGTGTTAAGAGTATTTACGTAAGTTTGGCCTTAGATACCCATTTCTTGGTTTTTCAGGAAGCCACTGGGACGAAAAATCTTTTTTGGTTGCAGTGGTACAGCCTACTCTACGCTGACGAGCGCCAACAGCGCGAAACGCGTTCGTGGATGACTTTTCTTGATTTATCAAGAAATTGGGTTGGCCAAATATCAGGGAACAGGCTAAATCAATGTTTAGTTGATTTCTGTTCAACTAGATGGCGCTCTGCCATCTAAAAAGCCCATGTGCTCCTGGTCAGGATATGCCTCCTTTGTTTTTAATATCAGCAACTGACCTTTTTATTTTTATTTTTCTATTATTTTTTCACTTGTAAATATGTTATTAAAAATTAAAGATATTTCGGCCAGTAAATCTTTTTATTCTCTCGACGTTTCGACAAAAATCTTTTGTCCTCGTTAGGAGTGAACAAAAGTTTTTTGAAATAAAATATAGTAAAAAAAGAATTTTTAATGCTTTGCCAAATGTTTTTAATTTTTGTTCGCTCCTGACGAGGAGGACAAAATATTTTTGTCGAAACTTCGAGATAATAAATATGAATGCTGGCCAGGCAGCCTTTATCTTTACGATTGTAAATATGAAAATTTGAAACTATTATAGACGCGTATGATTCTTTTAAAAATTAAACAATTTCTACTGCCCTTACTGCAATGTAAAAATTATTGGGAGGGCCTGGCTCATCATTGGTGAACCATCCCAGCGGTTTCGCCAGTTTAATCTTGGAGGGTTCACCACTAATGAGCCAGGCCCTACCATTAATTTTTCCATTGCAGTAAGGGCAGTAGAAATTGTTTTATTTTTAAAAGAATCTTACGCGTCTATAATAGTTTAGAATTTTCCTAACAGATGGCGCGCTAAGGCGTCATAATATGATTGTAAATATATGTTAAATTAGAATAGGATGTGTATACATGGGACCTTGTCTCCCCAACTAATTACACCTATCCCCCGATTTACACGGTAGATACGTTCCTGAGAAAAACATGTAAATCGGGGGATAGGTGTACACAGAAATAAAAATTAAATGCATTGACAGGTTAAAATATGTAGTCAGCACATAAGCTCGGGATTCCTCGTGAGATGTGTACACAGCGCATGTGTTCAATCACAGTAGCATTTAGTATAGTGCGATAAAAAACAAAAAAAAAACTTATTTGGAAAACCGTGTAAAAGCGAAAACGTGTAAAGCAAGTATCGTGTAAATCGGGGGGTAGGTGTATAGTAGAGTGATTATATTGAAATTGGGAAAAGAGAGGACCATTGCTACCTGGACAGTCCGTCTGGACTCCCACCACAGAGATCGATTAGACAAAAAACTTTCCGGGAATCTGGTCAGTCACATTTCTATTAGTCCATGCAAATAGGCAGCTGGACCTGCCCCACGCAAACAGCAGGTTTGATTGATATGTGTGGAAATGGACTTTGTTCACCATATAAACCCATCATTTTGTTTTCAAACTTGTCTTGTTTGTCCATTATAATGAATACTAAGTGTTTCCATTGATGTTTATGTTGCTTCTGATGGCGAGCATTACGCGCGTGAATAAACAGTTTTTTTTCCTTCAAATTTTAAGTTTTTTTAGAGATATTTCAATTGATTGGCAATTTTGATTTAGGGTTTGCACTTCGGTTGGTTGTATTTGTTGTGCTGAGGTTGTTTCGTGGGTTCCTGGTGACGAAGACGTCGCAGGTTGATACTGTAGAAAAAAATTCCTGCTCCAACCATCGTCAGGAAGTTGAACGCAATCCTAAACTTTGTGCGTGCTCTTTCAAGTTGGGCCGTTGTAACTTGAACGTTGGATTGATGATCACCGAACCATTTGAGAAGGAATCGGTCAAACCGGCTTAGTTTAACCATCATTTCGTCGATCGAGAAACACAATCCGCGTGAACTCCTTCACGGACTTCTCATCTCGGCAAGGGAGGAAGCATTTCGTCGTTTGAAACTCCACGGCGAAAAGTCTTGTAGTAGGTTAGAACAGTCCAATCTCAACTGGAGAACAGCGCTTAACCGTGAAAGTATGACAATTTATACAACTTATTCAATCCGAGAAACAAGAAATATTAAACGTTCTACCAAAATAAATTTTGATTGAGAAAGAATATCTTCCTATATATAAAAGTCAATATTTGTTATCTGTTTCGCGATAAACTCAAAAACTACTGAACCAATTGGTACCAAATTTTGCATGTCGCTTTTTATAAACCTGAATAAATTTTTTCCGCTACATTTTGATTAGTATTTTTGGCTATTTTTTAAATTTATTTATTTGAAGAAATTTTTTTACGCGGAGTAAAAAGCCGAAGTAGCAACACCAGGCCAATAAAGCGACCGATGAGCGTTCTGAATTTTTTTTCAAGTTGCATGCGTACTTTTTTTGAAATATCTTTTATATGAGTGTTACTTTTTTTTTTACAAAAGTATTAAGTATGGAAAGAGAAATTTATATTTATACCTAAGTTACGGTAAGTGCACACAATGCAATTTAAAAAAAAAATAATTTACAAAATTAGCGTTACTGTATGTAAATAATAGTTTTCGTATTTTTAAAATGAATTTTTGTTCTGGCCTTTGTTTTTATATCTCTTAAAAATAGTTTCAAATGCAGTCGCAGTCATTAGCAAACACATATGTTTGCCTAATTTCCATGTGCTCTTTTATTTATATTTACATGCCAGTATTTTGGATTAATTTTTTATTATTCTTACTGAGAAGATGGGCATCGCAGTCACTCACTCAACTCAGGCAATTTCAAAGATTAATGCGCTGGGGCGGGTACCTCGGGGGTTGGGTGGAAAAGTTGCCATCTATTCAAACTATATTGATTTTGAAACAACTAAATGGATTGCAAAAAAATAATTAAATCAAATACCTAAACACTAATATAATACAATTTTTGCCTTCACACACACTTTTTGCCAGTGGTTTATGTGTTACTTCTGTATTGCTATTATATGGCACTTCTACTATTTATTATTGATATACTTTCAGTATGAAGGAAATTGTACTCGGGGGAATTCTCGGGCGAAGCCGGGTCATTCGTTCAGTATACATATATGTCATACCACAATCGCTCTGCAGTCATGGGGACTCGTGGCCAGGCTTCAATGGGTAGCACAAAGGACGAGGCATGTTGATGTCTCCTCAGAGAGAGGCTAGCGCCGAAGACGCGGCAAGGTCCAGGAGGGTGTGATCTGAACGAGATGGAGAGATGATCATCTGTTGTCCGGTCTGTTTGCCGGTCTCCGGCGGTGGTTGTAAAACTGTCTAATGACTTATAGAAGTTTCCTGGGAGGAAATGACATAATCTTGAAGAAATTTGACTTTGCCCTGCCTTGGGTGTGGCTGCTTCAATAAAACTTTATTATCTTATTTGTGGTTATATGATTTCCAAGCTGGAATGTTGAATTGTGGAACCGTGTTACACTATTTATAATTATTGACATATGATAATCTAGTGTATATATTGACATATATTACTTCATATAAACTCTTTAGTTTAAAATTGACATATATAAGTACACAAGACAATACGTGTATTTAATTAATAGGCTAATCCCTTAATAGAATGTTTAAATCTAAAAGCTTGAGGGATGAGTTTCTTTTGCAAATAAATTTATTTCGAGCTTTCGGGCAACGCCCTTCTACAGGAAAACTAAAAATAAAGTAAATTAAATTATATTACACTGAAATTAAGCTATTCTATAGTCCGTTATACATTTGCCTCGCTTAATCTCAGTGTAATATAATTTAATTTACTTTATTTTTAATTTTCCTGTAGAAGAGCGTTACCCGAAAGCTCGAAATAAATTTATTTGCAAAAGAAACTCATCCCTAAAGCTTATTGATTTGAACACAATACGTGTATATTAATATAAAGTTGGGGGAATATGTTTTTTTTTTTTTATGTATCAGAAGAAGAACCTTACCGGGGGGGAGAAGTCCGACCACACCTCCCTGCGGTCCCCCCTGGACCCTTGGAATATTCGACCAAATTCTGGGTTTTTTCCGAGGTGACTAACGTGGCAACGGCACCCATTTTCCAGATAGTGGATATTGCTGCTGCTGTGATGGAGATGCATGGAGACATCTGAGACTCTTCTTTGGACACGACAACAACAACAACAACAAGAACCTTACCCTTTGAAAATGTATCAAAATAACGCATTTTTTTACAGAATGTAATATAATGGTGGATCTGAAAAGAATACTGGTTGACTTTCATCAGATATTTCCAAAACTGGTGTCATGGTATTATGCTGTACACTTTTAGATTGGTGCACTATGATGTTGGTTCGTTTAGATTAAAATGGTCTCAAGCAAAGGTGACAATATATATATTTAAAGAGGATCAACTTTGTATACAAAAGCAAAACAATAGCTAACTTCCTTCTTCTATTAAAACTAAAATATTTCTGAAAAAATAGTACAAATGTAATATTGTACTGGGATAAGGTGCATAAATTAAGAAAAAGGCATCTCCTTATTGTGCAACTGAAAGTTGCTGATGACATGCGCCATCTATTGGAATAAATATCAACTATTCTCATTGATTTTTAATTATTCCAGAATTGGCTAAATACCCATGAGGGCCAACAGCCCGAAACACGTCCGTGGTTAGCTTTTCTTGATTAATCAAGAATGGGTATTTGGTTAATTCTGGAATAATTAAAAATCAACGAGAATAGTTGATATTTATTCCAATAGATGGCGCAAGCCATCAGCAACTTTCAGTTGCACGATAAGGAGATGCCTTTTTCTTAATTTATTTCTACCAAAAAGATTAAAAGGCGAAAATATATATATATACAAATTAATTTACATAAGATTAATCAATGTTTGAGATACAAATTTAGCCAATATTTGGTTACTCAACGAATTTCCAACAAACAGGTATATTCTCTGTCATCACCATTACTGGATCGCTAAACAAAAATCCATTGTTTTACTGGCATTTAAATGGGATTTATGCCTCCTTCAACACCATATATAAATATAATTACATTCATGAACGAAACTTAAGAATATGAACGTACTTTTTTTTAAATAGGCAGGAAATTTTGTTCACATTTGGCTATCCCCATATATCTTCAATAAAGTTCACTGTATAAAATATCTTTCAGATAAACATGCTAAAAGGTACAACTTACTTAAATTTCTCCCGTGAATGTACATGCCTTTGCTTCCCCAAAATATATTTATATTATAATATACGATAATTATATCTTCAATTAATCATTGCCAGGTAAACGCCATTTTGAACGATGCCACGAATTCCTGAATTCCTAATTAATTCCATGGTATCCAAGCCACTCTCGATCGAAGAGACCGATATAATTTTCTGCAAGGCGCCAATGTGACGAGGCAGGTTGGATGAAACCTCAGAGAGAGCGCCAAAGACGCGGACATGGTCCAGGAGGGTATGATCTATATGAGAAGGCAGATATGAACTGTTTGTTATCTGACTGTATTTATCGGTCTGTAATCGGAGACCCTTTGTCCTGTTTTGGCGCTGACTGACTCTCAATCAAACTTTATTATCCTGTGTTGTATTATATTTTGACCAAACTGGCGAGTTGAATTGTATTTACATTTTTTTGGCTGTTACACAATAATTATGTAACATATCAAAATCAAGTATATATATATTGAAATATATATTACTACATATTACAATGGATCTTCGGTTCCGGCCTTGAGGACGAGGCCCTGACCATCCTCACGTCGGCAAAGTTACGGATCTACCGCCACTTTGTTAAGGTTGGGCTCGGTGGCGTGGAGGACCCGCTCATCGCCTGGAGGAGAACACTCGCGCGCCGAGGATGCCTCCCCTCATCCTCTATAATATAACTTTTTGTACATATTTTAATTTTCCTATTTATTTTTATATTATTTTACTATTATAACTCTCTTTGAGTGTAAATATTTAATAGTGTGTATATTTAATTGTAATTGTACTACATATTACAAACATACATATTACAAACAAATTAGGCATACCCTGGCCATTAACATGAGTGTTTTATAATTGGCAGAGCGCAATCTAGTGGAACAGATATCAACTAAACGTTGATTTAACCTGTTCCTTGATATTTGGGGCCAACCCATTTTTTATTTTATTTTTTAAATTTTTTTCACGTTACTATATATATATATATTGTGACGAAGAAATATTTTATTATTTAATTTAATATTATTCAATGAAAATATATTCAACAGATTATAAAAATATCTCTGTATTTGTGAAATCATCTTTAAAATATTTCTTTGCTTGCTTACTTAAGATTCTCTAGCTGTAGATAGTTTTGGCTGACTTGTTAATAATTGTCGACTCGTCGCTGTGGCGTCATCAATAAATACTTTTACATCTTAGGATATTTCAAGGCGTGATTTCTACGCTACAACTGGTGGAGAGACTGGACCGATACCCATTAAGAAATAAAAGAAAAATTGATTCTGTTGAACCAGAAGAAACTTCTATGAATGTAAAGAAGGAAGGTACTCAGGTAAGCAACTACGTTGTTCAACATCTGCCAAGGAACCCTTCCATTTTCTCCGGGGAGGATGGTGAAGATCTTCAAAAATGGTTAAAAGGGTATGCACGTGTGGCAAGGTACAACCATTGGGACGAAACCCTTTGTCTTACTAAAGTTTATTTTTATCTGTCTGGAACTGCTCTCAAATGGTTTGAGAACAACGAAGAAAGCATACAGACTTGGAAGGAATTCACATCTCAATTAGAGAATGTGTTCGGAAAAAAAGAAAATTCAAAATTGCAAGCGGAGAAGAAACTTAAAACACGGGCACAATTAAAAGGTGAAAGTACCGAATTTTACATCCAGGATGTCCTGTGCTTGTGCAAAGAGGTTGATCCTCAAATGAGCGAGGAAGATAAAATCTCCCACCTCATGAAGGGGATAGCTGAGGAGGTTTATCAAGCACTCCTACCGAGAGATGTACAGAACCGAGCAATTCATTACAGAATGTCGCCGTGTTGAGGCGCTCCGTTGTAGGCGAGTTACCCCAACCAGGTACGAGCGCCTACCAAATGTAGCCTCTCTCTGTGACCAGGATGACGGAGAAGATCTGTCATCTATGATTAGGCAAATTGTTCGTGAGGAGGTGTAGCGGGCATTAGGCTCTCCTCGGGAGGAACCAAAAAATGCTACAATCGAAGAAATTGTGAAGGAGGAGATTGGAAGAACCCTGGCGCCAATCTCAAAGTCTAGGAGAAGTCCCCTTCAGAAGGAAAGACTCCGACAGTTTTTAAATACCAGATATGAGGCCGAAACGATAAGACCGCACCCTGAACCTCGATACCCAAAACAAGGAGGATGACGCGACACCAATGATTGGCGCACAACTGAGGGAAGGCCAATCTGTTTCTACTGCGGACGCCCAGGTCACGTCGTCCGCTATTGCCGTGACAGGAAGAGACACAATGAGGAAAGGAGAAATGACTATTTCCGAAGAAAGCAAGACGCAATGGTATCCTACAACTCTCGAGCTGAATCTCAGGACCCCAATGACGAATCATTGAGGAAAACTTTCACTCGCTACCGAAGCCCTACTTCATATCGCGGTCGAAACAGACAACATTCTAGCTGGACGCCCCGCCATTAAAACTAGATGATAGACCACATTGGAGGTGAGGCCGCAAAGTTATAAAATCCCCCCTTGCCGACCACAGTAGAAATGAGAAAAAGCTACCTTGACGTAAACATAGACCTACCAAGTCCTCATGAAGAAGATATCTCAAATGAAAGAAGACATCCACCGCAGTCACCTGAAAATATCCCTGGCTATAGTACTAGTTCTTAAGACTGACGACGTAAGTCTCCTGCTGAGCATCGGGTCGATGCTCTCTATAGGAGGAGGCTATGTGACGAAGAAATATTTTATTATTTACCAGGTCTATTAGTATGAAACGCGAAAATGGGCGCCAGAGGCCGCTGTGCAACTTTATTTGAGCCGACGGTGGCGCTGTTGTAGGCGTTTTGTTCTTTGACTCACGTGGCATCAGCATGCGTGCAGTTTTAGAAAAATTCAAATCGTGAAAAATTTCTGGAGCCTGTGGAAAATGGCGATTTCCGAGCCAAAAAGTGTCCATTTGCGGGAAGTTTTGTTGTTCGCCTTCAACTGGAAGAAAAGTGCCACTGAAGCCCACCGAATGCTCGAGGAAGTTTACAGCGACCACGCTCTGAGCAAATCGCAGTGTTACAGGTGGTTTAAAAAATTCCAAAGTGGTGATTTTGAACTTGATAATGAACTACATGGAAAACCGCCCCAAAAGTTCGAGGACGCTGAACTGCAAGCTTTGTTGGATGAGGACAGTACCCAAATGCAGGAGAAACTCGCAAAACAGCTCCAGGTGTCTCAAGGTGCTGTTTCTTTACGTTTAAACAGCCTCGGAATTACCCAAAAGCTTTCCAGATGGGTCCCCCACGAGTTGAGCGAAAGGCAGCAATAACGGCGTCTGGTAACCTGCGAAGGGCTGCTCGCCAGGCATGAAAAGAAGTCATTTTTGCACCGAATCGTAACTTCTGATGAGAAATGGATCCACTTCAGCAATCCTACGCGCCAAAGTTCGTAGGGCCTGCCCGGCCAATTTCCAAAACAGACGCCAAGGCCCAATCGCTTCGGAAAAAAGGCAATGCTTTGCATATGGTGGAACCGGACCGGCGAAGTAAATTTCGAGCTCCTGAAACCTGGCAAAATGGTCAATACTAGTCGCTACGAAGAACAAATGCACAGTTTGAGAGAGGCGTTGAATGAAAAAAGACCGGAATGGCGTGAAAAGCACAACAACCTGATACTGCAGCATGACAACGCTCCATACCACAACGCTACGGTGGTCAAAAACACCTTAAAAGACTTGGGCTGGGAACTCTTACCCCACCCGCCGTACTCACCAGACTTAGTGCCGTCGAACTACCACCTTTTCACATCTTTAGGACACACCCTAAAAAACTAGGAATTTTCGAACTCAGACATACTCCGAAAATGACTTGTTGACTGGTATGACACAAAAGGATTAGAAATTTTCAAACAAGGAATTCGAAAATTGCCTGAAAAGTGGTCCGAGTGTATAGCTAATCAGGGCAGTTACTTTGAATAAAAAATCTTTTGTTGTATGGAATTGGTGAACTTTTGGATTCACTGAAAATTTTCGCGTTTCATACTAATAGACCTGGTAATTTAATATTATTTAATGAAAATATATTCAACAGATTATAAAAATATCTCTGTATTTGTGAAATCATCTTTAAAATATTTCTTTGCTTGCTTGCTTAAGATTCTCTAGCTGTAGATAGTTTTGGCTGACTTGTTAATAATTGTCGACTCGTCGCTGTGACGTCATCAATAAATACTTTTACATCTTAGGATATTTCAAGACTTGATTTCTACGCTACAATATATATATCGTAATTTAAACAATGTGATATGTAAGTAATAAAGTATGACGTCCTTTCTAGTCGTCTCAAAGTGACACCAGTTTGCGACCGGACACCTGAGGGATCCAGGTGGGGGGGTAAAAGGGCGTTGGGCCAGAGGTTGACAGTTAGTTAGGGTACAGTGAATATTTTCGGACAGCCCCGCTCAGTTGGTAGGCCATTATCATCTCACGACGGTCCCGGCAGCTTCAGGCTGGACGCCGAGCTTTTCCACAGTTAATTCTCAACTTCTCCTTGGTCCTGGTGCCACGTGAGACGTACTAGGAGAGCGTATTTTGATCCCAAACTTTGTCGTTACTGTCCCGTGCGGACTTCCCACTCTGCACGTCTTGCCACTCAACCCCGACTGCTTCCAATACACTTGTTGGCTTACCCGGTTTACGACATATATATGAAAAAACAATAGAAAAAATTAATATTAATTATATTTTTATTATATATATATACATTTATAATATACTTTATATATACATGTATGTATATTGTTCTGAAAATAGAGCAATCCATATTTAAATCATTAGGAAATAAAAAGGCATTCATTGGATTGAATAAAAGATTTATTTGCCAATATTTCGGTTGACGTTCAATCCAATATATGTCTTTTTATTATCCAATATATATATAATTTAATTATTTAATCATATAAATAATATATTCTCAAAGTACCAAGAAAGATCTTTTGAATAAAAAGTCCAATGTCTATGTCATCGGCCTTTTATGAATCGCCTTTTTCAAAAGTTTCATAGTACCAACTTCTCTTCCCCTTATACAAAATTACCTTTGTAAAATGATAGTTTCATCTTGTGAATAATGTAGCACAGCATAATTAATATACACCTATCTCCCGATTTACACGGTACTTGTTTTACACGTTTTCGCTTTTACACGGTTTTCCAAATAAGTTTTTGTTTTTATCGCACTATACTAAATGCTACTGTGATTGAACACATTCGCTGTGTACACATCTCACGAGGAATCCCGAGCTTATGTGCTGACTACATATTTCAACCTGTCAATGCATTTTATTTCTGTGTACACCTATCCTCCGATTTACACGTTTTTCTCAGGAACGTATCTACCGTGTAAATCGGGGAATAGGTGTATATTTTATTTTCAATTTATATTGTTCAATAAAATAATACCTTGCATTTATTTGGAGTAAAATTAATCAGGTCTCAAGGGAAAAGTATCTTTTCAAAACATTTTTATTCTCTAGCTTTCGGATACAGACGCTCTTCTACAGGGTAAAACTTGGTATACCTATCCCCCGATTCACACAGTACTTGTTTTACACGTTTTCGCTTTTACACGGTTTTCCAAATAAGTTATTTTTTTGTTTTTATCGCACTATACTAAAATGCGATATTCTACTCTATACTACCTATGTTGAAAAGAATATTAGGAGGCTCTGATTCATGAGGGGGCGAACACCTATTCAGATTTGACAGTTTAATATACACCTATCCCTCGATTTACACGTTTTTCTCAGGAACGTATCTACAGTGTAAATCGGGGGATAGGTGTATATTAATTCGCCTATAGAACACAGAATTTTATAAAATTAATGTAAAATAGTTATCCGATTATATTTAACTCATGTTCTATTGACGAATTATTATATCAAGTTTTTCCTTTAGAAGGGCGTCCGTACTCGAAAGCGAGAGAATAAAAATGTTTTGAAAATATACTTTTCCCTGCAGGCCTGAAAAAAATTATTAATTTAGATATTTTGTTAATCAGCATATTTCTATGATTGCCTCTCTTTTTGTTGCTATTAATAGATTTGCATTTGCTTTCATGAAAATACATTAACACCCTCAATCCAAGGGATGCAAATTCGCGTCCTTTCCGATTTTCAAAATTATATATAACATTAAATACCGAAGTCGCGTCTACCAGGATCTTGTCCCAAACCTTCTTGTCTATCTATCAGTGGGTTGGGGGGGGGGGTGTCAGCTGACCTAATGTACTTGTAAAACGTCGACAAAGACGCGAATTCGCGTCCCTCGGGTCGAAAGTGTTAATGAAAATACAATATAACAAAAAAATCGACTCACCGAGAAGTTGTCCGATTTAAATGTGCTGTTGTTGTTGCTTATTCCTCAAGTCGTTTGAACGAACTCCATTAGGTTCCATTGTCTCAGCTATTATAGTCCTGGGGTTTTCTTAGAGGTCTTTTTTTGAGGATTTGATACAATTAAATAGATGTTCAGGACTGGCAGGTTGGGAATCGCATTTGGGGCATCCGATTTATAAGTAAACACAAAGACATTTCGACCAAACCTGCAAATGATTGAAATTTAATGGCCGATTTATGCAAAGAAAGATCTTCAGCGACCAAGGAACACAACAAAACGAAAGAACAGAGAGATTGTGAACAGCTGTTGCAGCATCGGATTCGATGTAATAAATTGAAACATAATAAATGTGATAAAAAATTCAATAATCGGCACACAATTGTCCGAAATTACCATCAAAAGACGACTGAGAGAGCGGAATCTAAGAGTTCGCCGATTGTCAAGATGCCTACCCCTCACACCCGTACACCGACAAGTCCGACTACAGTGGTGTCGGGAGCGATCAACTTGGAACTGTACTGACTGGATACGTATACTCTTTAATGACGAGTCCTGTTTCTTACTGTGTCCTGAAGACCGTCGCACACGTGTCTTGAGACGTCCTGATAAGCATGTGGATCCTTGCCATACTTTCGAAAACACCACACAGGTCCACAAAAGGGCGATTCTATTTGATAACAGGACCCCATTGGTAGTCATTCTTGGCACCCTGACAGTACAACGGTACATAAATAACATTCTACGGCCTGTTTTGTTGCCGTTCCTCTCACATCACCCCGGGCTTACTTTTCAACAAGATAATGTCCGGCCACACACGGCACGTATTACTATGGATTTTCTTTAATTTTGCCGAACTCTTTCTTGGCCAACAAGGTCGTCTGAACTCTCACCCATAAAACACATCTAGGACGTGATGGGAAGGCGATTGCAACCATCCCGGAATGTTGACTATTTAGTCCGACAGTTGGAGACAATTTGGCAAGAAATCCTGCATCACACCATCCGGAATCTTTATCAGTCCATAACCCACTGGGTGGCAACCTGCATCCAAGCCATTAGGATTCAACAACATATTGACTTTCTAAATTTGTGACGATCAAACTCTCTCTGAAATGAAACATTTAATTAGTAAATCAAATTTAATTGCCATCTATCGTTAATATTTTACACAAATAAATTTACAGGCAATGCGCTTCTTTTAAATATCATCAAATATTATCTCTACAGACCTTACTGCAATGATATGAGTTATTAAATTCAATAACTTATATCATTGCAGAAAGGTCTATAGAGACAATATTTGATGCTATTTAAAAGAAGCGCATTGCCTGTAAATTTATTTGTGTAAAACATTTACTTGTTTTGAAATTTTAATAATTTTTTCCCATACACCAATTTTTGTCCCAATCTGACAACTCTTTCTTGGCCCTTCTAAACTTTTGTCATAAAGTGTATAAAACAGACCATGTGATATACATTTATCATCAAGCGCTTATATTCTTTATTTTGAAGTTTTCCAATATATTTCGACGAAGCCCATCTTTCTCTAGGAGAATTTGGCCATCCATTCACGTTGAAATATTATTAGACTTTATAATCAAGAATTTTGGTCAAAAACAGACACCACGTAATTAAAATAAATTTATTATTTTACTCGATTTAAAAATCATTTACTTTAGTTGAACATCTGATTTTATTGAGGCGTGAAGATCTGAAATGCACTTTCTGTGGATCAGGAATAACAACGGAGAAGATGTTGCACTACTTATTTGACTGTGCTGCTCTGTCTGAGGAAAGACGAAAACTAAATGATAAAACGGGGCAACTTTGTCCTTCATTTCCGGCACTAATTAATGAAATATCAAAGAATAGGTATATAGCGATGGCGATATTTGGATTCCACAAGACTATAGCCCGGAAAAAGGCCACACAGTGTTCTCCCCATTCCTTGTGAACTGGCGAATCCTGTATAAGGGCGAGAGGCCCTAAATAAAGGCTTTGTTGTTATTGTACTTTAGTTGAACATAGTCATTTGTTCATTATCACACAGGTTTGCGGATTTCGACAAATAACAAAAAGATATAAGAGACGCCGCTACTATTTTTTATTAAAAAGAGTATCATCAGATCTTCTCTCTCTGTTAATCTTATTTATTCATTTTATTAAACGATTAGAAACTCTTAATAATTGGTTTATACGAATAAAAATAAAAAGATAAAAGGAGCTTCTTTTATAAATTTTAATGCGCAAGCTTTCGTACCTAACGTCCTTCTACAGGCATGGATAGTGGTAATACTAACGTAATACTAACCTGGTAGTATTACCACTATCCATGCCTGTAGAAGGACGTTAGGTACGAAAGCTTGCACATTAAAATTTATAAAAGAAGCTCCTCTTATCGTTTTATTTTATTTCGTATAAATTCATTTTATTAAGAAAAAAGCATCTCCTTATCGTGCAACTGAAAGTTGCTAATGGCTTGCGCCATCTATCGGAATAAATATCAACTATTCTCGTTGATTTTTAATCATTCCAGAATTGGCCAAATACCCATTCTTGATTAATCAAGAAAAGCTAACCATGATTAAAAATCAACGAGAATAGTTGATATTTATTCCGATAGATGGCGCAAGCCATTAGCAACTTTCAGTTGCACGATAAGGAGATGACTTTTTCTTAATTTATGCACCTTATCCCAGTACAATATTACATTTGTACTATTTTTTCAAATTCATTTTATGTATTTAACCTTATATAATCTTATATGGACGTTATAATAAATCAGTTTCAATCTCAATCCCTCTTTCTCTTTGAAATCTACAAACAGTGATAATAAATATAAACGCTAACGGCGATTTTGATTATTTATACTACTTCGTTCAATTGGAAAAGAGAGATATTGAGATTTAAGATATACTTTTATTAATCGCACATATAAGATTATATTGGGTTAATAGGAGAAAGAAAAAAGTATATTAAATATTACAACAACAACAACAAAAAGCCTTTATTTAGGGTCACTGATCCTATACAGGATTCACCAGAGGTATGCATAAGAACAAAGCAGTGAGACAAAGGAAATAACGATATAGACAGAAGAAAAAGAAAAAAAAAGAAAAAAAAAACAGAAAGAGAAAGAGGGAAGCAAGAAAAACAACACAAAAAGAGTAGCAGTAAGAAAGTGAGGAGTGAGTGTCACTTGGCCTTCTTCTGAGATATGGACTTGTGGAAACCATAAAACGCCGTAGCAATATACTTATTCTGGGTCATATTGTCAATTATTGATGGAAGTGAAGCACAGAGTTGCCCAGTTTTGAGCATAAAGGTTCTTCTTTCTTTATATTAAATATTATTTTCATCATAAGGAATCCCACTAATGGTGGTCTGGTATAATGTCACGCCCTGAAGTCGGACAGATCTCCCCGACTATTGCCATGTCGAGGAATTGCTTTAGAACAGACCTCTGCTCAGGCGACAGGTTATCGTCCTCCCTGTTTGAAGGGGAAACAACAGCGTCTTCTATCTCTTCCCTATAATAGTTTTTATATAGAGGTTCTTGGATGGTCTTGGCAGAGAGAGAGAGATTTTAATAAAAAAAGTTGCGCGTTTTATACCTTTTTTGTAAAATAATCAGTAGTTAAAAAAAAGAGATGACGAAATTTCTTTAGAATAATGTGCTTTATTAAAGGACATTTTTTTTTATTTTCAAGAGAAAACATTATTTATAAAATTTTAGCTAAATCCATATATATTTATGTAAATATTTGAAGTATCTATCCAAATATCTTAATACACCTATCCCCCGATTTACACGGTAGATACGTTCCTGAGAAAAACGTGTAAATCGGGGGATAGGTGTACACAGAAATAAAAATAAAATGCATTGATAGGTTAAAATATGTAGTCAGCACATAAGCTCGGGATTCCTCATGAGATGTGTACACAGCGCATGTGTTCAATCACAGTAGCATTTAGTATAGTGCGATAAAAAAAAACTTATTTGGAAAACTGTGTAAAAGCGAAAACGTGTAAAACAAGTACCGTGTAAATCGGGGGATAGGTGTATTTACAAGTAATCATGTGATATATTTATGGCGTATAAAAATAGCCAGAATATTTTAACGTAGAAATCGAGTCTTGGGATATCTTAAGATGTAAATTTTTTTTTATGAGGTCAGTATGACTACTCGATAATTATCAACAAAACCAAAGATACTATCTACAGCTAGAGAATATTGAACAAGCAACCAAAGGACCATGTATGATGATTTCATAAATCCATAGTAATAATCTGTATTAAAAGTTTCAATTGAATAATTAAAGAATAAATAATAAATTATTTCGTCGACACAATATAATAATACCTTTATGAATCTATTTAAATTAAATATATGTTTTTAAAATGTTAATATATATTTCCCAAATCCCCTGTGTTGAAAAATATTTGAGAGAAAGTGAAATTCCACTAGAGTTCCATGTTTATAAACTGCCATGTATTGCAAGGAAAACACGTTTACAGGCGCAAAGGGTGAATTGAACCAAATTTTCACTGTCCTAACAGAATGGAACATTGGAAGCCTGTGGAAGTTTGATGAAAATGTAAGTAACACGGTATTTGTGCGCAATCTGCCTGGTAAGCGTAACACTGTGGGTTCGATTCCCACCCCTGGATACTTTTATTTTTCCATTCATCATTACTCTTCACATTTCATCCTTTCATACTTCATCCCTAAGGATAGGAATAGTCGTTATTTCTTCTTAAATAATGAAAATTATGATTTTTCGTTCTGTAAAAAGAAACATTTGCAGGAAAACTTGTTGAATGTCGTTCTATAATCATAGCCGCATTATATTGTATTATAAATTTCAGTACTGTTGTCTTCAAGCCAAGGAGATGTGGCACGAACTTTTACTTACAACCTTTCTTCTTTCTTCTGACAAGGTGCAACAATTATCACCTAGAAATAACTCTACTGATATTGAGACTGCCACAGATTTGAAGAGTGCATAGTCCCGTAATGGGTTGGTATTAAAAAAACTCAAGTCTAGATGGCGCAAAATGAGAAAGCTTTGGGATAAAGAAAAGAAAAAGTTGATGAAGAGCATCATCCAATAAAGAAACCTCTGGAAGACAGACAAGAACGAATCTATACTGAACGACCATGTTGTAAGCAGCATGAGTTAGATAAGCACATCTTAGGGAAAGCAGAATGATCTAATACACTGCCTCGAGGGGAAGCGGCGAGAGTTCGTAACAGACGATTCCAACATTACAGAAATAGACACCACGTCTACAGAATGTCTACAAAGAAAATTACAAGTAACAGCATCAGACCATTGAATTCAGTGAAACTGTCACCATCACATGGAAAACCACTTCGATTAGGCACTGATAAAGATGGAAACAAAGTCGAAGTTGGAATGTGGTTCTGAAAACAAGGTGTGATCCTTTTCAGACATTGCAATTAAGAACGGTTGACACGATCTCAGAGACAAAATATATTAAAAGGCTTCAAATGACTGTAAGAGCAGCTTATTCTGTTCCGGGACAAATAGAAAATGATAGGAGTGGGCAGTGAAACAAGATAACAAAGTATATTCTGAAATAACAGAAAGTCGGTAAACAGAAGACATTCCTTAAGTGTGGACGCGAACGGATTGTCCGGGGTCAAACCGGTGACAGTAGAGGGACAGAAAGCAAATTTCAAGAAATTGTCATCCAGACCGGGCATGGACTTCACGGAGCGGAATACTTTGTGGGAATGTCAATGGGGGAGCAGTGGGAAAAGGTGGAGGGTCTCTTCCAGCGTGACTGATTGAATTTGCCTGCAGGGACTAGGGCATTTGAAGGAGAACGGCGGAGGATTAAGGCAAATTCATTTAAAGGTATCTAGTTACTCATGTTTATTTAAGAATAAAACGCTAGCTGCATACATATACAAGCATACGCGATACTACTAAACACCCTCGTAGGCAATTAATGACGGCTGAAGAGAACATTCAGTCGATCTAAATCAAGATTGGAATGTTTGGAAGCCTAATGATGTGTTTCTAATTTCCATGTCAATATATAGGTGTATGCGTATGTATATATTTTTAAATTTAATGATGTAACTGTAAATAAAATTCAAAGAATATCTCTATATATGTAAATAATATTTATGAATCTTTCTAAGTCGCTTTCTGTGTATCTTTCCATGTTGAATATTTTCTTTGTTATAATTGTATGTACATTTAGCGCAAGTGTCCCTAGGGGGACATAGCGTTTTGAATTGAAATAAATAAATAAATAAATGTCAATCTTCATATTTTTAAAATAGTACGAAAGTGAAATTTTACTGCAATAAAGAGATTCCTTTCTTTTTTATCAATCCAATTCCAATACAACTTCACTTTTGTAATAATTTTCATATTGTTTGGTATTCTCATACCCTTACAGCCTTTAATACCCATTCCTTGATATTTCAGGAAGCCTCAAAGACAATATATTTTGGTCGTTGAGGTACAGCTTGTACTACTCTGATGAGAGCCAAGAGCTTGAAATACAGCAATTTTTAGTTACACCATCAGAAGATGCCTTTCTCTCAATACTTCAGAAAATTGTTTTATATTTCAGTTCCGTAGCAATCTCCAAGGAGAGGAAGATAATCAGCGCTACAGTAATGGTTTACGTTATGTAACATGGTCATTGTAGAAATACTTCGATGAAGATACTAAATTTTGGGTGAAAATGGTCATATGTGTAATTTATTAACTATAGAAAATACTTGACTTTACATCTGCCATTTAGTTTTTAACAAAGCACAAGAACCTGGTTCAAATTCACATTAATAGGTACCGCTCAGCAAGAGCAACCTAGTTTATGATAATTGAAACAGTGAATAATATGTGAAGGTTATTCACATATTAAACAAATTTTAACGCGGGATTCAATTCCGGTTCATGACTGTCGGGAATCGAAGGAGTTACCCACTCGTCCACCGACTTTTTTCTATAAGCATAAGAAACTTAATCCTGGAAGCATAATTTATTTTATAAAACTACATCATTGGTTCGCATATACGACCGATAAACTATCTGAACCAATATACTAAACTTTGCATTGACAGGCATTTTTACCGAAAAGAGCTATAAGATTAACAAAAGTTACCACTTTTTCAGGTTAACACACAAAAAATGGAATAAGCTAGGGCCTAAATTAAAGTACCTTAATACACAGAAAAGCATACACTCAAGAGTACAACACTAACAACAAAAGAGAGATAAAAACAACTCACGATTTGTTAAATAAAATAAAAAAAAGTACTTAGCTTTATTGTAGCGTTGGTAGGGATCGGACTGGGGTCACAGGGATGCCAAGAGAACAGCCAGACAGGGAAAACTTCGTAGAAAAACCACTTTAAGTGGCTCCACACAGATTATCCACGCTCTCTCTGTCCTCACCGCATTCCCCTCGTCCCCTTTATATACAAACATGGACACATTCGTCCAATGAGAAGGCGTGAGAGATTGGTTCACTAACAACCGAAAACAACATTCTTACCACTAGAAAACTGATCAGAAAAAAATGCAAATGTTTGTCAAAATAATTTGACAAGATAATCAAGGGATATAGCCAATGAGGGGTAAACTGATTAAGAAATTGCTTTATAGTTGATTAAATTACTTCGGACAGTAAGCCTTTTTATTATATCTGAGATAATGAACATATTTACTGCCGAAGTATCTTTAACTTAAAGAACTATGAATGTCGGTCAGACAGCCTCTAGACAGTTGATGTCTTAATTACTCTTGTGTACTGTTAGAAGTAAGATTCATAGAGGCAAGCAGTTGAGTTTAGCCAAACTAAATTACATATTACACATCTTGAGTATATCCCAGTTGAATATGATTGAAATATCGTCAATTTACCGTCAGACAACAATTTGTTCTAAATTTATTAATCGAACAATGGGTGCAAATTTCTTTTGACTTTCGCATTGAAAGTTCTTGTAATCTCGACATCTAAGTCAATGATAATTGTGTGAGAACGATATTTGAGTTTGGGGATTGTCCTAGCTATATGGTGCGATATTTTTCTATCCCTGGACGTTGGGAAGGAAACAAATTCGACGATTTCGTTCTTCGACCAGCTAGAATGACGTCAACGGAGTGTACTGTCGACAGGACAAATGATCCCGTCAATTACATAACAAAATGTCAAGGAGAAGACAGAGTACCTATCCCAGGTTGCAGGAAGAAAGAGCAGGAAAATATGACGACGTTGGGAGAGGAAGCAAAGGGGGAGGAATTATCGATAAAAAAAAAAAAACTAGAAGCTATAGAAGAGGGAATCAGTCACGTGGGTTTGTTTTGGTCCCCTTTTATCGGGGAGTGGCCGCGCAGGCGCCCGCCCAGGTCCCCTCCCTATTCGATCGCCCCCGCCCCCTCAGAGAGTCAGTCAGCATGGCGACCTCGTGTTTCCGCGGCCATGCTGCCGGAGACATTTCCGGCATGCTAGACGCAGAGTTCGGCTACCCCCCACCGTCCCGTATGTCGCCCCCCGCAGCCTTCGGGGCGAACTACGCCACACTCACCCCGCTGCAGCCACTGCCGCCCATCTCCACCATGTCCGATAAGTTCAGCCCCTACGGCCACCACCACCACCATCCCGGCCCGGGGAACGGGGGCTTCGCCCTGATGCAGAACAACCCCCTGGGTGGCATGGGGATGAACATGAACCACAGCTATCACCACAGCCAGTATGACAAACTGGGTTCCATGGGTATGAACATGAATCCCGCTCCGCATCATGTAATGGGAGGAGGACCTTCCAACGGGCTATCCGGACCGCACCAGTCCGGAATCCCGTCTCCGCCATACTCCCAGAACGGCGGACTCCACTCGCCAGATAAAAGCCTCTCACCCGCAGCAATAGGGTATGATCCTTATCTTCACCATACTCGAGGGGGCGCAGGGGGACACGACAGGGGGCTGGGATCTCCCCAGAGCCCCGCGGTGACTCTGCACACCCCCAGCTCGCTGTTCGGGGGCCCGCTGCACGCGCCAGCCACCCCGCCCGAGCCTCACGACATCAAGCCCCTCGCCAGCCCCGTCCTGGCCGTACAAGCCTCTGCCGGCGGACATCTGGGCAGCAAGATGCCCTCGGGGGCCTCGGGGGGACTGTGCAAAGGCCCCGGTGCAGGGGGCGAAGAGGTAGAGGAGATCAACACTAAAGAACTGGCCCAGCGAATCAGCGCCGAACTTAAACGGTACTCTATCCCTCAGGCCATCTTCGCCCAGCGCGTGCTTTGCCGATCACAAGGGACCCTCTCCGACCTTCTTCGCAATCCGAAGCCTTGGAGCAAGCTCAAGTCGGGGCGTGAGACGTTCCGTCGGATGTACAAGTGGCTGGAGGAGCCGGAGTTCCAACGCATGTCGGCTCTGCGACTAGCAGGTGAGTGCCACACTATCCTCAGAACACCGTAAACACAAATTAATATAATAGGATGCTAAATAGAAACTAAACGATCCGGTAAAACTCATTTTCTTAAAGTGAAAACTCATTTTAAGACCAATTTCTATGGTTTTCTCACCCCAAATGTTAATTTGGCCTCATTAAACGGGAAGGGAGCCGTCAATTAAGAAAGAGGGGATGAGATAATCCCATTTACAATGGCCACAAGTCATCCGCTAATTGCCCCGACGTTATTACCTGCACTGAAACTTTCTCCTTCCCCGCTCCGCTTTTTACTCTCAAAAACTTGGGAAGTTTTAAAAGAAACTTGTTGCGAACTTTTTCTCTTGCTCCCTTATTTTAAACAAATGGAAGTCAGTTGTTTTGTGGCTTTGTTTGCCATTATTCTCGTTACATTGTTTTATACTGGATTTCCTTTAGAAACTATTTAAAAAGTGATTAAATTCATATTTAAAAGTGCCTAATATAATAATAAACAATTAAAAATATTTATAACTTACATTTATCTATAGAAACTGTCAATTTTATTGCCAGAAGACAATTAAAGATATCTGTTTTGCATCTTTTAACCTTTGAATTTGAAGAAAACGCTGAAAATCTAAAGATCTATCAAGAAATTAGCGTGGAAAACAACGTTGTGCAGAATAAAATATGCAATTACCAGTTTAAAATGTTAGAAAGCAATGGTGAACTTGAATCGGAGATGTTTCTGACGTGTACCAATAGCTAGAAATATAGAAAAATGCACCAAAAGTTGGTGTTCAATCAGAGAATCCTCAAGGTTAGCTCAATGTGAAACTTTAACTACGGCTCCTTTACTAGTATAGCTATTTCTCGCGCCATTATTTACTGAAATAACAATAAAACCTACGTTTTAACCTAGTAATTTGATACTAATATAATACTATATTTTCTTAATCAGTATTACAAATAACGATTTTCACGTTATCCAGAAATTTTGATAATATTAAGTTATCTTTATAAAGAATCAATTAGTTGCCATGTGAAATTCTTATTTCAAAAGTATTAAGATAAAAAAAATATTATAAAATGTTATTTAAACGCCATTTTACTAAGACGGGAAATTTTCAATGTTATAAAAGATAATATAATCCAAATTTTTAGACGATAACACCAATTTCATAGAATATAAATTACAAAGTGGCTAAACTGCAGAAATTTTTTTTTAAATCAAGATTTAATATTCCCGATATGATAAAAAAACAATTATAAACTTCTAAATTTAGATCTTAAAAACAGCGTAAATAAAAGTTATTAATTCTTAGGTGAATATAAATTAGTAGAAATGGCGTATTTTTCAAAGTTGCCACATAAAAAAAGATGAATATTTTTGATATGATGACTAAAATAATATATTATATGTAAATATCAATGATTTTAATTTATGTAAAAGACGTTATATAAAAAACAACAGAAAAGTGTAAAAAATGGCATGTTTTCTATATATATGCGATGAAATAATGTTAAAATACCAATTTTAGATGATATAAAATGGATCATTAGAATATAGAATAATACAGGAATGTAAAATAAGTAGCAATGTGTTAGAAGCGAATTTGAACGATGTTAGATTTTTATATAATCTACATAAAAATGTTGAATTCCAAGTTTAGAAGACCTAGTGTAGAGGGGAGTGTTAAAAATGTAAAATCGTTGTGATAAAATAACTTAAACTCGAAAAAAATCACATTGTTGAATATACATTTAAAAGTTCACATTTAATTCAACTATAGATTGGAAGTACTAAGAGCGATATTTGAAGAATCTAGATTTCCGAGATAGCATAAAGCATGCGAAACTAAAATTTAGAGGTGTTAACATGAATTCAAGTAAAGAATAGATAGGTTAATGCGAAGTGTTAAAATTAAGAGCGCTGTTAAAGAATGTAGATTTACAATGTAATGGAAGAATGTAAAACTCTCCATTTTAGAATGTTAACAATGGCAATATTTTGAGTTAGTGTAGCGAAGTTCTAAAAATAGAGTGCTATGTTAAAGAAAGTAGATTTAAACAGTGAAATAGAATAATGTAAAACCCTAAAATTTAGATATTAACATCAATGCGTATCGAATCTAAATCTCGATTTGAGAAGAAGCTAATGTAGTGAAGTGTTAAAAATAGAGTGCTATGTTAAAGAAAGTAGATTTAAACAGTGAAATAGAATAATGTAAAACCCTAAAATTTAGATATTAACATCAATGCGTATCGAATCTAAATCTTGATTTGAGAAGAAGCTAGTGTAGCGAACTGCTAAAAATAGAGTGCTATGTTAAAGAAAGTAGATTTA
Organism: Cordylochernes scorpioides; assembly: GCA_030710605.1. Classification (NCBI taxonomy): domain Eukaryota; kingdom Metazoa; phylum Arthropoda; class Arachnida; order Pseudoscorpiones; family Chernetidae; genus Cordylochernes; species Cordylochernes scorpioides. The sequence goes on along the minus strand of CP092864.1, from coordinate 143,541,508 downwards.
AACAGTGAAATAGAATAATGTAAAACCATAAAATTTAGATATTAACATCAATGCGTATCGAATCTAAATCTTGATTTGAGAAGAAGCTAGTGTAGCGAACTGCTAAAAATAGAGTGCAATGTTAAAGAAAGTAGATTTAAACAGTGAAATAGAATAATGTAAAACCCTAAAATTTAGATATTAACATCAATGCGTACCGAATCTAAATCTTGATTTGAGAGGAAGCTAATGTAGCGAAGTGCTAAAAATAGAGTGTTATGTTAAAGAAAGTAGATTTAAACAGTGAAATAGAATAATGTAAAACCCTAAAATTTAGATATTAACATCAATGCGTATCGAATCTAAATCTTGATTTGAGAAGAAGCTAGTGTAGCGAACTGCTAAAAATAGAGTGCTATGTTAAAGAAAGTAGATTCAAACAGTGAAATAGAATAATGTAAAATTTCTTTCAAATTAAAATGGATGTAACGTGATAAAATTTTGAGTTAAGAAAATTTAATGTAACAATATGTTAAAATAATTAGGAGCGATATTTTATATTCACCTTGTAATAGAAGAATGAGAAACTCTAAAATTTAGATATCCATATTAATTTGTCAAATGTAAATTTGAGTTGAAAAGATCCATATAGCGGAATGTTAAACGTATGTTTTGAAAAGATAAATTTACACTGTGATAAAGAAGATTATAAAAATACTAAGTATAAATATCAACATCAGTTTATCGAATATAAATTATATAAAAAACAAAACCTTTAAGTGATTCATAGTTAAAAGATGATCAAATTACATAATAAAAGAAGAACTGATTTACAAAGAGTATCATTTTATTAGTTAAAACGGCAAGTTCAAACGCGGTAGTGCTTTATCAGGCCTCTGAATATGCAAAGGAGGGAAATATGTAAAGTGATTTATTTGCATATATATCTATATTGCCCCTCATTGCGAATTCATTGGCCGCATGAAACGCTACTCTGTAATAAAGTTTTCCATTTAAAACAAAGAATCTCTGTATTCTTCGTTTTTTATCTTCCAAGAGTGTGTGGTAAAGAATTATTAGTAAAAAATATAGAGCAATATACTTTCCATGCAGTACGAGAGCTGTTAAACAAATGGATAAGAGATTATATATCAGTATTTGATTAGGATCACCCAGGATGTCCAGTAAATGCGGTTACCAAGGATATGGTTGAAGATGTCCGCGACATAAATTTCTTATATCGACGAACGAAAGTGCCTGAAATATTTTTTAAATCAAAATTTTGATTTTAAACATAGTTCTCTTTGAAGGATATACACTTCTTTTAACATCCCTATCTTATTTTTCAACCTTTCAAAAATAGGATTTGTCGAAGTCTCGAAAATACGTTACCACCTAGCGATTAGTTCCTTATTAGAGCCAAATTTCATTCCCGCAAGCCATTTCTTCTTGTTTAGGAGTAAATATAAATCACAGAAAGCGCTTAGTCAGGTGAATAAGGGGGATGCGGCAACAATTCATAACGAAGTTCATGAAGTTTGGCTGCGACCACTCTGAATGATTGTGCTGACAATTCGTTCTGGTGAAAAACACTTATTTGCCAAATTTGACCAGTGTATCCTTCAAATTATTGTCGATATGGTCTGAAACTTGTTTTAAGATTGTTCAGTGATATTGTCTATCCTTTTTCCAAGAGGCCGAGAGAGACAGAGGGTTGGACATAACCCGGGTTCCTGGAGTGTCGAAAGCCAACTACCCCGGGTAAGAGATCTATGAAAATGACGCTATTCGAATATTAGACTGAATCATTGCCATTACGGTAGATTGAACTATCTTCACCTTCTTTGGAACAGATTTCACCGAGGAAAACTATTGTTCTGCTTGTTTCTTGTTTACCGGGATATAATACTGAAACCCGGTCGTATCCACGGATACAACACGACGTAAAAAGTTCTTTAGGATCTTGGTATAATTGTCCCATGCATTGTTTGGATGCTGATAGGCGCTTATTACCCACAGTGAGAAATGGTGACACCTATCAGGCCGATAGCATCTCAACCTTCTATGTATAAACTAGTAAATAAGATTCCTCCATTGAGACATATATGGCCCATGGAGCCAGAACTTAAAGGCGTGCCCGAGGGATCACACCAAATGGCAGCTTAATGCATGGAGAATGCACCAGTCCCTTCTGGCTGGAAATTTTGATTGTAGTAGTACAACTACGGTTATAGGCGTACAAGCATATCAGCTTATGTAGCCATGACATTCATCTGTGCTACTTCAGGCACTTTCGTTAGTATATCTGAGAGATTCATGTCTTGGAAATCTTCAACCATATCCTTGGTAACCGCATCTACTGGACATTCTGGGCGATCCGAATCAAATACTGATATACAATCTCTTTTAAATATCAAACCAATATCTAAATGAGGTCATGGACGAAGACATACTCTATAAGCGGCATACAGATTTTTTTATATTTCTTCGCATATTTTTTCATTCAAAATGAGAAACACTGAACAATACTGCATATTCTCCATCTTAGACCGGGGATGACTTACTGAAATAGCTGCCAAACAGAAAAAAAATCCTATAAATCAGTGAGAATATCGACACATTCACGTTTAAAGAATGCAAAAACATAATTATAACAAAAACAACTGGCTTTAACAACGCCATCTATCTCACATGTACTAACTGAACTGACCTCGTATTCACACACATCCACAACGGGAAGTAATTACACACGCACACACCGAGGCGAGCGCCCACGCTTTTTCGAGCTCCGCCATTTTCCGCCTCTGGCGATGTAAAAGTGATGCCAATTGTGTCAAAATATATTGACTGAAAGCCCTTTAAAAGCTGCATGTGTGCCTGAAAGGCCCAGCTTCGAGCCTCAAGCTAGTGCAGATATTTCTGCCAAAATTGAATTTCAAAATCAAAATCACACAACGGAAAGTACATATACACATATATTAGGTTAGTGTGAATATATAAGTGACTTGTAGGAAATTAATTAATCAAAAAAATTAATAGTTAAAACTAGTATCGTTAGTAATAATAGTGAGATAGAAATATATAATGATAGGAAGCATTAAAGAAAAACACTGAAAATCAAGATGTGCGCAACTTAAGTAGGATATAATAGTTAAAACTAGTATCGTTAGTAATAATAGTGAGATAGAAATATATAATGATAGGAAGCATTGAAGAAAAACACTGAAAATCAAGATGTGCGCAACTTAAGTAGGATATAATAGTTAAAACTAGTATCGTTAGTAATAATAGTGAGATAGAAGTATATAATGATAGGAAGCATTGAAGAAAAACACTGAAAATCAAGATGTGCGCAACTTAAGTAGGATATAATAGTTAAAACTAGTATCGTTAGTAATAATAGTGAGATAGAAATATATAATGATAGGAAGCATTAAAGAAAAACACTGAAAATCAAGATGTGCGCAATTTAAGTAGGATATAATAGTTAAAACTAGTATCGTTAGTAATAATAGTGAGATAGAAGTATATAATGATAGGAAGCATTGAAGAAAAACACTGAAAATCAAGATGTGCGCAATTTAAGTAGGATATAATAGTTAAAACTAGTATCGTTAGTAATAATAGTGAGATAGAAGTATATAATGATAGGAAGCATTGAAGAAAAACACTGAAAATCAAGATGTGCGCAACTTAAGTAGGATATAATAGTTAAAACTAGTATCGTTAGTAATAATAGTGAGATAGAAATATATAATGATAGGAAGCATTAAAGAAAAACACTGAAAATCAAGATGTGCGCAATTTAAGTAGGATATAATAGTTAAAACTAGTATCGTTAGTAATAATAGTGAGATAGAAATATATAATGATAGGAAGCATTGAAGAAAAACACTGAAAATCAAGATGTGCGCAACTTAAGTAGGGTATTACGATATGGCAAACGTTATTAAAAACTCCGCATGTCTAGATTTTGCCAACGTTTCAACAAAATACATCATATTTTAAATGAATACATTGTTGTTCTAATTGAATGCTAACATCGTTTGATATAGGTGTTAGAAGTTCCAATAGTATTGATGAATACTATCTCCGCCATATGAAATTTTACTGAATATAAATAAGATACACTAGCAGCCATATGTTATCCACGAAGTTGGCTGATACGTGTGGAGTGTTGGGACTTAAAGCGACCAGGGGTTTTTCGGACTTGATCACTTCGGGCTGGAAGACTGCCGCAGGAGCAAGGGGCGGCATCTCTTCATCTTTCTCGTTCTTATTGGCTTTGACGTTTAGGTCGTGTGGCCTGAAGTCAGAATAGTGATCTGATGATGGCTTTGTTGTAAACATCGAATCATTCTCTCGATAATTTAACAAAATCCACGGTTTGGCTCCCGAATAGTTTTTCTTGATGAGGAAGACTCGAGGCATGATTGCAGACTCCATATGTTTTCAGAAATTTAAACTATTTTTGACGCTTTGATTCTTTATCAAGCAGTAGAAATTTGTTTTATTTTTAAAAAGAATCATAGGCGTTAAAATAATTACTAAATATGTACGTAAATACAGATAGTATCCAATGTAGGAATGTTGAGAGCGTTGTCATAAAAGAACCTCAACCATATTCCATTATAAAATGCCAACACCAAAGTGGTAAGAGTATAAGGCCCCACTATTAATTCAAGAATGTCGATTCTTCGTCATTTTAAATACACCTATCCCTCGATTTACACGGTACTTGTTTTACACGTTTTCGCTTTTACACGGTTTTTCAAATAAGTTTTTTTTTTTTGTTTTTATCGCACTATACTAAATGCTACTGTGATTGAACACATGCGCTGTGTACACATCTCACGAGGAATCCCGAGCTTATGTGCTGACTACATATTTTAACCTGTCAATGCATTTTATTTTTATTTCAGTGTACACCTATCCCCCGATTTACACGTTTTTCTCAGGAACGTATCTACCGTGTAAATCGGGGGATAAGTGTATTACCAAATGTAGAAACATGAAATCAAATGTAAGATTTTTATCAAAGGTTATAATTAATATAGGGTTATCATTGAATACTAATAAAAATGAGTTATCGCTTTAAATTCCGATATTTGAATGCTGCAAAGGATTAGGCGTTGTTAAACCCTAAATTTAAGAACATTAATAATTAGGTCACGATCGAATGAGTTAATACCACTTTATTATGCCTATAGTTATCTTGCTCTTTTAATATATATATATACACTTTATATTTAAAAAATATGCATATATTGGATTTAAAATGAATTTATTGTTCCAATATATTTCGAGGGGCAACTCGCCTCTCTTTATCGAGGATGTTTGTGTTTTTCACTAAAGCATGCGCGCACGCGTACACCACTCTCGTTCCACAAGGCCAACGAAAGAATTGTATCCTTGATTTAAACATTACATTCAGTATATATACAGCTAACAATTATATATAATATTACAGATAAATACCATTATTATTATTTTGTCTACACATTGTGCTTGAAATAGAAATATATATATATACATACAGTAGAACCTCCCTTTAGCGGACCCTTCTCCACAAAGGACAGTTTTCATTTGCAAAATTACCATTTTTACAATTTAGCAACTCTCCGGTAAGAGGACACCTCTCCCTAAAGGGCACTTTGGCTCTGCAATTAGGTGTTGTCCTTTACAGGGAGGTTATACTGTATATTTATATATATTATTGAATATAGAGCAATCCATATTTAAATCATTTATTCAATCATATATTGGATTGAATAAAAAATATATTTGCCAATATTTCGACTGGCTGAACGCCAACCTTTTTCAAGACATTACATTTTTGTATAAACAAACTCAGCGCCGCATAGGGGCGCTTCTCTTTTAACACTATTATAACACTCCGCGCCGTTCATTTTATTTATACAAAATTGTAATGCCTTGATAAAGGTTGGCGTTCAGCCAGCCGAAATATTGACGAATATATATTTTATTCAATCCAATATATGCCTTTTTATTATCTAATATATATATATAAGTTATTTAATTAAAAAGGCATATATTGGATCAAAAAATCATTTATTTTACCAATATTTCTGCTGGCTGAACGCCAACCTTTATCAAGGGGTTATAACATTTTAAAGTGTGTCAACAACATAGGTTATGTTAAATCTGTTTGGTGATGACTATGATTGGAGGATTTTCTTGATTATTTTGAGAATACATAAGAATTTTGGCATCAGTTTACAGTATATGTCTGTGATATTGCAGTGGTAATAATTAATAATAACAGCTTTAATCACGATTTGCTTCAATTGATACGATAACATAATTAGTGGATGAAATAATGCCTTACTTATGGCGTGCAAACAGCTATCCTGCTTGGACTGACCCACCTTAATACCAGATCTATGACCAACCTCCCAGACTCAACCTCAGCATGGAACTTTCTAGTCAACTGGTTAAACTCAGCAATCAGAACAGGACGCGAGTAAAAGCGCTCAACACTAGTCAATACTAGTGAGCTGGACTCCCCGGATAGTTGGTGCTCTGCACTCCAGGAACCTGGGTTATAAATCTCTCTCTCTTTCTCTGGTATGTACCACATATCACTAAATCGAAGCAGCTTGTTAGAATTTACCAAAGCTGGCACTGTGGCTTTATTCACTGCGCTGAATATAAGCGTTTTGTGAAAAGAATATAAAATGTCATGCACATCAAATTAATATTTATTTCTAAACATTTATTAAATAAATCAAATAGAAGTTAGATATGCTAATCAACGTTTAATATAAAGTAGATTCCGCTTTTATTCCTTATTTTTAGATTTCCTTTATATCCATTTACCTCTTTTGGTAAACATTCAACCAATCAGCTGCTCTATATGGAAAGAAAGACAAAAGTTATCTCTTCAATCGATATCACCATATTGCTTATGAATAATTGATAAATTAACTCATTTCCTTGAACCCCCCTTCATTTCCCGAACAACTTACGGTTAGTCTCCTTGGGCCTTCTATATCACAACTCACACTGTATGAATTGACAAAGATTCGCCTGACAGCTAAGATCGTTTTTAGATCACAGGTTAAAAAATCCTTGAGTTTCTAATTCCGTTAGAAACCAGAATTTACCTTTCTATCTTTTATTTGAACGATTAATGTAGATTCAATTTGATTACTATACTTATCAATCTTCTTACAGCATATGCACAAAGTCAGAGCAGTCGAAATCCTTTAACTAATAAGAATTATATATGGACTATACTATAAGTTCATTAATTATTGCAGGATTGCAGATTTAAACAAATTACAAAAATCATAAGACGCCGCAACTCTCTTTTTATTCGCCTGATTGAAGAAAACTTCAGCTAACTAAAATCTTCAATGTGAAAAAATAGTAAAAATGTAATATTGTACTGGGATAAGGTGCATAAATTAAGAAAAAAGCATCTCCTTATCGTGCAACTGAAAGTTGCTGATGGCTTGCGCCATCTTGAGCCATCAGCAACTTTCAGTTGCACGATAAGGAGATGCTTTTTTCTTAATTTATGCACCTTATCCTAGTACAATATTACATTTGTACTATTTTTTCACATTGTGTAGCGTTCTCACGCAATTCTGGCCTTAACTACCTGTTTCATGATTTTTCAGGATGCCTTAATGGCCAATTTTTTGGTCGTTGAGGTACAGCTTGCCCCACGCTGATGAGGGCCAACAGTCCGAAACGCGTCCGTGGTTAGCTTTTCTTGATTAATCAAGAATGGGTATTTGGCCAATTCTGGAATAATTAAAAATCAACGAGAATAGTTTATAATTATTCCGATAGATGGCGCAAGCCATCAGCAACTCTCAGTTGCACGATAAGGAGAGGCTTTTTTTCTTAATAAAATCTTCAAATTTATTCAATTATGTAAATTCTTAGATTTTTCTGTCCTGTATTTATATAAATTCCTCTTTAAAAATTCTATATAATCTCTCTTCATTGCTTTGTTTATACATTTCAGTTAGTTGAAAATGGGCTTGCTTTATTCCTTATGATTTTTGTAATTCGTACTATATGTACAATTGAAAGTGAGAAATCAGCGAAAAAAATAACATTCTCAATAGAACCTGAACGGTATAGATTAATATTCTATTTTACCATATGCACGCATCTTTTTCCATTCCTAAAAAAAGTGTTGAATTTATATTTAAAAAACGTATGAATAATATATTTAATCTTAAAATGGAATACAGTTGTAAAAAATGTATTTTCAAAATTTGATTTAATATATAATTGGCCCGAAATTAATTCACTTGACACAATGTTGGCTTATTTTGTGCGATAGATAGTGTGGCTTTGTATTACAATAAATAATATGATTGAATTGATAATCTTACACTAGAAGTTAACTTCTATACTAACGTATAGAGTATAGGTTAAATTATCTCACCATGATTTGTTATTGAACTTGTTGTTGAATATGGATTGAGATGTTTACCATGGGCGTATCGACATAAAAACTTTAGACAATATAATTTCTTACTTTCTCAATGAATTATTTATAAAAGATATCAAAACAATGCTGATATATAAAAACACGATATAATTCTGTAATTTGGGGAGTTTATGAATATTAAAGCATCCAATTTAATAGAAGAATATCGAATTGTGTAGAAACCGCTATAGAGTTTCACTGAAGATTTTCACCTACTTACCTATTCAGGAGTTCTAAATAGATCCCATAGTGTTGATGGCATTTAATAAAATAATGGCGAAGATATGAAATATTGATGTACAAACAGAGCCCGAACAGAGGCAAATATCTCCATGTAGCTGAGACGTTATAAAAAATCTTGATATATTCAGCAGGGCTTGATTGACAAGGACAAAGGTCTCTATGTTTTTACGACATCATCAAGAAATCTTGATGTATCAACAGAACCCGGGTGACAAGGGTCTCAGTGTAGCTGAGACGTTGTCAAAAATCTTGATGTATTCAGAAGAGCCCGGACAGAGGCAAATATCTCCATGTAGCTGAAACGTTATAAAAAAATATATCTTCAACAGGACAAAATTGACATGGACAAAAGTCTCTATGTATTTAAGATATCATCAAGAAGTCTTGATGTATTCAGAAGAACCCGAACAGAGGCAAATATCTCCATGTAGCTGAGACGTTATAAAAAATTATATCTTCAACAGGACAAAATTGACAAGGACAAAAGTCTCTATGTATTTAAGACATCATCAAGAAATATTGATATCAACAGAGCCCGGGTGACAAGGGACTCTGTGTAGCTGAGAGACGTAATTAGGAAATAAAAAAACAAGAAATCTTGATGGCAAAGCCCGAGACCCATCGACCCGATGATGACTCAAATGCCCCCCAAATCCTCCCTAAAACGAATAGAGCTGATAAGGGTTTGTTGCCGTTTAGCCATTTTTTACTTCCCCGCGGTGTGGCCTGGATGTTCGCACCTGCACCGGGGCCACCAATCCACCTACTTCTATGTAATCTTGCTTACGTTCCACATTGCACCAACATACCAAATTAAAACTGTATAGATTTATTAGCGCGTTTTAGGAGTATATTAAATTATTTCTGTTCAGTTTTTATAAATTTATATTCGATTTTTAATACTATTTCTCTTGGGTATTGCTTGAAAAAGGGCTTAGGTTTCATTATCATGCGATTTGAAATTGTTTTTTTCCAATTAATCTTTTTCGAACAGAGATTTAGTTGTTGTTGTTGTCGTGTCCAAAGAAGAGTCTCAGATGTCTCCATGCATCTCCATCACAGCAGCAGCAATGTCCACTATCTTGCTCTTCATTGGAAAATGGGTGCCGTTGCCACGTTAGTCACCTTGGAAACGAACCAGAATTTGGTCGAATATTCCAAGGGTCCAGGGGGGACCGCAGTGAGGTGTGGTCGGACTTCTCCCCCCCTAGAGATTTAGTTGAAATATTATTTGTATAGATGAGCCAGTTAAATCTTGAAATTTTGTATTGGGATACTTTGCCACATGTTGTGGTCCATTTGGATGAGGAAAGCAAAGACCAGAACGCGGCTGATTCAACACTAACCTTTACAGTAATACGCTAACCTTGACGTATGCACGGTGTGGCCACTGGACATGTGTCGGACCTGGAGGCTGTTGTTGGGTGCTGTGCTGCCTGGAGTACAGGAGCTCCATCTATGCTTCCTTTCTTCCTGTAGTGAATCTGTATAAGCCCGGTGGTCTTAATAAAGCTGTGTTGTTGTTGTAGTTATATTTTTATATAATAGCATTTGATTATATTTAAACTATTATACTTCTGGCGATTTATTGTTTCCTAGTTTTTCTCCTTTAAAAGGGTTTCCGTGCCCGAAAACTAGAGAGAGCTTTGTGAATAAAAATTTAAAAAAAAACCTAACCCATCCACGAACGCGTTTCGGGCTGTTGGCCCTCGTCAGCGTGGAGCAGGCTAGGTTAAGCGTATTTACGCAAGTTTGGCCTTAAATACCCATTTCTTGGTTTCTCAAGATGTCTCTTAGAAAAAGAGTATTTCGGTATACGAGGTCTACAAGATGGCATGATCAAATCTCGCAATGGCAAATATAATCGCTTTCTTATCTAGGGAATATTGAAGATAAATAAAAAAAGAAGAAGAATAATTCGTTCTTATTGTGTTCTCATTAATTATCGCTTTACTCGGTTTATCATCATGAGTCACGTTACGTTACGTCAGCATTTTATTTGTAAATATTTTGTTTAGATATCTCTCAGTTTTCTTTAAGATTGGAAATCATTGTAAATACTTTCCTTATTTAAAAAATATATTTGTTTTATGATTACTGGTCTCACTTATAATATTGATATGGATCAATCTAACATTGACATGAAGCCCCAGGACGATGCAACAATATATGTTACAAAAAAGACGGAAAAATATGTCCAGGGTAGCCTAGTGGACATGGCATCTGCCCGGTAAGCGGAACATTGTGGATTCGATTCCCATTCCTGGACACTTTTATTTTTCCTTTATGATTACTCTTCACAAATCACCCTTTCATACCTCATCCAAAAGGTTAGAAATAATCGTTATTTCTCCTTGAAATAAAATTTGAATTTTCGTTTAAAAGAAACACATGCGGGATAGTATTTCAAATGTCGTTTTACAATCACAAGCCGCATTATATTATATTGTAAAAAGATTTCCGCTTATATAGAATTTGCTTAGGTTGTTTAATGATACATGAGTATATTTGTGATATTACTTGATTTTGGAATAAATGAGTATTGTGGTATTCATATTGAAGTCGTGTGTGGTAATAATAAAAATTAATAATACCATTTCTAATCACAATTTGCTTTAATTAATACGATAACATAATAGTGAATGAAATACCTGTTTAAGGCGTAAGAATAAAGAAAATAAAATATTACCTATTTACATATGTACAAAAAGATTTGAGCCGGCCAACAGGAAAAAACAACAATGGGTTTATATGGGGAAAGCCGCGACATCTGGCGAACGACTTTACAAAGTATTTTTTCTAAAAATTATGATTTTAAAATAACACTTTTATATATATATAATATACTAGACGGGTGACCCGGGCTTCGCCCCGGGATTGACCCGTGTGCATATCTACCCGAGTGATATATATTTAGATAAGATTTTTTAAATAATTGTTTGTTATTAGCATTATCTATTTGTTTGCATCAGCATAATTTAATCTAATCTTTGATAGAGGGCGCTGTTCGTGAGCTAAGTAGAATAATTTGAATATATAGTTTTAATAATTGATTTATATATATTTTTTTAAATAGCCTATCGTCTTCCCCGTATTTTTTACCTATGTATGGAAATTTTGGTTTGAATTAGTGAACTACTGCGAATTTGTATACCGGACATACAAACAAACAAACATACAAAAATTGATTTATATATATATATAGATATATCATAATTCTTAGAATTAAAAAACTTCGGCCATTATTCGACAAAAATCTTTGTCCTCGTCAGGAGCAAATAAAAATTAATGTCTTTTTATCTTCCTACGTACTATTCTTATACAATTTTACAATGTATTTATATATATTAATGATGTGCCAAGCCCTCACAATCTATTTTTTCATCACAGTAAGGGCAGTAGATTTTTATTTATTTGTTAAAAGAAACATTCGCCTTTTGGTGTTTTCATTTGTATTATATAAATGGCGCGTTATTGCTATGTATTAATTTATGTTTAACTGGCCTTGTTCTTATTGTTTGCGGAAGAGAATTGCTAGATGCAAATATTTAAATGTAATTCTACTGTCCTAAAAGCTTATGTCCATAGTTTACTCAAATATCTAAGATTCAACCCTTCGGTGTTGCATATAAAAGCAGAATGATCCAATACAGTATTAGATCTCTAAAGAAGCGGTCTCGTAGACTAAATTGGCGAAACCGCTGGGAGGGTTCACCACTGATGAGCCAAGCCCTCCGAATCTATTTTTTCATCGCAGTAAGGGCCGTAGAAATTTGATTTATTTGTAAAAAAAATCGCGTTTTGGTGTTTTAATTTGTATAGTTGAAAATGTATTTGAAATAAACGAGTTTTCTATTATTATACATTTACTTTAAAATAAAAAAAGGCAGATTTAGATGGTAGAGCTTCATCTAGTGGAACAGAAATCAACTGAGAGTTGATTTAGCCTGTTCCTTTATATGCCTTTATATTGTCAAGCGGCTCCTTGACAGACAATCGGCATCCTTATGTTTGCGTCCGCTCTTGTAGATAACGGTCACGTCAAATTCTTGCAACTTCAGCGCCCATCTTGCCAAGCGGCCAGAAGGATCTTTCTGCCCTACCAACCAACATAGAGAATGATGGTCAGTGACAACCGTGAATGGTCGACCAAACAAACATGGACGGAATTTGCTAATAGACCAGACTACAGCAAGGCATTCTTTTTCCGTTGTAGAATAGTTATTTTCAGCCTTTGTCAAGCTTCTAGATGCATAAGCTATAGGCCGCTTCTTTCCACCTTGTATTTGTAGAAGAACAGCTCCAACACCATGTCCGCTTGACAATATATTACCTGCTTCATCAATAACCTCTTTCCATTATTGTCTAATGTTTTGAAATTTAATCGAATATAATTTGTAAATAAGTGTATTTATAATTAGAAAATATTTTATAACAATCTTTTATAACAACTATATCCTGATTAAAAGTATCAATAATGGTATGTTTGTGTGAGTGTTTGTATGTATATGTTGTGTGTATTAGATTTAGGCCATAAAAAGAATATAGATTTAGGCCAGTATTAGGCCATTATAAAACATAAATACAACAACAACAACAACAAAAAGCCTTTATTTAGGGTCACTGACCCTATACAGGATTCACCAGAGGTATGCATAAGAACAAAGCAGTGAGACAAAGGAAATAACGATATAGACAGAAGAAAAAGAAAAAAAACAAGAAAGAGAAAGAGGGAAGCAAGAAAAACAACACAAAAAGAGTAGCAGTAAGAAAGTGAGGAGTGAGTGTCACTTGGCCTTCTTCTGAGATATGGACTTGTGGAAACCATAAAACGCCGTAGCAATATACTTATTCTGAGTCATATTGTCAATTATTGATGGAAGTGAAGCACAGAGTTGCCCAGTTATAAAACATAAATACAAATTAATAAATAGAAATGTAAACCCATATGATAATTCTCATAATAATTCAGATAATAATAAATATGAAATTACTCTAATTAAATAAGAATTTATTCTGAATAAAACAATATGCAAAAATATCCTAATATATATATGTGTTAGGCGGTGGATGAGAGGGTAACACCCTCGATTCCCGACAATCATGAACCGGGATTGAATCCCGCGTTAAAATTTGTTTAATATGTGAATAACCTTCACCTATTATTCATTGAAAAAACAATAGAAAAAAATAAAAGATAAGTGGGTCAGGTGTTGATATTAAAAATAAAGAAGGCATCTCCTGACCACGAGCACATGTGCTTTTCTTGATTTCTCGGGAAGCCATTGGGACCAAAAAATCTTTTTGGTCGCAGTGGTTACAACCTACTCCACGCTGACGAGCGCCAACAGCGCGAAACGCGTTCGTGGATGGCTTTTCTTGATTTATCAAGAAATTGGGTTGGCCAAATATCACGGAGCAAGCTAAATAAACGTTTAGTTTATTTTTGCTCCACTAGATGGCGCTCTGCCATCTAAAAAGCACATGTGCTCGTGGTCAGGAGATGCCTTCTTTATTTTTAATATTATTCACTGTTTCAATTATCATGAACTAGGTTGCTCTTGCTGAGCGATACCTATTTATGTGATTTTGAAACAGGGTATATATGTGTGTATACAGATTTATAACAGTTTGGCATCAGGCGGCGTAGATTCATTGAATATGTTCTCTTGTGGAAGGACAGAGAGAGATGCCCGAAATCTTGAGATGGTATTTGAAATAAAAAAAAAAAAAAAACTCATCTCCGGAAACCTTTTTTTAATTGTTTAATCATTGTCCAGGAGATTAAAATCAATTCATATAACAATCTAGGGACTAAATAAAAGTTAAAAAATAATATCATGAAGTTTAGATATTACAAAACAATGGTTCAACATTATTTAAAATTAGATAATAAAAATGCATATATTGGATTTAATAAAATATTTATTTTGCCATTATTTCGGCTGGCCGAACGCCAACCTTTATCGAGGCATTACATTTTTGTATACACAATCTCAGCGCCACATAGTGTTATAATATCACAGTTGAAATCATTTAAAATACAAAGTAGGTGTGGGAAATTTGTGCATGAAAATATATTCAAAAATTATAATCAGAATAAGTTAAATATCTTAAAATATTAAAGGAAAAATAATGAGGTCAATCTTATATTTTAAAATATTGGCAAAATAAATATTTTATTAAATCCAATATATGCATTTTTTATTATCTAATGAATTAAATATGGATTGCTCTATTTTCAAAATTATTTAAAATGTAAACTTAACTACTCTCGTGAGATTTGTGATAATAAATTACTGGAAGAAAACAAATCAGGGGCTAGTTGGGAAAACCTGTCATTTTAATCAGAGCTTGATCAAGATGTTTCAATGTGAATGATGAAATCTGTCACTTGTAAACCAGCTTCAGGTCGGAATGTCGCAAGCTGTATGATGACAACTGTTACATAAACAAGAGTCAGGTCAAGATATCTGTCACGCCAACCAGAGCCAGGTCAAAATGTCGCAGGATGTGTGACAACAACTGTCACATAAACAAGAGTCAGGTAAAGATATCTGTCACGCCAACCAGAGCCAGGTCAAAATGTCGCAGGATGTGTGACAACAACTGTCACATAAACAAGAGTCAGGTCAAGATATCTGTCACGCCAACCAGAGCCAGGTCAAAATGTCGCAGGATGTGTGACAACAACTGTCACATAAACAAGAGTCAGGTCAAGATATCTGTCACGCCAACCAGAGTCAGGTCAAAATGTCGCAGGATGTGTGACAACAACTGTCACATAAACAAGAGTCAGGTCAAGATATCTGTCACGCCAACCAGAGTCAGGTCAAAATGTCGCAGGATGTGTGACAATAACTGTCACATCAACGAGAGTCAGGTCAAGATATCTGTCACGCCAACCAGAGTCAGGTCAAAATGTCGCAGGATGTGTGACAATAACTGTCACATCAACGAGAGTCAGGTCAAGATATCTGTCACGCCAACCAGAGTCAGGTCAAAATGTCGCAGGATGTGTGATGACAACTGTCACATAAACGAGAGTCAGGTCAAGATATCTGTCATGCCAACCAGAGTCAGGTCAAAATGTCGCAGGATGTGTGATGACAACTGTCACATCAACGAGAGTCAGGTCAAGATATCTGTCACGCCAACCAGAGTCAGGTCAAAATGTCGCAGGATGTGTGACAATAACTGTCACATAAACGAGAGTCAGGTCAAGATATCTGTCATGCCAACCAGAGTCAGGTCAAAATGTCACAGGATGTGTGAGAACAACTGTCACATAAACGAGAGTCAGGTCAAGATATCTGTCATGCCAACCAGAGTTAGGTCAAAATGTCGCAGGATGTGTGAGAACAACTGTCACATCAACGAGAGTCAGGTCAAGATATCTGTAACGCCAACCAGAGTCAGGTCAAAATGTCGCAGAATGTGTGACAACAACTGTCACATAAACGAGAGTCAGGTCAAGATATCTGTCATGCCAACCAGAGTCAGGTCAAAATGTCACAGGATGTGTGAGAACAACTGTCACATAAACGAGAGTCAGGTCAAGATATCTGTCATGCCAACCAGAGTCAGGTCAAAATGTCGCAGGATGTGTGAGAACAACTGTCACATAAACGAGAGTCAGGTCAAGATATCTGTCATGCCAACCAGAGTTAGGTCAAAATGTCGCAGGATGTGTGAGAACAACTGTCACATCAACGAGAGTCAGGTCAAGATATCTGTCATGCCAACCAGAGTCAGGTCAAAATGTCGCAGGATGTGTGACAACAACTGTCACATAAACAAGAGTCAGGTCAAGATATCTGTCATGCCAACCAGAGCCAGGTCAAAATGTCGCTGTGATGACAAGTGTCACATCAATGAGAGCCAGGCCGGAGTTCCGCCGTTACATCCTCCCCGTTTCTAACTCGATTTCCACCCGCAGCCCGCGAGGTACTTTCACAACTGACGGCATCTGATTCAATTACGCTACTGGCTCCAGCCGTCCTAGCTGTTTAATGAGGTTAACACGGCCGTTTCATTAGCACCTTCGATGTCATTAGGTTATGATGTCATCATTGGGTTATGTGATAGTTATGGTTTCAGAATGATACGAACTTGTTTACCTTCAAAACCCCGGTAGAACGAATATCGCTTGGTTTCCATTACGAAAATAAAGAATTGTCTTTTAGAACTAGATTTGCTTCTGGGAAACATGTGTATCTTTTGGGATTTTTATAGCTTTGGAATAAGAACTATTGAGATATATTTATTTAGCTAAATAAATATATTTTAAAAGGTATCATTTATATTTCAACAATTTTATATCAATATTAACTTTATTAACATCCTATGACGCGATATCCCAAACTCAGAGATATTTGCGTCAATACATTTCTTTACACCATAACAAATTGGCTATATACATGGAGAAAAAAGGCAAACTTACAAAAGCAATTCCCTCAAAATTTCCTTCCCTCTCTTTCCCAGTTCAAAAGATAGTTGTATATATATCTACAAAATTGATAAAAAATGTTATGTTCTTTTATCATCTACGAATTCATGTAGCTGTCCGATGCCACCAAATTTTATTTCCCTATAATTATATATCTAATTGTCAATATATAAAAATGATTTAATATATAATTAATAATACAAATGAAAACACCAAAACGCGAATTTTTCTTTTCATAAATAAATCAAACTGCTACTGCCCTTACTGCGATAAAAAATATATATATATTGGGAGGGCTTGGTTCATCAGTGGTGAACCCTTCCAGCGGTTTCGCCAATTTAATCTACCAGACCACTTCTTTAGAGCTCTAATACTGTATTGGATCATTCTGGTTTTATGTGTTACACTGAAGGATGGAATCTTAGAAATGGTATTTAAGCAAACTATGGACATGTGCTTTTAGGACAGTAGAATTACATTTAAATATATTTTCATTTTCATCGCAGTAAGGGCAGTAAAAGTTTGATTTATTTGTGAAAAGAAACATTCGCGTTTTGGTGTTTTCATTTTTATTATATAGATGGCCCAGAATAAGTATATTGCTACGGCGTTTTATGGTTTCCACAAGTCCATATCTCAGAAAAAGGTCAAGTGACACTCACTCTTCACTTTCTTACTGCTACTCTTTTTGTGTTGTTTTCTTGCTTCCCTCTTTCTCTTTCTTGTTTTTTTTCTCTTTTTTTTTCTTTTTCTTCTGTCTATATCGTTGTTTCCTTTGTCTCACTGCTTTGTTCTTATGCATACCTCTGGTGAATCCTGTATAGGGTCAGTGACCCTAAATAAAGGCTTTTTGTTGTTGTTGTTGTTGTTGTATTATATGTATTGATGTATTTCTATGTATAATTTAGTAAAAAGGTATTTTACAGTGAAATTACGCTTGTATGGGAATTTATTGAGAAGCAAATTATAAAACTACAAACCCCTTTAAAATGAAATTCCAAAAGAATAGATATTTCCATTACAACGGTTACAATGTCTGGTCCATAGTCGAATAATTCCTTAATTTATAAAATTAGAGTAAGAGAGATAAACACCACCACTCTTAAAATTTGAATCTTAACTGATTTTTGGTGCTTAGTCTCTCAAATCAGTATAATTTAGGATCAAGAAAAATTGAATTAGTTTACGGATATTGAATTGTAACAAAATAGTCACCTCTTTCTCTTTAAAATGCATTAAAATGATACATTTTGACATTATCGATCGCTTTCATAATTCCGATGGTTGGATGTTATAAAATGGAAGTTCTCTCTGTATTGTTGAAGGACATATAGCTCAAAACCATAAATGACAATTTGACAATTAAAAAGAACTTTATTGACCAACTGTCAATTGTCTACACTGACAAAGAGTCAGAATTCAACAAGAGAAGAAGCACAAAAGATCAGATTCAATTAAATTAAAAGTATGCACACAGACGAAGCCCTACGAGAAAGGACGCCTGGAAATTTTTCAAGAACCCAGATCTGCCTGGAGTGTAATCAGGTTCTTGCGGATCACAGAATCCACGTCCCCAGCAAGTTCGAAGGCTTCTTCGAGAAAATCAACGAGGATGGTCTTGTTTTTAGGGAAAATAAACTCAATGAAGGTGGCATGCTCGGGGTGTAAAAGCGCCAAGATGACTTGATGCGGGGAAATGAAGACTGGAAGACTTGTCCAGAGAAGAAGAGGATGCTCGGGATGAGCGCAATCGGGCATAGATTTTAAAAATTTTCGACCAAAGCCATAAATGGTATAGGTTGGCCATTGTCGAGATAGGTCAAAACAGACACATTTCTTTATCACCATCATATCTCTACTGGGGCAATACACCAAGATACATTGTTTTAATACATTTTTATGGGAAAGGTGCTTTTTTTTAGTGTAGGAATACCATCCTTCTACAAAATACAATGTTGAATAGTGAACTATAGGAGTAAAAAAACATCATGCATTTATTCCCTTTTATATATACACCTATCCCCCGATTTACAGGGTAGATACGTTCCTGAGAAAAACGTTTAAATCGAGGGATAGGTGTATATTAAACTGTCAAATCTGAATAGGTGTTCGCCTCCTCATGAATCAGAGCCTCCCAATATTCTTTTCAACATAGGTAGTATAGAGTAGAATATCGCATTTTAGTATAGTGCGATAAAACAAAACTTATTTGGAAAACCGTGTAAAAGCGAAAACGTGTAAAACAAGTACCGTATAAATCGGGGGATAGGTGTATATTAAACTGTCAAATCTGAATAGGTGCTCGCCCCCTCATGAATCAGAGCCTCCCAATATTCTTTTCAACATAGGTAGTATAGAGTAGAATATCGCATTTTAATATAGTGCGATAAAAAAAATTATTTGGAAAACCGTGTAAAAGCGAAAACGTGTAAAACAATTACCGTGTAAATCGGGGGATAGGTGTATATTCTGACTTCTCATATGAGCATTTTAGATGGCAGAGCGCCATCTAGTGGAACAAATATTAACTAAATGTTGATTTAACTTGTTCCTTGATATTTGGCTAAATCATGTTTCTTTTAATAAATAAAGAAAAGCCAATCATATAAGCGTTTCTGGCTGTGTTGTCCTTCTTCAGCGTGGTGCAGGCTGTACTTCTAAAATATCTCATTTGAGCGAGCGGTCAAAAATTTTTTTTTTAAATATCTACACCTGAATATTTTTCTATTTTTTAGATTATTTTTTCTTATTTATTTCTGCATTTCTGAAAGCCTGTGTTCATAGTGTCTTTTCAAACATCGTTTCACTGTATTCATTAATAAACTTGGACTATAAGCCAATCAGAGTTCAATATAATAGTAGAGCGGTCTGAAGATTAAACTGGAAAAACCATTGAAAGTATTCACTACTGATGGGCCATACCTTTCAATTATAAGTTTCATCATTTATTTATTTATTGTTACAAAAGCACGAAGTCCAAAGGACTATTGTGCTGTGCTAGTATTATTTAGATATATATGATTATTTATTTACACGATGGATTGGTAGTGTTTTGTAAATTATTGTACAAATAGTTCTAAATTTAACAAAGTTCTCATAAGATAGAGTATATACACAAAGAGAATTTGGTAATGTTTCAAAGTATCTACATACAATTTGATTAGTCAGAGGGCAAGTTAAAAGAAGATGCTCTGGTGATTCAACATCTAAGCGGCATTCACATGTTGGATCATTGATAACATTCATCAGGTTATTTAGGAATATTTTTCAAATATAAAAACATTACGCGTTAAAATTTCGTAGCAATTTTTTAAATACGATTTGCGACACTATCAATAAATTAGCATTTTTAAAATTTATTAAGGTATTTTAACTTATTATCTGCAATAACTGTCATAACACCCAACTCACTCCGGACCCTATATACAGTTTACCGGCCATCCTTGCAGCACTCTATATGGCAGACATCAATCCAGAAGAGGACATCCATACGGACAAGGCACCTCAGTTGGCCGGTATTGTGATCAGGGTGCATGGACTGCTCTGATCTGCTTCATGGACAAGACACAATCACCACTTATTATCTTCTTTCAGCAATGTTTTTTTGAAAATATTTTCTAAAATAATAACCACATTAGATACGAATGACGTAAATTTTAATTACACACTTTGAAAAACTTTGTGTCAATACAAAATTCAAGAAATAATCTATGAAAGCTGATGAAATTGAAGATATTTATTATACGCTGCCATTTTTTAAACATTTGTAATGTATGATCAAAATTTATTTATTTCATTTTCTTTTTTTAATAAATGAATTCAAAATTAAATTAAAAATCCAAGAGAGGTGTATTTTTATTCTGTACCATGATTATACATTTGTGAAACTTCCAATATTTTAAAATCTATTCTAATGTTTTTTTTTTTCTATTCGAGTAAAAATACGACAAAAACCTAATTTGTATTCACTTTGTATATAAAAATATGTATTTAATCTTAAATATTTATTTAGTACTGATTAAGGTGTGAATAATTAAATGAAATATTCTTTGAATTAATTAGATATTACTTTTTTTTTACCCTGTATATCGTCCATTAATCATTCATGGGTTAACAAATTTACATTTTGTCAATATTTTCATTATTGTATTAGAGGCTGCTGGGCTCTTCTAACTTTTCAGTAAAATATTTTGTTAATCAGAGAACAACAATTGATACTAAAAAAAACTTTACAACAATTTTTTAAAAATTATTATAACAATTATAAGCGCGAACAACTTCAATTTAGAATAAAGTATATTTAATTCAAAATATCAATGCTATTTTTTTTTCTTTTCCCAAGAGTTCCTATTGGATTTGATATTAAATAATTCACTCGAGTTTATACAAAATTTGTCTCCAAAAGTTTGTGGCTGAAGTTTAAACTTGACTTTTTCTAAATTCTTTTTCTTTTTTTTTTCGGTTGCTGATTTTTATCCACAGACGAATCAAATTTTGGCTCCTTTTTTATTTCCTTATTAGACAACTTTGGTGCTTGGATATTTAAATTATGTACAGAAAGAAAGTGAAAGTTTAAAAAATATTTTGTATTGCCCTTCTTTTACGCTCTACATTTATTTACTTTTTCTTTATATTTTTCTGTGATTATTTCAAACAATGTTGTCTCAAAAAGGTATACAATATTTTTAATTTTGTATTTTTAACGAAGAATTGAAAATAATATTTTTTTTTTGTTAAAAGCATAATAGTATTAAGCTTGTCTTATACATTTCTAGAATAGTTATTTTAGATTCATATTTTTCATACCAATGTTTATAATATAGAATATCGCAGTATTTTTACAAAATAAAAAGGATCATATATTTACTTTTTAAAATATATTTCAAATATTATTTTACGACTGTAAAAATAGTTTAAGATATAATTTTAAAAAAATAAATATGTTAGAAAATTATTTCGCCTATTTTTGGATGGTTGAATTAATTTAAAGACGATTATTTTGATGGCAGACGAAACGACTTATAGTCGTCTGTAAGAAAAATGGTTCTTGTTGAGCGCCGACGAATCTCAAGGGAGGTAATAAAGAAAGAAATGACTGGACAGTGTGTCTTAAAGTGAATCGTAAGGGTTTTGTTGAGAAGTGCGCAACAGAAAGAAACGCCTGCGAAATAAATAAAAAAATCACCTGTTCGTTTGATGGCCCAGAAATGAAAGATGATGATGATAATGTCATTTCTTTCTGACGCGGTGACATCGTCTGGGGGAATTTTTTAAAAGTTGGGGAGAAGTTCTTTTGATCATCTTCTGCAATATTCTTTTGAGCTAACTTAGATTTACTTTTCCGAATCTTCTGACAATCAATCCACGTTGGTCTTCTGCTGCCACTGAAGAGATGTCAATTTGGTTCATTTCATTCTGAAGCTTGCTGATAAATGCTTAATTAATATATATCTTATTGTTTATTTATATATTTAATGTATTTTTAAAATAATAATAACAATTATTATATAAAATGTTCTTTCTCTAGAGAATTTTGTTTCTAATGTTGTATAAAAGATTTTGAATGTTTTTTCTTCTTCATCTCTCTATAACGATTTTTAGATCACAGAAAAAAGAGACAGATGGCGGTTTTGCCAATTCTGGAATAATTAAAAAATCAACGATTAGTTGATATTTATTCCGATAGATGGCGCAAGCCATCAGCAACTTCCAGTTGCACGATCAGGAAATGCCTTTTTTCTTAATTTATCCACCTGATCCAAGTACAAATTCACTTTATCATTACTATATATATATATATGTGGTACTACTGAAGAAGATACTATCCGAATATGAAAAAAAACCGCCTTTTTCTATAGTGTTGTAATTTATCAATTGCACTGATCTATTTTGACGTGATTTGATTAGTTAAATAATAAACAAGTAATTTTGATTTAAAAAGCAGGAATCCGATTTTTATAAATATATTTTCATTATATATTTATACCAACAAAAACAACAACAAAAAGCCTTTATTTAGGGTCAATGACCCTATACAGGATTCACCAGAGGTATGCATAAGAACAAAGCAGTGAGACAAAGGAAACAACGATATAGACAGAAGAAAAATTTAAAAGAAGAGAAAAACGAAAGAGAAAGAGGGAAGCAAGAAAAACAACACAAAAAGAGTATATATTTATACCAAAAACATTCAAAAACTCTCAATAAAATAATTAAAAATAATAATAAAGCGGTTATATCAAAAACAAATATTTTCTTAAATAAATAAAATGAATAGAAATTAAAGAATAAAATGACAAAAAGACAACAATAGAATAAATTGATGTTTAAATACTTCCAAAAGATACTGTGAGAAAAGAATAAACAATAATGATTTCTTAGTAACCCGTTCTTTTTCCCCAATTGTTCTTTAGATTCAATAGCCCTTCAAAAAAAGAAAGAAGAAAGGAAAACGTAAGCAACAAATTAGGTGTTTTAAATTAAAAACCACCAATCATACGCTTCTTACCTATTTGGGCAATCTTTTGCAGGGCAACAAAAACTAATAATTTTTATTAAATGTGATATTTCTTTTGGCAGCTTGTTAAAGTGGCCATTTTAATTAATTTTTTAGAGAGTCAAGAAATAATTACCTAATTTTAATGTAGTTCTATAGGGATGCCCTGGGCAATTTTTAGGTTAATTATAGGAGAAGAAATTCCACATTGATATGGGGTAAAAAGTAGGGAGAGAAAATCGCTTGGGTTTAACTCCCTCCTTTTCCCTAACATTTTTTACTCATCTTTAGTTATTCACATCTTTCCTTAAAAAAAGTCGTTTGTTCCAAACTTTTCAGCAAATTTTCAACATTTTTAAAGTGTCGGCAATTAATTAATGCTTTTAATCATTAAAAATTGTTTTAATTTGTTTTCGACAAAAACATAATCAGATTTAGAAGGGTAATTAAATCTTACCTTTGAAATTACTTGGAATTATTGTTCGATTCTAAATGAGAGTTCCACTCGCATGTCTATTACATTCCCCCCTCTCCAATCCATCTAAAATTCTTTCAAAGTTTGGGCGGCACAGATGTTAGCAAAAAATATAATTAATTAGGAAAAGATTGGTAAATTAATTGAGCAAAATGGGGATTATAATTCGGTTGCAAATTGATATTTTTTTAATGAGTTTAAATGAGGAAATAAAAGTCTTATAAAAATTGTAATTTGTCCACACTCATAAGGTGCAATTAGGTTTTGTTCATGTCTTGTCTATGTAGATTTGTATAAAGGGAGTGTCAAGATAATTGTTGTTATTTGCCATCTTGACTTTGTCAAAATAGAGCATTAACCCTCCAGGGAAAAGTTTCTTTTAAAAATATTTTTTATTAAAAAATCTCTCAAGTGCACTTATTTTGATATTGGTTCAAGGGATTATTTTTATCGAATCTTGACTTTGTGTTCCGAACTTCGTCTTGAGAACCAGAATGCTGTTGTTCGTGATCCACATTTTGAATCTAATTATGAACAATTCTTATCTTCGGTGAAGTAGAATGCGTCTGCTTTTTTTCATTAAGATTGAGAGCACTTATATAATATGATACATTAGAGCGCCATCTGTTATAAGGGGAATTGATACTATTTTAGACGCGTATGATTATTTAAAAAAATTATTATATTGAGAAAACATCTTAATAGCAGACTGACTTAGAGAAAATATAAATTGGACGCCTCTGATATGAGTAACAGATACCAAATACAGCCGCTCCTCACAATGGAGTACATACTCTGATCATCCTGTTTCTCTGGATTTTTTTTTTAATTTTATCTCAATTTGCAGGTGTTACATTCGAGCACAGCTCGCGAGTCACCTTGTCCAGATTATTTACACATGGCGAGTTGTAATGCTGGAGTGGCCCCCCGAACCTTACAGGAGGGCAGTTGTTGGGTGTTTGGCTGTCAGCTAGCCATTGGGTCCAGGTCGTCGGATTCGGTGGCTTAGGTCACCTTGATTTTGAACAATTTCTTGTATAGTTGGATTTGATGATTTTTGAAATTGCGAGAATAGTCTTGTCGCAGAGTCTTGATAAATCTCTTCTATATTAGGCTGGTTGAGATCTTCTTTGAGAATTTTGTTTGAAAGATTGAATGGGGCTCCTATAGTGGTTCGTAAGCAAATCCTCATGAAGGCATCTATTCTTTTTTTATCCGTAGGTTGTATCCCTGGATCAGAAGCCCTTACAGAGTACTATCAGCCGGGCCAGCTGAGCCCAGGTTTTTTTAACAACCATAAATTATCTTGAATTGATTAACGTTGGAACATTCCATTTTACTTTGTACAATCATTAATCACTAGATAGGGCCCTGGCACATTTGTAAGTGCAGAGTCGAACTGCTTTTCACATGTGTAGACATGTGGTACACTTACAGTAAAAGCAGTCGCCTACTTTTACCCACTATGATTATTATGGCCTGTACCACGTGTACTAGGGATATTGAAAAAACTAATTAGTAGTAAATATTTAGATTTTATATTTTCTATAGTATATAAAGAATACATTTTTTAATTCACGATCAATCTATGAATATACTTTGAAATCTTCTAAAACGTAATT
Source organism: Cordylochernes scorpioides (assembly GCA_030710605.1). Lineage (NCBI taxonomy): Eukaryota > Metazoa > Arthropoda > Arachnida > Pseudoscorpiones > Chernetidae > Cordylochernes > Cordylochernes scorpioides. Next base: position 143,515,771 of record CP092864.1, on the reverse strand, counting down.
TCACAGCACACAACCTATGTGTAAAAATCCCTAGTTTTGCTGAAAAATAACAAATTTAGAAAGGAAGGAAAATATTCGATTTAATACTCAAATTCTAAATTTCCACCTTTGTTTTTCATATGAATAATTGGCAAACTATGAGGAAAAACATCTTAAATTAATTTAAAAACCAAAAATGCATTTTTAAAAAATTAATCAACACATAGAGAGGATTCAATTAATTTTTCCAGGGCAGCTAGCTCTTCTTACATGGACGGTGGAAGGTAATGAGGAAGGCTAGGGAAGGAGTCATTACCATTTTTTACATTCCATAAAAACACCATTTAAAACATTATTTTTTCAGTTCTAAATATAAGCAGTAATTAAAGCTAGAAAGTTTGTGGCTGGCCTGACTTTGTTTCCTGCCTGGTTGGTTGGTTGCCTACCAGTATTAAGAGGAAAACTCTCTACCGAGATATATTCCAAATCTGTCCTCCATTGATCCTCCATATGTTCCTTGTTCTCATCACCACATATATATATATTGTAATATATACTTATATCCCCATATGTGATACACCTATCCCCCGATTTACACGGTAGATACGTTCCCGAGAAAAACGTGTAAATCGGGGGATAGGTGTACACAGAAATAAAAATAAAATGCATTGACAGGTTAAAATATGTAGTCAGCACATAAGCTCGGGATTCCTTGTGAGATGTGTACACAGCGCATGTGTTCAATCACAGTAGCATTTAATACAGTGCGATAAAAACAAAACAAAAAAACTTATTTGTAAAACCGTGTAAAAGCGAAAACGCGTAAAACAAGTACCGTGTAAATCGGGGGATAGACGTATAGCTATAGTATAACAACCAAAACTGTAGACACAATTCAACATGCCAATTTGGCTATCTTGTAATACAAAACGAAATAATAAAATTAGATTGAGTGACAGCCGGTGGCAGACAGGAGAAAGGTCTCCGATTACACCGTCGGTCCGAAAAATATAGTCGGATTACAAGTACTTCTTTGACACTAGATCAGACCTCCTTGACAGGCGTCCGGCCTCGCTCACTCTAAGGTGACATCCAACCTGCCTTGTCCTTTTGTGCAATTCATTCACGCCTGAAACCACTCTGAACATTGAGGCCATCACAACTGCATCTAACCAACCACACCACAGTCATCCGACAGGATAAACAAAGAGTTCAAACGCTCTTTGTAGCCGCTCCTATGGAGAACAGACAATTGATACCTTCCTACATTAGCCAGGTGGGTAGCACAGGGTGGCCCTACCAGGAGTTAAACTCCCGACGTCCTCTACTACCTGTTTACACCCTCCCACCACTTTGAGGCTGTAAGATAGGATTTTAGGAGGATATATATGTATATAGAATAAGTATATGTAGGAAAAATTTGATTCATTTTGGTCAATTTTCAATGATTTATATACTTTTTTTAGAGGATTGGGTGGCGAGTGAGGAGAGTTGCTGGTTTGTCTGGTTTGTCCCGGCAGTTAGAGGGCAGCTGACACACGCACGCTCGCACGCACTCACGTGCCACCGTTTGCCAGCGTTTAGATGTAATTGGGGACAAAGTGACTTGTGGCGTCGTCACATGGGAGTTCCCAGACCAATGGCCACACGCCAGTTCCAGCTGTTCGGACCTAACTTACATAACGGCTTGGTGATATGGTGAGGGATGTTTTCTGACCGGAAATTGTATTGGGACACTTCTAATGTTTAGAATATTTCGGTGTGGACCTACCTTTTGGATACTTAGGAAGCCATAGTAATGTACTTATACTATGGAATTAAAGTAAAATATTGTACAAAATGGGAAGTTTCTTGTAGAAAGAATATCATCACACCAAAACCAAATTTATTGTTGACTTGACGTTTGAGTGACTTAATACCATAGTTATCGAGAGACATTGCATTCTGAAATCATAGCTCTGTTTATGTTACCGATGTTATAAAAACACGCAAAACGTCAAATATTTGTATATATGCCGAGTAAAGTTCAAAAAGGATGTTAAAAGTTGAAAAGAATTGTACTAAAGAGTGTTGGATATAAACGATTGTTTATATCCAAGCGTTTTTAATAATTTCAAAGACGAGCACCTCTATGCACAACTGTATTAACTGGTAATAAAAAAGGTCTTGGTTTGGCAAATTTAGAAAGTAAAATTCTTTCCCGAAGAAAACATTCCCAAAAGTGTATAATCATATGATAAGGAAAAGCTGTGGTGAAATAATCTCTTTCATCTGAAAGCCACAAGTAACGAACATAGATACTGAAGAATTTTAAATAGCATATATAATTAAATAATTGCTAACAGCGAGATCACTAAGTAATCTATGCAAAGAAAGCTAAATGATAAGACCCAAGACTTCCTACTTCCGATATATTTCTATGAGGCTATTTCTATATACCCTTATTGACATTTCAGGAAAGATTTGAAGGGACACGTCAAAGAGAACGACCTAGTAGGTTTGATGACAAGAACTCTTCGAAAAATGTCCTCATGAAGCACGAATTGGTCACTAATATTCACTCAGAATATAAGACACGGATGTAGAAATAGAGACCGAGTTCAGACAGACCTGAAAAGAGCATATGAGAGTAGATCATTATCAAAAACGTTAGTTAACCTATAAATGCATTGAACACGACAAAACCAGATAGTCTAGAATTTTCAAAATGTCTTTTTCACACTTATGAGTAATAATGACTTTTTTTTTTTAAAGACATATATCTCTTTTAGATAAGAATTAAATTAAAGTTTGAGATTAGTATCTTTCACATATATTTGAACATTTTATATCCTTTCGCTTTAATATCAAGTTCCCATTAGAATACTAAGTTGCATGCAAATATATTCTATATGCATGTAGACAATATGGAAGGAGTCAAAGTTTAAAATGTAAGAAGTAAAGGAAAGAAGGATGAAGTGGGAACCTAGACAATTAGCGGTGCTGTTTGACGGCCCGCGGGCTCTTTTTCATCAAGGACTAATGAGACCGTAAAATTCTCCCAGCAATTAGCTAGGGCCTCCTAAGGGCTAATTTGGAACAGACGCTCCCGGAGAGGATTACGGCAGCCTAGGGCCCCCCTGGGTACTTTGTCCGCCGGGGCCCTCTTGATTTCTTCTGCCAGCTCGCTCGACCAATCAATGCTCGGCCTGCCACTTATGTCCACCATGTCTTCCTTAGTCTGATCCACTTGTCTTGCCTGGTAGCTGAATTAGTGAGGTTTGAAGGATTGATCTCAGCTTGTCGACAAGGCTAGGTTTGTAGGATCATGTTCGGACGATGTAGTCATCTGTCGCAGCAGTATGTAATCAAAAGATTGTGTTTCAAACACCTAGAAGTTTATGTTCATAGTTTTCTTGAGCCTTCTTTTCCTGAATTCCTAATAAATACCTAATTCATAAGAAAATAATCCTAAGGCAATAGTAGGGTAGGATTAAGTAAAAGAAAATAGATTGAACTATTTTTTTTTAATACCTTTTGAACACTTATAGAATTAAGTTGAACTATTTTGAATATCCTTTGAACATCTATAGAATTACGTTGAACTATTTTGAATATCTTTTGAACACCTATATAATTATGTTGGACTATGTATTTTGAACACTCATCAAATTATGTTGAACTATTTCGAATATCTTTTGAACACCTATAGATTTATGTTGAGCTATTTTGAATATCTTTTGGACACCCATGAAATTATGTTAAACTATTTTGAATATCTTTTTAACACCTATAGAATTACGTTGAGCTATTTTTAATATCTTTTGAACACCTATAGAATTGTGTTTAACTATTTTGAATATACTTTAACACCAATAGAATTACTTTGAGCTATTTTGAATATCTTTTGAACACCTATAGAATTATGTTGAACTATTTTGAATATATTCTCTGAGAACATATATAGAATTATCACAAAGCACTAACGCGCCATCTATACATATAAAATAAAAGGATTTAAAAACGCGAATGTTTCTTTTATACATAAAACGAACTTCTACTGACCTTACTGCGATGAAAAATATATTGGGAGGGCTTGGCTCATCAGTGGTGAACCCTCCCAGCGGTTTCGCCAATTTAATCCACCAGACCGCTTCTCAGAGCTCTAATACTGTATTGGATCATTCTGCTTTTATATGCTACACTGAAGGATGGAATATTAGAAATGGTTTTCAAGTAAACTATGGACATAAGCTTATAGGACAGTAGAATTACATTCAAATATTTTTTTCGAGCAATGCTCTTCAGCAAACTATAAAGACAAGGCCATTGGGAGTAAATTATCACAAAGCAATAACGCGCCATCTATACATATAAAATAAATTATTATTATTATTACTTCATGGCACTAAACACCAGGTAGCCGTTTAAATTTGTCAAAGCTGGTGTTGAGAGATGTTCAATAAATTGGCATATGTTTGGTTATAATAATTATATTTGTTATAGTAATTTTATGTGGGAGAGAGGTTTCCTTTTATAATACAATATAATATAATGCGGCTTATGATTGTAAAACGACATTTGAAATACTATCCCGCATGTGTTTCTTTTCAACGAAAAATCAAAATTTATTTAAAGGAGAAATAACGATTATTTCTAACCTTTTGGAGAGGTATGAAAGGGTGAATTGTGAAGAGTAATGATAAACGGAAAAATAAAGTGTCCAGGGATGGGAATCGAACCCACAGTGTTCCGCCTAGTGGACATGGCATCTGCCCGTTAGGCGGAACACTGTGAGTTCGATTCCCATCCCTGGACATTTTATTTTTCCGTTTATCATTACTTTTCACAATTCACCCTTTCATACCTCATCCAAAAGGTTAGAAAAATCGTTATTTCTCCTTGAAATAAATTTTGATTTTTCGTTGAAAAGAAACACATGCGGGATAGTATTTCAAATGTCGTTTTGCAAGGTTTCCTTTTATTGAGATAACAATAACCCCCTCGCCCCAGTAAAATTCTTTTTTTTTCAATATATAAAAAGTTAATATTATCAGCACAACTTTGTACTCGCCTAGAGACACACATTGCAACAAACTATCACAAAATATATTTAAAATCCAAAAGCAATAAGTAAACGATAATATAAAGGGCTTCCCAACTGAATAACCAAGCTTTCTATTTTTACACAAATAAATTTACTGGCAATGTGTTTCTTTTTTAAATATCATCAAATATTATCTCTACAGACCTTACTGCAATGATATGAGTTGTTGAATGAGAGGGCTTGGCTCATCAGTAGTGAACCCTCTCAGCGGTTTCGCCAAATTAATCTCTAGACTAAATCTCTAGACCGCTCTACTATTGTATTGGACTGGTTTTGTTATATACCCTGCATTTTCTATGGAAGGCAGCTTAGGGGTGTTTAGTGAACTATGGACATAAGCTTATAGGTCTGTAGAGGTGAATACATATAATTTCAAGGTATTGCATCGAGCAAAGCTCTTCTGCAAAATATGTTTTCATAACAAATATATATTAGTAAATTATTTTTTTTTATTGCCATCTATCGTTAAAATTTTACACAAATAAATTTACTGGCAATGTGTTTCTTTTTTAAATATCATCAAATATTATTTCTACAGACCTTACTGCAATGATATGAGTTGTTGAATGAGAGGGCTTGGCCCATCAGTAGTGAACCCTCTCAGCGGTTTCGCCAAATTAATCTCTAGACCGCTCTACTATTGTATTGGACTGGTTTTGTTATATACCCTGCATTTTCTATGGAAGGCAGCTTAGGGGTGTTTAGTGAACTATGGACATAAGCTTATAGCTCTAATTTACAAGCTTTCTATATTATTTTTTTCTAACTATAGTAAATTTGGAGAAGTAGTAGTTATCTATTATAGTATATTTTAATCATATCAGGACCCTCTATCGCTGAAAAGAGAGAGAGTTTAAGAATTTAACGTTACTTTATATAATTGAAAATATTACTATATACATGTTATATAAAAATATTATTTTATTTAAAATTATAATTTCATAGATACTAATACTCTGCTAAATCGACCGCCAGAGGTTACGCTTCCACTATATAAACTCATTGTTGTTCTATCCCAATGGCCGGCTCAAAACTTTTGTACATTATGTAAATAATCTTTTTGTTTTCCTTATTTTACTCGCCTTAAGCCAGGCATTAATTAAATTATGTTTTTCATATATATTCCTTAGCTCAATTAAAGCAACCTCTGATCAAAACCATCTTCATTATCAATCTTTCAAGATTTTAACCACGACTGCATTACATTACCATAATCCTCAACCTGATCTAAAATCAAGCAGAAAATCAAATCTCATTTGTTTTTATAATATACACACACCTCTTGCCAAACCTATATAAATGCTATAAAATGCCAATGCTATCAAAAATATATTCAAGAAAAACAGTAGTAATGCGTTCTGGAGATTGAAATGACGAAACTTTTTGAAGGATTCACCACTAATGAGAAATACGCCTTTCTAATTTTAATTTTGAAAATTAGCTCAAAAATTTAGTTTTAACTTTCATAAAAATACACCTATCCCCCGATTTACACGGTAGATACGTTCCCGAGAAAAACGTGTAAATCGGGGGATAGGTGTACACAGAAATAAAAATAAAATGCATTGACAGGTTAAAATATGTAGTCAGCACATAAGCTCGGGATTCCTCGTGAGATGTGTACACAGCGTATGTCTTCAATCACAGTAGCATTTAGTATAGTGCGATAAAAAAAAACTTATTTGGAAAACCGTGTAAAAGCGAAAACGTGTAAAAAAGTACCGTGTAAATCGGGGGATAGGTATAAATGAAAGATCGTTACAATAGTTTTACTCTTACATATTTTTTTTTTTATCAAACGGGAATGTATAGGAACTGAAGGTAATAAAACGAAATATCTCAGTATTTCATCCAAAGTAGATGAGGAAGCGTCACAATAATTTTACTAATGTATAGCATATAAATACATTTATTAACAAATCTACACGACAATGTATAATCTTCTATCATCAAACGTGAATGCATAGGAACTGAAGGCAATAAAACGAAATATCTCAGTATTTCCTCAAAAAGGTATATTTTATATTCTCACAATATTCGTAATAAAATGGACTGAGATGGTATGAATTTTATTGGCATCCTCCGCGGAAATAAAAATAATAAAAAAAAAAAAAAACGCAGAAAATATCTTCAAAAAACCACAATTCTTCCAGCTCATCATTTTGAACTTTTTCTTTCCTCCCATCCCTGTATTGTACAAGAAATCGCCTCTATTTGAAGGAGAGCCTTCAGAAAAAAAAAAAGCTTCTGGAAAGGGTGAGTTGTATTTTGAAGACATTTTGATATTAAAAATAAAAAGGAAACAATTTTTTAACCGGCGGCTCTTTTATTAAAGAATTTAATCAGTGAGTGAATCTTTAATTTCTCTGTGAAGAGAGATTTTTGTGTAGAAAAAAGTCATTTCTTTTTTATAAAAAGATAGAACTCTTGTAAAGTTATTGTAGTGTTATTAAATAGAGCGAGGTCTTGTTTAATTTATCCTGTAATGGTTATTTTACATTTATTGTGTGGTTTTCCCCACCGCGAAGATGATTTTATGACATTTCTGAATCTTTTTTAACACTTTATCCATCAATTAAATTCTAATTTATACTTCACGTACTTTCCTAAATTGATTTTCTAAACTTTTGTTTTATTTATAACTATAATTTTTATGTATCAATGAATATATTAATATATTTTAAAAACCATAAGACGCCGAATATCCTTTTATTTATTTTATTAAAGAAAGCTTTTGGGTAAACACTTCTTCTGATAATTAAAAGATATAAACAAAACATGGGAGAGAGATTATAGAGAATTTTAAAAGATAAATTTATATATAAATACAGGACATAGGAATTTATGAATTTATATAATTGAATAAATTTGAAGAATTTTGTATTTTTATTTATTGTTACAAAAGGCACGAAGTCCAAAGGACTATTGTGCTGTGCCAGTATTATTTACTGATATGATTAATTATTTACACGATGGATTAGTAGTGTTTTGTAAATTATTGTACAAATAGTTCTGAACTTAACAAAGTTCTCATAAGATAGAGTATATACACAAAGAGAATTTGGTAATGTTTCAAAGTATCTACATACAATTTGATTAGTCAGAGGGCAAGTTAAAAGAAGATGCTCTGGTGATTCAACATCTAAGCGGCATTCACATGTTGGATCATTGATAACATTCAATTTGAATAGGAAACTTAAGAAGAATTAACACTATGTACAGGTTAACGAACCTTTTGAATAAAAGAACAGAATGACTATTGTTTTATATGTATATTTATATATATATCAAAAGTTTTTTTTTTTGAAGATAAGAAGGGAACATATTTTGATGGTAATTGTACACTTTTGTTTATTGCTTTAGATTCTTCGTGGTTTCTATCGCTTTAAGAATGAATCTTTGGGTTTTTTAGTTGTGGCATTTTTATGGAGGATTCTGGTATTATTGAAGTCTGGAGTATATCCTGCTTCTCTGAGGTGGTGAACTATTAAGGAGTTTGCTTCTGTTTAGAAATATTCTTTTGATGCTTTTCAATTCTGAAGAGGTCTCTTGTGAGATTTCACCAATGTAGACACTGTTGCAGTTAAGGCAGGGGTTTTTGTAAACTATCTTTTTCTTGTTTCTGATGAATACTTTTGGTTATTTATGCTTATGAGGTGATACAGCAGCGTATTTACAATACTTTTGGTTATTAGGTTTCTTAAAAGTGAGGCTATGGAGGGTGAATTTCTAAAGATAGTTATTAAGCCATGTTTGCGGGCTATTGTAATTGTGGAATCAGTATATGGTAAGTAGCATGTAGAGATGTATGACCGGAGTTATTTCAGGTCTAAATATCTATATTTTCAATCTAGAAACCCACTTTCCTTCTTTAAAAGATAGACCTTTTTGTGGTATAGATTTCAAATATAAAGATAAATATCTTTCGCAATTATCAGCAAAAACCTTATAATAATAGCTGCTGCCTAACTGTGTATTCCTTGCTTCCTTGGTTATTTTCTAGTGGCCTATATTTATTTATCAGTTTGTCCTCTTATTAGAGATATATATATATATATTTAAAATATTTTGTCCCAATTTGTATAATTAATATATACAGTTATCAGCGTCATAATCAAGCAACAATTCTTAATTCTGTCACCGTTTGCTTTTGTGAATGGAATAAATATCCAAATATGGCCATTTCTTATAACCATCGGTGGTGCAGTGGTAGAATGCTCGCCTGCCACGTGAATCCCGGCCGATGCATTTTTTTTTTTTTACAATTTTTAAAACTCATTTATATATTATACAAGAATGATATCCACGGCGCCAATTTATAATTGTAACGAATAGTTTTTGAATAAAAGCATTTAATCGGATAAAACCCGGGCGTTGCCCGGGTCATTCGGCTAGTAGTTAATATAAAAATAATATTTTTATATCAATAGAACTTCATAAAATTATGTAAAATAGTATCCGATTATATTTAATTCGTGTTCTATTGGCGTATCATTATAGCATGTTTTCTCCAGTAGAAGGGCGTCCGTGCCCGAAAGCTAAAGAACAATAAAAATGTTTTTGAAAAGACACTTTTCCCTGAAGGAATGATTAATTTTGCTCAAAAACCTTAATATTTATTTTATTTCGAATTGAATATTACCAAATTTTATATTTTAAGTATTAATAAGTGATGTCCATCCGTCCGTAAGTCCGTGCGTAATTTTTGCAAGAATTGGTTGGAATTAGGACTTGATATTTTTTCAGTTATAATTTATAACCGCAAGGTGTGTGTATGAAGATCCATATCAGAAATTCAATCTTTAAAAAAAAATCTCAAACCATCTTATATATTAACACAAAGCAATAACGCGCCATCTATACATATAAAATGAAAGGATTTAAAAGCACAAATGTTTCTTTTATACATAATACAAACTTTTACTGCCCTTACTGTGATGATTGTGTTAATTTATGCCTAACTTGCCTTGTCTTTATTGTTTGCGGAAGAGCATTGCTCGATGCAAATATTTGAATGTAATTCTACTGTCCTATAAGCTTATCTCCATAGTGTTCTTGAAAACCATTTCTGAGATTCCATCCTTCAGTGATACGTATAAACTCTGAGAAGCGGTCTGGTGGATTAAATTGGCGAAACCGCTGGGAGGGTTCACTACTGATGAGCCAAACCCTCCCAATATATTTTTTCATCACAGTAAGGGCAGTAGAAGTTTGTATTATGTATAAAAGAAACATTCGTGCTTTTAAATCCTTTCATTTTATACATTTTATATATAAAAGGAAACTTAATAAATGATGGCCGAATAATCTCTTTTTACCAAACATAAATTTTCGTTACCTTTATATTTAAGAAAAATTTAAGGGCAATTTGTACAACTTCGTTTGGTATACATATATCTATTATAAATATATATTTCTCTTTTTGATTTTTCATCAAGACTATCTCTATATAATATTCAACATATCTGTTCGTTGAAATGGCTAAAATTCTTCAAATAATAATCAAGAAATACCAACTTAATGACCTTGTTGAAATTTTCTAAGAAAAAAAATTAAAGTAAAGCGGAAACAATTTGTCTTTTAGTGACTAAGATCATCTTCAGGTGAATGAGTAGTCAATTAAACAAGTGTTAATTGATCAATTAAGGCACTTGAATATGAATGAAGTGAAGGAAGGCTGTGACGAGGCCATATCTCAATTCTCGTCCTAATTGTCGGTTGGTATCATTAGCGGGATGCCCAAATTACGCCAGCTTTCCCTAATTATCAGAGCAGGACGAGCTTGCAGGCCATCGGCCTAAACATCCACAACATCCATCCCCCCCTTGAGAAGAAGAAGAAGAAAAGAAGAAGAAAAGAAGGAAAAAAAAAAGATCTGGCCAGCTTGCGTCCCTCGTTATCCTTTCTACATCCCACGTAATCACATTAAGATCTCACTCTCTGTGAATTATTAATCTCACCGCAACAAACAGCTGGCAACACTGATATAGCTAATTTTAATGGGGCACTCACTCTATGAATAAAAAGAGAATATATTAAGTCATTGATTAATAAATAAGTAAGGATAGGGATGAATGTTTTACCGAACTTGTCTTTTTTTTTCTTTTAATTACATTTAGGCTACAAATTATAAAGAAAGAAGTCGATATGGAGTTTGTTAATTCATAAGCTTTATTTTTAAGAAGCCTGTTTTAAAAAAAAAAGTGGTTGAGAAGGATTTTTTAATAGGTTACGTAAAAAAAAAGAGAATTAGATAAGAGAAGAAGGCTTTCGAAGTTTTATTCCTGATAACACAGATGGCCTATCGAAAACCACAATCCAATAATCGAAGTCCAAACAGACGAAATTTGTAACTTACAAAAAGTGATCAAAACATGTTGTATGTCAGATAGAGGGCTTCTTAACTAGACAAAGAATAAAATAACGTGTTTTTTGTAGCAGAATATTTTTTCTTTTACTTTTTGTTTATGATATATCTTTGGTTTTTGCTTTTAAACTTTGAAAGAAGTGACATGCAAGGATTGTGATATCGAATATTTTAGAATTAATATAAGAATTTTTGTTGAAATTTATATATATATATAGTTAATAAGTATAGTTCAAATTGTATCAAGAATTAAAATAGAACTAAATAAGATATCATTCAGTTCACCAAAACATTGAAGAAAAGCCAATGCAGAAATAATTATCATATTAACGATTAAATTATTCAGCATTATTTCATGTATAACTTTATAGAATGAATTCCTACAAATGGTGATCTGAATCTATAGAAGTTTGGAATGATTTGTTATATTTTTTGTTTAAAGATTTTAAAAATTTTTACTCTATGAATATTTAAATATCAGTGCTAATTATAAAGTTCAAATTGCGTCAAATTCTTTTATTTATTTGAAAGGAATCGTAAAATCGCTTTAATCTATATCATTACAAATAATTCAAAAGAAATATTAGAATTTGAATCATTCGAAAGTTTGTCTGTAGAAAATGAAGCATCGTTTGCTGTTCTAGTAATGCTAGTATTGCCTCCTCAATGCTGAGATTTCTGACTATCCTTATCTATTAAGAGAATGACCTGAAGTGATAAGAAGCTATCTCGGCCACTTTGTCTGAATTTATGGAAACGTCGTGTTTGACTTCATTTAAAGAGCTGGCCGTGCCAGTTTTGAGCAGACTCTGGAAGCGAGGTGATATATGGAGCCGCTTTCGTTATTTTTAGAAGCTATTGCCTGGAAATTAATTTAAAAACTGCCATCGATTATCAATTTATAATGGAAGACGGCGGTGGGGCTAACGACATTGTTCCACCTCGCCCCGGCTGCTGCCCTTTCTTCTCTTTAATGTCCACACTGTGCATGTCACACTGCTTTACCCCCGTCTCCCACTGTTCTCCTTCGATGTCCACGCGGCACATGTGGCATTGGTGACAATGCTTCACCCCGTCTCCCACTGTTCTCCTTTAATGCCCACAGTACTGGCACACATGTGACATTGGTGACAATGCTTCACCCCGTCTCCCACTGTTTTCCTTTAATGCCCACAGTACTGGCACACATGTGACATTGGTGACAATGCTTCACCCCGTCTTCCGCTGTTCTCTTTTAATGTCCTCAGTACCGGCACACATGTGACATTGGTGACAATGCTTCACCCAGTCTCCCACTGTTCTCTTTTAATGTCCACAGTACCAGCACACATGTGACATTGGTGACAGTGCTTCACCCCGTCTTTCACTGTTCTCCTTTAATGTCCACAGTACCGGCACACATGTGAAATGGGTGACAATGCTTCACCCCGTCTTCCGCTGTTCTCTTTTAATGTCCTCAGTACCAAAACACATGTGACATGGGTGACAATGCTTCACCCCGTCTTCCGCTGTTCTCTTTTAATGTCCTCAGTACCAAAACACATGTGACATGGGTGACAATGCTTCACCCCGTCTTTCACTGTTCTCCTTTAATGTCCACAGTACCGGCACACATGTGATATTGGTGACAATGCTTCACCCCGTCTTCCGCTGTTCTCCTTTAATGTCCACAGTACCGGCACACATGTGACATGGGTGACAATGCTTCACCCCGTCTTCCGCTGTTCTCTTTTAATGTCCTCAGTACCAAAACACATGTGACATGGGTGACAATGCTTCACCCCGTCTTCCGCTGTTCTCTTTTAATGTCCTCAGTACCGGCACACATGTGACATGGGTGACAATGCTTCACCCCGTCTTCCGCTGTTCTCTTTTAATGTCCTCAGTACCGGCACACATGTGACATGGGTGACAATGCTTCACCCCGTCTTCCGCTGTTCTCTTTTAATGTCCTCAGTACCGGCACACATGTGACATGGGTGACAATGCTTCACCCCGTCTTCCGCTGTTCTCTTTTAATGTCCTCAGTACCGGCACACATGTGACATGGGTGACAATGCTTCACCCCGTCTTCCGTTGTTCTCTTTTAATGTCCTCAGTACCGGCACACATGTGACATGGGTGACAATGCTTCACCCCGTCTTCCGCTGTTCTCTTTTAATGTCCTCAGTACCGGCACACATGTGACATGGGTGACAATGCTTCACCCCGTCTTCCGCTGTTCTCTTTTAATGTCCTCAGTACCGGCACACATGTGACATGGGTGGACAATGCTTCACCCCGTCTTCCGCTGTTCTCTTTTAATGTCCTCAGTACCAAAACACATGTGACATGGGTGACAATGCTTCACCCCGTCTTCCGCTGTTCTCTTTTAATGTCCTCAGTACCGGCACACATGTGACATGGGTGACAATGCTTCACCCCGTCTTCCGCTGTTCTCTTTTAATGTCCTCAGTACCGGCACACATGTGACATGGGTGACAATGCTTCACCCCGTCTTCCGCTGTTCTCTTTTAATGTCCTCAGTACCGGCACACATGTGACATGGGTGACAATGCTTCACCCCGTCTTCCGCTGTTCTCTTTTAATGTCCTCAGTACCGGCACACATGTGACATGGGTGACAATGCTTCACCCCGTCTTCCGCTGTTCTCTTTTAATGTCCTCAGTACCGGCACACATGTGACATGGGTGACAATGCTTCACCCCGTCTTCCGCTGTTCTCTTTAATGTCCTCAGTACCGGCACACATGTGACATGGGTGACAATGCTTCACCCCGTCTTCCGCTGTTCTCTTTTAATGTCCTCAGTACCGGCACACATGTGACATGGGTGACAATGCTTCACCCCGTCTTCCGCTGTTCTCTTTTAATGTCCTCAGTACCGGCACACATGTGACATGGGTGACAATGCTTCACCCCGTCTTCCGCTGTTCTCTTTTAATGTCCTCAGTACCGGCACACATGTGACATGGGTGACAATGCTTCACCCCGTCTTCCGCTGTTCTCTTTTAATGTCCTCAGTACCGGCACACATGTGACATGGGTGACAATGCTTCACCCCGTCTTCCGCTGTTCTCTTTTAATGTCCACAGTACCGGCACACATGTGACATGGGTGACAATGCTTCACCCCGTCTTCCGCTGTTCTCTTTTAATGTCCTACAGTACTGGCACACATGTGACATGGGTGACAATGCTTCACCCCGTCTTCCGCTGTTCTCTTTTAATGTCCTCAGTACTGGCACACATGTGACATGGGTGACAATGCTTCACCCCGTCTTCCGCTGTTCTCTTTTAATGTCCACAGTACTGGCACACATGTGACATGGGTGACAATGCTTCACCCCGTCTTCCGCTGTTCTCTTTTAATGTCCACAGTACTGGCACACATGTGACATGGGTGACAATGCTTCACCCCGTCTTCCGCTGTTCTCTTTTAATGTCCACAGTACTGGCACACATGTGACATGGGTGACAATGCTTCACCCCGTCTTCCGCTGTTCTCTTTTAATGTCCACAGTACTGGCACACATGTGACATGGGTGACAATGCTTCACCCCGTCTTCCGCTGTTCTCTTTTAATGTCCTCAGTACCGGCACACATGTGACATGGGTGACAATGCTTCACCCCGTCTTCCGCTGTTCTCTTTTAATGTCCTCAGTACCAAAACACATGTGACATGGGTGACAATGCTTCACCCCGTCTTCCGCTGTTCTCTTTTAATGTCCTCAGTACCGGCACACATGTGACATGGGTGACAATGCTTCACCCCGTCTTCCGCTGTTCTCTTTTAATGTCCTCAGTACCGGCACACATGTGACATGGGTGACAATGCTTCACCCCGTCTTCCGCTGTTCTCTTTTAATGTCCTCAGTACCGGCACACATGTGACATGGGTGACAATGCTTCACCCCGTCTTCCGCTGTTCTCTTTTAATGTCCTCAGTACCGGCACACATGTGACATGGGTGACAATGCTTCACCCCGTCTTCCGCTGTTCTCTTTTAATGTCCACAGTACCGGCACACATGTGACATGGGTGACAATGCTTCACCCCGTCTTCCGCTGTTCTCTTTTAATGTCTACAGTACTGGCACACATGTGACATGGGTGACAATGCTTCACCCCGTCTTCCGCTGTTCTCTTTTAATGTCCACAGTACTGGCACACATGTGACATGGGTGACAATGCTTCACCCCGTCTTCCGCTGTTCTCTTTTAATGTCCACAGTACTGGCACACATGTGACATGGGTGACAATGCTTCACCCCGTCTTCCACTGTTCTCTTTTAATGTCCACAGTACTGGCACACATGTGACATGGGTGACAATGCTTCACCCCGTCTTCCACTGTTCTCTTTTAATGTCCACAGTACTGGCACACATGTGACATGGGTGACAATGCTTCACCCCGTCTTCCGCTGTTCTCTTTTAATGTCCACAGTACTGGCACACATGTGACATGGGTGACAATGCTTCACCCCGTCTTCCGCTGTTCTCCTTTAATGTCCACAGTACTGGCACACATGTGACATGGGTGACAATGCTTCACCCCGTCTTCCGCTGTTCTCTTTTAATGTCCTCAGTACCGGCACACATGTGACATGGGTGACAATGCTTCACCCCGTCTTCCGCTGTTCTCTTTTAATGTCCACAGTACTGGCACACATGTGACATGGGTGACAATGCTTCACCCCGTCTTCCGCTGTTCTCTTTTAATGTCCTCAGTACCGGCACACATGTGACATGGGTGACAATGCTTCACCCCGTCTTCCGCTGTTCTCTTTTAATGTCCTCAGTACCGGCACACATGTGACATGGGTGACAATGCTTCACCCCGTCTTCCGCTGTTCTCTTTTAATGTCCTCAGTACCGGCACACATGTGACATGGGTGACAATGCTTCACCCCGTCTTCCGCTGTTCTCTTTTAATGTCCTCAGTACCAAAACACATGTGACATGGGTGACAATGCTTCACCCCGTCTTCCGCTGTTCTCTTTTAATGTCCTCAGTACCGGCACACATGTGACATGGGTGACAATGCTTCACCCCGTCTTCCGCTGTTCTCTTTTAATGTCCTCAGTACCGGCACACATGTGACATGGGTGACAATGCTTCACCCCGTCTTCCGCTGTTCTCTTTTAATGTCCTCAGTACCGGCACACATGTGACATGGGTGACAATGCTTCACCCCGTCTTCCGCTGTTCTCTTTTAATGTCCTCAGTACCGGCACACATGTGACATGGGTGACAATGCTTCACCCCGTCTTCCGCTGTTCTCTTTTAATGTCCACAGTACCGGCACACATGTGACATGGGTGACAATGCTTCACCCCGTCTTCCGCTGTTCTCTTTTAATGTCTACAGTACTGGCACACATGTGACATGGGTGACAATGCTTCACCCCGTCTTCCGCTGTTCTCTTTTAATGTCCTCAGTACTGGCACACATGTGACATGGGTGACAATGCTTCACCCCGTCTTCCGCTGTTCTCTTTTAATGTCCACAGTACTGGCACACATGTGACATGGGTGACAATGCTTCACCCCGTCTTCCGCTGTTCTCTTTTAATGTCCACAGTACTGGCACACATGTGACATGGGTGACAATGCTTCACCCCGTCTTCCGCTGTTCTCTTTTAATGTCCACAGTACTGGCACACATGTGACATGGGTGACAATGCTTCACCCCGTCTTCCGCTGTTCTCTTTTAATGTCCACAGTACTGGCACACATGTGACATGGGTGACAATGCTTCACCCCGTCTTCCGCTGTTCTCTTTTAATGTCCACAGTACTGGCACACATGTGACATGGGTGACAATGCTTCACCCCGTCTTCCGCTGTTCTCTTTTAATGTCCACAGTACTGGCACACATGTGACATGGGTGACAATGCTTCACCCCGTCTTCCGCTGTTCTCTTTTAATGTCCACAGTACTGGCACACATGTGACATGGGTGACAATGCTTCACCCCGTCTTCCACTGTTCTCTTTTAATGTCCACAGTACTGGCACACATGTGACATGGGTGACAATGCTTCACCCCGTCTTCCACTGTTCTCTTTTAATGTCCACAGTACTGGCACACATGTGACATGGGTGACAATGCTTCACCCCGTCTTCCGCTGTTCTCTTTTAATGTCCACAGTACTGGCACACATGTGACATGGGTGACAATGCTTCACCCCGTCTTCCGCTGTTCTCCTTTAATGTCCACAGTACTGGCACACATGTGACATGGGTGACAATGCTTCACCCCGTCTTCCGCTGTTCTCTTTTAATGTCCTCAGTACCGGCACACATGTGACATGGGTGACAATGCTTCACCCCGTCTTCCGCTGTTCTCTTTTAATGTCCACAGTACTGGCACACATGTGACATGGGTGACAATGCTTCACCCCGTCTTCCGCTGTTCTCTTTTAATGTCCACAGTACTGGCACACATGTGACATGGGTGACAATGCTTCACCCCGTCTTCCGCTGTTCTCCTTTAATGTCCACAGTACTGGCACACATGTGACATGGGTGACAATGCTTCACCCCGTCTTCCGCTGTTCTCTTTTAATGTCCACAGTACTGGCACACATGTGACATGGGTGACAATGCTTCACCCCGTCTTCCGCTGTTCTCTTTTAATGTCCTCAGTACCGGCACACATGTGACATGGGTGACAATGCTTCACCCCGTCTTCCGCTGTTCTCTTTTAATGTCCTCAGTACCGGCACACATGTGACATGGGTGACAATGCTTCACCCCGTCTTCCGCTGTTCTCTTTTAATGTCCTCAGTACCAAAACACATGTGACATGGGTGACAATGCTTCACCCCGTCTTCCGCTGTTCTCTTTTAATGTCCTCAGTACCGGCACACATGTGACATGGGTGACAATGCTTCACCCCGTCTTCCGCTGTTCTCTTTTAATGTCCACAGTACTGGCACACATGTGACATGGGTGACAATGCTTCACCCGTCTTCCGCTGTTCTCTTTTAATGTCCTCAGTACCGGCACACATGTGACATCGCAGGTGCAATATTATATCATATATCGTCGTGATTCAAGTCGGGCCAGTGGTACTTCATTCCGTGACATATACCTGATCTCTTAAAATGCATATTCTATAAGGTTCGAAATAATTTTGGAAAATCCATCGCCATTTTTTTACCGTGTTCCTATGCTTTTTAATAATTTATTCATAATCTATTATAATATCAATGTTTTAACCGCTTCTTCCCAAATATTGATTAAACTTACATTGAATGTCAAACAGGATATTTTAAAATTTATTAAAGTATTATACGATAAATTTATAATTGGTTTTCTATTGGGGGAATGTAATATTACATATAGGTACATTGCAGTGAGTATCATACACTACTTTCAGGCCCGGTTGGTGGCTTCCTTCAATCTATAAACCCCGTACTTATTAATAAGAAAACTTTATGAGGCGACTTCAGGATGAGTTCTGTGCTAACGAATTCCAACATAGATCAGGTTGCTCACAGCAATAAGTCCTTTATGGCCGAGGTTGATACGGATTCTGAAGCACCTATTGGTTAATAGTGTTTACTTTAAGTAAAAACTGTCGGTTTTCTATAGCCACGAACCGGGTTTGAATCCGGCATTGTACACCTTTTTTCCTGCTAATTAAAAAAAAAAACTTCTCCAATGATCCCCGATTTATGCAAAAGATCAACTCTATCAGTGATTACAAGTAATGAAAAAGAACTCTGATACATTCTTAATTGCGCAAAAGTTGAATTGCTATCCACATTTTAGGCATTTCTGCTAATCAAAAGAATTGGGGGTCGGTTGAAGGATGGTCTAAACCGTTGGTTTTCGACCGCTATGACCCGGGTTCGATTCCCGCATTTGGCAATTTTTTTCTGATTTAAAAAATAAGTGGCCCTCTAATGGCTCCCCGATTCTTGCAAAAGACCAACTCCACCATCGAGTGCAAGTAAACAAAACGGGGCTCTGACACATTTGTAAGTGCAAAGTCGAACTGCTTTTCACATGTGTAGACATGTGGTGCACTTGCAATAAAAGCTATCAACTACTACACACTGTGATTATCATGGCCTATATCAGGGGTGTGCTTGTGATAATAATAATTTTAAAAACTTTAAGTGAAGATACATCAATATTTGTCATTCACCAAGTATTGTTATTGAATTTTGTGGTCTATTCCAGGTATAGTTCCACCACAGGTTGTCGAATCACATTCTACTGATGCCTGTTGGCTCGGGGATAGATATTTGTATCTAACCAACATGTCTGCTTATCCTTCATCTGCCATACGCCTGGCAGGATTCAACTCGCCTCTATTCAAGATAGGAAATTACGGGGAAATCACGATATCTAAAAACAGAGAAAACACCACGATCATTCAAACGTTCATTAAGAATTAGAACTTCTGTGGATGCCCTAAAGGTTACGAGTATTGGTTGTCATCTAAGAACCTTCACTGAATCATTTCTACGTTTATCCAAATCAGAAGAGTTGCATAAAATAGTTAAAAATGATATAGCACACGCGGTATAGGTACTTACTTGTATATCGTAGAAATACACGCATTCATAAATAAAAATAGGAACGGTAAAAAAAATAAGTTTCATCAAATCTTTAACTGTAAGCTAAAACGTGTGTATTCAATTGGCAGGACGTCGAACAAACTAAGGATACTTAGAGCCGCTAGAAAACGTGTGTATTCAATTGCCAGAACATGGACTGACGATGTCACTGGAACAATTCGGAGGATACCTCAGAGGGGAAATGGGAGCGAGGCGGGGGTGGAAGGAAATTACGTCATCACTTTTTTTCCCTTCCTCCTCCACCGCGGCCGTTGAGTCAGCAGCTCTGACTGGCGGCGTATTTTGGCTCACCTGCCAGACTAGGACCGCACCGTAGCCATTCTGGTTCACCTACCAGACTGATCACACAGGAGTCATTCTGGCTCACTTGCCTCGGTAGGACCACATCGGTGCCATTCTAGCTCACCTGCCAGACTAGGACCACACAGGAGCCATTCTGGTTCACCTACCAGACTGATCACACAGGAGTCATTCTGGCTCACTTGCCTCGGTAGGACCACATCGGTGCCATTCTAGTTCACCTGCCAGACTAGGACCACACAGGAGCCATTCTGGTTCACCTACCAGACTGATCACACAGGAGTCATTCTGGCTCACTTGCCTCGGTAGGACCACATCGGTGCCATTCTAGTTCACCTGCCAGACTAGGACCACACAGGAGCCATTCTGGTTCACCTACCAGACTGATCACACAGGAGTCATTCTGGCTCACTTGCCTCGGTAGGACCACATCGGTGCCATTCTAGCTCACCTGCCAGACTAGGACCACACAGGAGCCATTCTGGCTCACCTACCAGACTAGGATCACACCGGAGCCATTCTGGCTCACCTACCAGACTAGGATCACACCGGAGCCATTCTGGCTCACCTACCAGACTAGGATCACACCGGAGCCATTCTGGCTCACCTGTCAGGCTAGGACCACACAGAGGCCATTCTGGACCATCTGCCAAACTATGACCACACAGGAGCCATTATCGCTTACTTGCCAGACTAGAATCACATAGGAGCGAGCCATTCTGAATCACCTTCCAGTCTAAGAAGACCACACCGGGGCCATTCTAGCTCACTTACTAGGCTAAGATCACACTGCAGCCATTCTGGGTCATCTACCAACTTCGGACCACACCGGAGCCATTCTGACTCACCAGCCAGACTAGGATCACACAGGAGCCATTCTGGCCTACCTACCAGACTATGACCACACTGGATTCGGTCACCGCTGTGTTAAAGAAGACGACAGTCCCTGTATACGTTAGAACTAAAAAAACCCGCAAAAATATTCACCCCTCAAGAAAATGGCGCAAATGATTTGTGGCCATCTATCAAGAAGCCGTGGAAATTCAGAAAAGAAACAGGTCAAAACCCTGTCAGTAGCAAAAGGAGCTATCACTCACAGCTCCCATAGGAATTAAAACTTTTATATATTCAGGCTCCTTCATTAAAATGCTATAAAAATTTATTATGGGGTAATAAATAATCAAATCGTTAGGGGGGGATGTTGAAGGGGTAGTACATTTTCGATAGCCAACACCCTGGATCAAATCACGCATTGCACACTTTTTTTTTTTTTCCTAAAGAAAAAAATGCTTCAATGACTCCCGATTCTTGAAAAAGTTTCATCCTTCACCGGTTAGTATAACTAACCAATGAAGTATATAAACCATTCCCACTTATGTAATTTTGTACCTGTAGTAGGGCGTCTTGCCCGAAATCCTGTACGCTTGTCGCCTTATATAAAGAAGCTTTTCTCTGACCTGTGTTCTTAATTTTATAGCAAATAGGGAGATTATCGTTGTCTTAATTCTTATAAAAGAAGCTTTTCTCTGACCTGTGTTCTTAATTTTATAGCAAATAGGGAGATTATCGTTGTCTTAATTCTTATAAAAGAAGCTTTTCTCTGACCTGTGTTCTTAATTTTATAGCAAATAGGGAGATTATCGTTGTCTTAATTCTTATAAAAGAAGCTTTTCTCTGACCTGTGTTCTTTTTTTATAGCAAATAGGGAGATTATAATTGTCTTAATTCTTATAAAAGAAGCTTTTCTCTCTGACCTGTGTTCTTAATTTTATAGCAAATAGGGAGATTATCGTTGTCTTAATTCTTATAAAAGAAGCTTTTCTCTGACCTGTGTTCTTTATTTTATAGCAAATAGGGAGATTATCGTTGTCTTAATTCTTATAAAAGAAGCTTTTCTCTCTGACCTGTGTTCTTAATTTTATAGCAAATAGGGAGATTGTCGCTGTCTTAATTCTTATAAAAGAAGCTTTTCTCTGACCTGTGTTCTTAATTTTATAGCAAATAGGGAGATTATCGTTGTCTTAATTCTTATAAAAGAAGCTTTTCTCTGACCTGTGTTCTTTTTTTTATAGCAAATAGGGAGATTATAATTGTCTTAATTCTTATAAAAGAAGCTTTTCTCTCTGACCTGTGTTCTTAATTTTATAGCAAATAGGGAGATTATCGTTGTCTTAATTCTTATAAAAGAAGCTTTTCTCTGACCTGTGTTCTTTATTTTATAGCAAATAGGGAGATTATCGTTGTCTTAATTCTTATAAAAGAAGCTTTTCTCTGACCTGTGTTCTTAATTTTATAGCAAATAGGGAGATTGTCGCTGTCTTAATTCTTATAAAAGAAGCTTTTCTCTCTGACCTGTGTTCTTAATTTTGTAGCAAATAGGGAGATTGTCGCTGTCTTAATTCTTATAAAAGAAGCTTTTCTCTCTGACCTGTGTTCTTAATTTTATAGCAAATAGGGAGATTGTCGTTGTCTTAATTCTTATAAAAGAAGCTTTTCTCTGACCTGTGTTCTTAATTTTATAGCAAATAGGGAGATTATCGTTGTCTTAATTCTTATAAAAGAAGCTTTTCTCTCTGACTTGTGTTCTTTATTTTATAGCAAATAGGGAGATTGTCGTTGTCTTAATTCTTATAAAAGAAGCTTTTCTCTGACCTGTGTTCTTTATTTTATAGCAAATAGGGAGATTATCGTTGTCTTAATTCTTATAAAAGAAGCTTTTCTCTGACCTGTGTTCTTTATTTTATAGCAAATAGGGAGATTGTCGCTGTCTTAATTCTTATAAAAGAAGCTTTTCTCTCTGACCTGTGTTCTTTATTTTATAGCAAATAGGGAGATTATCGTTGTCTTAATTCTTATAAAAGAAGCTCTTCTCTGACCTGTGTTCTTTATTTTATAGCGCATATAAAGATTGCCGTAGTCTTCATTCTAACATTTGTAAGTATGAAATTCGAACTTCACTTTTCATGTGTTGAGAGATAGAAAGAGATGAGTCCATTTACCATAAAAGCAGACGATAACCACTCATTATTAGGATATGTATTACTACTATTACCAAAATTATGTTATCAAAATTATTAATATATTATTCTTTCTGAATATAATAAAACAAATTTCTTCCGATACTATTATATAATACAAGATTGTCCCAAAAGTTCGTAAACACTTGCAAAAAATTTAAATATCAATATTATTCGCCATAATATTATTTGCTATTATGTATAATATCTATTATACATTGTATTATGTCATATTGTTTAATTAAAAAAGCATATATTAGATCAAAATATAATTTATTTTACCGATATCTCAGTTGGCTGAACGCTAACCTTTTTCAAGGTATTATAACATATTAATGTATGACTTTTATAATACCTTGAAAAAGTTTGGCGTTCAACCAACTAAAATATTGGTAAAATAAATTATAGTTTGATCCAATATATGCCTTTTTAATTAAATATTTATTTATGGATTGCTCGATTTTCAAAATGTAGTATGTGTTATAATATTAATTTGCCGTAATAATATTTTTTGCCAAGTAATAAGAAAAACAACGTTTTAAGAAAACAACGAACTTTTGAGACAACATTAAATATCAGAAAAATTTAAGATATTTTAATTTGTATCCACTCTTTATTTTCGTTTGGCATATTTTTATACAAGAAATATTAGTTAATTCTATTGTTTTGAAAATAGAGCAATCTATAAATAAATATTTAATTATAATAACGAATAGATTCAAAAAGGATAAGTTTCTTTATTTGAAAAATCAATTCGAGCTTTCGGGCGCAAGCTGCCCTTCTACAGGAATAATGGATACAATTTCAAGTAGTCATGTATGTACAGGTATATATATTTTCTTTAAATGGTTTCTCGCTTTGGTCTTGTATAGCGTGAGTGGATATATATATCTGTACATACATGACTACTTGAAATTGTATCCATTATTCCTGTAGAAGGGCAGCTTGCGCCCGAAAGCTCGAATTTATTTTTCAAATAAAGAAACTTATCCTTTTTTAATCTATTCGTTATTATAATTATTGAAAGGATTATTCGTCTTAAATATTTAATTAGAAAAGGCATATATTAGATCAAATTATCATTTATTTTACTAATATTTCAGTTGGCTGAACGCCAACCTTTTTCAAGGTATTATAACATATTAATACGTGTGTCAACATATATGCCTTTTTAATTAAAGTTAATTCTATATATTTAAGAATGGTTAGTTAAATTTAAATAAGATATAATTAGTTTAAGTGCAAAAATATCTTCCCGCACGAGGTCTTCAGTTAATTAGTGGTAAATTTATGTTAACAACATACCTCTTCGTGCTGGACAAAGGCAAAAAAGAAAAAACAGAAAAAAAAAAGATTTTAAAAAATCACTCAGGTAAAAGTTTGCCACAGAAAGGAGAAAGAAAGAAAGGTCTATGGTAACGTAATTAATAAAGATATTTTAAAAAGGAAGTATAATTAAAACAAATTTTTATACAAAAAAATTCATTGGAAAACAAAAAAATACGAGGTAGCCCTTCATTATCTCAAACAAGCTCAAGGGCTAAAGTGCCCGGCATGGCTTAATAGAAGAATCGGAATGCTGTAGAAAAGAATTTTTCTGAGGCAGAAAAAAAAAATGTTGTAAAATTAATAAGAAAAAAGTGTGAATATTAGGGGAGTAAAAAAAGGGCATAATAACGTTCCTAATTTTAAAACAATAACTAAATAGTTGGGACAAAAACTGCACAATACCCCCTCTAATTAATTATGAATCTTAATGAAGGAAGGATCCTCGTTTTTTTTGCGACTTCATAATTATCGTTCCCCTACGAATGGACTAAAAAATATCTTTCTCTAACCTGGAAAGACTGAAAGGACTTGGACGGAATGTCTGAAGTTTTTATATGACTCTCATATTTTAGTTTCTCTTCAGTGGAGGCATACCATTATATTGTCCTCTATAGTAGTTAATTAGAAAATAATCTAATTACATTATTATTTAGAAATTTGTTATCTGAAATATACAGTAGAACCTTCCTTTAGCGGACACCCCGCTAGCAGACACCTCTCCACAAAGGGCAGTTTTCATTTGCAAAATTACCATTTTTACAATTTAGCAACTCTCCGGTAAGAGGACACCTCTCCCTAAAGGACACTTTGACTCTGCAATTAGGTGTTGTCCTTTACAGGGAGGTTCTACTGTATATTTGAAAGAAACGAAAATTTATAATATGTTTAATTAAATTGTCTTTCTTCTATAAAAGATAAGTTTCCGAGATCCAGGGTCTTCAATAAACGGTACAAACACAACTACATATCTATAATAGGACAGTAGAAGTTTGTATTATGTATAAAAGAAACATTCGCGCTTTAAAATCCTTTTATTTTACATGTATAGATGGCGCGTTATTGCTTTGTGTTAATTTATGCCTAACTGGCCTTGTCTTTATAGTTTGCTGAAGAGCATTGCTCGAAGCAAATATTTAAATGTAATGCTACTGTCCTATAAGCTTATGTCCATAGTTTACTTGAAAACCATTTCTAAGATTTCATCCTTCAGTGTAGCATATAAAAGCAGAATGATCCAATACAATATTAGAGCTCTGAGAAGCGGTCTGGTGGATTAAATTGGCGAAACCGCTGGGAGGGTTCACCACTGATGAGCCAAGCCCTCCCAATATATTTTTTCATCGCAGTAAGGACAGTAGAAGTTTGTTTTATGTATAAAAGAAACATTCGCGCTTTAAAATCCTTTTATTTTACATAATGGCTTCTCTATATATGGACAAAGCTCAAGGAAGTTGTACTTTTTAGCATGTATATCGGGATTCAGACAATAACTCTGAAAGTTATTACAGTGACATTTATTAAAGACACACGGGATAACCAATTGTGAAAAAAATTGTCTCTGTATCCTTCAAAACAAAAATATTATTATAATAATAAACACACAGTATTATAGTATGCAGTTTTAGAGCTCTAAGAAGAAGTCTGGTAGATTAAATTGGCGAAACCGCTGTGAGGATTCACCACTGATGAGCCAAGCCCTCCCAATATATTTTTCCATCGCAGTAAAGGCAGTTGAAGTTTATATATATATATATATATATATAAATCAATGTTTGTATGTATGTCCGGTATACAAATTCGCAGTAGTTCACTAATTCAAACCAAAATTTCCATACATAGGTAAAAAAATACGGGGAAGACGATAGGCTATTTTTAAAAATATATATAAATCAATTATTAAAACTATATATTCAAATTATTCTACTTAGCTCACGAACAGCGCCCTCTATCAAAGATTAGATTAAATTATGCTGATGCAAACAAATAGATAATGCTAATAACAAACAATTATAAAAAAAATCTTATCTAAATATATATCACTCGGGTAGATATGCACACGGGTCAATCCCGGGGCGAAGCCCGGGTCACCCGTCAAGTTGTGTATAAAAGAAACCTTCGAGCTTAAATACCTTCATTTTATACATTAAGGGAATCTAGAAGGACCTAGAAAGGAGTTGAAGGCCTACGTTAATTATATCATCCGCGATGGGTTTCTATTGTTAAGATAGCACCGCTCAGTTTACAGAACTTAGAAAATCCAGGCTATCACTTTTATGCTGCTAGTTATGACCTCTGTCACTGTATATAGTCATTGTTTGCAAACTGTCTGTTGAAATACTAATTACGATATTGGAATTAATGGTCGCAATGAGTTTCTTATTGAATCACACTTTCCTTAGCTCCCAAGAGAACTCGGAAAAAATGATCTAATACTGAAGAGAGACTGACTCCGCTAGATCTGCTATATAAAGTCGAACAAATCTTAGAGGAAACATTAGACCACAGCACAAAGTATTGGAGATTATTATTATTTATTTAAGTATCCCAGGTTCCTGGAGCGTACAGAAGTCGCCAACTACCCGGGATGTCCTTCTGACCTAAGTCTTCTTGGATTTATATACAATGCCAGTGGAAGTCCAATTAATGAGGTGTCGCCAGGCAGATTTCTTTCTTGGGAGATTTTCTAGGGATGCTGGACATATGTTTGTGATACCTAGGAGTGTGGCTGTCTGGAATCTTTGGTATTGGAGTATTGGAGATAATAAAAGAAACTCATTGCGAAAGGTTGTATTTTTATTTTTATTGAAATTAATGGATGACTTTTAACAGTTGGATCCTGAAGATCTGTTTTGATATGTAAATTTGATTGTACTATCATTATAATGTGTTTGTGTGGCCTCTTATAACTTCTTAATTCAACAACAACAAAAAGCTTTATTAAGACCCTTTATTCTTATGCTGATTCTCCAAGCAGAAATGTAGGATACATGCAGGAAAAACAGTAATAGTACCTTAATGGTAATATGATATTTATATACAGGATAAATTATATAAAGACAATTAAGCTATAGATTAGCCTGGGTAAATTGAAGGGAAAGAAGTTTATTATACCTGGATTTACCGCGGTGGATTAAATTGGCGAAACCGCTGGGAGGATTCACCACTGATGAGCCAAGCCCTCCCAATATATTTTTCCATCGCAGTGAGAGACAGTTGAAGTTTATATTGTGTATAAAAGAAACAATTGTGCTCAAATACTTTCATTTTATACATTAAGGGAATCTAGAAGGACCTAGAAAGGAGTTGAAGGCCTGCGTTAATTATATCAACCGCGGTGGGTTTCCATTGTTAAGATAGCACTGCTCACTTTACAGCAAAGGGTAATCACAATCAATATTGAGATAATGAAATGTATACATTGTAATTAAGACAATTGAACTCATAAACAGATTTAAAAGGGTAAAACTGAGGAAAAATAACTTCTTAATTTCACCCAAGAACTATTTTCGAATAAAATTGCGTCAATCTCTTTCCACTCAAGTACAAATCGAGTTGTTTCGTTCATGGCAGCTTAAGTTTGAGTTTAGCGTTGCCCTTACTCCTTTAATTAGAGTTATTTTAGATATCGCGAGTTTAAGACTCTGCATATTAATGCGAATTCAAGTTATCCTAAAGAAAATCATTTCATATTAGACGTAAAAGTGAATAACTGGTTTCAAAGTTTCCTTTTAACGTTCAGCATAGTTTCAATTGAATAATTCTCTAGTATATTGCATATTTTCATTCTAAAATATTCCTTAAAACTTTCTTCAATCTGTAAATTGTTTTCCTTGAATACACACAATACTTTACAATTTGATTTCATTTAACTAAATTTGTATACCAACCCTTTGTACATATTTCAATTGTGTTCGATATTTATTTTCATCTAGCTAACTTGCATACTAATTCTTGTACATATTTCAAATATCCTTCTATCTTTTTCTTACAATGTTTAGTTTACCTTAAAGTAAAGTGCAAGTGTCCCTAGGGGGAAAATAGACCTCAAAGTCTAAATAAAATAAAGATGGTTGATCGCAGTTTTTTCATTGCAGTACGGACAGTAGAAATGTGAATATAGATGAAGAATTATTCCTGATTTGAAATTAAACGAAAAAACATGGTGAAGGAAGACTAGTTTTTTTTTATTGATGCATAGGTGCAAGCTTTCGGGTAAAAAACCCTTCAACAGGCGAAAAATGAAGCGCGACTTATAAATACCATATTTGTACTATAGTCCTTATAAGTCGCGCTTCATTTCTCGCCTGTTGAAGGGTTTTTACCCGAAAGCTTGCACCTATGCATCAATAAAAGAAACTCGTCTTCCTTCACCATGTTTTTTCGTTTAAGTAGAAATGTGATTTATTTGTGAAAAGAAACATTCGCGTTTTGGTGTTTTCATTTGGATTATTAAAATTATAATCATCTGTATCAATTAGATTTATATTTGATTATTCTTTTGCATTACATAGATGGCGAGTTATTGCTATGGTTGATAAATAGATTGAAGACAAATGTGAGGCATGTTGAGGAATATAAACATGGTATTTATAGGTACCGGTGTATTTAGAGATAGGTTCCTTGTTTTCCTATCAACAACCAGGATATACTGAAGGGTCAGGAACCTGGGTGTTCTGAAGGGAAACAGCCTTGAACTGCAGGGCCGATATCGGCTGGCCTCTGGCCAATCGGTTTATTGAACGCTGTGACGTCATGCCAGACTTGACACACCTGCACATTTCTTATCACAGCACTTGTGCTCGTAATGTGTGGTCTTTCATTTACCTTTGCTTTAAATATGATTGTATGGAGGGACATGCCCTGGGCCATCTGTGATAAACATGTCTTTCTGCCATAGTATTGTACGGTCTTACAGCTACTCTGCATGTAATGCTACAGTTGTATGTAGGGACATAACTTTACCATGGCATCTGTGATAAACATCGTCGCTCTGCCACAGTATTGTGTGGTCTTACAGCTACCCTGGATGTAATCCTACAGTTGTATGTAGGGCCATAACTTCACCATGGCATCTGTGATAAACATCGTCGCTCTGCCATAGTATTGCGTGGTCTTCCAGCTACCCTGGATGTAATGCTACAGTTGTATGTAGGGACATAACTTCACCATGGCATCTGTGATAGACATGTCGTCTTTCTGCCATAGTATTGTACGGTCTTACAGCTACCCTGGATGTAATGCTACAGTTGTATGTAGCCCATAACTTCACCATGGCATCTGTGATAAACATGTCGTCTTTCTGCCATAGTATTGTACGGTCTTACAGCTACTCTGGATGTAATGCTACAGTTGTATGTAGCCCATAACTTCACTATAGCATCTGTGATAAATATCGTCGCTCTGCTATAGTATTGTACGGTCTTGCAGCTACCCTGGATGTAATGCTGCAGTTGTATGTAGCCCATAACTTCACCATGGCATCTGTGATAAACATATCGTCGCTCTGCCATAGTATTGTACGGTCTTCCAGCTACCCTGGATGTAATCCTACAGTTGTATGTAGAGCCATAACTTCACCATGGCATCTGTGATAAACATCGTCGCTCTGCCACAGTATTGTACGGTCTTACAGCTACCCTGGATGTAATCCTACAGTTGTATGTAGGGCCTTAACTTCACCATGGCATCTGTGATAAACATATCGTCGCTCTGCCATAGTATTGTACGGTCTTACAGCTACCCTGGATGTAATCCTACAGTTGTATGTAGGGCCTTAACTTCACCATGGCATCTGTGATAAACATATCGTCGCTCTGCCATAGTATTGTACGGTCTTCCAGCTACCCTGGATGTAATCCTACAGTTGTATGTAGCCCATAACTTTACCATGGCATCTGTGATAAAACATCGTCGCTCTGCCACAGTATTGTGTGGTCTTCCAGCTACCCTGGATGTAATCCTACAGATGTATGTAGCCCATAACTTTTTTTATCCCAGCCTTCTATTAGTTAAAGCTGTCGTTTTATTCTCACCCATTTCATCTCTCTTATAACCAAATTATCTCATTAAATAATAGTAATGCTCTTGCGATTTTAAGTGTATTTTATTACGTTTGGTGGCTGTTACATCTATTTTCTCTCTGAATTAAAAAGTGAAGAGGCATAGCTTTAGAAGAACTATGAAGAACTGAGTGACACAAATCAAGTTAAATATGCAGTATTTAGTTAAATATTAGAATGGATGTTACAATTTAAATTTCTCTTTATCTTTAGCTATTAACTGATTGATAATTTAGGGGAAATACTTTCCACAGAATCACACTTTCCTTAGCTCCCAAGATAACTCGGAAAAAAATGATCTAATACTGAAGAGATTGACTCCGCTAGATCTGCTATATAAAGTCGAACAAATCGCAGAGGAAACACTGGACCACAGCACAAAGTACTGGAGATAAATTTAAGTCATTTTATCCGTTCGAGAGGCTCTAAGAGCGGCGATGAGTCCCTGGATCTACAAGGAAGGTAATGCCGGCCGAATGTCCCAGAGGTGTCTTAATGCTCAATTTGCACAATAATGGAGGCATGCACATCACCCGGCGTAATCCGGGACTGAATCAGCATTTGTGGAAGTGCACCTGGTTCTCTAGCAACATTACACATATTTACAGACATGTTCGTTCAGCGTTCACTTTATCACATAGCTGTAAAAAAATACCACAGTCTTCACCGCTACACATGCAATGCTTAAACCTGCCTTTTAATATCTATCGTGTATAGTATAGTAGATATTTCCACGTAATCTTCCTCGTATAAGAACTCTCAGCTTCTTATAACTTAGGTTTAGGCAAATGTTCCAATATATTGAAGAGAGAGCAGAATTTTCTTAAATTATTCGGATATTATAGTGGAGAATATAGCAATCCGTTAAGCACTTGGTGTATATATAACATAGCAAAGAGTTATAATATGGAGGGATTGTATATTTATTTGGATTTTATAGTGGAGAATATAGCATCCCTTAGGTACTTGGTGTAGATATAACATAGCAAAGAGTTATAATATGGAGGGATTGTATAATTATTCGTAAATTATAGTAGAGAATATAGCATTCTTAGGTACTTGGTGTAGATATAACATAGCAAAGAGTTATAATATAGAGGGATTGTATAATTATTTGGACATTATAGTGGAGAATATAGCAATCCGTTAGGTACTTGGTGTAGATATAACATAGCAAAGAGTTATAATATAGAGGGATTGTATAATTATTTGGATATTATAGTGGAGAATATAGCATCCCTTAGGTACTTGGTGTAGATATAACATAGCAAAGAGTTATATAATAGGAAGGAATTGTATAATTATTTGGACATTATAGTGGAGAATATAGCATCCCTTAGGCACTTGGTGTAGATATAACATAGCAAAGAGTTATATAATAGGAAGGAATTGTATAATTATTTGGACATTATAGTGGAGAATATAGCATCCCTTAGGTACTTGGTGTAGATATAACATAGCAAAGAGTTATATAATAGGAAGGAATTGTATAATCATGAACAGTGAGAGGGACTTTAAACACTATTTGTGTAAAATAATAATATATATTTGCAAATAGAATAGTTATAATAGGTGTTTGATAGATTATAAATATATAGAGAGATATTTTAATAATTATATATGAGATAAAGAACCTGTGAGATAGAGTTAAAACAGAAAGATAGGTGTATTAGAGAAAGCAGTTATCTATATATATAAAAATGAATGTTTGTATGTTTGTTTGTATGTCCGGTATACAAATTCGCAGTAGTTCACTAATTCAAACCAAAATTTCCATACATAGGTAAAAAATTACGGGGAAGACGATAGGCTATTTTGAAAATATATAATCAATTATTAAAACTATATATTCAAATTATTCTACTTAGCTCACGAACAGCGCCCTCTATCAAAGATTAGATTAAATTATGCTGATGCAAACAAATAGATAATGCTAATAACAAACAATTATAAAAAAAATCTTATCTAAATATATATCACTCGGGTAGATATGCACACGGGTCAATCCCGGGGCGAAGCCCGGGTCACCCGTCTAGTGTAAAATATATGATAGATAGATAATCTATAATAGTTTTAAAATGTGTGTTGTGTGTTTGTTTTAATAGCTATAATAAAGAATACTTTTTTTGGAACAATAACATGCGAAACCACTGATGACTCGCCCAATAATTTTCCTTTGCAGTAAGCAAGATTGGAATCGCTTAGTTGTGAAAAATAAAAGTTTGTTCTTAATTATTTGTAAACTGGTATTTATGATAGAAAACTTATGATAGTTCTAAGACAGAGGTTGTATAATAGTACAACTGCTATAAGAGAGGTTTCGAGAACTATTCATTTGATTTTTTTTTTTTGCTTATCCCTAGTACACGTGGTACAGGCCATGATAATCATGGTGGGTAGTTAGCGACTGCTTTTACTGTAAGTACACCACATTTCTACACATGTGAAAGCAGTTCGACTTTGCACTTACAAATGTGCCAGAGCTCCGTTTGGTTACTTGCACTCACTGGTGGGGTTGGACTTTTGCAAGAATAGGGGGGCCATTGGAGCATTTTTTTTTAACAGAAAAAGGTGTCCAATGCGGGAATCGAACCCGGGTCGTAGTGGTCGAAAACCAAACGGTTTAACCAGCCTTCCTCCCCCCCCCCCCCCCCGACCCCCCATACATTTGATAATGGAGTACAATATAACAGTATATGGCTTTAAAATTTCAAAGTGCTATAACCAAACCATTTAATTCCAATTTGCGCGAGGTTAAATTATTTAAACGACAGCCATTATCAATATAAGACTAAAGTTTAAAATGTCAAAAGAGCAATTGCCTCACCACCCACATAGCCATAATCTTGAAGTGTAAAAAAAAAAGCTGTGATTAAAAACAAGTAGAGAAAAATCACTGAGCAAGTTAGAAAAAGTTAATAGCTACCACCATTATTTAATATAATGGAATTAATAAAATTTTCATAGAGCCATGATTAGCTTGAGTTAATGGGAGAATAAAAAAAATCCAGTGGGAGAGTTTAATTTGCGACAGCTTGGAAAGGAACATTAGCAGGTTGCCTGGGTTGTTTGGGTCTCTCTCGAGGGTTCTTTCAAATGAATTTTTGTTTTATATTTAATAGCTCTCACTATTATATTGTGAGTACACTTTCAATGGATGAACAGCACAATGCTTCTTATTCAACTCAAGATGAAGTGTGAATTCATTCAACAATTGCCACTCTAGCCAGAAATTGTTCAGGAGGATATCCGACCATTACAGCCCCTCCTTGAAATAGATGTTGTTCTTGTTCAAACCATACGGTCTGATGGAATATCAGAAATTCTTTTGGTTGCAGATGTATCATAAGCTTCTTAATAATAATTCTTGTATAGTCCCAAATATCCTGGTCAGAAATTGATCAGGAGAATATCCGACCATTACAGCCTTCTTAAAATAGATGTTGTTCTTGTTCAAACCATACGGTCTGATGGAATATCAGAAATTCTTTTGGTTGCAGATGTATCATAAGGTTCTTAGTAATATTTCTTGTATAGTCCCAAATATCCTGGTCAGAAATTGATCAGGAGAATATCCGACCATTACAGCCTTCTTAAAATAGATGTTGTTCTTGTTTAAACCATATGGTCTGATGGAATATCAGAAATTCTTTTGGTTGGGGATGTCTTATAAGCTTCTTAGTAATATTTCTTGTATAGTCCCAAATATCCTGGTCAGTAATTGGTCAGGAGGATATACGACCATTACAGCCTTCTTAAAATAGATGTTGTTCTTGTTTAAACCATATGGTCTGATGGAATATCAGAAATTCTTTTGGTTGGGGATGTCTTATAAGCTTCTTAGTAATATTTCTTGTATAGTCCCAAATATCCTGGTCAGTAATTGGTCAGGAGGATATACGACCATTACAGCCTCCTTGAAATAGATGTTGTTCTTGTTTAAACCATATGGTCTGATGGAATATCAGAAATTCTTTTGGTTGCAGATGTATCATAAGCTTCTTAGTAATATTGAATAATATTTTCTTAGTAACGGGAAACAACAACAATGGGTTTATATAGGGGAAAAGGGCGACATCTGGCGGTCGACTTAACAGAGTAGTTTTTTTTTATAGAAATTATAATTTTAAAATATAATATAATTTTATATAACATATATATATATGTTAACACAAAGCAATATATATATATGTCATAAAAAACGTATATTCTATTTACGTTACCAATTCATGCAGTCGTGGATGGTAAAAATGGATAATAACTTTTGTGGTGTGTCCTGAAACTATATTTATTTTTTTATTATATTTCAAAAAGCAAACAGTTTTTTTTGCATACATAGACAACTAACTACGTTATTATTATTTAAAAAAAAGCAAATTAGGTTATATTCCTTTTGTTTAGGATTTCTTTACATTTTAAAAATCAACTCTGTGTTTAGTTTTTACTTTGATTATTTAAATTATAATTTTAGTTATATTATGAAAACAATTTTAATAAATATAATGGTTATGATTATGAAATTTTAATTATATATATGAATAATAAAAAATCATATTTTTATTATGTCATATATATATTTAAAAGTTGCAGTGTTATATATTTTACAAGGTGCACTGTCTGCAAGTTGGTGAGCTAAGTTGGCAGATAGTGATATAAAGAAAGATGGAGCCAAACAAGCTGGCGTTGACGACAAGACTAGCGGAAATTGGGAAGCTTGCCGGGCATTTAAAACAAGCAGCCTACAAGCCGCCGGCAGCTGGGGTATAGGAATGAGGAGCCAAAATAACATGCAAATCTCTGGTGCCGTGTCTCGATTAGGTATCCCTAGGGTGGTTGCCTGGAGACCGGTGCACTTATTGGGAGCTCTGCGTTGAGGTAAACAATTAGCTATCCGTAGGCCTAACTAGGGCAAATACTGCGTGATGCAAATCTCTAATGTCCTCACCTATTTACATACCCTCGCTATGTTATACATTCACATAATTTCATTATGGAATTCTTTAGAAAAAAAAAACGATTCGGATAAATAACTTAAACTAGAATTTATTGATAATGATGTCGTTTGCTTTTTTTTTTATAGTAAATATTTTTTCTCTATTTCTTAAAATTATTATTTAAAAAGCTATTTTTTGAAATTGTTGATGTAGGGATGCTTTATATTTATTCCAAAAGATATTTTGGTTGATGGTGTTTTTTGTTAAATTGGCATCTCTTTTAACCTTTTTCAAGTCGAATCGACAATAATTCAATGTTAACAGATCCAAGTATTTTTATTTCCAGTAAATAAATGTATATTAAATTTAATACCTTTGTAGATATATTTTGAATTATATAGAAACAAATATATTTTTAGAAACTGATAATTTATATTATGTTGATTGTACATAATGTCAGACATTTCTTTCTTTTGTATAGAGTTCTCTGTTCTCGTTTCCCCCCCCCCCCCCCTTTTTTCTCCTTGTTAATATCATATAACGATTATTATTATTATTATTAGGCTAATCCCTTAATAGAATGTTCAAATCTAAAAGCTTGAGGGATGAGTTTCTTTTGCAAATAAATTTATTTCGAGCTTTCTCAGGCAACGCCCTTCTACAGGAAAATTAAAAATAAAGTAAATTAAATTATATTACACTGAGATTAATTTACATTCATATGTATCTGACGCAGGAGTAGTCTCACGTGTGTTTGTTTCTGATATTTATTTTATATAGTTTGTTATACATTTGCCTCGCTTAATCTCAGTGTAATATAATATTTAATTTACTTTATTTTTCCTGTAGAATGGCGTTGCCCGAAAGCTCGAAATAAATTTATTTGCAAAAGAAACTCATCCCTCAAGCTTTTAGATTTGAACATATGACTATTATCCTTCCGGCCTAAATTTATTGTAAATATATATGTATAGACAAATGAAAAGGCATTCTTATATGACAATGCAAGTTTCCCTAGGGGGACATAGCGCTTTAAATTCTTCTTCTTCTTCTTTCTTATCTCCACTCAATCATATTAGGGTATCAAGTTGTGACCCTTGATGGTGTCTGTTTGACAACCATCATGACTGGGTGAAGTAGAATGCGTCTGCCTTTGTCATTAAGACTGGGAGCACTACTCAGTGGCAGGCCAACTTAGCTCCAAAAGAAATGACCGCCTCTGACATGAGGAACAGACGCCATGTGCAGCCGCTCCTAACATGGAGTACAAACACTGCTCATCCTGTATCCCAGGATCAGGAGCCCTTACAGGGTACTATCAGCCGGGCCAGCTGAGCCCAGGTTTTTTAGTGAGCTTGTTACTGCTCCTCCTTTTTCATCCGGGTTTGGGACCGGCAAAGGCGGAGTTGCGTTTTAAATTGAAATAAATCGATGAAAACCTCATAGAACCAATGGTTTCATTCAATTATGATCTTTATCATTAAGAAGTTTGTTGTTTTCTAGTTAAGAATAATGATAAGGCATAAATTATGGATTATTTAATAAGCTCAACAAGCAATCAAGGGCTAGGTTTCTTTAACTATCTTCATTTCTATAGCTTTCTGGCCAATTTGGATGATAGATTGAAACTACAAGGTAATAAGATCAACAAGCAATCAAGGGCTAGGTTTCTTTAACTATCTTCATTTCTATAGATTTCGGGCCAATTTGGATGATAGATTAAAACTACAAGGTAATAAGATCAACAAGCAATCAAGGGCTAGGTTTCTTTAACTATCTTCATTTCTATAGCTTTCGGGCCAATTTGGATGATAGATTAAAACTACAAGGCAATAAGATCAACAAGCAATCAAGGGCTAGGTTTCTTTAACTATCTTCATTTCTATAGCTTTCTGGCCAATTTGGATGATAGATTACAAGGTAATAAGATCAACAAGCAATCAAGGGCTAGGTTTCTTTAACTATCTTCATTTCTATAGCTTTCGGGCCAATTTGGATGATAGATTAAAACTACAAGGTAATAAGATCAACAAGCAATCAAGGGCTAGGTTTCTTTAACTATCTTCATTTCTATAGCTTTCGGGCCAATTTGGATGATAGATTAAAACTACAAGGTAAATAAGATCAACAAGCAATCAAGGGCTAGGTTTCTTTAACTATCTTCAATTCTATAGCTTTCGGGCCAATTTGGATGATAGATTAAAACTACAAGGTAATAAGATCAACAAGCAATCAAGGGCTAGGTTTCTTTAACTATCTTCATTTTTATAGCTTTCGGGCCAATTTGGATGATAGATTAAAACTACAAGGTAATAAGATCAACAAGCAATCAAGGGCTAGGTTTCTTTAACTATCTTCATTTTTATAGCTTTCGGGCCAATTTGGATGATAGATTAAAACTACAAGGTAAATAAGATCAAATCCAAATTCTTATCATCTTGTAGTTCTAATCTATAATAAAAATATCGTGCATTATCATTTTTGATAGACTTAAATGCACCTAAGTCAAGGGTAGGCAAAATTTTGAGTTGGAAGAGTAAAAATTACAATTTACAAAATTTTTATAAAGAGCCACAAAATGTTTTCTTGCCAACAATAAATAGTACTCGCATGAATGGTGGTGTCTTGTCCAAAAATTCTGATTTTGTTGCTCCATGGAAAGGGATGGGTGCCATTGCCCCGTTCGTCAGCCACATTTCAGAGTTCCCTGTTCATGGTAACCGTAGCGGCTCGGGGCTCATGACATTGTACTTCACCTTACAGGGCAGTCCCTTACTTGTGCTGCTTCTCCCGCCCACACGTAGAAGAGGGATTGGACTTCTGGGCAGGATTCACATAAATAATATTTACGTATGAAACTATATAAAAACCCGAAATTTCACATCCAAAGAGCCGCATGTTGCTCGCGAACCGCAGATTGCAGACCCCTGACCTAAGTAGTTAGAATTTAAAAAAACACGTAAATTGCGCTGATTTTATCAGACATGATATTCTTTCATCTAACCTCTTAGCTTACATAATCCAATTAGAACAGCGTTTCTTAACTTTTTTTGGCCCTTGTAACGGTTTTGAAGGGACATTTCAAACCAGTGTTTTTTAATAAAGTGTTTCTGTATCTATCATATATTTTATAAAACTGCTTTCTCTAATACACCTATATTTCTGTTTTAACTCTATCTCAACAACAACAACAAAGCCTTTATTTAGGGCCTCTCGCCCTATACAGGATTCGCCAGTTCACAAGGGATGGGGAGAACACTGTGTGGCCTTTTTCCGGGATATAGTCTTGTGGAATCCAAATATCGCCATCGCTATATACCTATTCTTTGATATTTAATTAATTAGTGCCGGAAATGAAGGACAAAGTTGCCCCGTTTTATCATTTAGTTTTCGTCTTTCCTCAGACAGAGCAGCACAGTCAAATAAGGTTTTGTAGGATTGTTGTGTGATGTGCTGGTGTGGCTTGTGGAAAGGCTGCTGATAAAATTATAATTAAAATTAATTTATTTAAAGCAAGAGAGAAATTATAAAGAGAAAAGAAGCAACGGTTGAAGTAACGGCCGTTGGTTAGCCTAGATGTTTACCGCGTCAGTGGCCAGAGTCTCTGATGACGTCCCGCGCGCATGCGCA
This sequence comes from Cordylochernes scorpioides, assembly GCA_030710605.1. Lineage (NCBI taxonomy): Eukaryota > Metazoa > Arthropoda > Arachnida > Pseudoscorpiones > Chernetidae > Cordylochernes > Cordylochernes scorpioides. Next base: position 143,476,480 of record CP092864.1, on the reverse strand, counting down.
GTCAGGTTGACGCCCGCGGATGCCAAGGCCGTCCTAGTTCGGCTCGCTGAAGCAAAGTGTAGTCGCCACAGTTTTAACTCTATTTCACAGGTTCTTTATCTCATAACTATTGAAATATCTCTCTATATATTTATAATCTATCAAACACCTATTATAACTATTTTATATGCAAATTTATATATATATATTATTATTTTACACACATCGTTTTCATGCATATTTAAAGAGAGAGGTACATCTTTTGGTATATATTTATAATACCATTAAGAATATTTAAATATTTTATGCATTTATTAGTTGATTTAAGCATAAGAGTTTTTGACAATTAAAACAACTTTATTAATATCTCGTCAATTTTACACTCAAAGAGAGTTATAGTAGTAATAATAACAGTAAATTAAGATAAAAAGAAATAATATAATAATATATGAATAAACGTATCATTAAACGGAAGATAAGGATCTTTTATAAAAATATAAAGATCCTTATCTTCCGTTTAATGATACGTTTATTCTTAAGTTGCACACCGGAAGAGTTTCAAGTTCTAATAATAATATATAGAAAAATTAAAATATGTACGAAAATTATACAATGGAAAATGAAGGGCGGCATCCCCGGAGGGCGAGTGTTCTCGTCCAGGCGATGAACGGGTCCTCCACGCCACCGAGCCCAACCTGAACAAAGTGGCGGTAGATCCGTAACTTTGCCGACTAGGTATTAGACTGATCAGCTACATTTAAGTTGAAAAATAAGAATTTTAAAGATATTTTTGACGCTTGTTATTCTTTTAAAAATAAAACAATTTTCTACTGTTCTAACTGCAATTAAAATATACAAGTATTAGAGTCATCAAGCAACAATTCTTAATCAATTCTGTCACCGTTTGCTTTTGTGAATGGAATAAATACTCAAATATGGTCATTTCTTATAACCATCGGTGGTTCAGTGGTAGAATGCTCGCCTGCCACGCGGGCGGCCCGGGTTCGATTCCCGGCCGATGCATTTTTTTTTTTTACAATTTTTAAAACTCATTTATATATTATACAAGAATGACATCCACGGCGCCAATTTATAATTGTAACGAATAGTATTTGATTAAAAGCATTTAATCGGGTAAAACCCGGGCGTTGCCCGGGTCATTCGGCTAGTGATAAATAAATGCGAGTGTCTGGCTCATTAATAGTGAACCCTTTTTGCGGTTTCTACAGTTTTAATCAACTGCTGTAATTAATTTATCATTGTTTCATTTTAAAAACAATCATAGGCGTCAAAAATAGGTTACATTTCTTATAACAGATTTTTTTTGTAATTTTTCATAAGTTATTAAATATTGTGGTTAACCTTGATGAAATTGAAATATTAAAACACAAGGTATTTATTTATTTATTTCAATTCAAAACGCTATGTCCCCCTAGGGACACTTGCGCTAAATGTACATACAAATATAACAAAGAAAATATTCAACATGGGAAGATATACAGAAAGCGACTTAGAAAGAATCATAAATATTATTTACATATAGAGATATTCTTTGAATTTTATTTACAGTTACATCATTAAATTTAAAAATATATATATGTCGTAGCTATTGTGGTCAAATGAAAGGACGCAACCAAGAATTAGCTCTAGCCAAGCGAACAGCGCACCCGCGATGTCTGCCACCTTTATTTTTTTGTGCAGCTTTTATAGATGGATGAATTTACATATTTAAATTTTAACACAAGCGTAACATATTTACATACTTATTTTGACAAAAATAAATTATATATTTTGGGCACTAATTATACAAATTATGACATACATATATACACACATATACACGCATACACCTATATATTGTTTACAACCACAAGATATGTCCAATATTTCCTTGAGATCGTTACATCAAAGACCATTTTTCTTAATGAAATCCAAAATATATTTACAAAGGAAATTAAATTTTATATATAAACACAAGGTATTGTTTCTAAATAGGAAACGTTACATAGTGATAAAGGTAAAATCTAAAATGATAATAGGCGCAAACAATTGGGAATTTGATACTATTCGTAAAAAGGATTATTCAATGGTTTCTAAGAAGACAAATCCACTGTAGTTTACATGATAAGGGAGTAGCTACGTCAGGATAGTTTGGGGGAAGTTTCTCACTAAAGCAAGGAAGTTATGGAAACAGATTAAAAAACTTTCCTTACAAAAACAATGGCCACGCGTTCACATCTTTTCTCCATTAACTTCTTTACATAATCAAAAACTAATTCTCAGGAAAACTGATGTATTTTTTAAAATATTAAATCTCTTTTGGATGGACATCGGTAATGGTCTGGATTCCCTTACTTGGAATATTTTGTCTGCTCTCTGGTATTAATATGTATTTATTTCTTTACCTACCCTCGAGCGGGCTATAATCTACGTTTTAATTGGTTCATATAATATATATCTATCTTATTTGATCGCTGATTGACTCTCTACTATCACATGATCTTAATTAGTCAACAACAACAACAACAAAAAGCCTTTATTTAGGGTCACTGACCCTATACAGGATTCACCAGAGGTATGCATAAGAACAAAGCAGTGAGACAAAGGAAACAACGATATAGACAGAAGAAAAAAAAAGAGAAAGAGGGAAGCAAGAAAAACAACACAAAAAGAGTAGCAGTAAGAAAGTGAGGAGTGAGTGTCACTTGGCCTTCTTCTCAGATATGGACTTGTGGAAACCATAAAACGCCGTAGCAATATACTTATTCTGGGTCATATTGTCAATTATTGATATGGAAGGACCTTAATTAGTCAATAAGAGTTGCGTTTGTAAACCACTAAGTGAGTTGTATTTTTTTTAGCCCAGTGGTTGCAATAAAAAATGAGAAGATTCTCTCTATATATATTAAATATAAGAGCGTTGGGGTTTTATTCCTTCAATATATATATGTCATAAAAAAGACGTATATTCTAGTTACGTTACCAATTCATGCAGTCGTGGATGGTAAAAATGGATGATAACTTTTGACCCAAAAAATATTTATTATTTTGATTATTTTTTAAACCAAACAGTTTTTGCATACATACAACTAACAATGTTATTATCTATTTACAATAAAAGTAAATTAGGTTATATTCCTTTTGTTAAGGATTCCTTTTCATTTTAAAATTTAACTCTGTGATTATAGAATTTTAATTATTTTATGAATAATAAAAATCATATTTTTATTATGTCATATATGAAAAAATAATAGAAAAATGTAATAAAAGGGTCAGGTATTAATATTCAAAATAAAGAAGGCATTTCCTGACCAGGAGCACATGTGCTTTTTTTGATGGCAGAGCGCCATCTAGTGTAACAGAAATCAACTAAACGTCGATTTACCCTATTGCCTGATATTTGGCCAACCCGTTTTTTCTTGACAAATCAAGAAAAGCCATCAACGTACGCGTTTCGGGCTGTTGGCCCTCGTCAGCGTGGTGTAGACTGTACCTCTACGGCTATAAATCAGGTAACAGGCTAAATCAACGTTTAGTTGATTTATGTTCCACTAGATGGCGCTCTGCCATCAAGAAGTTCATGTGAACGTGGTCAGAATATGCCTTTTTGATTTTAATAAATATTTTACCAATAAAATACAATATTACAGTGGCGTGGTAGATTAAACTAGCGAAACCGCTGGGAGGGTTCCCCAATGATGAGCTTGGCCCTCCCATTAATATATCACACTGCAGTAACATCAGTAGATTTTTTATTTTTTAATTTTGAAAAGAAGCATACACGTCAAATATAGTTTCAATTTATTATATACACCTATCCCCCGATTTACACGGTACTTGTTTTACACGTTTTCGCTTTTACACGGTTTTCCAAATAAGTTTTTGTTTTTATCGCACTATACTAAATGCTACTGTGATTGAACACATGCGCTGTGTACACATCTCACGAGGAATCCCGAGCTTATGTGCTGACTACATATTTTAACCTGTCAATGCATTTTATTTTTATTTCTGTGTACACCTATCCCCCGATTTACACGTTTTTCTCAGGAACGTATTTACCGTGTAAATCGGGGGATAGGTGTATATTAACAAATTAACTAATAAATTAATTTATAATTTGAAAAAAAAAAAGAGTACAAATGTGATATTGTATTGGGATAAGGTGCATAAATTATGAAAAATAAAAAGGCATCTCTTTATCGTGCAACTGAAAGTTGCTGATGGCTTGCGCCATCTATCGGAATAAATATCAACTATTCTCGTTCATTTTTAATTATTTCAGAATCGGCCAAATACCCATTCTTGATTAGCTAGTGGTTAACTTTTCTTGATTAATCAAGAATGGGTATTTGACCAATTCTGGAATAATTAAAAATCAACGAGAATAGTTGATTTTTATTACGATAGATGGCGCAAGCCATCAGCAACATTCAGTTGCACGATAAGGAGATGCCTTTTTTTTTTAATAATTTATAATTGTTTTGATTAAAACCATTCCGCTTTATATTTCCGCTATTTTACTTTTTAAAAAGCAAAAAATTGCAACCTCATTTACATGAAAAAAATGATAAATAAGTTATGGGAGGAATATGTTGAGTGATAAAATGTGTGGCATAATATTTTGTTTATTAATTTGTGAATTATTATGACACATATCTGACTTATGAGTTCAATTATGGCTGTTTCTATGAAAATTCGAAGCTATTATAAACGCGTATGATTCTTTTAAAAATTAAATATATTCTACTGCCCTTACTCCAATGGAAACAAATTAATAGGAGGGCCTGGCTCATCAGTGGTGAACCCTTCCAGCGGTTTCGCCAGTTTAATCTACCATACCGCTGTTATATTGCCTTTTTTAAAAGTTTTTCTTTTATAGTGATACTGATGCTATATGAAAAATTCGAAACTATTATAGACGTGTATGATAGTGCGCTAATATATCATAATATAAATGGCTGTTTTTTAAACAGGGCTACTATAAAAAAAACAAGAGATTAACTTCAGAATTGCGTGATTAGAGAAAGCTATACAGTTTGTCTTCAGTATCCTCTTCCCATTTGTAGAGATGGCACATTAGAGAAAAAGATAATTGTCCAGACGAACTAACAAATGTGCTGCTTCCTAATAAATGAGGTTGAAGATAATTAAGAACAAATAGCAGACGACAAACAAACAGGGAAAACCTAATTTACATATTAGCATTTTTTTAAGTGTTCTGCAGACGAGAGAGGAAAAAAATTGTCGTCCGTGAAAAGAAGGTTTGGAAAAGAAATGAGCCAAGCTAAAAATACGATTAATTGTTAAATAGAAAAACAATTTCGAGGTGAAAACTAAAGGATGGAAATGAAGTTTTTTCTTTTGGTATTGGGTATTGCAGAAGATCTAGACTGGCAAAACATACAAACCCATATTAATTAATTTTCGAATCTAACTTTGTCGCGCGGTGTTATTAACGACCCGGGAAAAAAGCAATCACCGCCCTAAAAATACAAAAAGACACAGAACCGTTAATCAACTTCGAAAAAAAGCTGAGAGAGGGACTGTTTTAACAACAAAATTATAGATATTTTAAAGTATAAATTAGTGCGAAGGTTCTTCGTCACTCTTTTTAGAGGATTTTTTTTTTTTACACCAAAAAATCTCTGTTTCTTTTAGTTTAATGATTTAAAGAAATAATTAACAGTGCGGAAATGGACAACCTTCTGAGGAAATGATAGCGTACAATTAGCAAAGTGGAAAACGGATGGTGTGAAAAAAAAAAGGACAATTTTAACTTGTAAAAAAAACAGTCTGATATGAAACCCCCCCCTACAAAACAAATACTCTTTGTGTTGTAAAATTTACGCAAAAAAATATTGCTTTTATGTTCCCATCTTAAATTATGATTGAAAGCGCACATACATGTTGCATTTTTGATTATTCCAATAAATTTCAGCTAAATTTGGTAAAAATGGAAGAGATGATTTATAACCAAACACCTAGTTGTACTCGACTATTTCATTAGCAATTTTAAAACCATTATCAAATCCCTCTTATAAAAATTTGTACTGTTACTTGAAAAAAAAAAGATATTAGTTCAAAGTTTCGAGATTGAACCTTTATATCAGCTATGAATCACTCCATTTGTTTTTACATTTCTGGAAGATATGAAAAATTCGTACAAAGATGAAATTATCGTAAATATAGAGGCTGCCTGGCCGGCATTCATCTTTCTTGAAAATAAAGATACTTCGGCCAGTAAATCTTTTTATTACCTAGACGTTTCGACAAAAATCTTTTGTCCTCGTCAGGAGCAAACAAAATTTAAACATTTAGCAAGACGTTAAAAATCTTTCTAAAGTTCCAAGGGCGTTTTCACGTGATATTTAAAATTTTTGTACAACATCTAATCTTTGTGAGTTAAATATTTATTTTTGACTCGTGCTTTAGATGTTGTACAAAAATTTTAAATATCGCGTGAAAACGCCCTTGGAACTTTAGAAAGATTTTTAACGCCTTGCTAAATGTTTAAATTTTTGTTTGCTCCTGACGAGGACAAAAGATTTTTGTCGAAACGTCGAGGCAATAAAAGATTTACTGGCCGAAGTATCTTTATTTTCAAGAAAGATGAAATTGTACTAAAATCGGGTTGATAAATAAAGGTAAGGACATCTGATCGTGTGTAACTAAAGTTTCGCTTCTTAGTTTCATGATCAGAGATGCCTTTCTCTCAATTTCTATACTGTTCGATTCTTGATTAAAAGATACAAATACTATAACTTTAGCTAACTTTATTGCCTCATCTATATGAGGTACTAGCGGGTGTGTACCCGGCTTCGCCCGGGTTTTATCAGAGTGAAAGTTTGCCTAACGAATATTATTGATAATAATATTCCGGAACACACAGAATATTATGATAATAATATTCGTTACATTATATATTTATATAATATATAAAATATATTTTTCGAGCAAACATATCCACTCTCTCTATTGAATAGATCTTTTAAATGATCTTAGTCAAAAGGCCGAGAAACTATATTTTATATATAGAGATGACCTGGCTTCGTGTGTCTTCTGCTCGAGTGAATGTTTCGCTGGTAAAATTTTGTTCCTGCCTACTAAAGATTATTATCTGGCTTCTCCCGTGGTCTGCTTTATTGAATATTCCCCTAAAGAATTTTGTTTATGTCAATCAAGCATGATACGGCAATATTGTCATTATCATTTCTGACTAAAATAATATTGTTGCTCAGTAGTTGGTTAATTATAATTTTTCTTGGTTAAGGTGCGACAAAAAAACTCTTCCAGATTCAACTCTCTGTCCTGTTCAAATTTCATCGAGATTAGTTACATTTTGAGGGCGTGCATAGCCGACAAACACATATATATATGTTCCTGGCTTCGCCCGATTTTTACCCGAGTAAAAGTTTGCCTAAAAACATTTGTTAAAACGATTTTAGCAAACATCCAATCCATACTGAATCTCTACTTGTCTATACTCTCGATAATTTGAAAATTTTCCCGGTCCCTTGAAAAATACTCGATAAGTTGAAAAAATCAGCATTAATTGGTCCACTCGGTAATTTGAAGTTGAAGGAATAGTATCTTGCCACAAACGAAGATTTGTAAATAACTGTATTTAGCGGATGTACCCGGCTTCGCCCGGGTTTTACCCGAGTAAAAGTTTGCCAAACGAACATTTGTTAAAACGATTCTAGAAAACATCCAATCCACCTATATGGATGGGGTGAGTAGTAAAGAGATAATGATAAAAAGTGAATAGTTGGCTGCATATACTGGTGGTATATATGGGTTATTGAAGTATTCATTGAGAACAGTTAGATAAGTTTCCTTTTAAATTTCTATTTCCCATCCCCTCGAAGAAGAGAGAAAAACGTATTTCAAAAATTTCATATTAAAACCTCAACTTTAATCGACACATTTGCATATCTCCCAGCAGAAGATCAATTTAGTAATATGAAAATCTTCATTGTTATGATTGAAGCTATCCAATTGCCTTTTTTAAGTTAACTCTTTTTCCCTAAAAAAGTGAGTTGGATAAAAAAAACTATATATATAGTTCACTCTTCAATTTTCAATTTGGAGTCTGCTTTCTTCTCTTCCAGTGACTATAGATTGGGGAAGTTCGGGTTAAGATTTCAATTAAAATGGCGTCTGATCGCTATACAGTATTCCCGCCTTTTTTTTTTTTTTTTTTTTTTATCCAGAGGGGCCGCGGACAATAACTGGCGTTTATCCGTGAGTTGCCTCACCGCTCACTCCACATTTCTCCCCCTCGCAGCAGACAAATTGCATTTAACAGGGGCTATGGTTAATTTCAGATTTTTTTCTCTCTTTCTATCCATTTCTTTATTTCCACGGATTGACGAGACTTTAGAATGATCTCCACTTCCCCTCCCCTCTATCTTATCCTGGGGTTTATTTTTCCCCTTGTTTCTTTCATTGCCAATTATTATTTGGACTTTTTTTTTTCCTTCTTTTGTTCTCAACCTTTTCATTTTTCTAGGACGAGATAGACGCGATTGAGTCTCCAAAGTTTGGATTGTTTGTATCAGATTGATACAATTTCATTTTGATGAAAGGTTTCCAAAATGAATGTTGACATGAAAGAATATTAATATGAGTGGTACATATTAAGATCCAAAAAAAGATCCTAACAAATCATATAAATGACCCGTGATTTTGCATATTAGTAAGTGTTTAAAAGGTAAATTGTGATATACTTGATACGGGTTTCTTTATATCATTTTATACATATTATTTTTAGTATTTTGAATAAGTTTTAGCCATTTCTGCTTATAAAAAGTAGAATTGGGGATAGGTGGAAGGATGGTCTGAACCGTTGGTTTTCGACCGCTACGACCCGGGTTCGATTTCCGCATTGGGCACTTTTTTCTGATATAAAAAAAAAAATGCTCCAATGGCCCCCGTTTCTTGAAAAAGTACAACTCCACCAGCGAGTGGAAGTAACCAAATGGGGCTCTGGCACATTTGTGAGTGCAAAGTCGAACTGCTTTTCAGATATGTAGACATGTAGTGCACTTACAGTAAAAGCAGTCGTCAACTTCTACCCACCATGATTATTATGGCCTGTAACACGTGTACTAGAGATAAGCAAAAAAAAATTGAATTGGGATCAAACTTGCATATCTGTGCGTCAAATATTTCTTCCAAACCTGGGACGATACAAATAAAGAAAGGCTTAATTCAAATTTGAATATGTGGGAATGGCTACCAAACACACACAGTCTATAGGATTAAATTTAAACGTCAATGAAAGCATATCGTCATATTTGATGACAAGACATAATGGTGAGACATTTAAACACAAAATACCATATAATGTTTCTTGAAAAAAGATACTTCATCCAGTATAAATCTTTTTATTACCTCGACGTTTAGACAAAAAGCTTTTGTTCTCGTTAGGAGCAAACAAAAATTAAGAGAGCCTTAGAATAATTTTTAACGCCTTGCTATATGTTTTAATTTTTGTTTGCTCCTGACGAGGACAAAAGCTTTTTGTCGAAACGTCGAGGTAATAAAAAGATTTATACTGGCCGAAGTATCTTTTTTCAAGAAATATTAATGCCGGCCAGGCAGCCTCTATCTTCACCATATAATGTGTCAACATCCTTAACAGTGGTACATCTACAAAAACACGAACATCCCCATCAATGTAAGTTCTCACTAATCTACAACAATGGAACATCCACAATAATGTACATCCTCAAAAATTATAGATTTACAATAATGTAATTCTATAATAAAACAATTCTATAACATTTTGGATTTCCCTCTATGACATATATCTAACCGACAAGAAACTCTGTCAATAATGAACATTCACAACAATGTAATCCTCGATAAGGGACAATCACGATAATATATATCCTCAACAATAGTAATCTACAACAATGCACATCCACAACAACAACAATGTATATCCCTAAATAATAAGACTTTATAATAATAATAACTTTATCTTCACGCCCGTTAAAGAACAATGTCGTTTGAAAGCTAGCAGAATAAACGTGTTCTACACAAGAAGCTCCTTTTTGTTCTTTTATATTATCGCAATATCTCCTGTTGAATGAGGTGGTGAGAAACAGAGCTGGAGCGTTTGCATTGTTCAAATTTTGGAAGACGGCTGAAGAGAAGAGGAAGCTATATATATAATCTAATTGATGTAAATAATTTTATGTAAATAATCTTTGCCAGGATTAGAATGACGAATCCTGTATGGGACTTTGATTCCAGTAAAAGGCTTGTTGCTGCTGTTGTATATAGTCACAGTGTATAAAATACTATACTATACCTACTACATATAGGTTTCTCTCTGTATTCTTAGTTCTCTTCAATTACTCTGTAAACTGGCGAATCCTTTATAGGACGAGAGGTCCTCAATAAAGGCTTTTGTTGTTGTTGTTGTATTGTCGCAATATGGTAGTAATGTAGTAATGTACCTGTAGTATTAGTAATCAAAAATGTGTTCTCCACAAATTGTTCCAAACCCTCAAGAGCCAGAAAAAGGCACAAAAACAAACCCCTTTCCCCACTCAGTGACTCACCCCTTCCACCCTGCGAGAATCTAGGTCAATTTAATTACCCCCCTCTCCCCCTCCCTAGGAATCTCATAGAATAATTGAAAAATTGACACAGGACCACGATGGCTCTCTTGGGAGAAATCGTTCTGACGGTGATGGCGTTTTTATGGAGGGGCTTTCACTTAACCTTTCTGTGATGTCTTAATTAGGGTCACTGGCGGTGGATCATTGCGTTGGTCTAGCGATGTAATATGGCGAAACAGAATACATAGAGACTTGTGTGAAAAAAAAAACAATAAAAAATATAAAAAATGTCAGGGGTTGATATTAAAAATAAATAAAGCATATCCTGATCAGGAGCACATGTGCTTTTAGATGGCAGAGCGCCATCTAGTAGAACAGAAATGGCTTTTCTTGATTTATCATGAAAATGGGTTGGAAAAATATCAGAGAACAGTTTAAATCAATGTTTAGTTGATTTCTGTTCCACTAGATGGCACTCTGCCATCTAAAAAGCACATGTGCTCCTGGTCAGGATGTGCCTTATTTATTTTTAACATCTTATATGAAGTGAAGTTGAGTAGTATGAAAGGGGTTAATGTGACAATTTCATAAATATTATTTGAAGTCTATGCGCGGTTGGTAGAGAAAAAAGATATGTCACTAGATCAAGAATTCCTAACTATGTTCAACCCAACTTCTATAACGTTCAATTTTTTACTGGGGACATGGTGACTTCAACACATATTTGTTTAGAATTGGCAAAATTGGTTCACCTGCATGCACTTGTGGAAACGAACAACAAACCCCTGAACACCTTCTGATAAACTGTCCATTAACTTCTGATCTAAGGGAAGAAAACCAACTTTACCTGACTAATACGAAACAAGCTGCTTGCAATAAATACCAATACATCAAGTTTAATAGATTCTGCAGGATGTATATTTTGAGGCGAAAGTGTTGACTGTACATATTTCAAGCTACTACTTATAATTACTATATGCAAAATTTGACATCGAACGTTAAATTTTCATGATTCCCAATGTTCAATTGTATTAATTGTATATAATGTAATATATACACGCAATTATCCAAATTGTGGATATGGCGTGTCTCTCCCAACTGTTAAATAAATAAACTAGAGTCTGTAGCTTCAGGAACGAAGGAAATCTAAGCTGGAGAAAAAAACCATATGGTTAGCATTCTTGAATATTAGTCGATCATCTTCTCTGTGTTGTTTGAATTTGCAGCGGTAAATATCAAGGAACAAAGATTCCTGAGTGCTAAAATACCATGTCTCTGAATAAGAACTCGCCAGTACCTTAAATGCATGCCAACTAACTGAGAGGAATTAACTTTGTTGTTAGTTCAAAGTTAGGAAGAAACCTATACACTTGGCTATTTATCGAATCTTGAAATCATAAAATATTTGCAAACATTATAGGAGACCGATAAAAATCAATAAATTAATTCTTAAATCATATCACATTTTTAGAAAAAATATATTTTTTAACTTTATGAATATCGAAGTTTCCTGAGAGATATACACCTATCCCCCGATTTACATGGTACTTGTTTTACACGTTTTCGCTTTTACACGGTTTTCCAAATAAGTTTTTTTTTATTTTTATCGCACTATACTAAATGCTACTGTGATTGAACACTGCGCTGTGTACACATCTCACGAGGAATCCCGAGCTTATGTGCTGACTACATATTTTAACCTGTCAATGCATTTTATTTTTATTTCTGTGTACACCTATCCCCCGATTTACACGTTTTTCTCAGGAACGTATCTACCGTGTAAATCGGGGGATAGGTGTATATAAAAAAAAAAAACAATCATTGTTGTTAAACCCAATTCTGGTAATAAATAATGACATAATATAAATGAAAATACATCATTTTATTCCCCCGTTTAAAAATAACTATTTGTGCTAATCTGAATAACAAATTTTGATGGTAAATTTAAGAATATCTTTGCAGTTTTGTTATTTGAATTCTAACGCGAAGTCGATGATTTATAAAAGTTACTAAAGTTAAAACCTACAGTACACATTTCATATGTGCCTATATAATATGAAATTTTTTTTTTATCACAGTAAGGACAGTAGAAGTTTGATTTATTCATGAAAAGAAACATTCGCGTCTTAATATAGATTGCACGTCATTGCTTTGTATTAATTTATGCCTAACTTGTCCTTGTTGTTTGCGGAAGAGCATTGCTCGATACAAATATTTAAATGTAATTCTACTGTCCTAAAAGCTTATGTCCATAGTTTTCTTAAATACCATTTCTAAGATTCTATCCTTCAGTGTAGCATATACAAGCAGAATTATCCAATACAGTATTAGATCTCTAAAGAAGCGGTCTGGTGGATTAAAAAAAAAAAAAATTTGCGAAACCACTGGGAGGATTCACCACTGATGAGCCAAGCTCTTTCAATATTTTTTCATCGCAGTAAGGACAGTAGAAGTTTGATTTATTTGTGAAAAGAAACATTCGCGTTTTAAAGTTTTCATTCGTTAAAAATGTAGTGATTTGATAATGACCTGATCTTGACCTGATCACTATATTCCCCAAGCTTTGCAATGTCTCCAAAAAGGAATTACCATTGCACGAGATCGACTTTCTATTAAAGCCCAATAATAACATCGTGGCGTGCAAACCTTACCCTATGTCGGATCACAAGAGAGCATGGACTGCTGGAAAAATCAAGGAGATGCTAGATGGGGATATTATTACTCCTTCCACTTCTGAGTACGCATCACCTTGTATTCTAGTTTCTAAAAAGAACTCTTCCTACCGACTCTGTATTGACTATCGACAGCTGAATAAAGAGACCCTTTTGGACCCTTTTCCTTTTCCTAGAATTGACTCAATCATTAATAAATTTGGGGGTTGTCGATACTTTACAAATTGTCAAATAAATATTTTATTAAATACAATATATGCCATTTTATTATCTAATAGTTTACTATATATTCAGAATATTCACACAGTATATTACGTTGAAAGAGAAGGAATCTTCTTTATTCTTTATCTATGCGATATATTCTTGGTAAGAATTCGGACTATGACGTCTTTCAGCAGATCAACTATCAGATTATAGCCTGTTAAAGGACGCCATAGTCTGAAATATATTTAGACGATAAAAACATGGCGAAGGAAGACGAGTTTCTTTTATTGATGCATTAGAGCAAGCTTTCGGGTAAAAGCCCTTCAACAGGTAAGATAAAAACGACACTATGAACGATACCGATGGCTGTAGTGAATATATACATACACATATTAATTTACATAAATATAGAAGAAAGCATGCAAATGAGCAATTTAACTATTTGTAACTAATTTAACTATCTTTTACACATAGTTAAATTGCTCATTTGTATGCTTTCTTCTATATTTATGTAAATTAATATGTGTATGTATATATTCATTACAGACATCGGTATCGTTCATAGTGTCATTTTTTATCTTGCCTGTTGAAGGGCTTTTGTCCGAAAGCTTGCTCTAATGCATCAATAAAAGAAACTCGTCTTCCTTCGCCATGTTTTTATCGTCTAAATTCAATCCAGGAAGAATTCTTTATCTATAAGTCTGAAATATCGACAAGATTATACTGCATAAACAAATGTTGCCGTTAGATTTGATTCCTTCTTCGAAAGTATATTACGTGTTAGAGAACCAGCTATCGAGTGATATGATATTGAGACCATTTGCTCTAGATTTGAATGCCCTAAGTATGTGGCTACCAAAGCCTGGGACTGAATCGTGTTGTGGAAACCTGGCTAATCTCTTTCTTTGTGGCATCTGGGCATAGGTCCTGCTGGAGAGAGCCGCTGCCCTCCTGTAAGTACACCTTCTTACCATCTGGCCATTGGTCTAGATCTTTATTTCTTTGACATCCATCGGGAGGGTATAGAAATATGTCTCACTTATTTCACCATATTGTTTACATCTTAAATCACTACTTCACACATCATTTTTAATCCGCACTTTGATTAGAAAACCGAAGTATTTGACCAAATTCTTCACATCTTACATCTCTACTTCACACATATCATTCTTTAATTCACACTTTGATTAGAAAACCGAAGTATTTCACCATATTTTTCACATCTTACAATCACAAATTCACACATCATTCTTTAATCCTCACTTTGATTAGAAAATCGAAGTATCTCACCATATTCTTCACATCTTATATCTCTACTTCACACATATCATTCTTTAATCCTCACTTTGATTAGAAAACCGAAGTATTTCACCATATTCTTCACATCTTACATCTCTACTTCACACATATCATTCTTTAATCTGCACTTTGATTAGAAAACCGAAGTATTTCACCATATTCTTCACATCTTACATCTCTACTTCACACATATCATTCTTTAATTCACACTTTGATTAGAAAACTGAAGTATTTCACTATATTCTTCACATCTTACATCTCTACTTCACACATATCATTCTTTGATCCGCACTTTGATTAGAAAACTGAAGTATTTCACCATATTCTTCACATCTTACATCTCTACTTCACATATATCATTCTTTAATCCGCACTTTGATTAGAAAACCGAAGTATTTCACCATATTCTTCACATCTTACATATCTAATTCACACATATCATTCTTTAATCCGCACTTTGATTAGAAAAACTGAAGTATTTCACCATATTCTTCACATCTTACATCTCTACTTCACACACATCATTCTTTAATCCGCACTTTGATTAGAGAACCGAAGTATTTCACCATATTCTTCACATCTTACATCTCTACTTCACACATATCATTCTTTAATCCGCACTTTGATTAGAAAACTGAAGTATTTCATCATATTCTTCACATCTTACATCTCTACTTTACATATATCATTCTTTAATCCGCACTTTGATTAGAAAACCGAAGTATTTCACCATATTCTTCACATCTTACATCTCTAATTCACACATATCATTCTTTAATCCGCACTTTGATTAGAAAACTGAAGTATTTCATCATATTCTTCACATCTTACATCTCTACTTTACATATATCATTCTTTAATCTGCACTTTGATTAGAAAACCAAAGTATTCCACCATATTCTTCACATCTTACCACATTATCGTTGATGATTGTTCTCACCATCTAACAGAATAAATATATCAAAATTATTATTTTTTTCTTAATAAACATCAATAAAAGAAAACCCCCCTTCTAGGCGTAGTGTAAGCTGAAACTCAACGACCAAACAAAATGTCAAACATATTTTCTTAATATTTCTATAAAAGATAGGTTTTCGTATAAAAATTATAGAAATAAAAACAAAATCGCGATGTTTAGTTGTTTTTCATGTCGATAGATGGCACAAAACATTAATAAGTTTCAACGTTCAGGAAATAACGATTATTTTATTTTTAAATCCTGAACGGGAGAATTCTGTTCAATCACTTATTATTATAACGATATAGGTACAAAGTTGGTTTATAGTAGAACTTTTTATTTATATTTGCAATGTTGATATAGAAGATTCTAGTTATTTTGATCAATTTGGGCTGATAGGTGAAAGTACTCTTTGTTCTGTTCTCTATCTAACAAAAATAGCACTTGACGAACACTATAAGGCATAAACTATTTATTTCTATAAATAAGATACTTTCACTCTCCTCTTACACTCTATATACATCCAATCATTTTACATATTTTATTTTCTATCAGAAAATTAATACATATCTACATATATGCTGCATTTTTTTTCTTTAAGAATAAAATTTTCATATGGAATCATTACACTCTTAAAGAGGTAAAATACCCTGGACACCAAAAAGGATACATAGTAATACATAGAACCAATCTGAACCATATTTGAATCGATCTGATAATGGTGGTTGTTCAACTTGAATTCCTGTGAAGCTGTAATGAAATATTGCTAATTAAAAATACATTGCAAATACAGGGTTAGTTCAATATGTTAAGAGATCAAATAACAATTTATGTCCTAAAGACAGTCCCCATGTCATATCTTTCGAAGGAAAGATTTAGGATTTATGGAGGTTCCCACATTATTGACCATCTTTCCATTGTAATCTAATGGAAGGCCAAATTTGCATACAGAGCATTGAAAAGTGGATTTTTCCCAAGTCTCATTCCAATTTTCGTCAGTCTGCTGCATGCAAATTATGGTCCCTATGTCATTTAGGCCCCTTGTTGATCTGACGATACCCTATTCTATTACGACGTTACTAATGGAGACATTTGGAGTAGATGCCGCTGAAGATAGGACCACAAGAAATATTCCCTCAGAGATAATTATGGCCATTTAAAGAGCTACTGATAGCATATGTCCCATTCGCTCTCTTTCCTCTTTTTCTTTTTACCCCCAAATCTTAATGAACTTTCGGGTTAATTTTATCCTATTAACAGAGAGACTCATTAGAGAAGTGGAAGTATCTCTTCCCAGCAAGATGATTGCTTGATTTGTCTAGTTAATTGGCTTTATTTGATTGCCTTCCCATCTAGGCACATTGTCACGTTCTTTCTTTCTTACCGCTAATGAATGGTTTAGTGCGCTTAAAAAAAACTTAAGTAGGTGTGAATGTAACAATCCCTAAGGCATATATACCTCTACATACCACTCACACACAATAATAAATTTTTTAAAATCTAAATATCTCTTTTTCATTTTTTATATTTTAGTATTTTATTGTTATACCCAATGGTATATATGCAAAATAGATACGATACATGCTATGGTTGGTTTGCAATGGCTTATAGGGAAAGTTCATCACTTGTCTCTAAACACACATGTAGAATAAGTTTATATATTACACTTGTAAAGTTTCATAGCTTATTTTAGGAACTTAACTTCAATAGTTGAAGTACGTTTGTGTAAATATTTGAACCATAAAGCGTTTTTAGTGCAGGTTTCGATCCCTAGTATTGGTTGCCAAGAATGTAACGGCAAGACATGAAGTGATATAGTAATTTAAAATAAATATAACGCGGCTTATGATTGTAAAACGAAAATTGCAATTATACCGCGAATGTTTCTTTTAAACGAAAAATCGAAATTTATTTTAAAGAAAAATAGCGATTATTTCTAACTTTAAGGATGAAGTATGATAGGATGAATTGTGAAAAGTAATGATAAACGGAAAAATAAAAGTGTCCAGGGATGGGAATCGAACCCACAGTGTTCCGCCTACCGGGCCGATGCCATGTCCACTAGGCTAACCTGGCAATATAGTGGACATGGCATCTGGCCGGTAAGCGGAACACTGTGGGTTCGATTTCCATCCCTGGACACTTTTATTTTTCCTTTATCATTACTCTTCACAATTCATCCTTTCATACTTCATCCTTAAAGTTAGAAATAATCGCTATTTCTCTTTAAAATAAATTTCGATTTTTCGTTTAAAAGAAACATTCGCGGTATAATTGCAATTTTCGTTTTACCAGTGATATAGTGTCCAGAAGATAGAAGAAGGAACTTGTTAAATGACAACAATGACGAATAGTTGGCAATTATCAACAGATAACAGAAGTCTTAAGGGATTATAGCAACTTTTACTTCACTGTTTACGGTTTAACTTACCTGAACCTCACAGAACACTTGGTGAAAAGAAGAAATATAGCGCTCTATAGCGATTAGAGATAAATGCTATGATGATATGACATTTTTGGCAATAAACTCATTTGATTAAATAAACATAGAGGGGGATAAATAAATATAATCAAAAACAGATTTAAAAATTTGATAAAATATGTTGATAAAATAATAATATCTATATAATACACTGCGGCATGTAATTGTAAAACGACACTTGCAAGTTTAACCGCATGAGTTTCTTTTCAACGACAAATTCCCATCCCTGGACACTTTTATTTTTCCGTTCGTCATTACTCTTCATAATTCATCCTTTCATACCTCATCCAAAAGGTTAGAAATTGTCGATATTTCACCTTAAAATAAAATTTTAATTTGTCGTTGAAAAGGAACTCATGCGGTTGAACTTGCAAGTGTCGTTTTACAATAATATCTTTCTTACATAGGTCCATTACTAGGGGAGAGTAACCCATAGCTTTAAATCCAGTTTCTTCTGATCTCAAGTTTTGGCAAGGATTGCTTTCTCCACGTGTTTAAAGTAGTTTTGATTTTGTTTTGAACCCAGAGCAGCAGCTTTGCACACTCAAGATGGTGGACATTGCGACTGCTGTAATTGATATGTATGGGGACATCTGAGGCTCTTCATTGGACACGACAACAACAATACAGTATACACACCCAAGATAGAGAACATTGCGACTGCTGTGATAGAGATGCATGGGGACATCTGAGGCTCTTCGTTGAACACGACAACAACAATACAGTATACACATCCAAGATAGAGAACATTGCGACTGCTGTGATAGAGATGCATGGGGACATCTGAGGCTCTTCATTGAACAAGACAACAACAACAATACAGTATACACACCCAAGATAGAGAACATTGCGACTGCTGTGATTGATATGTATGGGGACATCTGAGGCTCTTCATTGAACACGACAACAACAATACAGTATACACACCCAAAATAGAGAACATTGCGACTGCTGTGATTTATATGTATGGGAGCATCTGAGGCTCTTCATTGGACACGACAACAACAACAATACAGTATACACACCCAAGATAGAGAACATTGCGACTGCTGTGATAGAGATGTATGGGGGCATCTGAGGCTCTTCATTGAACACGACAACAACAATACAGTATACACACCCAAGATAGAGAACATTGCGACTGCTGTGATTGATATGTATGGAGACATCTGAGGCTCTTGATTGAACACGACAACAATAATACAGTATACACACCCAAGATAGAGAACATTGCGACTGCTGTGATTGATATGTATGGGGACATCTGAGGCTCTTCATTGGACACGACAACAACAACAACTTATGTTTTATTGCTGCGTGGAATATCGAGTTTATCGTTGTGTTATCATCAGTGATCAGTATTTTTGTATTTGACTTATTATGGTGTCAGTATTCTGAAGTCAGTCAAAATGGAATCTACATAGAACTCATGGCCTCTAGGTATGCCCATTAATTGTTAGTTTGTCTTTCTAGTACTACTTAGCACCTCCGTTCACATGTCGCCTATAGATGATGTTGAAAAACAAACGTCTGAATAACACACACACACAGCCTTTATTAAGACGTTAGTCTTATACAGATTCTCCGTACAAGGTGCAATAACAGGAAAAGAGCAGCACAGGAAACCAGTAGTTCCGCAACTATATACAATTATTAGTAATAAGGAAAAGTAAGATTTAATATGAAAGGTCGACGCCATCGCCTCAAGTCTTCAATTCCATAAGCGCGGAGCAGAAATAGGGACTAAGTTATTTAGTTCGCCATAAATATAGCATCCAGACACAAAAATGACGTCTGAATAACATGGAAATTTATTTGGCTATAAAAAGCCCCCTCATTTAGAAAGAAAGAACTAAGAGAAAACGATAGAAACATTTCGAATCTCTGAAAATATATTAATCCATTGAAAATATAATAAACGTTACAAATAGTACAAATTTGTGATATTGTACTGAGATAAGGCGCAAAAAATATGAAAAAGGCATCTCCTTATCGTGCAACTGAAAGTTGCTGATGGCTTGCGCCATCTATCGGAATAAATATCAACTATTATCGTTGATTTTTAATTATTTCAGAATGGCCAAATACCCATTCTTAATTAATCAAGAAAAGCTAACCACGGACACGTTTCGGGCTGTTGGCCTTCATCAACGTGGTGCAAGCTGTACCTCAACGACCAAAAAACCTTTTTCATAATTTATGCATCTTATCCCAGTACAATATCACATTTGTACTATTTTTTCACACTGTGTCGCGGTCTCACGCAATTCTGGCCTTAACTACCCGTTTCATGATTTTTAAGGATACCTGAATGACCTTTTTTTTTGGTCGTTGAAGTACAGCTTGCACTACGCTGATGAGGGCCAACAGCCTGAAACGCGTCCGTGGTTAGCTTTTCTTGATAAATTAAGAATGGGTATTTGGCCAATTCTGGAATAATTAAAAATCAACGAGAATAGTTGATATTTATTCCGATAGATGGCGCAAGCCATCAGGAAACTTTCAGTTGCACGATAAGGAGATGTCTTTTTCATAATATTATAAACATTCTGTTATTATGCATATAATATTTTGATACGAATGTGATTAATAAAAGAGATGCACAGAATAATATTGATCCATTCCATTCAACACAATGCACTTTTAGTATCCTCTTCAAAGCAAGAAGTAAAGTTGAGGTAGATTATTTCATGTTGTAAATCATTTTAATGGCATCTCTGCAGCACTATCAGTAGACCGTTGCTGGAGAGATAACCAAGTCTAGAATTGCACCACGTGAAAAATTAAACAATCAATTCCTCTCCAATATTGACGTCAAATGAAGCGCGGAGTTTAAAAAATGATTCCCGCAACTCCTTTCCTGCGCACAGTAATCCCCCGTTAAAAAATCCAAGATGGAGAATTCATCTCGAAGATCTAATTGAGCGTGTGACGGACAAAAACCAGGTTCCCACTTGGGCCTGATGTAAATCCCCGGCCATGTGATAAATGCTATTGGACCGCTAAATCCCCAGCTTGAATGGATTGGCTCTTCCCTGGACCCCACTCTCATTTCCTAATTAGTCCAGGCTACCACGCGACCTGGATTTCTGGGAACAAAAAGTCCATTGTATAATGAAATACTTCATCCTGAATGGATAGAACAGAGTGCTCTTGACTTAGCTTTGAATCATCAAAAGCTTTTTGTATCTATTTGATAAATCACTTGTTGAGACAAATTAATGATGTCCCACTACCACGGGCGCAAATACTAATTATTAAAGCATAAATTGATGACAACCATATATATTTGCGCATACTATATATTACCCTAAATTTACATTAGTTAATACAATTTCTTTGAGTCCATTAATTTATTGTGAGAAGGTTTGGAATGATATTTTTTATAGAATATTTTTTCCTGTTAATTTGTTTATCTTCACAAAACAGGATTCACCCCCACATAGACATAAAAAAGATGAATTATTGGAATTTTCAGAGTTTTACGTAATGGTTTAAGCTATATTAGGCTGGAATGGCTGAAAACAGGATTCTAAATTCTGGAGCATAATAAAAGGTATTTCCTTCAAACTTCGAAATGAATTACTATTTTGAAACTTGAATGAAGCAAGGCACCTATCTATGACTCTCTCCCTCTCTCTAAATACACCTATCCCCCGATTTACACGGTACTTGTTTAACACGTTTTCGCTTTTACACGGTTTTCCAAATATATATATTTTTTGTTTTTATCGCACTATATTAAATGCTACTGTGATTGAACACATGCGCTGTGTACACATCTTACGAGGAATCCCGAGCTTATGTGCTGACTTGCTGCACACGCACACTGTGTCTGTATTTCTTCGCTTAAAAATTTCGCGAAAATTTTTAATTTTCGATTTACACGTTTTTCTCAGGAACATATCTACCGTGTAAATCGAGGGATAGGTATATACCAAAATATTTCTTATTTTGAATGATAAGTTGATCATATTTTACTAAAGGTTTCACATCATTTTACCAAACAGGTTTATATCCAAATAAATTAGCCAATTATTAGAAGCTTGTGGAAATCACATGGTGATCATATTAATCATAAGATGGTATTGTTCCTTCTTTTCTATTAATGGCTAGTGAGCAGAACTGATTGAAGTAATTAGAGGTATTATGGAAGGATTTACTGCAATTTATATACCTGGATCCGCACGGATTATACCTGTCCACTCAATATTCATCAGAAGTCGCCAAGTTGGGATTGAAATTCTCCAAGATGTCAAACTACTCGAAGAGACCAACTACAGAGAGACCAATCAGTGTCTCCTCAACAAGCTATTAGTTGGTGACAAACCATAAATTGATTATTGTCAATATTTCAATCCTCTCAGATCTTCTTTTCCATTGCTAGTCTTTTGATATAGAAAATCTTCGGGTCTTCTCCCAAGTTTCCGTGAATTCCATTTTTTTGCCATCCTCTTCTTACACTTCCATCTTTACATAGATCCTTCAATTAATACAGCTAACCATTTTGAGTGTCGGACTAAAATAGCAAAACGTGTTTCGTCTCAATCCTTTCCAGTAGATCATTTCGGATGTTAAAAGAAAATCTCACTTTCACCGTATGTTCCTGTCTCGTTCTAACTGATTTCTATACCACATGGCAGATTATATTTGACTCCTGAGCTAATATAGAAAGGTCATTGACCTTTTAACATCTTCATATATATATATATATTGTTACAGAATAATCTGTGGTGGGCTACTCGGTTTATCATCATTAGTCACGTAACACTAAGTCAGCATTTTATTTGTAAATACCCCTATCCCCCGATTTACACGGTACTTGTTTTACACGTTTTCGCTTTTACACGGTTTTCCAAATAGGCTTTTGTTTTTTGTTTTTATCGCACTATACTAAAATGCGATATTCTACTCTATACTACCTATGTTGAAAAGAATATTGGGAGGCTCTGATTCATGAGGGGGCGAACACCTATTCAGATTTGACAGTTTAATATACACCTATCCCTCGATTTACAAGTTTTTCTCAGGAACGTATCTACCGTATAAATCGGGGGATAGGTGTATTTTGTTTATATATCTCTCAGGTTCTTTTTATGATTGCAAATAATTGTAAATACTTTCCTTATTAAAATAAATGTTTTATGATTACTCGTTCTGGTCTGACTTATAATCTTGATATGAATCCATCGAATACTGACATGAAGCCAACACCCCAGGACGGTGCAACAATATATATATATATTAAACATACTTCCAGATCTTTAAAAATATGAGGGCAAAATATATTTGATTTTTGCCTCACGGACACTCCTAGTCGTTATTTAAATGGTATATTTCAGCCAAATGGGATCATTTTTAAGGACGTTTAGAGCTGTATATCGTTCTGTTCTGATTACATTTCATGCTTGATGAAAAACTTTCTCCGAAACGTCATAGAAAAGAAAGGATTTTATCTGGTCGTGGTATCGTTCGAATAACAACATTTTCACATTTTCTTTACTCTTTCTAATAGATATTTTTAGGGAAGCGGCAAATCCATACACTCTTTTGTCCCGCAATAAAATGTCATATTACATACTCAAGCGGTTTCAACTTTCTGTACATCATTCAGGCTGAGTTATTCTCGAAAACAAGAAATGTTGTCAATGACAATTAGAATTGTTAGACATTGTTTGAATTACATCTGCTAAATCATCTGAGCATCTACTCTATATTCAGTATCACCCCACATGATCATTCTATGAATTCATATCATATAGTTTTATATATTGTAATGGATTAATTTCTACAATTTTTATGAAGCTACTTAGAAAAAAAAATACACCTATCCCCCGATTTACACGGTACTTGGTTTACACGTTTTCGCTTTTACACGGTTTTCCAAATAAGTTTTTTTGTTTTTGTTTTTATCGCACTATACTAAATGCTAATGTGATTGAACACATGCGCTGTGTACACATCTCACGAGGAATCCCGAGATTATGTGCTGACTACATATTTTAACCTGTCAATGCATTTTATTTTTATTTCTGTGTACACCTATCCTCCGATTTACACGTTTTTCTCAGGAACGTATCTACCGTGTAAATCGGGGGATAGGTGTATATATATATAGAGAGAGAATAAACCGTATTAAACATTAAATTAAATAAATGACTTTTTTGATCAATCCAAGAATTAGACTCATGTAAATAAAATAATAAATACTTGTCTACAATAATAATAATAGAATATAATACACTGCGGCTTGTGATTATAAAACAAAATTTGAAGTTACACCGCATGAGTTTCTTTTCAATGAAAAATCAAAATTTATTTCAAGGTGAAATATTGACTATTTCTAACCTTTTTGGATGAGGTATGAAAGGGTGAATTATAAAGAGTAATGATGAACGGAAAAATAAAAGTGTCCAGGAATGGGAATCGAACCCACAATGTTCCGCTTACCGGGAAGATGCCATGTCCACTAGGCTACCCTTGACATTTTAATAATAATAATAGAATAATAAAAAAAGGTGTTGGTATTGAAATAGCATATCCTGACCACATTCACATGATGTTTTAGATGATCTAATTTGTAAAATAAGCATACGCGTCTATAATAGTTTCGAATTTTCCTAACAGATGGCGCGCTAATGCATCATATATGCATTATATATATATATATATCAAAAACAAAGAAGGCATCTCCTGACCACGAGCACATGTGCCTTTTAGATGGCAGAGCGCCATCTAGTGGAGCAAAAATAAACTAAACGTTTATTTAGCTTGCTCCGTGATATTTGGCCAACCCAATTTCTTGATAAATCAAGAAAAGCCATCCACGAACGCGTTTCGCGCTGTTGGCGCTCGTCAGCGTGGAGAAGGCTGTAACCACTGCGACCAAAAAGCACATGTGCTCGTGGTCAGGGGATGCCTTCTTTGTTTTTGATATCAACACCTGACCCACTTATCTTTCATTTTTTCTATTGTTTTTTCATATATATATAAAGAGACCAGGGTCGCCTCTCCCGTCAAAATAGACGACTAAAACCAGACCCCATCTATTGACCATCGCCGCAACTAGCGGCCTCGGGTCGGTGACAAAGCCACAACAGTGACCTTAAAAAAAGAATCTTACGCGTCTATAATACTTTCGAATTTTCATTACTCTCTCACGCAAAATATGTAGAAAAAAATAATAATGGTGTTAATCTATAATATTATATATAATTACTAGCTGTATATATATACTGAATGTAATATTTAAACCAAAGATACTGTAGGATCATTAATTACCACAGACACGGTTAGCCATTAAAAGTTATTTTTATTTCCAAAAGTCTCTCGACTTATTTAGGCATACAATTTTTAGTTAAATGGTATTCTAACAAAAAAGAAATATAACATATTGTTTACAATAAAATATAAAATAATTTAAAAACGAATAATTAAATATTTACATTTACAAAATGTAACTTTTATAACACACAAAGTTTAACACAGCACCATCTAGGTGTGACAATTGGAATTATTTAACCCTACAATACAATTCTTTCGTTAGCCTTGTAGAATGATAGTTGTGTATGCGTGCTCATATGTTTTAGCGAAAAACACAAACATTCTCGATAAAGAAAAGCTATTTTCCTCTCGAAATATTGGAACAATACTGATAAATCCAACATATGCATCTTTTCTGAATATAAAGAAAAGTACGACATAACGGAAATTAATAATAAATCATAAATCGATAATACCGATTTCAATTGATATAAAATTACATTAAGTATTGTTTAAGAAAGTCAAATATCCCCAAAAGTGACCTATAAAGTAACCAACAAGTTGAAATGGTGTGGAATCAACACAAACTTTGCTCAGCATTGAAAAAAAAACTTCAAGAGCTCCATTCAATTATACCACCAGATTGTTTGCCTTTAGGATTAAAAATGAGATCACAAACTTCCGCAAAGTTTGCTCTTCTTACAAGAAACTGGGGCTAAAGTTTGCTAGGAGGCGACATTTGATTGGCTTAGGGGATGTCACGTGGTCTGGGATCAGCTAATGAAACGTGGCCCCGCCAGAGAAACTTTTAAATCGTCCAAATCTGGGTATTTCACTCCCCACCTACAATCACAGATCTTTTTATATTCTAATTAAAGTCTTAAAACGTAGATTTTACTTTCTTTAACAAAGTTATCACTTTCTTATTGAACAATTCGCAAGTTTCTTCTATTATTTTTACTGTTTGGGTCAGAATTGCATATTTCCCAAGTTTTAACACTATTTTCGGCCAACTAAAAAGTATCAACTGGAATAAAATAGACTTTACGCCTATATATTTAGTATGTTAATAGCCTTCAAACACTTTTTACAATATCTATATATATAAAAATCAATGTTTGTATGTTTGTTTGTTGG
The DNA here is from genome assembly GCA_030710605.1 of Cordylochernes scorpioides. Classification (NCBI taxonomy): domain Eukaryota; kingdom Metazoa; phylum Arthropoda; class Arachnida; order Pseudoscorpiones; family Chernetidae; genus Cordylochernes; species Cordylochernes scorpioides. The sequence goes on along the minus strand of CP092864.1, from coordinate 143,449,909 downwards.
TATGTATGTCCGGTATACAAATTCGCAGTAGTTCACTAATTCAAACCAAAATTTCCATACATAGGTAAAAAATAACAGGGAGGACGATAGGCTATTTAAAAAAAATATATAAATCAATTATTAAAACTATATATTCAAATTATTCTACTTAGCTCACGAACAGCGCCCTCTATCAAAGATTAGATTAAATTATGCTGATGCAAACAAATAGATAATGCTAATAACAAACAATTATTTAAAAAAATCTTATCTGAATATATATCACTCGGGTAGATATGCACATGGGTCAATCCCGGGGCGAAGCCCGGGTCACCCGTCTAGTTAATTATATATTTCTTAATTATGTTTCACACATACACTAACTATTATAGAGATTTTTCAAGGCAAAAGTTCGCCTTGTAGTTTTCTAGCTAAATTATTACCAGAAAATGGTGTTTTGGTAAACGCTTAACCGTATTTGATAGAACTTATATGATATACAATATAAAATTCTTTATCAAATCTAAGCACTGAATAGTCCATAATAAATAGATATGCTGCTTATTAATTGAAGATATTTTTTCGGCTACATGAACTCAGTAGATTTTGTTTAACTATATACGAATAAAAGATTACATGAGGAGCTTCTTTTTATATTTATTGCGAGCTTTCGAACCTTTCGGTTCTTCTACAGGCATGGATAGTATGGATATACTAACTAACCTATATATTTGCCCTATATTAGTATATCCATGCTATCCATGCCTGTAGAAGAACCGAAAGGTTCGAAAGCTCGCAATAAATCGAAAAAGAAGCTCCTCATGTAATCTTTTATTCATAAATAATTGAAGATATATTGTGAAAATTCGAAACCCTCATAGACGCGTATGATTTTTTAAAAAATTAATTAAACAATTTCTACTACCCTTACAGCAATGGAAAAAATTAATGGGAGGGCTTGGCTCATCAGTGGTGAACCCTCCCACCGGTTTCGCCAGTTTACCATATATTGTTATTGTTTTCTTTTTTACCTCAAATTGTTGTATTGCTTCAAAAGTATAAAATAGACCTATATTATAATGGGTTCGATTCCCGCCCCTGGACACTTTTTATTTTTCCGTTCTCCATTACTCTTCATGTTTCACCTTTCCATACCTCATCCTCAAAGTTAGAAATGTCGCTATTTATCTTTGAAAATAAATTTCGATTTTTAAAAGAAACATTCGCGGTATAATTTTAATTTTCGTTTTACAATCATCAGCCGCGTTATATTCTATATTATAAATGAAAGAAAATTCGCTATGGGAAGAGTTTCTTTTTTAATTACGTTAATACAAGATTTTTCAGGCATAACAGCCCTCTGACAGGTATAATTATGCTGCAAAACTACATTATGTATATATATACACTTACCAGTATAAATTATGCACTTAGCGCGCCATCTGTTATCAAAATTCGAAATTATTTTAAAGGCGTAAGATTATTTTTTAAAAATAAGCAATTTCTACTGCCCTTACTGCAATGAAAAAAAAATTAATGGGAGGGCCTGGCTCATCAGTGGTGAAACCCTCACAGCGGTTTCGCCAGTTTAATCTACCATACCGCTGTTATATTGCATTTTTGGAACTTCCTTTTATAGTGATACTGTTGCTAGACTCTTGGAATGGCTTATGTCCATAGTTCTTCTAAAATACCCATTCAAAGAGTCTACCAACAGTATCACTATAAAAGGAAGTTCCAAAAATGCAATATAACAGCAGTATGATAGATTAAACTGGCGAAACCGCTGGGAGGGTTCACCACTGATGAGCAAGGCCCTCCCATTAATTTTTCCATTGCAGTACCGCCAGATGTCGCGACTTTCCCTTTATATAAACCTATTGTTGTTGTTTCTCGTTACCCACGGGGCTCAAAAATCATTCATTTTGGTTAGCAGCCCCGTAACTAAATATATTTCCCGTTGGCCGGCTCAAATATTTTTGCACATATGTAAATATGTGATCTTTCAGTTTCTTCCTTACGCCTCAATTCAGGTATTTCTTTCTTAATTATTTTCATCTCCAAAAATCTTTTTTTTAAATAATATACTAGACGGGTGACCCGGGCTTCGCCCCGGGATTTACCCGTGTGCATATCTACCCGAGTGATATATATTTAAATAAGATTTTTTTTAGAATTGTTTGTTATTAGCATTATTTATTTGTTTGCATCAGCATAATTTAATCTAATCTTTGATAGAGGGCGCTGTTCGTGAGCTAAGTAGAATAATTTGAATATATAGTTTTAATAATTGATTTATATATATTTTTAAAATAGCCTATAGTCATCCCCGTATTTTTTTACCTATGTATGGAAATTTTGGTTTGAATTAGTGAACTACTGCGAATTTGTATACCGGACATATACAAACAAACAAACATACAAACATTGATTTTTATATATATAGATATAAATAAAAACATTGGAATTCAAATATTGTAACGCGTATGCATGGTTGGCCATTCTTGTGATTTCACCATGAAAAGTTATTAAACCAATAATCTGCTATAATTAAATTATTATTTGTTATTTAACCCAAAAGAGATTGTACAAGCCATCAGTAATTTTCAGTTTCACTCTCAAGAAAGATCGCAGTCTAGTTGTGTATTAGACAAATTAGGGTCTGTAAAGACAAGATTGTGTCTGTCTATAATTTTGACATATTTTCCTCCCCCAGTGTCTATTGATCGGTCCCTCATCCACCCCGGTATAACACGGGGGAACACCACCCTCGACACTTCACGTAATTACAATAACAAGCTACCTTCACACAGATTTTTCACCGCCGTATTTTTCTTCGAATATTAAAAAGTCTCAAATATAATTATAAATTTCAACGATAGACATTCAAATACACCTATCCCCCGATTTACACGGTGCTTGTTTTACACGTTTTCGCTTTTACACGGTTTTCCAAATAAGTTTTTTGTTGTTGTTTTTATCGCACTATACTAAATGCTACTGTGATTGAACACATGCGCTGTGTACACATCTCACGAGGAATCCCGAGCTTATGTGCTGACTACATATTTTAACCTGTCAATGCATTTTATTTTTATTTCTGTGTACACCTATCCCCCGATTTACACGTTTTTCTCAGGAACGTATCTACCGTGTAAATCGGGGGATAGGTGTACAATATAGTGAATGAATGAAATTCAATAAATCCATACTCTGTTTCATCTAAAACCATTTCTGAGATTTCATTCTTTAGTGCTGAGTATATAAGCAGAATCGTCCAATACAGTATTAGAGCTCTGAGAAGCGGTCTGGTGGATTAAATTGGCGAAACCGCTGGGAGGGTTAACCAAGATGAGCCAAGCCTTCTTAATATATTTTTTCATCGCATTAAGGGCAGTAGAAGTTTGTATTATGTATAAAAGAAACATTCGTGCTTTTAAATCCTTTCATTTTATATGTATAGATGGCGCGTTATTGCTTTGTGTTAAAAATATCAATATTTATATTCTTAATATTTGCGTTAAAATGGTGTTTCACTTTATAAAAAATCGAATAATAGTCTATTTATAAATTTTTACAATAAATATTTACAAGCACAGATTGTAGAACTCTTCCAGCTTTCAGAGATGAACTGTACATAAGCCAGTACACCCATGTACAATACTTAAGGAAGTTTAACCTTTTAGTATACATTTTTTTCAATTTTTATTACTATATTTTCATAATATTTTTGAAAAAGAGAGAACGTTCGAATTAACATGTATTGTACAGATGAAATGTGCACAAGCCCCAGCACACTCATGTGCAGAACTATACCTTTAGTATACATTTTTCAATTATTATTAATATATATATATATAAATCATTGTTTGTATGTTTGTTTGTTTGTATATATGTCCGGTATACAAATTCGCAGTAGTTCACTAATTCAAATCAAAATTTCCATACATAGGTAAAAAATACGGGGAAGACGATAGGCTATTTTAAAAAATATATAGAGAAAATATCTTTATTTTACGGGGCTGCTAACCAAAATGAATGATTTTTGAGCCCCAAAAAAAAGCGCCCAACGTGGGGCACGAACCCACGACCCTGAGATTAAGAGTCTCATGCTCTACCGACTGAGCTAGCCGGGCACGATAAAAAAATATATATATATATTTATATATAAAAAATGGCATATCCTGACCAGGAGCACATGTGCTTTACAGAAGGCAGAGCGCCATCTGGTGGAACAGAAATCAACTAAACATTGATTTAGCCTGTTCCCTGATATTTGGCCAACCCAATTTCTTGATAAATCAAGAAAAGCCATCCATTTTTTATATTGATTTCAACACCTGATCTTTTTATCTTTTATTTTTTTATTTCGTTTTTTAATATATTTATATATATATAAATCAATTATCTCTATCTCTATATATATAAAAGTCAATTCCTGTCTGTCTGTCTGTTTCGCGATAAACTCAAAAACTACTGAACCAATTGGTTCCTAATTTTGCATGTCGCTTTTTATAAACCTGAGGAAAATTTTTGGCTAGATTTTGCTTATTATTTTTGGCTATTTCTTTTTTTAATTTGAAGAACTATTTTTTTACGCGGACTAATCCGGAATGGAATGAATACCTAAATATGGCCATTTTGTATACGCATCGGTGGCTTAGTGGTAGAATGCTCGCCTGCCACGCGGGCGGCCCGGGTTCGATTCCCAGCCGATGCATTTTTTTTTTTTACAATTTTTAAAACTAATTTAAAAAAATATAATATAAATATATACTATTATATCAACTATATGAATTAAATCAAATACCTAAACACTAATCTCTATATATATAAAAGTCAATTTCTGTCTGTCTGTCTGTTTCGCGATAAACTCAAAAACTACTGAACCAATTGGTACCAAATTTTGCATGTCTCTTTTTATAAACCTGAGGAAAATTTTTGGATACAATTTGCTTAGTATTTTTGGCTATTTCTTTTTTTCATTTGAAGAACTTTTTTTTTACGCGGAGTAATCCGGAATGGAATGAATACCCAAATATGGCCATTTTGTATACGCATCGGTGGCTCAGTGGTAGAATGCTTGCCTGCCACGCGGGCGGCCCGGGTTCGATTCCCGGCCGATGCATTTTTTTTTTAACAATTATATCTTCTATATATATATAAATGAATGTTTGTATGTTTGTTTGTTTGTTTGTTGGTTTGTATGTCCGGTATACAAATTCGCAGTAGTTCACTAATTCAAACCAAAATTTCCATACATAGGTAAAAAAAATACAAGGAAAACGATAGGCTATTTTAAATTATATATAAATTAAATATTAAAACTATATATTCAAATTATTCTACTTAGCTCACGAACAGCGCCCTCTATCAAGGTTATAAATACGTTTAAAATCGAAATCTTCTCAAATTTTTATTAATAATAGTTCGCTTAATAATTAGAATACTTGATCTAAATCGAAATATTTATAGACGCTCGCTCGATTTGAAGATTTATATCGTAACTAATCTGACTGTAAAGTTTGGAGCGGGACGTTTCACAAGAGTGACATCCACGGCGCCAATTTATAATTGTAACGAATAGTGTTTGAATAAAACATTTAATCGGGTAAACCCGGGCGTTGCCCGGGTCATTCGTCTATTAAAACTATATATTCAAATTATTCTACTTAGCTCACGAACAGCTCCCTCTATCAAAGATTAGATTAAATTATGCTGATGCAAACAAATAGATAATGCTAATAACAAACAAATATAAAAAAAAATCTTATCTAAATATATATCACTCGGGTAGATATGCACACGGGTCAATCCCGGGGCGAAGCCCGAGTCACCCGTCTATTATATATATAAATGTGAAAAAATATTAGAAAAAAAATAATAAAAAGGTCAAGTGTTGATATTTAAAAAAATAATAATAATAATAAATATTTAAATATATATATGAAAAACAATAGAAAAAAATAAGTGGGTCAGGTGTTGCTATTAAAAATGAGAAAGGCATATCCTGACCAGGAACACATGGGCATTTCAGAAGGCAGAGCGCCATCTGGTGGAACAGAAATCAACTAAACATTGATTTAGCCTGTTCCTTGATATTTGGCCAACCCAATTTCTTGATAAATCAAGAAAAGCCATTTGGGTTGGCCAAATATCAAGGAACAGACTAAATCAATGTTTAGTTGATTTCTGTTCCACCAGATGGCGCTCTGCCTTTTGAAAAGCCCATGTGTTCCTGGTCAGGATATGCCTTTTTTATTTTCAATATATATATATATATAGGAAACCATTCGAATTTACATATATGGGAAATCCGCCGTTATGTACGAAAATAAAAAGTGGTTTATTGCTAAAAAATAGGAAACTTTCTCAAGTTTTGTCTATGAGTGTATATATATGACTTTATAATCTTGTAGCGTCTCCTTTCATTCATTCTCTCAGCCATGAAAAAAGGCATGGTTGTCAACACTTCATTTTGCTATAGTCGTTATGGCTCTTAATTGCAATCGAATATAAGAGGAAATATTATATTTAATAATAATACCATTATATACTCTATAACAAAAAAAAATCGACGCACCAAGAAGCAGTTGTCCAAATTATATGAAAATACGTATACAAAGAGGTTCTTAATTACGGCATATTGACATTCTTAATTTGTGACAATCAAATTCTGAAATAAAACAATTAATTGTTCTGAAATTTTAATCGGTTTTTCCCCTATACATGCTCTTCACATACACCAATTTTTGTCCTAATATTTCCCTTTATATAAACCTATTGTTGTTGTTTCTCGTTACCCACGGGGCTCAAAAATCATTCATTTTGGTTAGCAGCCCCGTAACTAAATATATTTCCCGTTGGCCGGCTCAAATATTTTTGCACATATGTAAATATGTAATCTTTCAGTTTCTTCCTTACGCCTCAAATCAAGTATTTCTTTCTTAATTATTTTCATCTGCAAAAATCTTTTTTTATATATATATACTAGACGGGTGATTTGGTTTTCTGTGTTTTGCTAACACGGATATATATGATGCAAATTCGCGTTATCTGTTATGAAAACTTTAGCTATTTTGACCCGTATGATTCTTTTAAAAATAAATCAAATTTCTACTGCCCTTACTTCAGTGATAAAATAATAGGAGGGCCTGGTTCATCAGTGGTAAACCCTCCCAGCGGTTTCGCCAGTTTAATCTACCATACCGCTGTTATATTGCATTTTCAGTTTTCCTTTTATACTGATACTGGTGCTAGACTCTTGGAATGGATATTTTAGATGAACTATGGACATAAGCTTTGAGGACAGTAAAATTACATACAAATATAAATATATCTAAAAAGCAAGAAAACTTTCTCCACTGATTATATTAACCAGAAATAAAGCGTAAGCGCAACTAGCGGCATCGGGTCGGTGACAAAGCCACAACACCAACTTTGGCAAACTGATAAGCGTCCATCTAGAGACCATGGTTTCGGGCTAATGGCCCTCGTCAGTCTAGGGCGGACTTTATTCCATGAGATCCACACGGGATCTAATGGAATCCTCACAATATAATATATACAGTTACGAGCGTCATGGCCTCTGTCACGGTTTGCCGGCGCCCTCCTATTGGTCGGCTACGATCACGCCACCTTTGCCCCCCCCATCATTTGGTGCCGCCAATGCGCGAGACACTTCTGTCACCGTTTGCTTTTAGTTCAGTGGTAGAATGCTCGCCTGCCACGCGGGCGCCCCGGGTTCGATTCCCGGCCGATGGTTTGGGGCGGGACGTTTCACAAGAATGACATCTACGGCGCCAATTTATAATTGTAACGAATAGTATTTGAATAAAAGCATTTAATCGGGTAAAACACGGGGCGTTGCCCGAGTCATTCGGCTAGTATATAATATGCTTCGAGCATTTATCTTCCGCAATATATATGGAATGTAAATTGTACATTGACGCTTTATTTATCTCACCTACTCTTTATTCAGTCTTTGGCATTGGCAGAGATTAAAGAGTTATTTTACTGTAAGCTTCGCTACATATCTCCACATTTAGGTCGACTTCATACTTGAAAAATCATTGTTTAGTTATTTTCATTCGTCAATAGGAATAGAATTAGGATAGTCAATATTAGTTTTATAGAAATTATATCATTTTTGATATAGGAAAATCTTAATGCGGAATTCAATCTCGGTATGTGTATGTTGGAAATCAAAAGTAGGTTGCTATCGTTCCTTTAATCCAACATAAATGGAACAATTAATACAAAGCAATAACACACCATCTATATATAACGAACAAAGACATCAAGACGCGAATGCTTCTTTTCACAAATACATCAAGCTTCTACTGTCCTTACTGCGATGAAAAACAAAATTGGCGAAACCTCTGTGAGGGTTCACCACTGATGAGTCAAGCCCTCCCAATATTTTTTCATCGTAGTAAGGATAGTAGAAGTTTGGTTTATTTGTGATAAAGAAAATTTGGGTCTTGATGTCTTAATTCGCTATAAATAGAATAACAAATGTGGAGAAAACACTCGAAAGAACAGTGTAGAAAGTTCTTCATCCATCGGCTGTTTGTTATTCTCAAACTGTCGGGAGTTCCAGGGGCTGAAAGTGTGAGAGGGGGGGGGGGGATAAAAAAAAAACATTTTAATGGGGCGGCGGTAGAAAGGAATGTGAGGAATGGAGCCGTTCGAGCGAAAGGTATGAAGCAAAAAGTGATAATCCACCGTGAGGAGAACTTCCATGGATTCGATACCACCTCAGTTTGTGGCCGGGATGGCACATCAGAGTCTTGGCTACTCAGGTCTCCTTTTATATTGCCACAACTTCCTCTAGAATATAGATCAGAGGTCAGCAAACTGGGCTCGCGAGACACATGCGGCTCTTTGGATATGTAGTTGCGGCTATTTATATAGTTCCATACGTAAATATTATTTATGCAAGTACTATTTATTGTTGGCAAGAAAAAAAATGGTGGCTCTTCAAATACTTTGAAAGTTCGTTAATTGTATTTTTTGGCTCTTCTGACTCAAAAGTTTGCCGATCTCTGGTATAGGTGATTGCAAACATTCTATTTCAGTTATACGGTTATTAAACATCCTATATGTTATTTCATATGGCTGTTTGGTTGACTTTAAATATATTAATTTGTTGAAGAAATCCCAGACCGAAACAAATATGTGATATTTAGAGTAGGCTTCCTTTTTATCAATCTGTTTGACGGAGAATAGCCATGTACAGGCGTAAAGCAAATTTTCATTAGGATGATGTAGTTGTTAGAATATCGGTTAATTGGGTAGTGTTTCAATGTCTAATTAATATCTATATATTTACTTAGCTGTGCGCAACAAAGTATTTAACACTAGAAATTACACATAATTTGGCTAAATAGGGTGTGATTCTTATGATAAATTGGCAATGTATTATAAATATAGAATTATTTCAATAAATTATAATGTAACTTGTATGAATAGTACTAGCTTGATGCTATTTTTAGCTGGAACAGGAGCTGGACTCGATGTAGGAAGAGAAAAACGGCCAAAGTTATAGACTGTAGCTGGACTCGATGTGTGAAGAGAAAAACGGCCAAAGTTTTAGACTGCAGCTGTACTTGATGTGGGAAGAGAAAAACGGCCAAAGTTATAGACTGAAGCTGGACTCTATTTGGGAAAAGAGAAACGCCCAAAGCTATAGAGTTAAGCTGGACTTGATGTGGGAAGATATTTTATAAGGAATAGCTGCAGAGAAACGTGGCAGGTTGTTGAAGTCAAGTCCGCAGAGAGCAAACATCTGGGGTGTCCGGGAATGTTTGCCCAGCGCTGATTGGACGCTGCCTCTTGGGGACCTTCTGATTGGCTAGCGAGGCCACGTTCGGCCAATTATCGCGGCGGGTCACGTGCAGTGGTCGATGTTAGCCCACCTGGTTGGACGAGATATTTGAATAGTGAAGTTCTGAAAGAACTTTAGAAGACGAAAGAGAGAACTAAAGTGATTGAAATGTTCAAGGAAGGTCGACCATATTGTCAAATAAGACACCTGGACAAAATAAACAAACTTATTTGCCGTTAGCCTTGATTTCTTCTTCGAAATGAAATCTGGCGATTCCTTTTCTTGTAAGAGTGAATTTTGTTAAATTACAAAAAACAACAATTTTTACAACAGAACGCTAGAAAGTCATTCAAACACTAACACAAAGTTTGATATTTGAGTTTCTGTAGTAACTTAGTGGAATTTGCTTAATGGTAATTCGGTCATTTTGTAACTTCAATATCTCACAGATTTTGCAGAGTTGTTAGGTGTGGGTTTCTCAGGCTTTCATTCGTATTGTTGGCGCCTGAGGTCTTGGCCTTATCATCTCCCAGTTGTTGCCTATTGTTCTGTTCCCAGAACGATCGGCTGAAATCAATAAATATGCCTAGGACAAACAACTTAAAATTCCTTTCCATCCCACCCTTCCTTCCCTTGTAAGGATCTGATTAGTGGGCACCCTTGTTACCAGCCATTTGTTAGCTTTCCGCCAGCGGGCCCAATTATTTTTCCCCAATGTCCCGTTTTTAACCAAACGATAACATTGGTTCCTCCTCCCCCCTCATCTTTTTTTTATTATCATTTTTTTCTTTATTTCTATTTCTCGTAGTGCATCTATTTCCCTTTCTTTGTTTGTCAAATTAGAAAGTTTTTTTTTTTCTCTTCTTCTTCTTTTGAATCTTTTCGTATGTTTAGGTGTGCTCTTTTTTATTTAAGTTTGTTTTGCAAGTTAATTTGGTTGTGCCCGAAATTTAACGATGGCGTTATTTGTACAGCCGTTTGAGTGAAGATCTATATTGTTCTAACTGTTGGAATTTGCATAGTGATATTCAGGTAAACGCCTTATTAACGACCGCTAGAATGCGACCAAGAATGATAACATTTACTTTAACACGGTCTTTAATAAAGCAATAATTAATTATGTAATTAACTAGCCATAATTCGCGATACTCTGAACTTTCAACCATTTCTTTAATAAAACGCAAAGTTATTTGTTTCGAAATTAATATATATATATATATATATATATATATATATATATATATATATATATAAATCAATGTTTGTATGTTTGTTTGTTTGTATGTGCGGTATACAAATTCGCAGTAGTTCACTAATTCAAACCAAAATTTCCATACATAGGTAAAAAAATACGGAGAAGACGATAGGCTATTTTAAAAATATATAAATCAATTATTAAAACTATATATTCAAATTATTCTACTTAGCTCACGAACAGCGCCCTCTTTCAAAGATTAAATTAAATTATGCTAATGCAAACAAATAGATAATGCTAATAGCAAACAATTATTTAAAAAAATCTTATCTAAATATATATCACTCGGGTAGATATGCATACGGGTCAATCCCGGGGCGAAGCCCGGGTCACGCGTCTAGTATTTTATAAGAATGCAAAGTTACTAGGGACAAAGTTCTAAGACTCCGAGGAATTCCTTGACAGAAACACGTCAGCTCCATGTCAGTAGCAACAAGATTTACAAGCTGTGAGTCGCAACTCCGATAGGGAAGGAGCAATGTAGAAGAATTTTATTATTTTATGAACAGGTTTACAATTTCATCAGGGGGTCGGTGGAAGGATGGTCTAAACCGTTGGTTTTCGACCGCTACGATCCGGGTTCGATATCCGCATTGGGCACTTTTTTCTGATAAAAAAAAAATTCTCCGAAAGTCCCGATTCTTGCAAAAGTCCATTCCCACCAGCGAGTGCAAGTAACCAAACACTCATAGACAAAATTTAAGAAAATTGTACCTCTTAGCATTTATATCGGGATTCAGACAATAATTTAGATATATATTTGATACACAGTGACTTAATTGAAGATACACAATGATAACCAAGTATGAACAAAATTACCTCTGTCACCTTCAAAGAAAACAGGCGACCGGAGACACCAAAGAATTTCCACTTCTTAAGTTTTGTCTATGAATGTATATGTCCATTCCAATCAGTGAGTGCAAATTACCAAACATAGCTCAAACATATTTTAAGTGCAAAAGTCGAATTTTTCTTTACATGCGTAAACATGTGATGAAAACACTTAAGAGTAAAAGATAATCGTTAAATACTCAACATGATTATCAACAACAACAACAACAAAAAAGCCTTTATTTAGGGTTACTGACCCTATACAGGATTCACCAGAGGTATGCATAAGAACAAAGCAGTGAGACAAAGGAAATAACTATATATACAGAGTAAGAAGAAAAAGAAAAAAAAAAACAAGAAAAGAAAAAAAAATAAGAAAGAGGGAAGCAAGAAATCAACACAAAAAGAGTCAACATGATTATCATGACCTGGACAATGTTTTACTTGATAGAATTTTAAAAAGACAGACTCTAAAATAACGCAGTAGGAAAAGAGGCATATCATTGGCAGTTAAGAGATAGAAATGGTTTATACATAAACAACAATAAAAAGCCTTTATTTAGGGTCACTGACCCTATACAGGATTCACCAGAGGTATGCATAAGAACAAAGCAGTGAAACAAAGGAAACAACAATATAAACAGAAGAAAAAAAAAAGAAAGAGAAAGAGGGAAGCAAAAAAAAAAAAAACACAAAAAGAGTAGCAGTAAGAAAGTGAGGAGTGAGTGTCACTTGGCCTTCTTCTGAGATATGGACTTGTGGAAACCATAAAACGCCGTAGCAATATACTTATTCTGGGTCATATTGTCAATTATTGATGGAAGTGAAGCACAGAGTTGCCCAGTTTTAAGCATAAGGGTTTTTCTTTCAGAGCAGAGCAATAAAAAATATAGTGAGTGATTTCATTTTTTAGTTTTGAATTACAGAAGGTACAATTCGGGTCCTCACCGCAGAGCATCTTGGTGTGGTTTTCTCTAAAAAAACTTGAAAGAAATGGTTTATTTGAAAGAAAACATTCAATTTGATAATTATTCTTGTACCTATATATCTGGATAGGATTCTTCTGCTACATAGTTAGATTCTGAAACAAGAAAATGATTATTCTTTGAGTGTGAAAGCTTGTAAAAAATAGGAACTTACCCTCTACCATTGATTTGTTTATTTTCTTATGGTGTTTTTTTTTTGCATAAGTTTAATCTGGTTTTAACGATGTGATATATACTTTTTGTTGCCTTGGTGGTGTCTTGTCCATGGAGCAGACAGATTGGTCCGTTCACCCTGATCACAATGCCGGCCAACAATTACCAAATTCTCTTTGTGTATATACTCTATCTTATGAGAACTTTGTTAAGTTTAGAACTATTTGTACAATAATTTACAAAACATTACTAATCCATCGTGTAAATATTTAATCATATATATGTAAATAATACTAGCACAGCACAATAGTCCTTTGGACTTCGCGCTTTTTGTAACAATAAATAAATAAAAGAAATCAGGAATTTATATGATTAAAAATTTTGAAAAACAAACTATGAAAAGGTTGATGAACTTAGTGAATAGAGAAATGGATATTGTTATGTGTATAATGATATGAATTTTACACTCATATATCAAAAGAGTAAGTATTCTATATACAGTTACGAGCGTCATCATCTCTGTCAGCGTTTGCTTTTTCTTTGGAATGACGCTCTCCTATTGGTTGGCTACGATCACGTGGCTACGATGGCGCCGCCACTACGCGAGACACTTTGTTTTTGACTTTGCACCCCCCCCCCACTCGCTTTTTGGTTTTTGTAACTATTGTGTTGGAGCGGGTCGCTCCTTAAATAAATGCATATATTAGTTAATAACTAAATGGAATCCTCTCTTTCTTTTTCCCAGTAAGAGACGCCTACGGAAGCCAACAGTACATAGACAGATAAAGCACATAGGCTATAGTTATTAACTAATATATGCATTTATTTAAGGCGCCAATCTATAATTGTAACAAATAGTATTTGAATCAAAACATTCAATCGGGTAAAACACGGGCGTTGCTCGGGTCATTCGGCTAGTTAAAATAGAAGGGGGACATATTGCGATGGTAGCTGTATACTTTTGTTGTTTGCATTTGGATTCTTAATAGTTTCTATTGCTTCAAGGAAAAGCCTTTAGGTTTTGTTTATATTATTATATTTCAATGTTGTTAAATATGGTTTGTTTAGATTTAATTACGCTTGAATTATAATAGAGAACGATTCCCGGTTGTGAGACTACTTGCACAAGTTAGAATACTTTCAAGTTTTTTTAGAGAAAACCACACCAAGATGCTCTGCGGTGAGGACCCGTTTTGTACCTTCTGTAATTCAAAACTAAAAAATGAAATCACTCACTATATTTTTGATTGCTCTGCTCTGAAAGAATAACCCTTATGCTCAAAACTGGGCAACTCTGTGCTTCACTTCCATCAATAATTGATAATATGACCCAGAATAAGTATATTGCTATGGCGTTTTATGGTTTCCACAAGTCCATATCTCAGAAGAAGGCCAAGTGACACTCACTCCTCACTTTCTTACTGCTACTCTTTTTGTGTTTTTTTTTTTTTTGCTTCCCTCTTTCTCTTTCTTTTTTTTTTCTTCTGTTTATATTGTTGTTTCCTTTGTTTCACTGCTTTGTTCTTATGCATACCTCTGGTGAATCCTGTATAGGGTCAGTGACCCTTAATAAAGGCTTTTTGTTGTTGTTTTTGTATATTAGAGAACGAATTTTCAGTATTATTTATGAGTAAATATATATTTTTGCATACATATAATATTAAAAACAAAAAAAGGAATATCCTGACCGCGTTCACAAGAACATTTCTAGATGGCAGAGCACCCTCTAGTGGAAAAATTAAACTAAACGTTTATTTAACTTGTTCCGTGATATTTGTCCAACCCAATTTCTTGATAAATCAAGAAAAGTCAACCACGAACGCGTTTCGGGCTGTTGGCCCTCGTCAGCGTGGTGCAGACTGTACCTCTACGACCAAATATTTGATCCCAGAGGCTTCCTGAGAAATCAAGAATTTGGTATTTAAGGACAAGTTTGCGCGAATACGGTTTCCTTTAAAAAAAAAATATTGAGAAAATATAAAAAAAAAAGGCCAGGTGTTGATATTAAAGAAAAAAATGGCATATCCTGACAGCGTTCACATGGACATTTATTAAGAAAAAGGCATATCCTTATCGTGCAACTGAAAGTTGCTGATGGCTTGCGCCATCTATCGGAATAAATATCAACTATTCTCGTTGATTTTTAGTTATTCTAGTATTGGCCAAATACCCATTCTTCTAGAATAACTAAAAATCAACGAGAATAGTTGATATTTATTCCGATAGATGGCGCAAGCCATCAGGAACTTTCAGTTGCACGATAAGGAGATGCCTTTTTCTTAATTTATGGACCTTATCCCAACACAATATTACATTTGTACTATTTTTTCATGGATATTTATATATAATGTTATATTCATAATGATGTTTTGTCATTTAACTTCCATTTACAAAACCGTCTGTAGCCAGGATGATGTTAGATAAGTATTAGAAATGGATATTGGTATTACTTTCAAAATAAATTCTGCGTGTAATGAATTCATTTGATTTGAGAGAGAAAACTATTTATAACTCAATCATTTATCTTGAAAATAAAGATACTTCGGCCAGTAAATCTACTGATTTACTGATCTAAAGATTTACAACAACAACAACAAAAAGCCTTTATTTAGGGTCACTGACCCTATACAGGATTCACCAGAGGTATGCATAAGAACAAAGCAGTGAGACAAAGGAAACAACGATATAGACAAAAGAAAAAAAAAGAGAAAAAAAATAAGAAAGAGAAAGAAGGAAGCAAGAAAAACAACAGATCTAAAGATTTACTGGCCGAAGTATCTTTATTTTCAAGAAATATGAATGCCGGCCAAGCAGCCTCAATATTTACGATCAATCATAATCATATGTAAATATGTTTAGCCTAACAAGTATCTTATCCATCAAGTAGGAGAAGCACGCTGATAACTTTTTTTAGATCATCTATATGTACCGAATATAAAACTATACAGTAAAATATTGAGTTTTATCAATAGGAACATCGTTTACTAGCTGAGTTTATTTGATTTTTAACGTTTTATTAAAAGGTTTTTCGGCTTTTCTTTAGAAATTAGAATCATAGACATGTATTCTAGATATAACCATGTATCATTAATCACAAATATATATTAAATATTACTATATTAAAACAATCGTCGCGGCTATGGAAACCATTGTTATAGTTGAGTCAATTTGAATTTGATTTGACCCCTTTTGTCTCCGGCCAAAAAAGAAAGATTTCATTGACTCACGGGAACATAAGATCAAGAAAATGAGATAATATTTTCAATCGGACGAACAACTTTTCAAATCTCACTTCAAAAAAATAATACAATAAGAAGTTTAAATCAAATTTTAAAATGCTCAGAATCTGTTTGAATAGGGAGAGCGAAGCAAATTTTTGCACAAATAGCTCGAGAGACCTTTGTTCCTGTAAATTGGCAAAACGCCTCTGAGGCCTAGCGAGATTAAGTTTCAGCAATTTCCCAGCCATTTGGTTCAATCTGCTGTCTGGCCCAGGGCATTCTGATAGCACCTCATCTTGTAGAAATTGTTTCTTAGATCGGCTACAAAGAAAGAACCAATTCATGTTTCTGAATATTTTCTTGAAAATAAGTTAATTCTAGAGGTAAGAGCCCTCTACCTTATAGAAACGAGTGTAAGCATCCAACTTTATCACAAATCCCCAAATAGGATCACTATTCTATTCTTCTGATTGATTAATATCTTCATATCGAAGAAGGAATCAACGTTAACGAGTTTGAAATGAAGGCGATAAAAACGTGATGATTTTCTTTTAATGGTAAAAACACAAGCTTTCAGGCACAAGAATGCCCTTCTTCAGGTTACAACTT